>CM061141.1:30266788-31466788 GCA_030789695.1 Scilla litardierei
GTGAAAATCTTAAATGAACCGTGCCCGCAGGCACGGGTTATGACTAGTATATATATATATATATATATATATATATATATATATGCTAGCCTCCTTAGCCCTAAGGTTTCCAACTCGGCCCATCAACGAGTTGAAACCCAATAGTCTGTACACATAAAGGCCCACAACCTATATGACATTTAAGCCCACTCAACTTAATAAATGAGATCACTTATACATTGGGCTTTAATATGACAGTGTAACACTATATAATTATATTTGCATATTAGCCCAACGTTGGATTAAGATCCAACTTAGTTGGATAAGTTCCAACATGTATTACATGGCCCCAAGATGAGATAAGCATGAAGTGCACAAGAAGTTAAATAATCAAACCCCAAAGACCATCGCTAATTTCTCACCTTCAAATGCATTTGCTTTCCGAGAAACTGGTTGGATGGTTTCCCGTTGCGAACTCCCATCATCTCCATATTCTTGAGCTTGGTGAGTCAAATTCAAGACTTGGAGGTAATAGTTAAAAGATAAAAATGGTCATGATCCGTTGGCCCACTTATACTCGGCCTGTTAGTGTAGCTAACTTGAATTACCGTTCTTAGCCACTTGATATACATTGTTCTCATATATGAACATTAGTCATAACTTGTGTCTGCAGGCACGATTCATTTAAGATTTTCCCTTGCGAAATTTTTGTTCCCCGAAATTTTTTTTCACAGTCAAAATTTAAAAGAATAACAAATTAGCTTAAAAATATTTAGCGGCACGGGTGGCTTCGGCGTGGACACCTTCGGTGCGGAACAACAAATTAAGAGCATGCGCCTTCGACACAGAACAACAAATTCGGTGTAAAATAAATTCGGCGCGAGCGCCTTAGGCGCAGAACAACAAATCAGTGTTAAAAAATTTAGCGACGGCGCGGGCGCCTTCGACACAGGGTTCATATACATATAACATGTGCCCTTGGGACACTGTTCATTTAAAAACCTTGGACCCACTAATTTTAAACACACATCAATAATTAAAGCTCAATAATTATTAGGTCCCCTCAAAATCTTAGTTCCCAAAAAGGATTTAATATAGAAAAGGTGGCACCTGATCAAATGGATCGGGTGCTAAGACATAAAAAAGGTGGGAAATACAAGCCCCCACATGGGCTTGTACTCGCTGGGTCCCACCTTTTTGTGTCTTGCATTTGATCCATTGGATCAGGTGCCACCTGCTCTAAATTAATCCCTTCCAAAAATTTAGTTTCCCCTGAAATATCAACAGATGGGATCGAAATTTTACAGGGTTTTGCAACGCGGATCAATGAGTTGACAGCATCTCCCGCGTTCATTCTTCCACAGCTCGCGTTCATTCCCAAGATGAGATTGTGTGTGTGCCGATCAATTTTCTCATAACTAATATTAAAAGCATATTCCTAGTTTCAATGCTTTTGTGTATTCCAAACAAATTTTCTTTCAATGCTTTTGTGTATTCTTAACAAATTTCCCTTCAATCCAAGAAATTTTCCCCCAAAATTTGACATGACATTGCCACATAGAATAAGTTCAAAATCTTCGCTCAATTATAATATAGATAAATAAATACATAACTATTTCCAGGCTGTAACAAGAGCTATCTCTACACTTTATATTCTTGGTGCATTATTTGATACTCAGAAGGAAGAACACGGTTAATTTATATATTATTTCTTAATGGATGATGAATGACAAACCCAACAAATAACTACTGTTGAATTAGATTAATTTTGCTTGCACTCAAGGGACATTTCACGCGTTTTAGACAGAAGGACGGGAATGGGGCTGGATAACCTGAATAATTACGGTTTTGACAGGACAAAAAACCGACGCTTGTCTTTATCTGTTCCAGGTTAGCTAAAGGGAATGGCAAACATGTAACTAAATGTAATAACGTGAGCAAAATGTATAAGTAATTAGCAGCGCAGACAGCAAAACCCAGTACACTCTCCGCTCGCCTTCAATCTCACTCTCGCCCACACCTCTGACATTCTAAGCCGACGCTTGTCTGACTCTCTCTCCTCTTTCTCTCTCTCTAAAATGGATGAAACCTGCAGAGACCAAGACGACTCCGTTAACGGCGGCAGGTGCCCGAAACTGCCGGAGATTCCATCGGACCCAATGGAGTTCCTCTCTCGATCGTGGAGCGTTTCGGCTATGGAGGTCTCAAGGGCCTTGGCTCCCCCATTTTCTGCGGCGCCGCCTGTTGACGTGGCTGAGGCCATACCGGCCCAGGAGGTCGACGAGAGTGCGGCGGCCGTCGCCGGAAATAACTTCTCGTTTGCGTCATCGGCGACGTTTCAGTTGGTGGTAGAGAGGATAATGTCGCAATCTGTGAGTTTTTCTACATCATCGTAAAAACAAAATATTCTAAAATATTTATCGAAAATAATTAAACCAGAGCTTTTTTTAGTTTCACTGATCAGTTCGTGGGTATCTGATGCTTTTTTTGCAGTCTGAATTTTTACCTTCCAACAAAAAACCATATATATTTTTGTATTAATTCAGTCCCTGAACATTTGACTATTTATGATCTCCAAGTTCATGAGAATGCAAAGAAAATGTGAAGTCCATAATTTTGTTGTTTACAGGAAGTAGCACCACTGAGATCAGGACGCCTCTCGCACAGCAGCGGCCCTTTGAACGACGGTCAGAGCACCAGCGGTTCCCCCTCAGATAGCCCTCCCGTCTCCCCTTCAGATTTGGAAGACGCCAAAGTAATATACATCTCTCTCTCACATTTAATTATAGTTTATTTAATAGCTTACTGCAAATTAAGAGGAAAAAAAGTGAAGTAATTTGAGGTGAGAAATGACACTGAATATAAATTAAGTGATCAACTTCTCAGCATTTGGCGTTCCCCCGCCGACTCCTCCCTCTCTCTCTCTCTAAATTCTCTGGAGAGAGAAACTCTCAACGGAAGCAAAAGCGGAGAGAGATCGAGATCGATACTTTCTCTTCTCCCAATAAAAAATTAAAAAAAAACAACCAAAATGATGACAGTGAGCGAGGCGTTGTTCTTAAAACTGGCATATCATATTTCTTGGAAAGTCTGTACATACAGACATAATAGCTAAACACACAGACTTACTAACACAAATCAATATTATTTAAAATTCAGTTTTTTTCATTTACGTTGATCCCGAAATTATCCCCTCCACCAGTGGCGTAACCAGAAATTTTTTTTGCCCTGGGCAAAAATATAGGTAATGTAAAGAATATTTTTTATAAAAATGCCAAAACAAAAATAGTTATTTACGGTAAATTTTTTATACAAATAATCAAATCTAATATACAAAATAATCAAATCCCCATAATCAAATCTAATATTCAAAATTTTTTACAGTAAATTCATAATAATTATTGTATGTAAAAATATGTTAGAAATAAAGAATTTACATAGCCAATGATCCCCATGAACCAATGCCTTAAACATTGGGCTATAAAGAAATGGTTATAATACATGAGTTTTTTTTTAAAAAATAAATGTTTATTGTGTGCAAAATATGTAAGAAATGTTGTGTGCAAAGTATGTAAGAAATGTTGTAAAAAGGCTTTGACGGGGATTGAACCCACAACCCGCAGTCTAAAGCCGCAGCGACTTTGCCAATGGGCTATGAAGTAGCAATCTTAGTACAACATGATTATAAAATTTATATTATCTTGCCCTGGGCAGCTGCCCAGGGCAACTCCCACATAGTTACGCCCCTGCCCTCCACTCCCTTGTTTTCTCACTTGGCAGCCCTCTCATTCCTATGTTCCCATATCTCTCCGCCGCCCTTTACCTTACGTGGCTGCCAACGTCAGGCCGGCCCTCCCATACAATCCGCGGCCACCACGGCCATCGCCGGAGTCCCTGCCTCGCCCCCTTTTTAAATACTAAACTTGTAAATTGTGAATGGGAAGTGTGTGAAGCAATTTGCTCTGTGTGTATAGCATCTCCCCTCTTTCTGGTGCCATCTCTCTCAAGCTTTTCTCATTTCCCAGAATGCCCCTCTTTGCTGCGAACAGTTAAGGAGGATATCTTCCTACAATCCCTCTATTTTTAATCGCCATTTTGGTCGCATAAAGTGTATTTTAAAGAAGTAGCATGTTGAAGTTTTTGTTTGAGAACCAGGAAACTTTGATTCCTCCGCTGGGCTTGTTGCATGCTGATCTCTTCATGTTAGCTGCAGCAAGCAGATAGTGCATAAATTTACCAGAACACCCTGATCGTCTCCTATCGTTTCAAGGGCGGTTTCGTCATTTAAGATGCAAAAATGCTTCTCCTACAAACACGTTCTACATGACAGTACTAATGTCTTGATACCGGGCTTTACACAGTTTTACCGCGCAATCCCGGCATCCAGGCCCCCACATTGCAGGGGCGGGACCGCCAAAACCGTGGGAAGATGGTTGAAGGACCGGCGGGAGAAGAAAAAGGAAGAGTCACGTGCCCACAACGCGCAGGTCCACGCCGCTGTCTCTGTCGCCGGAGTTGCCGCAGCGGTTGCCGCGCTCGCCGCAGCCACGGCCTCTGCGTCGGGTAACGGTAATGACGGACGGGCCGCGAGGACAGACATGGCGGTCGCCTCGGCAGCAAGGCTGGTCGCCGCGCAGTGCGTGGAGGCGGCAGAAGCCATGGGGGCCGGGAGGGAGCACCTCGCATCGGTGGTGGGGTCCGCGGTCAGCGTTCGGACGCCTGGGGATATAGTTACATTGACAGCCGCAGCTGCCACCGGTGAGAATTTTTTTTATTATCAAAGAAACTACTATGTGATTCAATGTGTTTGACAAAATGTTTCAACGAAACTAAATGTTCGTTTGTCTGTTTGTAGCGTTGAGAGGGGCGGCGACGCTGAAGGCAAGAGCTCTGAAGGAGGTGTGGAATGTGGCTGCCGTAATTCCAGTGGAAAAGGGGGGTTTGGGTAGCAATCGTGGCGGCGGCGGCGGCGGATTCAGCGGTGAACTCGAGCCCGAAGGGAATTTCTCGGGCCTTTGCACCCAGGAGCTCTTGGGCCGTGGCACAGAGTTGCTCAAACGAACTCGAAAAGGTGAGCTGGGCATTATGTCTTTAGATCCAGCTAGCTTGAGCTGATTCTGGTTTTGTTTGTTTATATGTAGCCGCTGCTAATTGTTTGCATTGTTTGCAGGTGCTTTGCATTGGAAGCTCGTCTCTGTTTACATTAATCAAACGGGTCAGGTCAGTTTCATCTTCAGACAATCTTCTATTTGTTGTCACATTTTAGCTTTACTCTCAGATTGTCTCAAACACTTGCTTTGTTCTTGAATCTACAGGTGATGCTTAAAACAAAGAGCAGGCACGTCGCAGGAGCCATCACTAAGAAGAAGAAAAGTTAGTCCCCTCATCCATTCTCGCCTCGAGCATACAAAAATGGGCAGCATCCACTCCGCTGAGTCTGATGAGTTTGTCCGTCTGTTTTTGTCATGTTCATTCAGGTGTGGTAATAGACATTTGCAAGGATGTTCCGGCCTGGCCAGGGCGGCATCTGCTGGAAGGCGGAGAGCACCGGCGCTACTTTGGGCTAAGGACGGCGGAGCATCGGGTTATAGAATTCGAGTGTCGGAGCCAGAGGGAGTGCGAGATGTGGGTTCGAGGAGTATCTCGACTGTTGAGTATAGCTAAGAGCGGCAACTGACTCAGGAAGAGCCTCGTTTGATCAGCTGCCGACTTATCCGATCTCTAGCTCTACAGCTGTAGATGTTACTCGAATTCAATAGCTCATGAGAGAAATAGTGTGACTAAAGCAAACCTGTGAATATTTGCAGATTGCTAAACGGCTGAATTGGCAAATTCTTTTACGTCTTCAGTATCCTGATTAAATATTACAGTGCCTTTTCGGATTAAGATTAATATAAAGATATGAAACTAAGATACATGCGGGTTCCAGCGCACTAGGTACATGGTCCATTCATGGACCTCCTTTTCGAGCAGTCGCATCCTAAATAATTTCGATAATGAATTTGTCCCAATCACAACAAACAACCGTAAAATGTAAAGGCTGGGACTCTAAGCACCTCAAAAAATGAGGTGCATAGAGGTGATAAGATGTGACAAATTTTGAGGTTTTTGTTTCTATATTTGACAACCTGTCAACTCCATACACCTCAAAATGAGGTGTAGATAGCAATTATCAATGTAGACTGCCCGATCGTAAAGCAATGCCACGATCTAACGTTTGGCAAGCGAAATGAACCGAGGAGTTGTTTGCCGTGAAACTTTTTTGGAGTCAAGTTTACGTCCAGTTGTTCAAACTACGGGACAAAATATGACACCAGTGTGGACTGTGGAGTCCTTGAGGCGGACCAAAGAGTAATGAACATAACCAGCAGATTGGAAGCTTCATCAGAGTGTTGCTTGATTAATGTTGCGAAAAGATCTCCGCGGAACTAGCAAATCCTATAGCTAGCTAGGAAATAGCACTTGCAAAAATCAGATAACCACAACAACAAATAATATCACCCCCAATCCGGATCTTGCGGGCGCAAAGAAAGCAAAACGAAGAGCTTCACCCAATCAATGCAGAAAGTAAACGAGGCACAACAATTACCCTGGTTCGGTCAATCTTTGACCTACTTCAACATCCGAGACGATCCACTAGCGCAAAGAAAGCAAAACGAAGAGCTTCACCCAATCAATGCAGAAAGTAAACGAGGCACAACAATTACCCTGGTTCGGTCAATCTTTGACCTACTTCAACATCCGAGACGGTCCACTATCTGTGAGAAAATTACAAGCTTTTACACCGACTTCTTCTTCACCCTCAAGTAAGTAATCATTTGAAGAAACACCAAGCCCTCTCTATCAATTAACACAAATTAACTAAAGAGAAAACAAAGAAGACCCAAGAATCCAAGAAATCCCAAAAGAATTAATCTTTCCATTCTTCTGTTCTAATCTCTTCTACGATCTCTTCAAAGCTCTCTCAATCAATGCTCAACAACCTAGCTTCAAGTTCTTCAAAGCTCTCATGAAAGCATGACCTGACATCTCCAAAGGTGTGCCTTAAATGCCCCCTAGAAAACGGAAAGATCGAGGCCGTTGGATTGAGCAACCACTCAATCCAACTGTCACAGATCAACTTCAAAAAAAAACAGAGCAGTCGGCAATCAGACGTCTGGAGATTTCCTCCCAGACTTCTGGCCCCAGATCAGACCTCTGGGAAATGACTTCCAGCAGTTTGCAAGAAGGGAACTAGGTCAGCACAAGTCAGACGTCTGGAGCTCTTCTCCCAGAAGTCTGACCCCATGTTCAGTCGTCTGGGAGATGAACTCCAGACGCATTGGCAAACCCCTAAACAAGTGGCGACAGTCCATTCGTCTGGTGAAGTCCATCCAAACGCCTGACCCTAGGTCAAACGTCTGAGTCTGATGGCCCAAAACTTGGGTGACACGGCTGACACGCCACACGTCTGGTCTGGCTGCCCCGTGAAGATGGAGAACAACAAAGGCACCAGACGGCTGGTGTACAGGCACCAGACGCAGACGTCTGTCCTGGTAAAATAACACGGGTTGGAATTTGCAGCACATTTTCAACAATTAAAGCATCATAGGCACCTTAAAACAGTTATGGCAAGCAACATCATAAGAACTTTGATGGTATTTAAGAAGTCACGGCAGCCGTGATAGCATGTAACAAAGCCTTTATGCAGCATCGATCCTCTCCCATTGTAGATGGATCACATACTTAGCCATGGATCGGAAATATCATAGAAAACATTATAAGAGAAACTTTGTGCTGAGTTAAGAGTTAAGATGACAAGTTGAATCTCATGTAAACCAATGCTACAGCTCGTATCACTCCATGATCCCACTTTCCTTGTGGATGAAATGTGCTACAAATACAGGTCATGTTTTCAAACCGTGAACCAAAAGCATATAGACCATGAAGTTCTCCACTCCTTGGCATCCTTTATTCTTTTGAAATGCCTGTGATTTTTTATTCCAAGTTTACAACCATATAATACAACAATGTATGTTGCTAATCTAACCATGTATTTTTGCAAACCAGTCAAGCAGGTCAAGTGGTAAATATTGTGCTATTTCTATATATTCATTAATTAGTAATAGCCATGTTAATGTCCTCTCAAGATCAGTAAAGCCTTTTCCTCTCAGAATTGGATCATCATAGAACGACACTCCATATGAAGGATTTGACAAATTTTTATGACTAACCATCGACCTAATGTCGACCTTGATTAGTTTCAAATTATATGACTAAATTATAAACAAGAAAGGATCGTGTCATAATCCTAAAAGACAAGTAGGCATCCTTTAAACTGTTGAAGTTTATGCTTCAAACTTTACCTTTTGAGTTCTGATGCCATCAAACGTCTGGTGGTATAGCACCCGACGTCTGATTCTGGCCGCTCCAAATGATGTATCAGTTGAGACACGCCAGACATCTGCTAAAGGATGAAACGCCTGACAAAATGCCTTCAAATGGCTGAATGTCATTGAGCGTAATATTCTCTCAACATTCTACAGTCGAATTTATCAGACGTCTCACAGCAGTGCATCAGACGTCTAATGGTGCAAGTGTTTCAAAGCAGTGTATTTCATCAGACGCCTGACCACATTGGGTCAGATGTCTGACGACACTTTGTATAGATGATGCGGATTTGGATCTGGGCCGTTGATTTGATAATTAATTAAATCAAATTGCCATAGCTTGTTGCGACTCCTACAACCCTAATTATGGATTTAAAAGCCCAAAAAGCATCAAGAGGAATTATGTGAGCGGAATAGACGAAGTTTTGTACGAGCCGTCATTAAGGAGCTTCTTCCTCACTCTCCTTGGAAATTGAGCTATACTTTTGGTGAGTGAAATTCTTTGTAATCTTCTTCTTGGGATCTCTCTTTTTGGGTTGATGGATTATTTGTGAAAGGTTTTCAGTTTCTTCTCTTTTGGCGAGATTTAAGAGCTCTTTTGTTTTTGGTGAGAAGAGTTTGAATTTCAAGTTAGGAATTGTTGGTGCTCTCCTTTTTTGTTGAAGAAAATTAAAGGAGTCGGGTGTACTTAGTCTGATAATATTAGTGAAAACTGTCATCGAGAAGCTGGACGTATGCGTCATTAGCGGGCCGAACCAGGTGTAACTATGTGTCGCTTGATTTGTTACTTTCCTGTTTTTGTTACTTTTATCTTACTTGGTTGGTTGGATTTTTGCTATTGTGATTATCTCTGTAAGATCACGGTATAGTGATGGTTGGGTAGCTATTCACCGAGGGCTTCCGCAATGAGACGACTGGCATCGAACCCCAACATTCGGTATCAAAGCGTTTAGGTTGTCGGAGAGTACATAAAGACAGAGACATATTCAACAGCCAGATACAAGATCGAAACGTTTACAGGAAAGAATAGCTTCACCATTGGGTGCATGAGGGTGAAGACTATGCTCAAGCATGAAGGGCTATACAGGATGGTTTTTGACAAGAAATCTATTCCAGATACTGTCACAGACTATGCTAGATCAGAGTTAGAGATGAAAGCCCACCACGCTATTCAGATGGCTTTATCGAACAAAGTCGTTTGCAAGGTTGCAAAAGAGTAAACTGCAGAGTCGATGTGGAAAAGACTTGAATCCATGTATCTGATGAAATCACTCACATAAAGGCTGTATTTATTACAGAAACTGTTTATGCTCAGGATGAAAGAAATGACATTACTACAGGATCACCTTGATCAAGTAAATCAGTTGGTATTGGATCTGCAAGCTGTGGAAGAGAATATAAGTGATGAGTACCAGGCAATCACATTGCTATGTTCCTTACCTAAGGAGTACTAACACTTTATCGAGACCATGATACAAGGCAAAGACAAATCTCTTCAGAAAAGGTCGAGGCAGCTTTACACTTGCATGGGCTCAGGAAGGTGTCGAGGCGACACAACTGTTGGTGATCAGGATGTAGCTATCTTTGGTGTCACCAAATTAGGTGATCCAAGCCAGGTTCGAAGACAGGGAGACCCAAGTACATGGGTCAAGGCTGTGACGACCAGGTATGCTATTGCTGCAAGGAACCAGGACATAATGGAAGAGCAAGTGCCCACAGTTGAAGGCTAAAGGTAAAGAGGTTGCTCAACAGCGCTTAGTGGTGCATTCATAAATGCTGATAATGGTAAGATATTGTCTGTGTCGTCTTTGGAAGACAATCGGGATTCATGAATTCTTGATTCAGTGTGCGATTCCCATATGACTCCACTGCGGAGTCACTTTGTGACATATATTCCTAGAGACGGACCAGACGTATATATGAGGAACAGAGCTATATCTAGAGTAGCAGGGGTCAGTACAGTGCGATTCAAGATGCAGGATGGAGCCAATATGACACTGGCATATGTTAGGCATGTACCAGATTTGCAACAGAATCTTATTTCACCTGGAGCCTTGACTCAACACATAATATTAAGCCAAAAATTTGAGACACGTGTAGAGTCAAGATCCAAACAACAAACAAATTTCTATAATAATCCATGATAATGTAAATAGTTATATTTGAAACCATTATGTCAATACATGATATTAAGGCAAAAATTGCCTTTAGGTGGAGGTATCTCAAGGACATACGTTCAAAAAGGTTCCAATTTCTATAGAAAGGTAACATAAAAATCAGATATGTACAACTCGTAATAGCGCCTCTCATTGTTGGCAAACGTCGCAAATCTTGGATCATGACTGACGAAATAGAAGGATTTTCCCTCATAAATGGGATAACATGATTTATCCACCTCATTACTTAGAAAAAATAAAATAAGCGAAAACAAAAATGAAAATGAAAGGAAAATAACTCAAAATCTTAGGAAATAGTCATATACGTGTAAGCAACCCATGGACAACTTGGTCCAACTTAATGGGACCAGCAAATGTGTCAAATTAAACCGATAAAATCCTACAATAACGCCCAATAAAACCCATGTAAGGCGATCAAACGTTGGCATCTCAATAGCAAAAACTATGGCCATATCTCTTCTTCGGCAAACAAGTTAACTTGCATTACTTTTTTCTACACCAACATCACCATTGTTCTAGCTTTATCTACATTGCCTATGCATCCCGTTATCCTACTTCTTTTTCTTCATTTTTAATTTGTGTTTCTTAATGATTGCTCTAAAATAGTCTCATGAGAGATGCAGCATGAAACCATACTCTATGTAGTTCTTATATAGGTCAAGCTAACATATGATTGAGATTCATTTAACAGCTAAAAACAGCATCCTCCAATCTGAAAGATTGAACATTGTTGTTTGTTATTATCACTACTAGTATCACATAAAAATTCTAGGAATTGTTCATCTATTATAAAAATGATGGAGTTTCCACATGGTTGTGACAAAAGGGTTGATACAATGACAGCCTGGATTTGTCCACGTCGGCTTGGATGACTGGGATGGGTTGATGTAGGGGCCACCTTGCTTTGGGTGTGGATCCGGCTGTGGGGTTGAGTGCATGGATTTTTATTTGAGAATTGCTAAATACACCCCTATACATAGGGGTGTATACAATGATTGTATACTAAAAAAGGAAATTATATCACATCTCAAATCCCTTCATAGCCTCTATTAATAGTTTTTTACATTTTTTGGCTAATAATCATTGCATGCACCCCTATGCTAGGGGTGCATGTAGTCTTGCTCTTTTATTTTGAGAACGGAACGGGGGATTGACATGTTGACAGGTTGATGTTGAAGAGGAGTGAGGGAGTGAGTGTCAGTTTTTTTGTTGTCATCTGAGATGTGACAGTGCATGAGGAGAATTGCAGCAGTAATGAGGTTTTTCTTCTGACTCGTGCCATCTGGGCATGAGTATTTACTGGTTCTTTTTTTTAATTCATCGGAAAACAGAAAAGAATCATTGACCTCACACAACGAGATGAAGGGCACATGGATCGCGGAAACACGAGAACTTTCCAGGAAGTCGCCCATCATATTACTGCTCTCATCCCAAATGCTTAACTTCGGAGTTTCCGGCTTCTTTCGGTTCTTCTATTTCCTTAAGGATTCACAGTTCTATCAATGTTATCAAGTCTACATTGCCAAATGATTCCCTAAAATCAGACACCATAAAAATCTCGTTGTGTCAACTCTGTTCACCATTTTCCCAGTCCAACTCATGCATTTCCATTGATATCATAGCTTACAACTAGAATCTATTTGTAATCAACGCAAT
The DNA here is from genome assembly GCA_030789695.1 of Scilla litardierei. NCBI lineage: Eukaryota > Viridiplantae > Streptophyta > Magnoliopsida > Asparagales > Asparagaceae > Scilla > Scilla litardierei. The sequence goes on from CM061141.1 coordinate 30,278,970, forward strand.
TAGGGTCCTTTGTGAAGAGAGATTTTACGAGAACAATGCCCAAACTATGATATTTTCACTTACGGAAAAAAAGATCAGAAGATCATTCTCGAGAATATGTAAATGATTTAGGTTTAAAAGGGCCATACCGCTTCTTGTAGCGCAATCCAGCCCAATCGCAAAGCTGATGCAGATCGTAAACAATCCAAGAAAAATCAAATTCCAAGGGTGTTTATCTTTCCATACTGTTACGCCTATTTGACCGAGACCCAAAAGACACGAGCCCAGGAGCCCGACTACTGGTCGAGAGCCCATCTGCATCCTCAAGCCCATTCTACAAAGGCCCAATAAGGGATCTTCTCGAATGTCGATCCCAGATGGCCCCGATAACCCGCTGATCACTCGCCCACTCCTGCGAAAACCGCTCCCCCGGACGCGCGACCACTAAATGGCGGTAATGGGGAGGTGCTGGCATGGCGAAGAGAGCGGCGGCGAGAGGGCGGATTGATGGGGCACGATCGAGGGCGGGCGTGGGACGTGGGCCAGAGGCAATCACGCGGGGAGCTCTACAAAAGGGCTAGGAAAACGACGAAGAAGAGGACCGCATCTCAGATATCTAAAACCTAAGGTACTCCATCAACGACCTGGCTCCCCCATCCTATCTCCTTCCTCCCCCGCTCGCGCCGTGAGACGCCGTTCCGATCTCCTCACGAGTCGAACCGTCTCCGCCGGGCCTCCTCTTTCAGATCTTTATCTGACTTAGGCATCGGAGGGGATTTGGCCGGAACCTAGGTCCGGCCCCCTGACGAGCGTTCTCGTCTACGCAGGTGGACAGCTGATCAACGGGCCGAGGCTCCCCCTCGCCCCTCTCCAACCTCACAGTCAACTGGACGAGTGAGGCTTACCCTCATCGTCCGTCAGGCGAGGCCGAGCGCATCCTACCGAGGCCGAGCATCTCGACCCGGGCCGAGGCTTCCCCTCGCCCTTCGCCGAACACGCATCTAGCTGGGCGACTGAGGCTACCCCTCGTCGTCCTATCTCCGAGGCCGTGCTCGTCTGTCCAAGGCCGAGCGTCTCAACCAGGGCCGAGGCTTCCCCTCGCCCCATCTGCACCGATTCGAAGCCCCCGAGGGACACAAGCGGGCCCCTTGACCACGTTGACCGGGTTCTCCACGGTCAACGCTTTGTAGTGAGAAAACACTCTGAAACATCTGGCGCCGTCTGTGGGAACCGAAAACCGTCCCACGAAGCAGCAAACCACGCCAACAATGGCACGAGCCAGCAACGGAAGGAAGCGCATGCCCCCCATCTCGGAGGAGGGGAATGTCGCATCAAACGGCAACCCCGAGGACACGCCCGTCGGCGGCCACCCCGCCCTCTCAACCGAAGAGACCGGAGGCTCAGAACTGGCCACGCAGGGACAGCTCCGCGCCCTGGCTCAGGAGACCAACGCGAGCCTCCAGACGTTGGTCGCGACGGTACAGCAGCTCGTCGGCCCTGCGCCGTCCAACGGAGGCACGTTGGACGATAGCCATCGATGGGCGGGGGGTCCCCCGCACTTGCGGTCCGCCGTGGTCGACGACCACGGGACCCAGAAACCGAACATGGAGCGTCAGTTCACGCTGTCCGGCTCTCGTCAGGCGAGGTCACGCGCCTCCTCCCCTTATCGTGAAAGGAGCCGAAGAGAAACCGAAGGGACGGAGGGTGAATCGATGACGGCATCCTCACGTCGGTCACGGTCGTCCCGCCGCAGGAGAAGCGAACGACACCACTCGAGAGACCGATCACGACGGAGCAGGAGATCCCGCAGGAGGAGTCGGGAGCGTCGGGTCAGCCCGACCCCCAGCGTGGCGAGGGCCGTGGAGCCAGCCCCGCCGGCGCCTGTGCTTCCTCCACCCCCGATCGAGCCATAGGCAGGCGACTGCCGCATCCCCGGGGGCATCCACGGAGAGCGGTGCCCCTTATCACGGAGAATAACCGACGCACGGGTCCCCTCTCGATTCAGGATCCCGGTGTTGGGAAAGTACGACGGGATAGGGGACCCGGGACACCACGTGATGGACTACGAGGGGGACATGTACTTCCAGGGAGCTGACGATGACTTACTTTACCGTGGCTTCTATTCTACTCTCAGGGGAGCAGCGAGGACCTGGTACCACAGCCTGCCCGGCCGCTCCATCGACAGCTTCGAGGAGCTCACCCAGTTATTCTGCAAACAGTTCATGGCGGGGAGGCAGATCAAGCCTGGTGCTGAACACCTGTTCAACATAGTGCAAGGCCCGACCGAGCCGCTCCGACAGTTCATGCGCCGCTTCAATGCGGAAAGGCTGAACGTGAACAGCCCTCCTGACCTGGTGGTCCAGACGGCCCTTAAGAAAGGGCTTCGCCACAGAGGCCTCAAGAAGTCCCTGCACAACGATCCCCCGAAGGACCTACCCGGGATCATGGCGTGGGCCGAACGCTTCATGCTGACCGAGGAGGCCTTGGCCGATGATGCAGGAAAAGCCACTCGAGGGACCAAGCGCGGCGACGGCGGACGAGGCAGCCCCGAAGGGTACCGGACCGAGAAGAGGCCGAGGAACCGACAGCGGGGAGAAAGCGCGAGGGACACCACCCCAGACGCCGTCCTCGCCCAAGTACAGAAGGAAGAGCGAGCTGATCGCCCCCCACCGAAGGCTAAAAGAGGTTGGAAGAACAGGGAGAAGTACTGCAAGTACCATAAGGATGATGGCCATGACACTGAAGACTGCTGGCATTTGAAGAAGGACATTGAGAAGCTGATGAGCCGGGGGCACGCCAGGAACCAGGCCGACGAGCCGGCCCACGGAGAAGGGACCTCCACGCAGCCAGACAAGGGGAAGAAGATCAACACCGTCCAAGGTCCCCTCCGCATCATAGAGTGAGCGGGCAATGTCTCTCCCCCGGTTGCAGCCTAGTAAGAGGGAGTTATCTAGGCTTACATCCCTCTGTCTAGCTTCATTTCCTTTTTTCCTTTTCCTCCAAATGTACCGGTCCGACAAGACTCTTGAGAGTACAAATGCATTCCCTTTTTGTCTTTTCTTAAATCCCCGACGGAGTTGACATGTCACCAATAGCGCAAAAGGATGGAGACCGCCGCCTCGCTGGAGGAGGAAGAAGAGCTTTGCCCTCGCCGACCGACCCCAGCGCTCATAAGTCTGGGGCAATTCCCCCATCGGGCACGGATGCCGACCGGTCCTAAGCCGAGGAGCCTCGCCCTCGCAGACCGACTCCCGCGCTCATAAGCCTGGGGCAGTTCCCCCAGCAGGCACGGACGCCGACCGGTCCTAAGCCGAGGAGCTTTGCCCTCGCCGACCGACTCCTGCGCTCATAAGTCTGGGGCAGTTCCCCCAGCAGGCACGGACGCCGACCGGTCCTAAGCCGAGGAGCTTTGCCCTCGCCGACCGACTCCTGCGCTCGTAAGCCCGGGGGCAGTTCCCCCAGCAGGCACGGATGCCGACCGGTCCTAAGCCGAGGAGCCTCGCCCTCGCCGACCGACCCCAGCGCTCATAAGTCTGGGGGCAATCCCCCCAGCCAGCGCGAACGCCGACCGGTCCTAAGCCGAGGAGCTTTGCCCTCGCCGACCGACTCCTGCGCTCATAAGTCTGGAGGCAATTCCCCCAGCCAGCGCGAACGACGACCGGTTCTAAGTCGATGGACCTTGCCCTCGCAGACCGACTCCTGCGCTCGTAAGTCTGGGGCAGTTCCCCCAGCAGAGGCGAACGTCATCCAATCCTAGGCCAAGAACGAGGCAGCAACGCAAAATACACGAGAAGTCCGAGTAAGTTAATTTCGTTTATAATAGTTAACCGGGATACAAAAACGTGTCATATTTACAGGGAATCAAGGCGAAGGAAACACTCTACAAATAATTCACTCACGACGAATGACAGAGTTCTTCACCTACAGAAGCTAGACCGACACCGACAGAGCAAAATTGGTTGACAAAAGACCCAAAGTAGTTAGCCCAAGCTAGCGGCCATGCAACCAGCAATTATTGGCCACGGAGCCGATAACGATGCCGAAGGAGATAGCGGGGGCCAGGGATCCATTTCAAGTAGACTGGCCCAAAGCGAAGCGGATGCTTAAAAATTTGAGGATAAGGCCGGGAGGGACAGCTTAGGGAGCCCGAGCTCGGGAGGACACATCCTCGGGCACTTCGCCCTGCTCAGAGCGAGGGGGATCGACCGGCGGAGGGGCTTGCCGAACACGCTCCGCACACTCCCGGAAGGAAGACTGGACGACTTCGACGATCCGAGGGGCGATGAGGTCTTCATACTTACCGAAGGCCTCCCTGAGAACCTCGAAGATCCTCTTCCCCAGGGTCTCGACGACGCCCTTCTCCACCTCCTTGGCAAGCCGCATCACCCGGCGCCGATCCGACAGTTCCCTCTGAAGCTCCTCCCTCTCCAGGCGGAACGACTCCGCCGCTTCCTCAGCCGACTGCAGGGCGTCCTCCAACTTTCCCCGGAGATCACCCACTCGTCCCTCCAGCTCGGTCACGCGAAGTTGGAGATGCAGGGACTCCATCTGGGCCTTCACCATCGCTACCTCCGTCGCCCCGGCTCGCTCTTGGGCCCTCATGGAGGACTCCTCCAGCTTCCTCAAGTGGACGACTCGCCGCTGCAACTCCACGGCGAGCGTGGAACCCTGGAAGACAGGACATGAGCTAAGAGGAGAGTGAAGGAAAAGAAAGGACTGCAAGATAGCCGAACCTGTTGAAGGGCCCAAACCAAAGAATCCGACACCTTGTCTGCGGGAATCTTTTCGCGGGTGCTGCGGTCCCGGGGAAAGACGGAGCTCTCGGCCACCTGCTGGGACAGGGCCCGGTCGACGAACACCGAACTCCCGGGAGCGACATCGAGGGAAGCCATATGGCCCGCCAAAAGAGCTCCGATTCCTGGAGACGGAAGCGGGGATGCGGCGACGGGGGTGGTTGTCAGGGCTACCTGAAGGTCCCCGGTGGCGGCTACAGGGGGCACGGAATAGGCCGGGCTGGAAGACTCCACGTCCTCCTTCCTCTTCTTCCCTCCATGAGGCTCCACGGGCGACGAAGGGGAGCGCTTCTGCCTTGCCCCGTCTCCACCCTCGAGGACAGAAGGGGACGCCCCAGGGGCAGGAGGGACTGCACCAGACCTGTCATTACCCCCCTCCTCTCGGGCTGAGGGGGCGGGTCCGGCCCTTACGACGCCCCCGGGGAGGAGATCGCCAGAAGAAGAGGCGGGAGGCGCGGCCACTACCCGGCCCACGGAGGGCTCGGCTCGACGTACCTCCTCCTCAACAGTCCGTCGAGGCGCCTTTCCGGAGGTACTGCCTCGGTTCCGAGCGGCTCCACGACGGATCAGCTCATCAACATCACGGACGAACTCGCGGCCTGCCATCCCTGCAAAGGAAACCGAAATCAGGATGAGTCACAGGGCGATTCGAAGATGAAACAGCGACCTACCCAGAGACCACAAGACGGCCTTCAGGAGTAGGTCGTCCAACAAAGGCCAGATGGACTTCGATTCCAAAGGAAGAGCCGACAGCAGCACGGCGGATGCCTGATCAGCGTCAGAAAGGGCTAACGGCAGGCAAGGCTGGACGGACGTGCCCCAGCTTGTCAGAATCTGGTCATCACCCAAAAAGACCACAAAGACATAATCCGAGCTCCAATCCCCCGACCAGCGGGGTAGCCCGATCAGACATTCCCTCCTCGAACGGGCTCGGAGGTGCAGCCATGACCCCGGCCCGACCGTCTGGGCCTGGTAAAAGTGGAAGAGAAGGGGGAGAGACGGCTCCAGACCGCAGGTGCAGCAAAGCGTTACGAAGCCCGTCAGTACCGCGATCGAGCAAGGGGTGAACTGGCAAAGGGGCACCATGAGATACTCCATGACCTGGACAAGGAAGGGATTGAGCGGGAAACGAAGACCCAAGCGAAACATTTCGACGTAGACGCCGACTTCATTGCTCCTCGGAAGGCAAATCCGCTCGTCGACGAATGGAACTCGGACATCGTACGGGAAGCAGAGATACCTTTCCCGGATCTCCGTGACCGCCGAAGGAACGGTCCTTGACGGCGTACGGAGGATGGCCGGGGGCACGTTAAGACGCACTGCAGCCGACGCCACGTCATCACAGGCGAAGTCTGGGAATAGCTTCCCCTTCCCCTTATCCTGGAGGGGACGACTCCCGGAAGAGGAACCTGATCCCACTAGCCGGGGCCTGCCCCGCCTGGACTCTGGAGAATCCCTCGCCCCTCGGCCAGAACCGCCTATCCTAAGAGCAGCCATAATACGAGAGCGAGAAAGGAAATTACCTTCTAACTAGTTTGAAGGAGGCAAAGAAGCGAGGGCGACGGGAGACTCCGAGTTATAGAAAGCCTAGAGCAATGGGAAGAGCAAGAAAGGAGAGGAGATCAACGCAGCTGGGGATCTTATATATCGGACGCAGGGACGAATTCGAAGCGCCTGACAATAACGCGTGGCAGGACTCGAAGAACCGGCGGCGTTTCGAAATCGGCGCCAGGGGAAGTCCAATCGATCCGCCTCATCATGACCTACATTTATGACCACGCCTCGATTGAAGCGCCACTCGGAATCCCAGGAGGCACAGCGGTCGATCCGAGCAAGCCAAGGCTGATCGACCCCACCAAGGGCGGCTCACGAACCCCTCAGCTTCTCAACTGAAGACAACCCCACGAATGGTGGGGATAGGCTTGCAGCCACACGTGGCAGCATCAGAAGAACGACGGCGCTTCGGAGCCCGCGCTTTAAAAATATCGAGCGGGCCAACTCATGATGACGACTAATAAATGAGTCGGCATCGACTGGCGAGCTTGTCAAAATCGGCAGAAGTCACATCGGCCGAGCCGAACCGGCCGAGGCCGATCAACCCGACCGATGGGGGCAATTGTTACGCCTATTTGACCGAGACCCAAAAGACACGAGCCCAGGAGCCCGACTACTGGTCGAGAGCCCATCTGCATCCTCAAGCCCATTCTACAAAGGCCCAATAAGGGATCTTCTCGAATGTCGATCCCAGATGGCCCCGATAACCCGCTGATCACTCGCCCACTCCTGCGAAAACCGCTCCCCCGGACGCGCGACCACTAAATGGCGGTAATGGGGAGGTGCTGGCATGGCGAAGAGAGCAGCGGAGAGAGGGCGGATTGATGGGGCATGATCGAGGGCGGGCGTGGGACGTGGGCCAGAGGCAATCACGCGGGGAGCTCTACAAAAGGGCTAGGAAAACGACGAAGAAGAGGACCGCATCTCAGGTATCTAAAACCTAAGGTACTCCATCAACGACCTGGCTCCCCCATCCTATCTCCTTCCTCCCCCGCTCGCGCCGTGAGACGTCGTTCCGATCTCCTCACGAGTCGAACCGTCTCCGCCGGGCCTCCTCTTTCAGATCTCTATCTGACTTAGGCATCGGAGGGGATTTGGCCGGAACCTAGGTCCGGCCCCCTGACGAGCGTTCTCGTCTACGCAGGTGGACAGCTGATCAACGGGCCGAGGCTCCCCCTCGCCCCTCTCCAACCTCACAGTCAACTGGACGAGTGAGGCTTACCCTCACCGTCCGTCAGGCGAGGCCGAGCGCATCCTACCGAGGCCGAGCGTCTCGACCCGGGCCGAGGCTTCCCCTCGCCCTTCGCCGAACACGCATCTAGCTGGGCGACTGAGGCTACCCCTCGTTGTCCTACCTCCGAGGCCGTGCTCGTCTGTCCGAGGCCGAGCGTCTCAACCAGGGCCGAGGCTTCCCCTCGCCCCATCTGCACCAATTCGAAGCCCCCGAGGGACCCAAGTGGGCCCCTTGACCACGTTGACCGGGTTCTCCACGGTCAACGCTTTGTAGTGAGAAAACACTCTGAAACACATACCATCATAGGTATGATTGCTGCAACACAGGAAAAGAACCAAAAATATCAAAAATTCCACAGGAAGAATACGGAATTTTCAAATCATTGAAAAGAAAGTTTAGAGCTTTACTGATCAAGGGGAAGATTGCTATCACGATAATGACCCCCCATGACGTAGTGGGTACCGGCGAGGATAAAATCGGGGATAGGCCGAACCAAGACGACGATGGCGGCGACGTCGACGAGAATCTGAAAGGTGACGATGGTGTATACCTTCCGAATGAAACCCCATCGGAATTGGGGGCTCTCTTTCATGTTCGGATAGAGAGCGCCATTGTTGCTGAACTCGACGTCCCATTGCTTCCACATCTCGAGAGGTCGGCCGGGAGAAAAAAAAGGTTAGTGTTAGTGTTAGGATTAGGGTTAGTGAAAGGAATGAGATTTGCTAAAAAAAAGGAGAGGAGGAGAGGAAACGAGGGAACTGCAGTTGACGACAGGGGGCGGGATTTCTTATGGGAATTGATTTGCGAACCCACCTTTTTACTAACGCGCACTTAACACTTATTTACAAGTTTGTCATTCAAACTTTTTCAAATATTTCTCTTTTAATCCGCACGCATACCCATTGTTTTACTCAACTGCCGCCGCCCACCACTGGCAAGGACTCCCCCTCTTCCCTAGCCTCCTCCACCCCCTCCACCCACTCCCTCCCTCCCCCCCAATCCCTAGCCCCTCCTCCGACCGACCCTTTGGCGACAGTCAATGATACCATGAAACGTCTCTAACCAATCCGTTCCGAAAACAACATCGAAAATTGGCATCTCGATTACCATGAAGTCGACAAATAGTTCACATCCACAGATCACTACATGGCATTGAAGACACATCGGAGGTTCAACAAGGACAGCATAGGTGTCCACGAATCGACTTGACAGGAAGCAATGGGTAGCTCCTGAGGTGAATAAGGTAAGTGCATGTCTACCAGCTACTAGTACGATGCCTATGACTACGAGAATTACTTCTAAGCCAATTGTTTCTAAATAAATGAATATGATACTAAAAGTGATATCTCGTACCTGTAATCACTTGGCAAGTAGCTTCAGCCACCTCCGTTGTCATTGTGTAAGCTTGGCACTTCGGTGGTGGCGCCTGTTGTTGTGCCGCTGGAACATCTTCTGTTGCGTGGGAAGTGGTGGTCATTACAGAACGTTCCTAGCAGTGGCATTAATAGCAACTCGTTGTCTTGCTTCCGGGCATTCCTTTGCTTCATGGTCCTGTTGAGTATTGATTCCCCGGATTTAGTTTTGATGATGAACAAACATAAATATCGTGATCTAACTCTTTGTGAGCGCAGTTATGGAGATCGTCGCCAAAACTCTACGTATATCAAAAGCGACGTCTCAAGACTTCTCAAAGCGCATGATCGTGTGCTTGAAGCTTCGTTGAAACTCAAGGACCTTTATTGAAGTCAAGAAGATTCGGATTGAAGCTTTTGAAGACGGTTCGTCAAGTTTTATTTATAGTCTTCTAGCTTCTTTTCGTAGAATGTTAAGTCTTGAGTAGGTCTTACGTTTTAATCTTCATAACGCTCATATCTTAGAGCTAAGATTATCTTAAAGGCCCATAGAATCTTTCCCGAAGCTTAACGCTTCATATCGCGGCTTCTTGTGCATGTTAGTTGGTTCAAGAAGAAGAACCAACCGACTAGATGGTAATCTAGTCGGTCGGCAATTCTTCTTGAACCGACTAGAATTCCTTACTCATTTTCAGCTCATTCACTGTTTACAGTTAGTCGGTCCAAGAAGGTTCACCGACCGACTAGTTGTCAAACTAGTAGGTTAGGAATCCTTCTTAGACCGACTAGTTGTGTATTCAATTTCACAGCCTGAGCTACTGTTTATCGTTAGTCGGTCTAAGTACAACTGTCGACCGACTAGTTTGTTGGATATTGGACTCTCCGGATTTGGTTTTGGATGATGAACAAACATAAATATATCGTGAACTAACAATTTGTGAGCGCGGTTATGAAGATCGTCGCCAAATTCATATGAACATCCAAAGCGACGTCTCGAAACTTCTCAAAGCGTGTGATCGTATGCCTAAAGCTTCGTTGAAGCTTTTGGACCTTTTTAGAAGTCATGAAGATTCGGATCGAAGCTTTCGAAGACGGTTCGTCAAGTTTTATTTATAGTGTTTTCGCTTCGTTCCGTAGAATGTTATGCCTTGAGTAGGTCTTACGTTTTAATCTTCATAACACTCCTATCTTAGAGATAGGAACTTGTAAGAAGTCCATACAAACTTTCCCGAAGCATCGCGCTTCGATTCGCGACTTCTTGTGCATGTTAGTTGGTTCAAGAAGAAGAACCAACCGACTAGATGGTGATCTAGTCGGTCGGTAATGCTTCTTGGACCGACTAGTTTGCCTTCTCAGATCATAGCTCTTTAATGTTTACAGTTAGTCGGTCTACGTTGACTCACCGACCGACTAGTTTGTGAACTAGTCGGTCAGTGATGCTTCTTAGACGGACTAGTTGAGCTTTCCCTGTACATGCCTAGTTACTGTTTATCTAGTCGGTCTATGTTCATTTAGCGACCGACTAGTTGATGAACTAGTCGGTCAACAATTGTTCTTGGACCGACTAAATCAATGTGTTCTCAGACTATTTGTTTTATCTCTTAGTCGGTCTAAGTTAACTCACCGACCGACTAGTTGTGAAACTAGTCGGTTGGCAAGTGTTCTTTGACCGACTAGTTCTGTTAGTCTAAACTTCGACCTATTTCCTGTTCACCTCTTAGTCGGTTCATGTTGATTGACTGACCGACTAGTTGATGAACTAGTCGGTCAGTGGTTGTTCTTTGACCGACTAGTTTGGTTCAGAATAGAGCCGTTGGAGCTTTAATTGAAATGTTTTTCTCTCTCTCTTTCCTCTAACCTATATATACTTGGTGTGCTACATTCATTGCACTCAAGGCTGATTTTAAGAGAAGTTTAGAGATCAAAGAGAAAGCATTCATTCCTCATTGAAAGCTCTTTCATTCCAATATTGAATCTCTTCTCACTCTTATTTCAAAAGAGAGATTCATTGATTGTGAAACTTCCAAGCCAAGTGCTTGATCCTAGGTCACCAACAACCTCATAGCTCTCCATAGCTGATCTACATCTTGGAGCTAGGGTTTGGTGCCTCTTCGTCTTCCCCAAAATCCGTTTTGCCCTAAATCGTAAGTTTACTCAAGGCATAGGTATTTTGTGGTAAGAATTTCTATTTCATTTTACATTGTTATTGTAAGTGATTCACTCTCGGTTGTGAGAGTGTGTTTGTGATCCCGGGTTGTGGGAGTCACAATTTCATTTGTGTATGATTTGACTTGTGAAGGTTGTTCACAAGTATTTCATAGTGGAAATCTTGAGTTAGGGTTTCTAACTCAAGTATCCGGAAGTGATCCGGGTGGTTGGGACGTAAGATCACCGGGAACAAGTCGGGGAGACTTGGGTGGATCCGAACCCAGTAATATTGCTTGTTTGCGATTGTCTTATTTGTTGTCTAACATTTACAATTCCGCATTTCCGCATTGTTTGGTAGAGTTTGCAAGGTAATTAGGAATTAGCCTCTTAATTATTTTAAAGTACTATTCACCTCCCCCTCTAGTACTTGTGCAGTAGCTTAGCAGGGCATTACATTTGGTATCAGAGCCAAGTCTATAGCTATGTCTACCAACGACAACAAGACCGTTCGTCCACCTTCCGACTATAGCACCTTCAAGAATTGTGAAGGAGCGTCTTCGGTGATAGAAGGACACTCCTCAATGAGGCCTCCATTCTTCAACGGTACCAACTACGGGTACTGGAAAAGCCGGATGGAAACTTTCCTCCGGAGTGCTTCACTATGGAGGGCCACGATGAAGGAGTATGTCGAGCCCGCCGAAGAAGATTTCGAGAAATGGAGTACCGCGGAGTTCGCCGCGGAGGTAAGCAATGCCAAGGCAATGAACGCCTTGCAATGCGCTTTGGAGCCCGAGGATTTCAATAAGATATGCACATGTAAGAGTGCATATCAAATATGGAACTCCCTCCTCATATTGCATGAAGGGACTAGTAGGGTAAGAGACTCCAAACTCGTAGTAGTTAATAAAGATTACGAGCTATTTCATATGCTACATGGTGAGAATATGAAGGAGTACCATGCTCGCTTCATCGACATCACAAACGAGTTGGAGGCTCTCGGTAAGACCTACACCCAAAAGGAGAAAGTCTCGAAGATTAGCTCCAAGAGGAATTGGATACTCGATAGCGGGTGTTCAAAACACATGACGGGTGACGCTCAATTTCTCTCCAGAGTGGTTCCCATTGCAAATGGAAACCGGTTAGTCTTTGGAGGCAACGAGAGCGGAACCATCATAGGTGTTGGTAAAGTGGGTAATCCTTCTAAACCTCTTATAAATGATGTTTACCTTGTTAAAGGATTAAACCACAATTTTATTTCAATAAGCCAACTTTGTGACAAAGGTTACAAAGTTAGCTTTGTGAAAGGAATGTGCCATATTTTAAGAAAAGATAATAATGAATTATTGTTTTCCGGCACACGCCATAAGGATATATATATCCTAGATCTTCCAAGATCACATGAACAATGTCTCATTGCCAACACAAGTGAACAACACTTATGGCATCGACGTTTTGGTCATGTGAACTTTGGAACACTATTTAAGCTTTCCAAGTTAAATTCTATTAGAGGCTTCCCTAAGCTAGTCTTTCAAAAGAAAAGCTTTTGTGACTCGTGTCAACGAGGCAAGCTTCCAAAATCGTCGTTTAAACCTAAGAAAAGCATTTCTTCTAAGCGGCCACTAGAGCTCTTACATCTAGATTTATTTGGGCAAACTAGAGTTGCTTCATTAGGAAATGCACGTTATGGACTTGTCATCGTTGATGACTTTCTAGGTTTACTTGGGTATTTTCATTAAGTAATAAAAATGATGCTTTTGAAAACTTCACAATTTTTGTTAAGAAAGTACAAAATCTCATTGGAACCACCATTGTCACTATTCGTATTGATCATGGAGGGGAATTTGAGAATGAGTCTTTTGAGACATTTTGTGATGAAGTTGGTATTACACACACCTTTTCATTCACTCGCGCACCTCCTCAAAATGGTGTTGTTGAGAGAAAGAATAGGACGCTAGTGGAGTGTGCTCGCACTATGCTTGATGATAGCCAACTTGGCCATCAATTTTGGGTGGAAGCGGTACATACCGCTTGCTATGTGTTTAATAGGATACTTTTGAGGCCCGGCACTAAACAAACTTGTTATGAATTGTTGTTTGGTAGGTTGCCTCAAGTTAAACATTTTCGTGTTTTTGGTTCAAAATGTTTTATTAAAAACACGTATGGTAGTTTGGACAAATTCGATCCAAGATCTGATGAGGGGATTTTTGTTGGATATTCCTCACGTAGCAAAGCCTACCGGATATACAACAAACGAACCTCAACGATCGAGGAATCACTTCATGTTTCATTTAATGAAGGATTTGTTCCAACTAGAATTACAAATGATGATGACTCCATGGATGTGTTATGTGATTCAATTGGTAATTCTAACTCTATTGATTCTATTGATTCTATTGATACTAACCCGACTAATGAAGTTGTTGAGAATGTTCCTAGTGATCAGGGAATTCCCAAACGGCTTCATACCGTTTGTGACCATCCTCATGAGCAAGTCATTGGCAATATCCATGATAGTGTCAAGACGAGATCTCAAGTCAACTACTTCGCTCATTGTGCATTTGCCTCCTCGATAGAGCCAAAGAATGTTAATGAAGCGTGCGAAGATGGTGCTTGGATCTTAGCCATGGAGGAGGAACTCATTCAATTCGAGAGGAATGAGGTTTGGGAGCTTGTTCCATTGCCATCGAAGAACCACACCGTCATAGGGACAAAGTGGATCTTCAAGAACAAGACCGACGAAAACCAAGTCGTCGTCCGGAACAAAGCTCGGTTAGTAGCTCAAGGCTATCGGCAAGAGGAAGGTATCGATTTCGAAGAATCCTTTGCTCCGGTAGCTAGATTAGAATCAATTAGATTATTGTTATCTTTTGCATGCCATAAGGATTTTAAACTTTTTCACATGGATGTTAAAAGTGCGTTTTTAAACGGAGATGTTGTTGAGGAAGTTTATGTTTCTTAACCTCCGGGTTTTATAAATGAAAAATTCCCAAACCATGTTTTTAAACTTAAGAACGCACTTTACGGTTTGAGACAAGCTCCTCGAGCTTGGTATGACCGTTTAAAGAATTTTCTTTTGGATTTAGGTTTTAAAATGGGAGAAGTTGATTCCACATTATTTGTTAAGTATTCGAATAATGATATAATTTTAGTTCAAGTTTATGTTGATGATATCATTTTCGGTGCTACTAACTTTGCTCTTTGTGAAGAGTTTTCTAATGTGATGAAGGATCAATTTGAGATGAGCCACAGGGTGAGCTCAAATATTTCTTAGGTCTCCAAATTCGCCAAATGAATGATGCAATCTTCATCCACCAAACGAGTGGAGTTGCTAAAGCGATTTGGAATGGAGAATGCCTCCGGGAAGAAGACTCCAATGAGCACGACTACACATCTTGATAAAGATGCGGGCGGAAAAGATGTAGACATTCGTCTATATCGAGGTATGATAGGTAATTTACTATATCTTACCGCAAGTAGGCCCGATATTATGTTTGCCGTATGTGTTTGTGCGCGTTATCAGTCTCAACCTAAGGAGTCACACTTAGTAGTGGTAAAACGTATTTTCCGTTATTTAAGTTACACACTTGATTTGGATTACTTTATCCAAAATCTAGCACGTATGAGTTAATCTCATACAGTGACGCAGATTATGCGGGATGCAAATCCGACAGGAAAAGTACTAGTGGCACTTGCCATTTTATAGGAAATTCTATTGTCTCTTGGTTTTCCAAGAAGCAGAATTCCATATCACTTTCAACCACCGAGGTGGAATATATTGCCGCCGGTGCCGCGTGTGCTCAAGTTCTTTCGATGAGACACACACTTAAAGACTTTGGTATAAACTGCGATACTTGCCCTATCATGGTGGACAACCAAAGTGCAATATGTCTATCTAAGAACCCGGTACACCATTCCCGTTCTAAACACATAGATGTCCGACACCATTTCTTATATGATCATGTTGCTAAAAAGGACATCATTTTAGTGTACGTTGAAACCCAAAAGCAAATCGCCGATATTTTCACGAAACACCTAAAGGAAAACTCCTTTGTGCGGTTACGTCAAGAATTGGGGATTATGGGTGAATCCGAGATTTAGGATTCATTTTTATTCAATAATCTTGCATGTTATTCAATTTCGTTATATTTGCACATGCTTGATGTATTGGAATTCTCTGGATTTTTTTGTTGAATATTCGGAATATTCGGAATTTTCGCTCGATTTGTTCGTAAACGTCAAATTTCAGATTTTCGATGTTTAATGGGGTAGTATAATGATTAATGAGAGTATTTCGATGTTTCGTCCAAGTGCGATTAGGAGAGAAATCAAAATTTCAAAATTTTCAATTTTTGGACTCTCTTAGTCGGTCCAAGTTCATTGGCCGACCGACTAGATTCAGTTCTAGTCGGTCCGTGAATGAGCTTAGACCGACTAATTCTTGTCAGAATATTTGGCTTCAGTTACTATTTACAATTAGTCGGTTCAAGCTCATTGACCGATCGACTAGATCGTGATCTAGTCGGTCAGTGCTTGAACTGTGACCGACTAATTGTAATGGGGACAGTTACATCTTTTGAGCTCCCGACCGACTTATAACTCAATCCGACCGACTAAACTCTTTTCTAGTCGATCGAAATTCCTCTCCAGCTCAAAACCCCCTCGTGCCCATTCGTCTTCCCCTCTCCCGTCGCCGTTTTCGGTCGTTCTCCGTCGTCTGTGTCAGTCTTTCGGCCGTCGACCTCCTCCTATGGTAACCCCCCTCTCTACCATCTCCTCTCTAGGGTTCTTTTTCTAGCTCTTAGGGTTAGAATCTCCTTTCTAGGGTTTCGGCTAGGGCTGTTTAGGGTTCTATCGATTCGATCTCTCGATTTTGTGCGTGTATTGTCGCGCTTATGGCACATACACGTATCCCGATCCGTCCTACGAGCCCTTCGCCTATGACCGTAGAGCCATCCCCTACGGATCCCATTCAACCCATGCAAACCCCTCCGAAACGCCGATCGAAGACCACCCAACCTTCTTCGTCTTCGCCTCCTCTTAAGCGTAAGAGGACGGCGACAGCGAAGCCCCGATCCCAATCTCAGCCCAAGCCCAAGCAAGCTTCATTCCGTGCCCCTACTCCTCCATCCGATTCCGACACGGGATACATACCCGAGACTGAGACCCATATGGATCCTTCACCTCCTCCTAGGCAACCTGAGTCTAGCTCTGACCCCGTACTTCCTCGCGTCAGCCTAAGGGAAAGGGTCCGATGCCGGTGGGCGGTGTCGATATTTCGTTGTGTCGCGACGACCCGTTGTGTCTCGCGGCTTACAACCGTATCGAACACTGTCCTCTGCTTCTGGAGCATTTCATACAGTTTTCTGACTTCACAGGCCTAGCGGATCTTCTGTCGTCTTCGGGTCTTATCAATTATCTTCGGTATGACCCTAAGGCGAATCCACATCCCTACCCTCACCTAGTGAAGCTTTTCTACGCCAATAGGATCCGGGGTCAGTACGACGAGACCAACTCGATTGAGACGACTGTCTTGGGGACACCGATTATCCTCACGGCAGAAATCTTAGGAGAGTTGATCGGTTGCTCGTCGTCTGGCCTCCTCCCTTCAGATATTTCCATCGATGACATCTCTTCCCTCGATCAGGTTATCCTTTCTGAGATATTCCATGAGATTCCTCCCGCCATGATTGGCGTCCCCTCGAAGTCATTCAAGCCCAATGGCTGGGTCCTGAACTTGATTCTGAAGTCGTGCTTACTTCCTAAGTACGGCTCCTCCTCTTTGCCTTCCCAGCCATTCCTGAAGTTGATCTATGCCATCTTTATGGGGAGCGAGATTAACTGGGCTCGGATCATACTCGATAAGATGGATTCTTTCGAGTGTATCTGAAAGTCCACAAAGTCTGCGCATATCCCATATCCGTGCTTGTTGACTCTTGTTTTTCGCCACTTCCGTGTCACACTTCCTCCTGATGATGAGCGTCCACTCGGTCCCCCTCTGAATGCGACGGCCGTCAAGAAGTCTCTTGCGGCGCTCTGTCACGTTCAGAGGACGACCCCCTTTGCTTCAGCGTCTGCCTCTGCCTCTGCCTCAGCTGCTCCCTCTACCACTCTTGACGAGCTCGCACGTTTAGTGAGACGTATGGAGTCTCGATATGCTCATACTGAGGAGATACTTGCTCGTATCGCCTTACGTTTGGGCATAGAGATCCCTCCGTCAGTCTCTGACGAGGAGGAGTTGGACGAGGAGGAGATTGAGGAGCTGGTTCGTATTTCTACACGTGCCCCTGAGGGCACTTCTGGTGCTGCTGCTGCCTCTTCTACTGGTGATCCTGAGAGTACACCTGTTGCCACCACACTTGCGGTGGATACTACGACTGGTGCTCCCGAGGCCACTACCGTCGCTCCCGTGGACACTTCAGCTGATCCGGTGACCACTACTCCTGCTGCTGCTGCAGATCCTGCTGCTGCTGCAGATCCTGCCATTGCCTCTTGAGCTTTTTTGAGGACTCTCCCGATGCACCTTGGATGATAGATCAAGTGTGAGAGAGTTTGGGTAGGATAGAGGGTGGTTTTGGATATTTTGGATATTTTGATGTATCTTCATGTATTTTGATGATATTTTGGATATTTTGATGTAGTGTGATACTCTGATGTCCGGTGTGACATATGTTATATGTTGTGATTTTTGATGCATTTTTGTGCTTCGATCGTTGGATCGCGTATATGTATGTTGACGGATGTATCGTTTTGTTGTACTCATGCTTCATTTATATATATATACATCGATATTGACATTTCATTATGTTGTGCACATTTAATATTTTATATGTCTCTGATGTTTGATTTCGTCGCTCGACAATAATACTTGGTTAAATAGAATTCATTTTATGAAAACATAGAATTGTTTTCCATGCACTAAATTAACCAAGAATGTTGATATTGGAGAGTATATTCCATAACTCAATTCGTAAAATTAATTTGAGTTTTGATGATTTTATTTCTCGATTTTCGACTTTGGTCTCAATGATACGCTTTGATTTAATTCGTATTTTTCTTTGGTATCATTTGGACCGTGGTCGTATTCTATGACTCCCGTGCTCTTATTTGAAGCCATTGTTGTTGTCGTTGATCTCCTCCCACTCTTTTTGCTAATGCCAAAGGGGGAGAGATATAATAATGACATGGCTAAATGATAATTTAAAGCATTTTTCCAAGAATCTAATTTGATATGTTAGATTCAGGGGGAGTTAAGATATATAAGTGAATCCAATACTTTTCTCATTTTATACTTCACTCGTCTGCTTGATGCTTATGATTAATATATAATCTTGGAACTAACGTGTCATCAATGCAGGGGGAGTAAGTAAATTACATTTGAATCATTATTTATTATTATTATTTATGTTGGTTTGTCATCACCAAAAAGGGGGAGAATGTTGGATATTGGACTCCCCGGATTTGGTTTTGGATGATGAACAAACATAAATATATCGTGAACTAACAATTTGTGAGCGCAGTTATGGAGATCGTCGCCAAATTCATATGAACATCCAAAGCGACGTCTCGAGACTTCTCAAAGCGCGTGATCGTATGCCTTAAGCTTCGTTGAAGCTTTTGGACCTTTTTAGAAGTCATGAAGATTCGGATCGAAGCTTTCGAAGACGGTTCGTCAAGTTTTATTTATAGTCTTTTAGCTTCGTTCCGTAGAATGTTAAGCCTTGAGTAGGTCTTACATTTTAATCTTCATAACACTCCTATCTTAGAGCTAGGAACTTGTAAGAAGTCCATACAAACTTTCTCGAAGCATCGCGCTTCGATTCGCGACTTCTTGTGCATGTTAGTTGGTTCAAGAAGAAGAACCAACCGACTAGATGGTGATCTAGTCGGTCGGCAATGCTTCTTGGACCGACTAGTTTGCCTTCTCAAATCATAGCTCTTTACTGTTTACAGTTAGTCGGTCTACATTGACTCACCGACCGACTAGTTTGTGAACTAGTCAGTCAGTGATGCTTCTTAGACCGACTAATTGAGCTTTCCCTGTACATGCCTAGTTACTGTTTATCGTTAGTCGATCTATGTTGATTTAGCGACCGACTAGTTGATGAACTAGTCGGTCAACAATTGTTCTTGGACCGACTAAATCAATTTGTTCTCAGACTATTTGTTTTATCTCTTAGTCGGTCTAAGTTAACTCACCGACCGACTAGTTGTGAAACTAGTCGGTTGGCAAGTGTTCTTTGACCGACTAGTTCTGTTAGTCTGAACTTCGACCTATTCCATGTTCACCTCTTAGTCGGTTCATGTTGATTGACCGACCGACTAGTTGATGAACTAGTCGGTCAGTGGTTGTTCTTTGACCGACTAGTTTGGTTCAGAATAGAGCCGTTGGAGCTTTAATTGAAACGTTTTTCTCACTCTCTTTCCTCTAACCTATATATACTTGATGTGCTGCATTCATTGCACTCAAGGCTGATTTTAAGAGAAGTTTAGATATCAAAGAGAAAGCATTCATTCCTCATTCAAAGCTCTTTCATTCCAATCTTGAATCTCTTCTCACTCTTATTTCAAAAGAGAGATTCATTGATTGTGAGCCTTCCAAGCCAAGTGCTTGATCCTAGGTCACCAACAACCTCATAGCTCTCCATAGCTGATCTACATCTTGGAGCTAGGGTTTGGTGCCCCTTCATCTTCCCCAAAATCCGTTTTGCCCTAAATCGTAAGTTTACTCAAGGCATAGGTATTTTGTGGTAAGAATTTCTATTTCATTTTACATTGTTATTATAAGTGATTCACTCTCGGTTGTGAAAGTGTGTTTGTGATCCCGGGTTGTGGGAGTCACAATTTCATTTGTGTATGATTTGACTTGTGAAGGTTGTTCACAAGTATTTCATAGTGGAAATCTTAAGTTAGGGTTTCTAACTCAAGTATCCGGAAGTGATCCGGGTGGTTGGGACGTAGGATCACCGGGAACAAGTCGGGGAGACTTGGGTGGATCCAAACCCAGTAATATTGCTTGTTTGCGATTGTCTTATTTGTTGTCTAACATTTACATTTCCGTATTTCCGCATTGTTTGGTAGAGTTTGCAAGGTAATTAGGAATTAGCCTCTTAATTATTTTAAAGTACTATTCACCCTCCCTCTAGTACTTGTGCAGTAGCTTAGCAGGGCATTACATAGTTGAGAAACTAGTCGGTTGGAATTTGTTCACAGCCCGACTAGTGCTCTTTGATTTCAGACTATACTATTTCAACTCTTAGTCAGTCAAAGAACACTCACCGACCGACTAGTTGTCAAACTAGTCAGTTGACAAGTCTTCTTAGACTGACTAGTTCTCTATTTGTTTGAATTTTCTCTTTTGGCTGTTCTCCAGTTAGTCGGTTCATGTTGAATCACCGACCGACTAGTTGAGAAACTAGTCGGTCAGTGATCCTTCTTTGACCGACTAGCCTGCTTCAGAATAGAGCCGTTGGAGCATTAATTACCACGATTTTTACTCTCTCTTTCCTCTATCCTATATATACTTGAAGGGCTTCTTGCTAAGCATTCAAGGCTGATATTTATTGAAGTTTAGAGATCAAGAGAGAGCATTTAATTCTTATTCAAAGCTCACTCATTTCCTATAAGAATCTCTCCCTCACTCTAATTTCAAAAGAGAGATTCATTGATTGTGAGTCATTCAAGCCAAGAGCTTGATTCTAGGTCACCAACTCCTCCCTAGGCTACCATTGCTGGTCTACTGCTTGGAGCTAGGGTTTGGTGCCTTCTTCTCCTCCAAAATCCTCCTTGCCCTAAAATCGTAAGTTTACTCAAGGCATATGATTTTGTTGGTAAGCATTTCGTATTTCATTTACTTTGATATTGCAAGTTTTACTCTCGGTAGCGAGAGTTGTGTGTAATCCCGATTTGTGGGAGTCACATTTTTATTTGTGTATGATTTGATCTTGTAGAGGTTTTCTACAAGTATTTTATAGTGCAAATTTGAGTTAGAAGTTTCTAACTCAAGTATCCGGAGGGGATCCGGGTGTTTGGGATGTAGGATCACTGGGAACAAGTCGGGGAGACTTGGGTGGATCCGAACCCGTTATATCGTTTGTTTGCGAGTTCATTTCTTTGTTGTCACATTTTCATTTTCGCATTGTTGGTTGAGTTTGCAAGATAATTAGGAATTATCTTCTTAATTATTTTAAAGTACTATTCACCGCCACTAGTACTTTTGCAGTAGCTATCAGGGCATTACATTTGGTATCAGAGCCAAGTTCATAGCTATGTCTACCAACGACAACAAGAACGTTCGTCCACCTTCAGACTATAGCACCTTCAGGAACCGTGAAGGAGCTTCTTCGGTGATGGAAGGACACTCCTCAACTAGTCATCCTTTCTTCAATGGTACCAATTACGGGTACTGGAAATGCCGGATGGAAACGTTCCTCCGGAGCGCTTCACTATGGAGAGCCACGATGACGGAGTATGTCGAGCCCGCCGAAGAAGATTTCGCGAAGTGGACTACCGCGGAAGTCACCGCGGAGGTAACCAATGCCAAGGTAATGAATGCCTTGCAATGTACTTTGGAGCCCTAAGACTTCAACAAGATATGCACATGTAAGAGAGCATATCAAATCTGGGACTCACTCCTCATCTTGCATGAAGAAACGAGTAGGGTAAGAGACTCCAAACTCGTTGTTGTAAATAAATATTACGAGTTATTTCATATGCAACAGAGTGAGAAGATGAAGGAGTACTATGCTCGCTTCATTGACATCACCAACGAGTTGGAGGCTCTAGGAAAGACCTACATCCAAAAGGAGAAAGTCTCAAAGATCATTGACGGACTTCCTTCTTATTGGGAAAAGCGTACCTTCGCCATCGAGGAAGGTAATGATATGAGTAAATATACTGTCATTCAACTAATGGGTACCTTGATGTCTTATGAGGTACGCAAGGACATTAAGCTAAAGTTGCAGGACAAGATTGTTGGGAGCAACGATCTAGGAGCTTGGTGTGATGATGACAAACGTGTCGTTATATCTAACGTGTGTGCTTAGTGTGTTTCAGGCCTGGCGAAACAATATACTTTCACTATTTGGCGGAATTGCTATTCGTATAGCATATTGGGAGAAAGGGAGTGTGTGCACAAAGAAGTTTGACTTGGTCAATGGAGAGCAAAGTTGGACTTGGTCAAATTGGTGATTGGATCAATCCAAATCTTTTTGAACTACACATCAAATCTCTTCATGATTGATTCAACCCAATCCCTAGCCAATTACAAATTTCCTAGTTGGTAGTGTCCTCATCCTAGCCAAACTTATTCCTAGCCATATTTCAATTCAAATATCCTATCTATTGCCAACATGAAAAACCTAGTACTACTATATAAATATCATTGTGGGGGATGAAAAACTTGGTGCAGCAATCAAAGAAATAGAGAGAGGCTACACATTAAAAAGCTGTGCGAAAGTTTTTGGCAAGCCCTAGGTTCTAATTGCAGCATCCCTACATTTAAAAAAAACTCCAAGCCGCAAACCTAGCTTTCTACATCAAGCCGCTTTGTCAAAGAGAATTCCATGTGGCCTAATATCTTCCTTTGACGACGAAGCTGCTGCATCCACGTATCGTCATCAACGTCTTCAACGCCCACAACGACCACCGTCGATCACCAAGCCGCGACGAGATCATCTCTGCTGCTCGAGGAGTGTTGCTACCGTCGAAGTGCACACACGTCGGAGAAGAGGATCTGCCGCTGCCAAAGCTTGTAAACGTCACCATACGAGATCGCCGGTGAAGTAGTGAAGCTGCCATCGTCGCTGCAGGATCTCCGCTGCACACCGTCGAGAAAACCACAGAAGCATCGCCGCCGTGGAGTTGCTGTCATTGAGCTTCTCGTCGTAGCTGAAGTTGGCGAGGCTGCCGTGAAGACGAAGAAGAAGACGAAGAACTCGCCGTCGCCGCTGTCGAAGGAGGGGCACTGAATCACCGCTCGAAGCTCGTCGTTGCTTGAAGTTCTCGTCGCTGCTGCACGAAACACCGCCAACGGAGCTGCTGCAGAGATCGCCGTCGCCGTCACCATCAAAAGCTCGAAGCCACCTAGCATCTGTCCGGAGATCATCATCACCGTGGAAGCGCTGAGCAGAGCGAAGCAGTCGACGTCGCCGCTCGGAGAAGCCCGGTGCCTTCGCCAAGCTCTCGCCACTGACGGAAACGGCGAAGCAAAGTCAGAGACACATCGCCGAGCTCTCGTCGCCTCCGTGATGTGCACGCCGCCATCGCTCGAAGACGAGGAAGTCGACACCCCGCTGCATGCCCTAGTTACAATCGGAGATCCGACAGCGCTGAACAAACCTCGTGCTGACGTGGCGATAGGAGAGCCGTGAGATCCTTCATGCGGCATTAATGCGAGCGAAAAACGAATGAAGCGAACGCAGTATTTGAAGCTGAGGTGGCGAGAAATTTTAAGGGAACTGCTGAGCGCACAGACCGCTTATTTATTGGATTTGAACTGTTCTGCTCTGTGCACCGACAGCTTGATTTGAAGGGACTTGCTGAGCTCACAGACCACGATTTATTG
This sequence comes from Scilla litardierei, assembly GCA_030789695.1. Lineage (NCBI taxonomy): Eukaryota > Viridiplantae > Streptophyta > Magnoliopsida > Asparagales > Asparagaceae > Scilla > Scilla litardierei. The sequence continues at coordinate 30,302,592 of CM061141.1, forward strand.
AGTTTTGAACTGCGATTGCTTTACACACAGACAAGTGTGTATTTTGACATCCAGGAGTCGGATTGAGACACCGTTTGCGTCAGATTGGAGCTGACGATGTGGTTACTGACAGAGACGCCTACACGGACACAAACTGAGCATTTCTAAACCCTTAAACTCTTTCATTTGTGTCTTAGTGTACCGTTCTCTGTGGAGAAACTTTACCTATTTTTCTGTGACTATTTTGGGACTTGTCTGGTTTGGACTAGACAAGTGGGACCCAGCTAGTTTGGGACTAGCTGGTAGAAAGCTTTACTAGGATTGATAGTGTGAGAAAACACAATGTGTGGGGTACTGAGAGCCTGGCGAGTGTAGAGATGTAGAGGGTGCTCTGAGCGTGCTCTAACTTGTGGTTTTGTACCTATTGCGTTATTCAATACGAGTTCTGCTTTGGGGGCTGGAGTAGGTCGTTGGGACGACCGAACCAGGGTAAATCTGCTGTGTACTCTGTGTCTGCTTTCTATTTACCCTGTAACTGCGTGTGCTTATTCGTGGGTTGCACGAATTATTTTTATTAGCCTATTCACCCCCCTCTAGGCTAGGATCCAGATCCAACAAGTGGTACCAGAGCAGGTTTTAGGATCTAGCCTAGGATTGGCCATGAATAACCCTATGGATAGTGCTTTTGCTGAGGGTCAGTCTGTTTCACGTCCCCTAGATTTAATGGAGGTGATTATGCTTATTGGAAAAATCGAATGAAAATCTACCTTATTTCTGTTGATTATAAAGCTTGGCAAATAATTGAAAAAGGATATAAACTGCCTGTTATTAAAGTAGAAAATGTTGAGATTGAAAAACCAAATGACAAATGGGATGATAATGATTGGAAATCTTATTCTTTAAATGCTAAAGCTATGAATGCTCTCATTTGTGCACTTGATAAATCTGAATATAATAGAATCTCACATTGTTTAACTGCACAGGAAATATGGCATACTTTGGAGGTGACGCACGAGGGAACGTCACAGGTAAAGGAGTCTAGACTATCTCTTTTGAGTGCAGAGTTCGAGGGATTTCGCATGCTACCATCAGAGAGCATATCAGAGATGTATGCGAGGTTCACCGACATAGTCTACAAGTCTAGCTCGCTTGGAAAGACATATGATAGCCTTGATCAATGAGGAAGATCCTAAGAGCATTGCCAAGCTCTTTCAGACCAAAGGTCACCGCCATCCAGGAAGCAAAGGTATTGTCTCAATTGAAGGTGGAGGACCTAATTGGTAATTTGATGTCACATGAGTTGGAACTGCAAAATGTTGAAGCAAGAGAGAAACCTGAGGAGGAAGAGAAAGCCATAAAGCCCCTCGCTCTGAAAGCTGACGAAAGTGAAGATGATGATGACGACATAGCGCTAATGGTGAGAAACTTCAGAAAGTTCATCAAGACTAAGCATGGGAGAAACGAAATGGCACACAGGTTTAATCGTTCTAACTTTAATAATTCTTCCAAGCAATTTAATGATCAGAAATCTACTGATAGAATGCAATGTTTTAAATGCAAGGGAAGAGGACATCTGATGAAGGATTGCCCAAATGAAACTGCTCAGCTCGCTAAAGGAAAAGGAAAAGCGAAGGCATTAACATGGGATATGGATAGCGAAGCTGAAAGCGATGAAGAACATGAAGCCCATTCTTGCATGGCGTTGATGGGCATCCAAGATGAGTCACCGTCAGGTAGCAAAGCTGAACTTCTTAAAATTTGTGAAGAAATGCAAAATCAAATAGTAGATCATGAGTTCACTATTGAATGTCTCCAAAATCAGAACTATGACATGCAAGTTAGAGATGATAAGGTGTTTAAAGAGAATGAAAAGCTTAAAATTGAACTTAATGCATGTAAGTCTACTATTGAAATCATGAAGAAGGAAAAAGCTAGCTTTGATGAAATTGCTCCTTGTATTTCTTGTCCTTCACTATTAAACCAAATTAGCATGCTCAAACTTGATTTGATTAAGCTCGAAACTGAAAAAGACTATGTGATTAGAGAGCTTAATGATAAATTCTGCATGTTGGATAATGACTTTAAAAGAAAAATGATTGAATCTGAAAAGAAGGAAGAGGAAAACAAGAGAGCTTTTATTAGTAAATGCACGATGCTTGTGGAAGAAAATAAACAATTAAAAACCAAAGTCTCTCATCTTGAAGTTGCCATTAAGAAATTCTCTATGGGAAAACAATCGTTGGACACTATTTTAGAGAATCAATTATATGGCAATAATTGAAGAGGACTTGGTTTTGGTCTGAAAAACGTTGAAAAGTAAAAATTCAAGAAATTCCACAATGCTCCATCTATTGCAAAGAACAAATATGCAAAGTACTTTACTTGTGATAGTGTAGGCCACACTTCATATTATTGTAAATTTAGAAACACAAATATCAAGTTTAAACAAGTTTGGGTTCCTAAATCTTTAATGGCTAACACTCGTGGACCTTGTTGGATTCCAAGGTCACACTTAACACCTTTCATGTAGGTGTGATGGAGATTTGGCGAGGAGCAAATTTTTCAATGTCTCATTCTTTTAGCTCATTCGTCAAATAGCGACGAGAAGGTATACTTTTTATCCCTCTTTGCATTTCATCATATACCTTCATATTTTGTTTTGTGTGCTTGATTTATTTTTGTTTGTGTGGATGTTTGCATGTTTTTTAGTGTTTTTATTTCTGAAAAAAAAATGAGCTTAAAAGAATACCCTTTATGTTTTATCCTAAGTGGTATTGTATGAATGATCAAATCTATCCATTGTAGAAATTAATTCATTATTGTTGTAGCTACATGAACATGTTGTTCTCTTTTTAGTAGCTATGCCATGTCTCATAAGTTTTAAACTTGACTTCTACACCTACATTTGCACTTTCACGATAATTGACTTTTTAGTGATTTTGGAGATTCTTTTGAAGAATAATGCAAAGTGAATGTAGGAATGATTAATTTTTGAATTTTCTAAGGGATATGAAGTGTTTAGCCATGAATTAAAATTAAGCACAAAAGAATTTAAATAAAAATATTTGCTCCGTATGAAAAATGGATACACTTCATGGCTAATACACAACCCACGAGTATCCAACTTATGCTACATGGGTAATCATTAGCGTTGGTGTATATAACTCGTCAAGCAATGCCACCCCACATTTAAAAGTCCTTTTAGGCTATGTTTTGGGGTTCGGTAACTTGAACTCATCTTTGATGAGGTGGGAAAAATCAATCCTAGATATATTCATGAAAAATTGGAAAATGTGGATTGATTTGGTTGATTTTCTGAAATTGAATCTCCTCTCGTACTTTATTGTCTATATCACTACACTTACACTAAGGTGGAGAAGTCCTATTATAAAATCCAATGAGCTTGGATTGTCTATTTTGTGGAAAACTCATGCAAAGTGCACGCTACATTTAATAATGGTTTGCTTTTACATGGGATATGTGTGTAACTTCGTTAATCCACTTTTGGTGATTACAAAGGGGGAGAAAGAAGAGATTTGATGTCGGTATCGGTATTGGGTATTATTTGTTGAAGGTGGAGCATGAGAAAATACTTGAATATATGTTGAAGGGGGAGCTTGAGAGAAGGGGGAGCATGCTTTTATATTTGGTATAATGTTGTGCATGCTATGATGTAATACTTGAATATCTCATTCCACGATTCATATTGCATCACACCCTTCAACACACTTCACACACTCATACCTATTGCTCAAATCTTTTATGGGTTTGTCATCACCAAAAGGGGGAGATTGTTGGGAGCAACGATCTAGGAGCTTGGTGTGATGATGACAAACGTGTCGTTATATCTAACGTGTGTGCTTAGTGTGTTTCAGGCCTGGCGAAACAATATACTTTCACTATTTGGCGGAATTGCTATTCGTATAGCATATTGAGAGAAAGGGAGTGTGTGCACAAAGAAGTTTGACTTGGTCAATGGAGAGCAAAGTTGGACTTGGTCAAATTGGTGATTGGATCAATCCAAATCTTTTTGAACTACACATCAAATCTCTTCATGATTGATTCAACCCAGTCCCTAGCCAATTACAAATTTCCTAGTTGGTAGTGTCCTCATCCTAGCCAAACTTATTCCTAGCCATATTTCAATTCAAATATCATATCTATTGCCAACATGAAAACCCTAGTACTACTATATAAATATCATTGTGGGGGATGAAAAACTTGGTGCGGTAATCAAAGAAATAGAGAGAGGCTACACATTAAAAAGCTGTGCGAAAGTTTTTGGCAAGCCCTAGGTTCTAATTGCAGCATCCCTACATTTAAAAAAAACTCCAAGCCACAAACCTAGCTTTCTACATCAAGCTGCTTTGTCAAAGAGAATTCCATGTGGCCTAATATCTTCCTCTGACGACGAAGCCGCTGCATCCACGTATCGTCTTCAACGTTTTCAACGCCCACAACGACCGCCGTCGATCACCAAGCCGCGACGAGATCATCTCTGCTGCTCGAGGAGTGTTGCTGCCGTTGTAACGACTGGTTTTTCAAGTATGGATTATATTATAAATATTTATATATTTGGTTGTTGTCCCTTGTTGTGATTTCCATTTCCGTCTCTATAGTTTTCATTTTCGTTCGTTTCGTCGTGATTCTCTAGATTCTTCCGTCGGTCGGCGTGTTTGAAGTAAGTCATTCGTGACGGGCTTCATAACGTCGATATCTTAGAGTTAGAACGAGCCTAGGAGACTTAGGAAACCATCCCGGAGCTCCGCGCTCCATTTCGGAACTTTTGGTGCTCATTAGCCGGTGTAAGAAGGGGCACCGACCGACTAGATGACGATCCAGTCGGTCGGAAAATCTTCTTGAACCGACTAGTGGGCTTTGTTAAATGTTCAAGAGTTACTGTTTGTCGTTAGTCGGTCTAAGAACGTTGGTTGACCGACTAGGTTGCAAACTAGTCGGTCGGCAATGCTTCTTTAACCGACTAACTCATTTACTATTTTTTTGGTATCAGTACTGTTCATTATTAGTCGGTCTAAGTTCATCTTTTGACCGACTAGCTGTTAAACTAGTCGGTTAAGTTTTGTACTCAGACCGACTAATTCTTAGTTCTTCTGTACAGTCGAGTACTGTTTACTCTTAGTCGGTCTAAGAACGTTCATCGACCGACTAGATGTCGAACTAGTCGGTCAGTTATTGTTCCTTGACCGACTAAATTTAAATCCTAATTTTCGTCTGGGTTACTGTTTACGCTTAGTCGGTCTGCGTTGGTCAACCGACCGACTAGTTCCCAAACTAGTCGGTCAGTGGTTGTTCTTTGACCGACTAACCAGTGATGTAAACCCTAGTTTTGCCCTAGCCGCCACCAAACTCTATAAATACCCCTCCAAACGTTTTTTTCTTCTTCCGCATGACCTAAAACCCTAATTTCTCCTCCATTGAGCCCCCATCTTCCTCAAACCATTAATCCTTCATCCCAAGCTCATCCTCCATCATCTAAACCCTCCCTTGTCACAACTCACCTTCCATCTTCCCCAAACCTTCATCAAACCCCCAAAATCCACATCAAAACTCATTTCTCCAGATTTTCCCCTCATTTCCAGATCTGAGCCGGATCGTTCTTCCGTTGCCGTGGTTGCTCGGCATCGTACCTTCGTTTCTTCACGGTAATACTCGATTCCTTTAGTTTTAGCATAACCCACATTGACATTGTGAAACCCTAAAAAAATGGATTATTAGATGATTAGGGTTCCATTAAGAAATCGATTTAGAATCGTTGTTCTAATAATTGTTTTGCTATAACAGTGATCCATCCGTAGTTTAGCTTGTGACGATCTTCGTTGCTCGTCAACCCCGGTATCATGCAAGTGAAACTTGCATCTCTTGTTTTGGGCCATGTCTTAGGCCATTTCCCTTGCTTTAGCGTAAAAGAGACTAGACGGTGAAAGGATAGCCGTCTAGACGCCTTTGACCTAGCTTGACAACGAAGCTTGGTCCGTCACCCTCATCATGCTTGTATGTCACGTTTACATTCAATTAACGGTACGCAAATATCTGTTCATGGCAATGCATATTGATTATTCATCGTGATTGTGTAGCACACGCTACAATACTTATATTCCTGGCTCGTGTTCCAGAAGCGAGCCCTGTAGTTGGAAACCCCAACGCTCGACACATATGGGTGGGGTAAGAGATATGCGGCCACCTGAGCCCCGAGTTGGCCTGATCCGCCACTCCGGCCAGCAGGCGAAATCTCTAGTGCACAAGTGATTAATAGTGATAAGAGATAAGCGGCCTGAGCCACGAGCTGGCCAGCATGTGGACTCTCTAAGCACTAAGTGATAAACAGTGATAAGTGATAAGTGATTAGTGAATTGGTAGCTTTCGCTACATCGTGCGTGCTTGTCTCTCTTTTAAACTGCTGCATCAAACTAAACTGTCATGTCATTGTTTAATATTATAAGTGCTAGGTTGTTAGTTACTTTCAGTTTCCTTGCTCAAGTCTTCAGACTTGCTGACATGTGCCCCTTTTCTCTTTTGGGTGACACATGTTAGACCCCGAGCCAGAGTTACTTGCTGAGGGTGAGGTGTTTGCGGACGCCGAGCTTGCGCCCGTGTTGGACGAGGACTTTGTAGACACTGGAGATCAGTCTTAGTGTCTACGTCTAGTTTTGTTAGATTGCTTAGGTTGTCGGTGCGTAGCACCTAGTTTGATACTCTGTTATGTTTGTGTTTTGTTTGGCCTTATTCTGGGCCCTTAGACTCTTTCTTTTAGCCTGGTGGCTTTTTCTGTGATGTTGAATATTTTGTGGACAAACTGTGGGATTGGTATTTCATATCCGTCTCATCCTATTATTATTGTTGTTGTTGTTTCGTTTGCAATTACAGGGACCTGCTTATACTAAATTTACGCTTATCAGGCGTGCAGCTTCGCAGCTCCACGCTTGAGCGGACCTTCTCACGTCTCGCCTCCATTTTAGGGAAGCGGGGCGTGACAGCCGTCGAAGTGCCCACACGTCGGAGAAGAGGATCTGTCGCTGCCAAAGCTTGTAAACGTCACCATACGAGATTGTAACGACTGGTTTTCATGTATCTGGATTTATTATATTATATTATAAGTTTTGGTGGATTTTCTCCTCATATGTGGTTTTCGTCTCCGTAACTTTCATTTTCGATCGTATCGTCGTGTTTTCTAGCTTCTTTCTTAGAATCGTCGATTTCGGCGCAAGTCATTCGTGACGGGCTTCGTATCGGTCATATCTTATTGTTAGATCAAGCCTAGGAGACTTAGGAATCGATCCCGGAGCTCCGCGCTCCATATCGGAACTTTTGGTGCTTATTAGCCGATGTATGAAGGGGCACCGACCGACTAGATGACGATCCAGTCGGTCGGCAATCCTTCTTGAACCGACTAGTTGGCTTTCTAAATTTCTCAGGAGTTACTGTTTATCGTTAGTCGGTCTAAGAACGTTGGTTGACCGACTAGGTTGCAAACTAGTCGGTCGGTAATGCTTCTTTAACCGACTAACACATCATCTAATTTTTGGTGTCAATACTGTTCACTCTTAGTCGGTCTAAGAACGTTCATCGACCGACTAGATGTTAAACTAGTCGGTCAGAAGTTGTTCTTTGACCGACTAAATCTAAACCCTAATTCTGTACAGGAGTTACTGTTTACACTTAGTCGGTCTGCGTTGGTCAACCGACCGACTAGTTCCCAAACTAGTCGGTCAGTTGTTGCTCTGTGACCGACTAATCTGTGTTAAAATCCTAATTTCTGGGCAGCCGCCAGCCCATCCTATTTAAACCCCTCTCAAACGATTTCTTCTTCCTCCACTCGACCAAAAACCCTAGTTTCTCCCCCATTGAGCCCCTTCTACCTCAAACCCTTATTCCTTCATCCCAAGCCCAAGATCCATCATCCAAACCATCCCTCAACACATTCTACCTCTCATCTTCCCCAAATCTCCATCAAATCCCCAAAATCACCCAAAAACCCTAGTTCTCCAAACTTCTCCATCCGTTCCAGATCTGATCCATAGGTTCTCCAGAGTGTTTCTTCCGCCTCCTCGCGGTAAGAAATCGAACTCTTGATGTTTTCATAACCCAAATGTTTTATGAAACCCTAATGAAATTACTTGTTGTTTTGATGATTGTTCTCCATAACATCGACTTCCCCGTAGATTAGCATCCGCGAGACGAACCTTCGTGATCGTCATCCCCGGTGCTAGGCAAGTGAAACTTGCCACTTAGGGTTTAGGCCATGTTTTAGGCCATTTGCTTGTTGTAGGCGTAAAAGAGGCTAGGCGACGAAATGATACTCGCCTAGGCGCAAATTTAGGAACTAGCTTGACAACGAAGCTAGATCCGACATTTATCACGTTGCACAATTACCATGACATGTTTAAATTCCATTGACGGTACGCAAATTAATTGTCATGTCATTGCATTCTTTAAGTGATCCCGTGATTGCGTAGCATCGCTACAATACTTGTGTTTCCTGGCTCGTGACCAGAAGCGAGCATAATGAGTTGCTAACCCCAACGCTCGATATTGATTTGTGAACTAGGAAAACAAGCTCCCGTGCGGGGCAACCCTGGCTCATTTACTGGGCTCATGTACAGGGACCCTGGCTTGTTTACGTGTGGGATGGGGTAAGAGTTAAGCGGTCATTCAACTGGGAGTCTGCCTGATCAGCAACTGCAGTTGTAAGGCGTAAACTCTGGGTTTGGGGTAGTGTTAAGCGGTCAATCAGCGTGAATGTTATACCATTCAGCTGTAAGGCGTAAACATCTACAAACAACAGTGAAACGTGAATCGTGAATTGATTGAGATTGTTAGTAGCTTGGCTACTCTTTTCTTGTCCCGATAATTGTTCTCTTGTACTTATTGTTCACCATGTCTTGCTTGTGCACTCATGTATAACTGCCACGTCATGCATACTAATACTGCTAGGTTGCTAGTTGTCTCACTTTCAGTTTCCTTGCTCAAGTCTTTTAGACTTGCTGACATGTGCCCCTTTACTCTTTTGGGTGACACATGTTAGATCCTGAGCCTGAGTACCTTGTTGAGGACGAGGTGTTTGCTGACGCCGAGCCCGAGCTTGTGTTTGACGGGGAGTACGTGGACACTGGGGACCAGTCCTAGTGTCTTCGTTGAGCTTTCCTTTTGTTTGGACTGCTATTTTGTTGTCGGTGCGTAGCACCTATACTTTGTTCGTTGTTGCTTTTGTTGGCCTTGTTCTGGGCCTTTTAGACTCTTTCTTTTAGCCTGGTGGCTTTTCTGGATGTCAAACTTAATTTTCTTGTTGGACATTTTATGAGATATGAGAATTTTATTTCTGTCTCTCCTTGTGTTATTATTGTTGTTCCGTTTGTGGTTACAGAGACCTGCTTTTGTTTTATTGACGCTTATCGGGTTTGGGGCTTCACAGCTCCACTCTCGTGCGGACCTTTTCACGTCTCGCCTCCATTTTAGGGAAGCGGGGCGTGACAGGTTTTGTTGGTGGCCCATGCAGGTCCTCTTCTGTAACTGCGATTATCGGAATGACGATAATGATATTAGAATGTCCAATAAACTAAGTTCGATGTCCGAGTCATAAGCTATGAGTCTAATCTGCTTCGTTTCTGTGTCACTAGATGGCAGGAAGGCGATTCACCCGTGGTGGGGGTAGTGGTGCGCTCCCTCATGATGAGGAGCCTGAGCGGGAACCCACCAACGGAGAGATGATGTGGATGATGCTCCAGATGATGCAAGTGCAGCAGGGCGTGCTCCTGCAAGTTCACAATGCTCCACTTGCTCGAGCTGCCCGGGCTCTTCCGGATGCCCCTCGCTCTGAGCCGGGAGCGAAGCAATTTCGGGAGCTGGGTCCCGCATATTTTGATGGGTCTGAGGGTCCTCTGGCTGCCGATGAGTGGTTTCGGAATATAGAGGATAACTTGAAGATGGCCAAGATCACCCCGGCTGGATGGGTTGATTTGGCGAAGAGGCAACTCAAGGATAATGCTCGGAACTGGTGGGATGCGGAAGAGAAGATGCTGGTGGAGTCGATAGCTTGGACTACCTTTAAGTCCAGGTTTGATGAGGAATTCTTTCCGAAGGCTGCTAAGAAGGAGATGCTGCAGCGTTTCATTGATCTGAAGCAAGGGAGCTTGACGGTGGACCTGTACCACCAAGAGTTCACTAGGCTGAGTCGGTTCGCACCGAAGATGGTGCAGGATGCTGATGAGAGGGCTCAGAGGTTCCTGCAGGGACTTGCTTTGGAGCTCCAGAGTTTTGTATCTTCCTCCGATCTGGACTCTTATCAGAAGGTTCTGGTCGCTGCGAGGAGGCAGGAGCTGAACCTGAGTCAGAGGAGGGGGTCTATTGTTGGTACTGGGAAGAGGCCTATGGAGCATGCCAGAGCGGTGGTTAGGCCTGGTTTCAAGCCTAATCAGCCAGCTCAGTTTAAGAGGCCAGGAGGGCCTATTCTAAAGACTTGCCATTTCTGCGGTAAGCCTGGCCACATCAAGGATCAGTGTAGGAAGTTTTTGGGCCAGTGTCTGGTTTGTGGTGATGCTTCTCATGTCGCGAAGGATTGTCGGCATGCGAATCCGCTGCGGAGGGCACCGGTTGCAGCGCAGCCATTGCAGCAGCGAGCGCCTGTTCCTGCTGGACGTGGAGTGGCTCTTGTTCCACAGAGGCAGGCTTTTCAGCAGGCTATTCCGCCAAGGAGGCAGGCTTTTCTGATGACCGCTGTGGAGAGCGAGGCTGTGGATGAGGTTATCGCAGGTAATCCTCGATCTAGCTGTTACTTCCCTAGCTGGTTTGATTGTTAGATTGTGTTGTTTGCTTGAACATGGTTGTTTGCTAGACTAGGGTTTGATTGTTAATTGCTTGTTAGGTGTGGTTTTGGTGTGCACATTTCCTGCACGAGTCCTCTTTGACTCTGGTGCATCGATGTGCATTATTTCTCGGAGCTTCGTGGAGAGGCATTCCTTATCGACGTCCCCTCTTCCCAAGAGTTGGAACATTGTTACAGGGAATGGCGTGGTCTCGGTGCATCGTGGTTGCAATTCTTGCTCGTTGGTGGTCTGTGGACATGAGCTTTTCGCTGATTTCATTGTCCACGACATCATCAACTATGATGCAGTTCTTGGGATGGACTGGCTTGCGAGCTTCTATGCTACGATTGACTGCAGGAGGAAGAAGGTGGTGTTCGAGATTCCGAGTTCAGTTGAGATAGCAGTTCGCTTGGTCCTGTCAGATTTCGGGCCAGACCGGTGGAGGTTGTGGCTTTGCAGATGGAGCTGGAGTGGCCAGCTGTGGTGCGTGATTTTGGCGACGTCTTCCCTGAGGAGATGTCTGGTTTGCCACCTGATCGAGCTCTAGAATTTTCTATTGATCTTGTTCTGGGGGCGCAGCCGATTTCGAAGGCGCCGTATCGTATGGCACCCGCTGAGTTGGAGGAATTGCGGAAGCAGCTGGATGAGCTTTTGCAGAAGGGTTATATCAACCCTAGTGTGTCTCCGTGGGGAGCACTGGTGCTGCTGGTGAAGAAGAAGGATGGTTCGCGTCGCATGTGCGTGGACTATCAGGAGTTGAATGCGGTGACCATTAAGAATAAATACCCGTTGCCTCGCATCGATGATATTTTTGATCAGCTTGGAGGTTCGAGGGTGTTTTCTAAATTGCATTTGAGGAGTGGTTACCATCAGTTGAAGGTGAAGAAGGGAGATGTTCCGAAGACAGCGTTCAGGACGAAGTATGGACACTACGAGTTTGTGGTTATGCCTTTCGGCGTAACTAACGCGCCCGCAGTTTTCATGAATCTGATGAACCTGGTTTTCTACGACTTTTTGGATAAGTTTATCGTTATCTTTATTGACGACATTCTGATCTATTCGAAGTCAGAGGAAGAGCATGCCTCGCACTTAAGGACGGTATTGGAGATTTTGAGGAAGCATCGTTTGTATGCTAAGTTTTCGAAGTGCGAGTTTTGGCTGGACAGAGTTGCTTTCCTCGGGCATGTGGTGACTGGAGATGGAATTTCAGTGGATCCCGAGAAGATTAGGGCCACAGAGAGTGGCATGTTCCGTCGTCTGCATCTGGGATTCGGAGTTTCCTTGGACTTGCTGGTTACTATCGGCGTTTCATTAAGGACTTTTCCCGTATTGCTGAGCCGATGACCAGGTTGACGCGGAAGCAAAGTCAGAGACACATCGCCGAGCTCTCGTCGCCTCCGTGACGTGCACGCTGCCATCGCTCGAAGACGAGGAAGTCGACACCCCGCTGCATGCCCTAGTTACAATCGGAGATCCGACGGCGCTGAACAAACCTCGTGCTGACGTGGCGATAGGAGAGTCGCGAGATCCTTCATGCGGCATTAATGCGAGCGAAAAACGAACGAAGCGAACGCAGTATTTGAAGCTGACATGGCGAGAAATTTTAACGGAACTGCTGAGCGCACAGACCGCTTATTTATTGGATTTGAACTGTTCTGCTCTGCACACCGACAGCTTGATTTGAAGGGACTTGCTGAGCTCACAGACCAGGATTTATTGAGTTTTGAACTGCGATTGCTTTACACACAGACAAGTGTGTATTTTGACATCCAAGAGTCGGATTGAGACACCGTTTGCGTCAGATTGGAGCTGACGACGTGCTGACTGACAGAGACGCCTACACGGACACAAACTGAGCATTTCTAAACCCTTAAACTCTTTTATTTGTGTCTTAGTGTAACGTTCTCTGTGGGGGAAACTTTACCTATTTTTCTGTGACTATTTTGGAACTTGTCTGGTTTGGACTAGACAAGTGGGACCCAGCTAGTTTAGGACTAGCTGGTAGAAAGCTTTACTAGGATTGATAGTGAGAGAAAACACAGTGTGTGGGGTACTGAGAGCTTGGCGAGTGTAGAGACGTAGAGGGTGCTCTGAGCGTGCTCTAACTTGTGGTTTTGTACCTATTGCGCTATTCAATACTAGTTCTGCTTTAGGGGCTGGAGTAGGTCGTTGGGACGACCGAACCAGGGTAAATCTGCTGTGTACTCTGTGTCTGCTTTCTATTTACCCTGTAACTGTGTGTGCTTATTCGTGGGTTGCACGAATTATTTTTATTAGCCTATTCACCCCCCCCCCCTCTAGGCTATGATCCAGATCCAACAAGATGAAGTCTTACTTGAAGCAAGACGAGCCAAAGAAAAAGGCAATTGCGTTCAAGCCGCTCCATCTACATCTACATCTACCGATGATGAAGACTCGGAAGACGAGTTGGACTTGGAATCCATTGCCCTCATGGCAAAGAAGTTCAACTGATTCTTCCGGAAAGGTAAGTTCAAGAACAAATCTAAATTTAGTTCTTCTAACGCCTCCGCTCCTTTGTGCTTTAAATGCAATAAGTTAGGACACATGAAAGTGGATTGTCCTCAAAACAAGCAAAAGGAGAAGTGAAAGGCGCCAAAGTTCGACAAGTCAAAGAAGTACAAGAAAGGGTACAAAAGGGGCTTGTCGGCACATTCACCGACTCCGACGAGGACTCCTCAAGTGGAGAGTCGGACGATGAACAAGTGGAGCAAGCACACATGTGCTTCATGGCTAGAGAGGAACATGATCAAGGATGCTCCTCCGATGATAGCGAGGATGAAGGCGATGAGGTAACTATGGATGACCTTAGATTAGCTAACGAACAAATATGGTCTAAGTATTCTAAGCTAGTAAATAGATATACAAAGACTAAAGATGAGTTAGCCAGTCTCCAATCCTCGCCTAAGCCTATCGTCATCAATAACGACACCATTGTTGAAGACTTGAGAAATGAGATTGTAAATCTCAAATCTCAACTTGAGCATGTTCATATTGAGGAACCGGATGAACATGAGATAGCGGATTTGATTTCTCGAAACTCAACTTTTAGTATTGAGAATGAGAATCTCAAATCTCGTGTTTATGTACTCACATCGCAAGTGCCACTTTGGATGCTTCTATGCTTTCTCTCACAGAGAAGTATGAGTGCACATTAGGCCGAATTAACAAATTCAATAAAGGTAAGGATCATTTGGATAATATCCTAAATGACTTACTTCCGGCCAATCACCACATTGGCTTGGGGTATAAGATGTGAAATTCATCCAAATCGTCTACCACCTTTGTTAGGCCAACTTCCGATGCCTCAACGAGTGGGAGCAAACACTCCATTGGTAGTTCATCTACCAACGGTGCTTCCACTTCGTACACATCCCCATTTGGAAAGAAACCCACTTTGGGTGGACCTCCAAAGAAGGGTCATGCTTTTATGTACACCAACACCATACCACGTAGGAACACACATCCTACTTCACCGGTTCACAATTATGATGATTTTTATGCTTCACGTCCATGGGCACGTGTACACCAAGTGAGATACCCTCACGCACGTGTTCCTTCACATGCATATGCTCATCCACACTATCATATGAACACTTATCATCATGCACCATATCATATGATTCCACCACCATTTCATCATGTGACATATGCCTATCCACGACATGCATCACGTAGAAATCAACAACGTATGCATGCTCCCAATAGGAATAGGGCTCCCAAAATATTCACTATTTGGGGCCCGAAGAACACTATCATGCATGAAAAACAAGCATACATGAATTCTTATTTTATGGATGTCGTGCATAATGATGATTACATTGGGAAGTCTAAATCCAATTGGACTTGACTTCCAAAGGTCTAATCTTTTAGAACCCAATGGCCTTGGGTACCATGTAATGATATGTTTATCTTTAGGTACTCAAGAAAAAGAAATGGAGCAACAAATCCAAATTTAGCTCCAAGAATAATTGGATACTCGATAGCGGGTGTTCAAAACACATGACGGGTAATGCTCAATTGCTCTCCGGAGTGGTGCCCATTGCAAATGGAAACCGAGTCGTCTTTAGAGGCAACGAGAGTGGAACCATCATTGGTGTTGGTAAAGTAGGTAATCCTTCTAAACCACTAATAAGTGATGATTACCTTGTTAAAGGATTAAACCACAATCTTATTTCAATAAGCCAACTTTGTGACAAAGGTTACAAAGTTAGCTTTGTGAAAGGAATGTGTCATATTTTGAATAAAGATACTAATAATGTGTTATTCTCTGGCATAGGCCATAAGGATATTTATATATTAGATTTTCCAAAATCACATGGACAATGTCTCATTGCCAACACGAGTGAACAACACTTATGGCATCGACGTTTTGGTCATGTGAACTTTGGAACACTTTTTAAGCTTTCCAAGTTAAATTCTATTAAAGGATTTCCTAAGCTTGTCTTCCAAAAGAAAAGCTTTTGTGACTCGTGTCAACGAGGCATGCTTCCTAAATCGTCATTTAAACCTAAGAAAAGCATTTCATCTAAGCGGCCTCTAGAGCTATTACATCTAGATCTTTTTGGGCCAACTAGAGTTGATTCATTAGGAAATGCACTATATGGACTTGTCATCGTTGATGACTTTTCTAGATTTATTTGGGTATTTTCCTTAAGTAATAAAAATGATGCTTTTGAAAACTTCACAATATTTGTTAAGAAAGTACAAAATCTCATTGGAACCACTATTGTCACTATTTGTAGTGATCATGGAGGGGAATTTGAGAATGAGTCTTTCTCAAATTTTTGTGATGAAGTTGGTATTACTCACACCTTTCCTTTCCCTCGCACACCCCCTCAAAATGGCGTTGTTGAGAGGAAGAATAGGACGCTAGTGGAATGTGCTCGTACTATGCTTGATGATAGCCAACTTGGCCATCAATTTTGGACGGAAGCGGTACATACCGCTTGCTATGTGTTTAATAGAATACTTTTAAGGCCCGTCACCAAACAAACTTGTTATGAATTGTTGTTTGGTAGATTGCCTCAAGTTAAACATTTTCGAGTTTTCGGCGTAAAATGTTTTATTAAAAACACGTATGGAAGTTTGGACAAATTTGATCCAAGATCCGATGAGGGGATATTTGCTGGATATTCCTCCCGTAGCAAAGCCTACCGGATATACAACAAACGAACCTCAACGATCGAGGAATCACTTCATGTTTCATTCAATGAAAATTTTGTCCCTACTAGAATTACTAATGATGATGACTCAATGGATGTTTTATGTGATTCTATTGGTAATTCTAATTCTATTGATTCTATTGATACTAACCCTACTGATGATACTTTTGAGAATGTTCCTAGTGATCAGGGAATTCCCAAACGGCTTCATACAGTTCGTAACCATCCCCATGAGCAAGTCATTGGCAACATACTTGATAGTGTCAAGACGAGATCTCAAGTCGACTACTTCGTTCATTGTGCCTTTGCTTCCTCAATAGAGCCAAAGAATATTAACGAAGCGTGCGAAGATAGTGCTTGGATCCTAGCCATGGAGGAGGAACTCATTCAATTCGAGAGGAATAAGGTTTGGGAGCTTGTTCCATTGCCTTCGAAAAACCACACCGTTATAGGAACGAAGTGGATTTTCAAGAACAAGACCGACGAGAACCAAATCGTCGTCCGGAACAAAGCTCGGTTAGTAGCTCAAGGCTACCGGCAAGAGGAATGTATAGATTTCGAAGAATCCTTTGCTCCGTTAGCTAGATTAGAATCTATTAGGTTATTGTTATCTTTTGCATGCCATAAAGATTTTAAACTCTTTCAAATGGATGTAAAAAGTGCGTTTTAAAAGGGAGATGTCGTTGAGGAAGTTTATGTTTCTCAAACTCCGGGTTTTATAAATGAAAAATTTCCAAATCATGTTTTCAAACTTAAGAAAGCACCTTACGGTTTGAGACAAGCTCCTCGAAGCGGAGCGTGACATTATGGAAATGGTTCGGATGTATGGCGACGTTTGAGCCACTAGCCGTCCTTGAAAGCATGATTTTGGGGATTATGTGAAGGCTTGAAAATGAACTGGAATAAGGGTTTTCAGTGTATTGAATTGGAGGTGCATTCCTTGTTGGAGACAACCATCGTAAACAAGTCAAGTGGTGAAATCCCATCAGAAGATACAAGCAGACATATGCGCGAAAGGGCAACGGTTAACAAACGATGCGGTAACCTCACGGGTAGTGAGTGAACACACAACTTCCAGAACATTCTACCCTCTTGGGCATCACAGCCCAAATTTCCAGAACCATCTACCCTCTTGCCCCAATAGGCATCACAAACCGACAAGCGCCCACTTGGCGCCGCCGAGCTTTTCCAAAACTTTCCTGCCCCAAATTAAATTAATTTCCACAAAATTGCAAAAATTGCCGCTCTCCCCGATCTCGATTCCGCTATCGTATAAAAATTTGTGCAAACCCTATCACCATCAATCTTCATTCGGTCTCCCTCTCTCTCGCACGCTGATCTCTTTCGTCCCCCAAATGATTCGGAGCTGTTCAGCAATAGTTAACCGACTTTATCCAACGGCAAAAATATCTCGCAGCCTCAAATAAGTATCTCGTCTCTGATAAAGCTCAGCAGCTGAGAATCCTGATGGACCCCAAAGATCTGAAGCCAGTGGTGAAGGAGGAGTGGGTCGAATCCGCAATGGGCTCAGGGACGGCTGCGCCGAGGCCCATGGAGGGGCTGCACGACCAGGGGCCGCCGCCGTTCCTGACGAAGACGTACGAGGTGGTGGACGATCCCGGCACCGATCGTGTCGTGTCGTGGAGCAGAGCCCACAATAGTTTCGTTGTCTGGGATCCTTATGCCTTCTCGATGTCCATCCTCCCTAAGTATTTCAAGCACAACAATTTCTCTAGTTTTGTCCGCCAGCTCAATACCTATGTGAGTATTCCAATTCTTTTTTTATTTATTTTTAAAATCCTTTATTAAGATAGCTTAGATTATGGTGAGAATAGATATCTGAAGCAAAGTATTGGATTTAATTAGGTTAAGTTTAGATTTAATCAACTCTCTAGGTAAGTAATTTTTTTTCCGCACTGCAATCAACGACGTTTTAGTTCCGGTCTAAAGAATTGAAACCTGAATCAACAATGTTTCCCCTTTTTGGTTATTTCCGTAAGTTTCCTTGTAGTAGTAGTGATATGTTGGAAACTATTCAGGCGTACTCTAAAAATCAGAGAAAGTTTCAGAATATTGGAGTGGGTTTCAACTATTCATTTGTTGGATTGGATTATTATCAACCCTATGTTGGTATGTGTTTATCTATACAAACATAGGGATAAAGAGTCCTAATCAGTCAATGTGGTACTTTTAGGACATGTTTGGCCTTGAATTTTTTTAACATGTAGTTTATTTTAAGGAACTCGAATTGTGGTTTGCAATCCTCTAACTGCAATTTTCTCAACTATGGTCTCTGCAATTTTATGGAATTTGGGTGTAAAAGGAAGGTTTTTCTAACTTGCAGTTCCGCTGGTCTTTTTCTCTTCATTTTTGGATTCAATGAGGTTAATTTTCAAAAAAAAAACCTTTATGTTTCACAATTTTTCCAAATTATTAGCATGAACTTTGAAAATAACCAAAAACTAACCTCATTTTTTTTCAAATTTAGTTTGTAATGTCGTTACGAGATAGAGTTAGTTTTCTGAAATGTTTTTCAATGATTAATGCGGGTTTTTGAAGTAATTTAAGCATGTTTAGAAAGATTGACATAATTTTATGTTAAATATGTTAACTATGTTAGATGATTAGTTTGGGAAAAGTAAAGTTCATGGTAGTTTTCTATTATTTTTCAAGTCCATGTTAGTATTTTGGGAAAATGATGAAACATAAAGATAGTTCTCTGAAAATTAGCCTTCAAGAAACTGCGAGTGTTCCTAATTATATTTTAGTAGATTATAAATGTTAGCCGAACAGACTTATAAATTGTTTTTTGGCTAACTTAACTGCATAGGACTGCAATTAAGAAAGATCAACTCCAAAGCCAAACAAGGGCCTTGTTCCTTGTGCTTTTTTCATTTGGAGAGAAGTTGCATCAGAATTTTTTGAGTTCCAAATAGTTTGGATTCCACTTTGACTAACTTCCCTAGGAGAACAATCACTGCATTATTTTTGATATTAGGGGATGGACTTTTCTTTTATTAATATAGCATTTGTGTTTATCCTGGGGTGAAACCTCTCTCTCGGGGCTTATTTGATCGAGATCATAACAGCAGTGGTATTTGAGTCTAAACTTTGACGGGTAAAAGAACATCAAATTTGGAACAATAGGAAACAAAAAATGCACATCCGTTGTAGGAGGTTATTTCAATGGGCTCTTTACTTGATGTTTGTCCGGTCATCTCTACTGATGTATTGCAAACTCATTGGGGGTTTATGGTTCATGGACTAAGATGTCGTCCTATTGTTCCTCAAACCAATCATGGCCATTCATTTTATTAAAACCAGTTAGTATCCCATCAATAATAATTTTCAATTATATTAGTTATTCATGTCTCTATAACGATAATATACATCGTTAAATACAGTCTGCATACCCCAAATCTATTGTGTGTTTTTCAAAACAAATTTGATAGCCTTCTAGTTATCTAGGAGATTAAGGTATCATAATTTTTTTAGTATTCAATTTTTGCTAAATTCTCTAGAGGAAAAATGGCCATGTGCTTTTGCACATGCCATCAATCTAGTTTCATGTAACCAGAATTTGGATTGATTATTAGAAAGGAGCCAAATTTGGAATGATTCCTAATCTATTATTGGATTGTAATGTCGGTACTACCAAAGGTCTAGGGAGATAAGTTTAACTTAAACCGAGTATCCCACTATCGAACAGTTTGGTCTACCAAAAGGGGCTTCAGATTTTCTATTCTTTACCTGTTAGGGTTATCCTTTTTGAAAAAGATTTCACCTACTAAAAGCTATAGGGAAAAACTGCAATGATGTAATTTGTTTGTTATTCTTCCGCAGCTGCCGAGCAAAAGTGTGAAGTTGAAGCCTTTTCGATCCAAAGAGAAGCCTTGAATCCACCTGGTGAAATAAGAAAAGAACGAAGAGTTTCTCTATTTTGCAAAAGCATATATTGCGAAGCTATGGCAAACTGATTCTTCACAATCAAAATCCCAATATTAAGTGTTGGAAAATAAAAGAGAAAATGGAAACCAAGTATAATGTAGTGGTCTTAAATGCTTATCCCATCGGTAATAGCAATGTGCAATCTGACCTTCTAGTGTTTCTACTTCATGTTCTTGTAAACAAATTATAGAAGATGAAGAAAGAAGAATAAAGAGGATACAGAAGCTTCTCCAATATGAAATGACTTGCTGTAGAAATCACACGGTGGTAAATGGTGTACTTGTTTAACAGGCTACTGGAGTTGATCCCTGCTTTCAATATCTGTTGGGCTTCAGCACCATCCAACTTCTAATTTGCTGATCTTCCAGTTGTTGTTGACACTTGAAAATGTCAATCTCAACTTGTAATTTTGGTGCAAGCAGGGTTTTAGAAAGGTGGATCCAGACCGTTGGGAATTCGCTAACGAAGGATTTCTTAGAGGCCAGAAGCATCTGCTCAAGACTATAAAGCGGAGAAGGCCCCCTTCCCACACGCCGCCTCAGCACCAGCCTCTCGCCACATGCCTCGAAGTAGGACAGTTTGGTATAGATGGGGATATTGACAGGGTAAAACGAGACAAGACCATCCTAATGGCTGAGCTGGTAAAGCTTAGGCAGGAGCAGCAGGCCACCAGGGCGCATCTGAAAGCAATGGAAGAGAGGCTCCAAGGGACCGAACAACGGCAGCAGCACATGATGGCATTCTTAGCCCGGGCAATGAGGAACCCCAACTTCTTAAAGCAACTGCTTCAGCAGAAGGACAAGACAAAGGAGCTCGAAGAAGCCATTTCCAAGAAGAGGCGGCGGCCGTTAGAGCAAGGGCCAGGGCATTACTGCAATGGGAGCACCAGCGGAGCTCAATTCAAGGCAGAAGCAAAGCTATATGGGTATGAAGTCCCTGAGCTTGAGAGGCTAGCATTGGAGATGCAGGGGTTTCGGAGCGAGGAACATAGAGACCAGCAAGATGAAGTGGATGCGGAGCTGAACGACGAGTTCTGGGAAGAGCTCTTGAACGAAGGCATTGGCGAGGAGAAGGGTGGAACGGAGTTGGACGAGGGAGGTGGCGATGATGTGAAACTGTTGAGTGAGAAATTGGGTTATCTGAGTTCTACTAGCCCAAGGTAGATGGCTCGCTCGGTGTCATTAGTGTGCATCATTAGTGTGCATTAGGGACTGAAGTAGCATCATTTGCAACTGATTCAGGATGTTGTTAGCTCTCTGTTGTGGTAGTTGGAACGCCAGTTCAGATTACATGTAGGGCTAGAGAAGCAGCAGAAACTGCAGGATCAGAGATGTGTGGTTATAAATATTTGGATGGTGTTGGTGACTACCAGTAAGGGTCATTTATCTTCATATGGTGTGTGTTGAACTGAACAACCTTCTTCGTTGATGTCGTAAATGTGCTGAGTGATTGCTCTTGTAAATTTTGTAGATGACTGTTTGATTGATTTGTTATGGTTTTGTAAATTTGGTAGCTTTTAGACAAATTTTCAATTCATGCTATTTTATAAAATAACTAGTCATAGTCCGTGTCCGCGGGCACGGTTCATTTAATTATTTTCTCCTGTGGAATCTTTATTTCCAAAAAATTATTCCCACGGTCAAAATTGCGCAGCTAAAATTGCGCAGCTAAAATTGCGCAGAACAACAAATTAGCGTAAAAATATATAGCGGCACGGACGCCTTCGGTGCGGAACAAGAAATTCGGCGCGGCCCCTTCGACACGGAACAACAAATTAGCGTAAAAAATTGGCGCGGAACAACAAATTCGGTGTAAAAAATCGGCGCGCAAAATAACAAATTCTGCGTAGAACAATAAATTCGGCGCGGGCGCCTTCGCGGAACAACTTAGGGTAAAAATTGTGCGAGCGCCTTCCGCAGTGGAAATTATGCTCATCTGCAGCAGCATTTGATCTGCAGCATTAAGTGCAAGGTAAAAATTTTTTCCAAATGCATTAATTGCGTACCATCTGCTATTTCCAAGAAACTTTCATCCCCCGTAAAGTTTCACTTCCTCCACAAACTTTCATTTTCCTAGAAATGTTTTTCCTTCCAAAACTTTCCACAAAATCTCATATCAAGCATTCATTTATCAAGATTAAATCCAAGCCGTCTTTCTATCAACCTGTTTGTCCTAGTCAGCTTGTCCTAATCAGTCCTAGAATTCAAAAACAATTGTGTTTTAATATATAGATATAAAAATCAACTGTGTTTTAATATAGTTGTAGTTTTTGACCAAATTCGGGGCTCGTTAAATTTCATGCGCCCGAATTAAGGGAGTTGATATGTGCACAGACCTAATTGATGTAAACACAAATCACATGTAACATGCACATTTGAACAAATTTAAAAATCATTTTTCAACTCTACACACAACACCATACGCTTACATTATTCCCCCCCGGAGCCGCCGCCGCCGTTGCATACATGTAGCTCCCGACGATCTCCCCTCCCCGGGCAACCATATCCTTCTTCTTCTTCCTTGTCTTTATCTCCACGCTTCATTCCTCCTTCACTCAACCCTTCCGCAGCTGTCGTCGTTGGAGTTGGAAGAGGAGGGAGAAGGAAGAGCATTGGAGGGTAAAAGAATAAATGGTTTAAATTTTGAATGACGGACCTGTAAATAAATGATCTGTGCCATGAATTAAGGCTTGCATTTTTAAAAACTCGAGGCATGGGGGCTCAGAACCCCGAGAATTTGTATAAAAGCCGTCCTTTGACCTCTCATTTCAAAACCACGAGTCCAGAACCCTGGGTTCTGTTTGAAACTGGCAAATGGTTGCTTAACCCAAAGCCCGGGTTTGTGAACCTGTGGGTTTCGGTTAGCCCACATTGGAAAAATAAAAAAAACACTGGATTTTGAGCCTGGGATGCGATTGGAAAAAAAATAGTGCGACTGCTACTGGTGCAAAAATTGAAGCGATGAATTATTGTGGATTATGAAGTAGTGTAAATTGAAGGGAGAGTGTTGTTCTGCCCGAATTGAAATTTTAACTCGTTTATTATTTTTTGATTGCAAATAAGAAGATAAAGTATTAGATTTCGATGCGGGGGATGGTAAGAGGAATTTTGGATCGAAAGAATTCGGCCTAATTAAGTTTTTTAAAAAGCTATAATTTAATCTTTTTCAGTTATATGATAGCAGTTTCCATAAACAACACCAGTTTTTTTGGTAGCCTAATGACGAAGCTGGCGATTAGAAGCTTTTCGATGCTAAGAGCATCTCCAACCCAATCCTCCATAAATGGAAAGCATTGAGCTCCAATCCAATCACCCGTATTTCTAATATGGAGGGAGCTCCGTCGTTTCTCTCCTCTCACGCCCAATCTGGCGAGCTAATGTAGCAAATCGTCAAAAAATGGCGATTTTTGGCGGCCGGTTGGAGACCAAGTCCCGTCATAACATTTCCTTCGTGTCCAATCAAACTTAAATTTTGTATAGACATTTCAGTTAGGTTTAGGCAATCGTCTCTACCCCGCTATGTTGTTACAGGGTTTCAAGTGATTGATTTATATGTCATGTGTGGGGACTTTTGGCAACGTGTCTAATTGAATCTTGATGAGTTGTGGAACATGAATTTTGTTTGTTTGCGGAAAAGTTTGTTGTAAGGTAAGAGTTGAAAAATAACTGTGAGCCAACCAGCGTTTGCTCGGTTGACATACTCTCCACCCTCCATCCTAGTAGGCGAAGGCATGGGACCGAGCACGTGCTTTAAAATACTTTCTGATATATCAAATTATTATTATTATTATTATGAGACACGCGGAATTTTCTTATGTTTAAACCATAATTATATAATAATGGATTAAAATGTTATTTTTGTTGTGAATAGATAATACCAGAGTTGGTTAGGATCACGGCTATCTTATGGATATGCACATATCTTCTGTATCCTATCTATGTACGCTCCTCTATATGCTATAAATAAAGAGCTAGGGGTTCATCCCCCAGATGATGATTCATAATACGTTATCAGCACGAGCCTCTAATTAAAAATTTCCACACAAAATCGATCGTTGCAAAAGCGAAGGAAGGCAAGAGATCCACGCGCGCGGCGTCATTCACATCAAACAAGCGTCGTCATCCGTGTAGGCTTCGTTCAACCGTCGCTAGATCCGGATGACGGATATAGAGGTAAACTCGCTAAAAACGTCATTTTATCATACGTATGATAGTATTTTCCAAACATCTCGCAACATTGAAGTTGAATTAGGGCTAATCGCCTAAATCGACGATTTTTATCGTCCAAAATCATGTTTTAACATGTTTAAAATATGTAAATAATGGAAATAGGGGTTTTCACACTATCTCGCTTCGCCGACGGCCTTGCCGCCGGCTACCCCCCTGCCCGTCCCCGCACGTGTCCCCCCGAAGGGGGGCCGCCACCGCTCCTCCTGCTCCCCCCGGCCTGCAGCGGGGGCCGCCGTCCCCTTCCCCCGCCTGAATCGGGGGGGAGGGGGGCGACGTCCCCCCAGAAGGGGGGGGCGCCTATTCCACCCACCCACCCCCACCCCCCGCTCCGGTGAGGCGGGGATGCTGTATGACCCCCTCCCCTCTCGCTCAGGCGAGGGGGGCACTGAATGTTCCCCCTCCCCTTGCTCCGACAAGGGGGCCGCCATATCAAACCCCCCTTGCCTGGCTGCAGGGGGACGGCCCATGTCCCTAGCCGCCGCACGGCGGCAAAAGATCGAGGGGCGGCGACCGCTAGCCCTAGCCGCCGCCCCTCAGCCCCTAATTTTTTTCTGGGCCTGAAGCCTATGAAAACAAAAAACAAACAAAACGGACTGCGGGCCTTAAGCCCGCAGCCTCAGGCCCGCAAGCAATTCATTTCAAAAAAATAAATAAATAATAAGGGGAAAATGACTACGGGCCTGAAGCCCACGGTCACACTGCGGGCTTCAGGCCCGCAGGCTGTCTAACTTATAAAAATAGAAAACAGCTAAAATAAGGGTTTTGGGGGGCTAAAAATTGATTAAAAGGGGTATTTATGGGCCTAAAAATTCATGATAAAATAAGGGATATTTGGGGACATTTGGGGATTAATTGAGATAATTTAGAAAGGAAAATTTCTTCCTTTTATGAAGAACATGTTATATTTTGGGCTCTTTTTCAATCTTTTTGAATAAACCCAACTAGCACAACCCTTGCATTAACTATATGCTACACATCATTTTAGGCTTATTCTGTGGATAAACTATGTTTGTTTGTGCAAATATTAAAAGTTAATAATTAGGAAGATCTTGCGACCGCTCTGCCGTTAGTCAGCTAACCTAACGGTGAATGACGTTGTCCAGTGGTCCAATAATTATTAAGTAATTAAATTGTTTATCCTTTCTGTGAATGTAAATGTCTGCGATGCCTGTGATGAAAATGTCTGCTGAAAATGTTTGATGAGCACAAATTTTTGCTTGGATGGCAATTAAAGTTTTGGATCGGCTGTTTAAGTCCCACATTTTATTTCCTGCACTTTTCATTTACTTTTGAGAGAAATTGTAGTGAGGAATTTATGTAAATGACCAAGACCGAAAACCACTTTCCATGAAGACAGAAGCCACACTTGAAGCTGAAGATCTTATATGGGACCCACGGGGTTTCCAAAGTTGTAATTTCTTTTTTCAAAAGTTTTCATTTGTGTAATATGGACTGTAATGGACTTTGGACTCTTTATTTATATGGGACTGATCGATCCACGCAATTAGCTCTTCATATAAAAATTGCCATCGCATGAAAATGTTTATGTTAAAATTATTAATTCATGCAAATTTGTGCTCTGCTAGCTAAAATGGCTAAAATCACAAGCATCGATTTCGAAGTGCTAGATGCATCAGGGAGAAACTATCTGAGCTGGCTGCTCTATGTGAAGTTCCATCTGCGGGCTAAGTCCCTCATTTCTGCTATGGCTAAGAATGAAAATGTTAACAACATAGAAAAGGTGCAAGCCATTATATATATTCGCCGCCATGTGGACAAGATCCTAAAGGTTGAATACCTTACGGTCAAAAATCCATTTGAGCTGTGGACTATCCTTGAAGACAGGTATAAACATCAAAAAGATGTTATACTACCAAGGGCACGATACGAGTGGGAGAACCTGAGACTGCGGGATTTTAAGTCCATAGCTGAGTACAACTCGGCTCTTTTTAGCATCACCTCACGCCTGAAGTTGTGTGGTGAAAATTCTCAGAAGATCGCATGCTAGAAAAGACGTACACGTCTTTCCATGAGAAAAATGCGATACTAATGCAGCAATATCCTGAACGAAAGTTCACCAAGTATTCTGAGCTGCTGTCATGTTTACTCATGACTGAACAAAACAGACAGCTCCTCCTCACCACACACAACATGCGCCCTCTGGCACTAACCCCCTCCCAGAAGCTCATAATGACTCTTCTTCTCGAAAGAAGAGAGACAACAAAAGAAAAGAAAGACCACAGAAAATGGGACAGAAAAAAGGGCTATGGGCCAAGTCCAGCAGCGAAGAAATGAAGAAAAGCGTAAGTTCACCTGGCGCAGAAATGACAACAAGAAGAATGATGCACCACCACCCAAAAGGGATTGGGAAACCAGTGCTATAGCTGTGGCATGAAAGGTCACTGGTCCAAAGTATGTCGAACTCCGCAACATCTCTAGGATTTGTATAAAGAAAATAAGAAAAATAAAACTGAAACAAACCTGGTGAACTCTGATGCTCCAGTCAAGTTTACAGCTGACGACTTCGAAAATAAAGACCTGCTTGATTAGCCATCTATTTTTATCTTAGCTACTTGTTTTAAGAACATTTCATGTTATGAGATCTTTTTGAATTATGTAATTTGATTTTGAATGAAAATGTTTCTCTGAAAATGTGCCTATATGATTCATCTTTTAATAGATAAATTGCTCTCATAACTTATTAGTAGACAATAAATAAACATATACGATCCTTCAAAACAAAGTCCAATATCAGGGTCATATTGAAGGTTCTAGAAATGAACACTGTTACTCCCAAATGACACAAAAATAAAGGATGCTCTAATCTCTCTGAATTCCAACCGAAACTTACTAAGTTTCAAGGACCTCCGTTTCGACGAATTCCATTTGGAAACAACAAATGTAAATGAAAAACAAATTACTGTATGTAACGTCTCAAGAAAAAGGAGTAAAATCCATACTTGAACGTTTTGCGAGCTTTTCAACAGGCCTCTACCATACAAAGATTCGGAGAGAGGAAGCGGATTTAACGGAGCACCTGAAGTGCCCGACATCAGCCAAGTTTTTACTTTGGCATGATAGACATGGCCACCCTAGATCAGTGATGATGCACCGCATCTTATCCTATGTGTATGACTTGAAGAACCGTAAAATTCTTCAGAAGGGAGAATTCCCTCGTATCCCTTGCTATAAGGGAAAACAAATTACAAGGCCATCTTTATTAAAATCTGACAAAAGAATCTCCATGCTTCCTCGAAAAAAACTAAGGAGATTGATGTGGACAAATCCACCCCCAAGTGGGCTATTTCGGTACTCTATGGTATTGATAAATGCATCCTCAAAATATTCGTATGTGTGTCTACTATCGACCCGCATCTTAAATTTTCCAAAGCTATTGGCACAAATAATAATGTTGCGGGCACATTTTCCAGACAATCAAATAAATAAAATAAGTTTGGTTAATATTGGGAATTTACCTCCTAGTCATTTCAAGAGTTCTGCCAAGCAACGGGAATAGAAAATGAACATACAGTGCCGCATGTTCATACCCAAAATGGGTTGGCAGAGTCACTGATAAATAAACTCCAATGGATTGCACGTCCATTGTTAATGAAATCCCGATTGCCGGTGGATGCATGTGGACATGCAAATTCTGAATGTTACATCGTAAATGAAAATAAGACCATCTGGAGGTTAGAGTCTCCAATGCAACTTGCTTATGGAATGCCACCGAACATTTCTCACTTGAGAATCTTTGATTGCGCAGTTTAAATCCCAATCGCACCACCATAGAGGACAAAATGGGTCCTCAACGTCGCCTAGATATCTATGTAAGGTTTGACTCACCCTCAATTATAAGATACCTAGAAACCCAAACGGGAGACGCGTTTAAGGTACATCTTGAAGACTGTGGGTTTGATGAGACGAGTTTCCCCAAAATGGGCCCAGATACTGGAAATCTGGTGCGAAGCAAATTATAACGTGAGATACAAAAAGTTTGACCCACTGTGATCCGGTAACAATACAATGTAAAGATGAGATTCTGAAGATTCTCCACATATAGAACATTGTTCACCAATTACCGGACTCATTTTCTGACAATCAGAAGATTGTCAGATCACACATCACTGCTGCAAATACTCCAGCTAGGATTGACATCCCGGAGAATGGATGCAATCCACCAGCAGCAGAAGTGGCTGATCCTCAACAGAAAAGAGGCAGACCACTAGACTCCAATGACAGAAATTTAAGAAAAAGAAAAATACCTGGAGACCTTAAGACAATACTACCACAGGACAATGAGCTCATGTTCACACCCTCACCCTTCCCGGAACCCACTACAGAGGAACTGCCGGGAACAACTGAAATTGAAAGTAAATGTTGTACGTGCTGGGGAGGTGTTGGACAGAAAGAACATAATTGTCGACAATGTATTCATGTATCATATTGACATATACATCGCAAAAACGATGATGTTTATAAAATATCGTTCCATACTCCATTGCTAAAACGCAAACGTAGAGATTGACCAAATATGGAACGGGGCTATAAAAGATGAGCTGGCCTCACTTATGAAACGTGAAATGTGTGGACCTGAAGTCTAGACACCAAAAGGTGTCAAACCTGTGGGTAAAATAATTATTGCACACATAAGAAAAAATAATACAAAATCTTATGCTATAAGGTACAACATATTGCCTAAGGATAGTTTTGCTGAAATTAGGGAATGAACAAATTAAAATATGCATGACTCATAAATGATGCATCAGATTCCCTAAGTTATCAAATGCAAATACCTTACGATTTGGCAAAGGAAATTTTGGATATGCTTTATTGGATGTTGTGACGGCATACCTTTGTGGATATCTTGGAAAGATAAATTCCACATTTCCTTAAATGCCTGAATAGACTTCGGGACGTCTATTCTATTGAAGAAAAACAATAAGAATAATTAATAATGAACAACCAAGAGAATCACTTGAAAAATCAATGATTCCTATTAAGGGTTGTCTTTGTATCTAAGCAAAGAACATGATTTGAGATCATAGTTGTAAACAACTAAAATCTCATCGGATCTCCTAAAGAGAAAACAGAAACATCTGTTCAAGCCTGACTATTAAACATGAAATGAAAGACCTATGCAAAAATAAATTAATTTTTGGCTCACATATTTATTATCTTAATAGAATCCTGTTACATACGCCCAGAAGTGCGTTGAAGAAATTACAAGGACCATTGTTATCCAAAGTGCACCTATGTTAGTACACTCTATGGATGTACAAAAAGACCCCTTCCGATCGCTAGAAGAGGGGGAGGATAGCATTGGTCCTAAAGTCCCTTATCTAAGTGCAATCCGGCACTCCTGGCTAACTGTACGTGTCCCGATATAGCAGTTGCAGTAAACTCATTAGCCATAGATAGTTAGGCACCTAAAATGGTCATTAGACCGGAGTTAAGCATCTTCTACGCTTCCTCCAAGGGTCGAAAGATTTGGGCTTACATTATAAGGTATCATCCTCCATGTTTATGCAAATGCAGGTTACAGGTCCGATCACAATACTGAGAAATCACAGGCTGGGTATCCACAGTAGGATGACCATCTACTGCAGATCTGCAAAGCAAATTATGAAAGCAACATCATCCTATTATTTCGAGATCCTAACCACACCAATGGTGTATTTGAGGGCGCCTGGTGGTACATCACATCCTAGTGACGACTGGGATAGAGGCGATATTGTGGAGCTGACCACATAGTCTGAAGACCACATCAGAGGCGACAAAACTTAGCACACCTCTCCAGAGTTTCTGGATTCAACAGCTACTTAATGGTGATAATCTCTGAAGCTCCAAAGCAAGTCCCTGCAGGAACCTCTGAGCCCTCTCATCAGCATCCTGCACCATCTTCGGTGTGAACCGACTCAGCCTAGTGAACTCTTGGTGGTACTGGTCCACCGACGAGCTCCCTTGCCTCAGCTCAATAAAACGCTGCAGCATCTCCTTCCTAGCAGCCTTTGAAAAGAACTCCTCATCAAACCTGGACTTAAAGGTAGACCAAGCTATCGGTTCCACCAGCATCTTCTCTTCCGCATCCCACCAGTTCCGAGCATTATCCTTGAGCTGCCTCTACGCCAAATCAACCCATCCAGCCGGGCCGATCTTCGCCATCTTCAAATTATCCTCAATGTTCCGAATCCACTCATCGGCAGCTAGAGGACCCTCAGACCCATCAAAATAAGCGGGACCCAGCTCCCGAAATTGCTTCGCTCCCGGCTCGGAGCGAGGGGCATCCTGGATTGTCCAACTAGCTCGAACAACTGGAGCATTCTGGACTTGCAGGAGCACGCCTTGCTGCACCTGCATCATCTGAAGCATCATCCGCATCATCTCCCCATTGGTGGGCTCCCGCTCAGGCTCCTCGTCATGAGGGGGCACGCTACCCCACCACGGGTAAATCGCCTTCATGCCATCTAATGACACAGAAAACGAAACAGATTAGACTCATAGCTTATGACTCGGACGTCGAACTTAGTTCATTGGACATTCTAATATTATTATCGTTATTCTGATAATCGCAGTTACAGAAAAAGGAGGACCTGCATGGGCCACCAACAAAACCTGTCACGCCCCGCTTCCCTGAAATGGAGACGAGACGTGAGAAGGTCAGCACAGACGTGGAGCTGTGAAGCCACACGCCTGATAAGCGTCAATGAATTTAAATGCAGGTCCCTGTAACCACGAACAGAACAAAGATAATAACACAGGAGAGACAGAAATAAAATCTCAAATCTCAGAATTGTCCAACATTAAAAATTAAGTTCAACATCCAGAAAAGCCACCAGTCTAAAAGGCCCAGAACAAGGCCAACAAAGACAAACATAAACAGAGTATTGGCGCCACGCACCGACAACAAAAACAGTCTAAAATAAAAGGGAAAGCTCAACGAAGACACTAAGACTGGTCTCCGGCGTCCTCAAACTCCTCGATGAACGCGGGGTCTGACTCAGCGTCAACAAACACCACGTCCTCAGCAGCACCCTCAGGCTCGGGATCTAACATGTGTCACCCAAAAGAGTAAAGTGGCACATGTCAACAAGTCTAAAAGACTTGGGCAAGGAAACTGAAAGAAGGTAAACTAACAACCTAGCAGTTATAGTATGCATGACATGGCAGTTAAGGTATAAGTGCACAAGTAAGGCATGGTGAAACAATAAGTGCAAGAGAACAATTATCAGGGCATGTCAAGAGTAGCCAAGCTACTAACAATCTCAATCTTTTCACCAATCACGTTTCAAGTTGTTTGTAGATGTTTACGCCTTACAGCTGAACTGTTGGACATTCACACTGATTGACCGCTTAACACTACCCCAGAACCCAGGGTTTACGCAACAACTAGTTCAACAACTAGTCGGTCGGTCGACCAACTGTGACCGACTAAAACCAAACAGTAACTCAGGTCGACAAAATGGTCAATGAATTAGTCGGTTAAAGAACAATGGCTGACCGATTAGTTTGCAACCTAGTCGGTCGGTGGTTGTTCTTGGACCGACTAACGATAAACAGTAACTTAGGTGAAATTGATTGAAGGAACTAGTCAGTCTGAGAGCAAGTTCTGACCGACTAGTTTAACATCTAGT
The DNA here is from genome assembly GCA_030789695.1 of Scilla litardierei. Classification (NCBI taxonomy): domain Eukaryota; kingdom Viridiplantae; phylum Streptophyta; class Magnoliopsida; order Asparagales; family Asparagaceae; genus Scilla; species Scilla litardierei. The sequence continues at coordinate 30,334,385 of CM061141.1, forward strand.
CGGTCGGTGGTTGTTCTTAGACCGACAAAAGTAAACAGTAACTCATGTACAATTGATTCAATGAACTAGTCGGTTCCAGTAGAGTTCCTGACTGACTAGATCTCAATCTAGTCTGTTGGTCCCCCTTCTTGAACCAACTAAAGTGCACTAAAAGTGCCGAATTGAAGCGCGAAGTTCTAGGAAGATTCCTACGGCTTCTAGGATCACTCTAACTCTAAAATATGAGCGATCTGAAGTTCGTCATGGGCGACTTACTCCAAGATCAACGATTCTAAGAAAGAAGCTAGAAAATCACGACGAAACGATCGAAAACGAAAGCTACGGAGACGAAAACCACACATAAGGAGAAAATTCACCAAAACATATATATAATATTAGATAATCCAGATACATGAAAAACCAGTCGTTACATCCTCCCCAACTTAAGAAAAATTCCGTCCTCGGAATTTCCCAACACTCACGTGTCCGGGAACAAAAGTGGGAAACGCTCTCGCATCTCATCCTCATTCTCCCAAGTAGACTCTCCTGGCGAGCCGTGTCGCCACATCACCCTCACAAGATTGACAACCTTGTTCCGAAGTGACTTCTGACGCCTGTCCAGAATCTGCACTGGCTGCTGGTCATACGTCATATCAGGGCGAACGGTAATCTCCGAGAAATCCACAGCATGAGACGGATCGCTAATGTATCGACGAAGCTGCGACACATGGAAAACATTGCGGACTTTTTCCAAAGATGGCGGCAAGGCTAAGCGGTAGGCTACCTCGCCAACTCTCTCCAGAATGTTAAACGATCCAATGTATCGCGGCCTCAACTACCCTCGCTTCCCAAAACGAATCACACCACGATTCAGGGAAATCTTCAAGAACACATGGTCGCCCGGCTGAAACTCCAAAGGACGGCGTTTAGCATCCGCCCAATGCTTAAAACGGTCTTGAGCAATCCTCAACCTCTCCCGAATGTTTCTGACAACATCCACAGCCTCCACAATCATCTCAGGTCCCAACAGCTCCCGATCTCCAACGTCATCCCAACTCAATGGTGATCGACATTTCCTCCCATACAGCGCAGCAAAAGGCGCCATGCCAATACTCGCCTGGAAGCTGTTGTTGTAGGAAAACTCTACCAGATGTAGATGGTCCTCCCACGAATCCTTGAAATCCAACATGCACGCCCTCAGCATGTCCTCAAAGATCTGAATCGTCCTCTCGGACTGGCCATCTGTCTGTGGATGGTACGCCATGCTGAAACTCAGACGCTGTAGGGATTTTCAAGGTCCCTTAGAGCTAATTTATTACTATTCGTCCTAAGTCGGACGAACAAAATAAATAAAACAGCGGAAGAAATAATTTATTAAACTATTTAATAAATAAAGCCCTAAGGAAAAATTCCCTAAGCCAGGAAATCTACTGACTCGAGTTGGGTCCGACCAACTCGAGAAAGTTCTAACTACTGATTAAGCTAATTGCATATAAAATTGACTCACCCGGAATCTTACCCTGGAGCAGGCAAGATGTTCCGCACCGTCTTGCACTCATTGATCTGAGCCGTCTTCCGAGCCGTGTTGCGTCGCTCCTCGCCGCAGACTGGATCAGCTCCCGTAGCGCACTTCCGAGCCGTGTTGCGTCGCTCCTCGCCGCAGACTGGATCAGCTCCCGTAGCGCACCTTGCCTCTGAAGCCATCACAAGCCGTAGAAGATTTCACTTGAGTAAACCCGCGTCGTAGACTTCCGAATCAGATTCGGACCTCCTCGTTGTCTTGCTAGGACTCGGTTGGAGGACAGGAAAATTTATAGAGGAAGAGAATAAATTTAGTCTAGATTAAGTTTGCTCAAAATATTTGTGAGCTCCTTAATCAGAGACTTGGTGCAAGAAACAAAGAAGGGAGTGCCCACCTATTTATATAGGAGGCCGGCTCCCCTTCTTTTGTCATGAGCAATGTGGGACTAATTGTAGGAAGAGGGATTTGCATTAATTCAATTTGGGTTAGTTTAGCTTACACAAAGCCTTAACCTTCAACCAATTAATCCTCACTCATCGTTGAGCTCTAGAGATGATACAAGTTATCATTTCGAAGAGCTAGTGATGGTGAACGCGTAGGAACAAACGGCGACGAGATCCGAGTTCGTTTGACCCTTCAAACAATTGCTCAAAGTTTGAGCAAAAACCCAATTTCGTAGCCGTCAAGGGTTTCCACGAAAAAACCCTAAATAACTTAAGTGGCGGGCGACCCGCTAAGCTTAGCGGGCGCGCCCGCCTAAGGCTACTGGGCGCGCCCGCTAGGGCACGCCCGCGCGGGCTCAGCCCGCTGTCACCAGCGGGCTGCGCCTGCTGCATGCAGCGGGCGGGCCCGCTGGAGCAGCGGGCTTCGCCCGCTGCGCCCAGCGGGCTTCGCCCGCTGTGGCAGCGGGCGGGCCCGCTGCGACAGCGGGCCGCGCCCGCTGCGTCCAGCGGGTGGGCCCGCTGGGTCAGCGGGCCTTGCCCGTTATGCTAAGTGGGTTTTATCCCACTTCCCCTTTCACCTTTCTCGCGTTTCTGGGCTCATCCGAGCTCCGATTCCTACACGGTTTGATCCTCTGGATTTCATACGAAATTTCCTCCATTCCCAAATGCTTCAAGTTCACAACCAACTTGTGAATTTAGTATTCTCTTTACATCTAATGATATCCTCTATACATTCTATCTGTTACTACGACGTGAATGTTACTCGGTGTGAGACCCTACAGCCTGACCCTTACTACAGGTCGAGACTCGAAGTCTCAAGACGACAGTGACCACTAGCAGTAGGTGTCGTCCCTGTTTCGGGATCATCGATTACGTGATTGGTTCGTTTAGGCAAAAGTGCCGACGAAATCACTCTGACTGTGACTGTGATAATTTCCGCAGTTTTAGTCCCTTCGTCATAACTATGTCACTCGGCTAGTCTAGGGTATGGTTCTCTATCAACCCCATTGGCTAGTAGTGGTCAGTATACATCGGTCTCTGGTACATACAGGTTGTACAAGTTACAACATACCTTGGCCAAGGTTTTACCGAGAGCCGTACCGACCTGTGACACTAACTTCCCATTAACGGAAGAGACGAATCCTCTGTTGATCACTACTTAGCTCATATGTTTCGAGTGTCACCCAGCCTAAGATCTTTCATCAGGCCTGGCCTCGAAGTTAGATCTTTAGACCTAAGTGACACTATCCACACATAGCTTCATACAATGATCTCAAGTCCTAAGGACCAACTTACCTATTATCACTTAGAGTTATTAATGATAGTTTAGTTAATGTATAACCATTTAATAACTCCCTGTTTTGGTCGTTCAGTGAACTCAGCTTTTACTGAGCACCTGCGTCTTGTTTTCGACTTCACCAAGTCGCTTGGTTATGAGACCAACCAGACAGGGACGCAATGGTCTGTCTGATGTGTTGATATCCCTTATCTCGACACATCTATGACCATGAACACTTTTAAGATTCAAGCTATTAGAGGTCAGACATTTCTCATAATCGTAATCTCCATTTCGAAACATGTGTGACCTAACTATGAATCCAAGGGAATAATCCGAGCAATGAACAACTCAGATAATACTTTACCAGAAAGAATACTTTCATTTATTGAACAAGATGTTTCATTATGATAAATAGCCACGAGGGCATACATTCCTCTACATCTCCCACTTGCACTCAGGCCTATTTATTTTGGTATCTCATACCATATTTACACGCTAGTTTTTCTAAACGATCACGTGCCAGCGCCTTCGTGAATGGATCTGCTAAGTTGTCTTCTGAAGAGACTCTAATGAGTTCTATATCTTTCCTCTGCTCTATCTCCCGAATCCGGTGATACTTGCGAAGAATATGTCTGGATCTCTTGTGGAATCTAGGTTCTTGAACCAGGCTTATGGCTGCATTGTTGTCGCAATACAACGGTATTGGACTTTCAACGGCAGGAACCATCCCGAGCTGGTTAATGAACTTCTTCATCCAGACTGCTTCCTTTGCTGCATCGTTGGCCGCAATGTATTCGGCTTCCATTGTGGAGTCTGCTATGGTGACTTGTTTGGAACTCCTCCAACTGACTGCTCCTCCGTTGAGAGTGAAAACATATCCTGAGATCGATTTGCTATCATCCATGTCACTTTGAAAGCTTGAATCTGTGAACCCTTCAACATTCAGGTGTTCACTTCCATAGACCAAGACCAAGTCTTTAGTTCTTCTTACGTACTTAAGAATTGTCTTGACTGCTTTCCAGTGCTCTTCTCCCGGGTTAGACTGATATCGGCTTACTATACCCAGTGCATAAGCGACATCGGGTCTGGTACAAATCATGGAGTACATGATAGATCCCACAGCAGAAGCATATGGGACCTTGGTCATCTTTGCCCTTTCCAAGTCAGTTTGTGGAGACATCTTCTTGGTGAGGGCTATCCCATGATTGGCTGGTAATGAACCACCCTTACTGTTTTCCATGTTAAACCGTTTTAACACGGTTTCAATGTACCTGGTTTGGGAGAGTCCTAGCATCCGTTTAGATCTATCTCTATGGATCTTCACACCCAGTATGTAGGATGCTTCTCCCAAGTCCTTCATGGAGAAATTTGTTGATAGCCAATTTTTAACAGACTTTAACATCTCTATGTCGTTGCCTATTATCAGAATGTCATCTACGTATAGAACTAGGATGACTAAAGAATTTTTATTACTGGTTCTTTTATAGATGCATGGGTCATCCTCATTTCTGACAAAACCAAATTCTTTGACTGTTTTGTCGAAACGGATGTTCCAACTTCTTGATGCTTGCTTGAGTCCATAAATGGACCTGTGCAGCTTGCACGCCTTTCCATTGCTCCCACTGACTTCGAAGCCTTCTGGCTGAGTCATGTAAATCTGCTCTTCCAAATTACCGTTTAGGAATGCAGTCTTCACATCCATCTGCCAGATTTCGTAGTCGTAGTGGGCAGCAATTGCGAGCACTATCCGAATAGACTTGTGCATGGCTACTGGCGAAAAGGTTTCGTCATAATCTATTCCTAGAATTTGACGATATCCTTTTGCAACCAGTCTAGCCTTGTACGTCTCTACCTTTCCATCTGCTCCAATCTTCTTCTTGAAGATCCATTTGCAGCCTATGGGAACATTTCCCTTGGGCACGTTTTCTAAGGTCCATACCTTATTTACGTGCATGGAATCTATTTCGGATTTCATTGCATCTAGCCATTTGTCAGAGTCTATACTCTTTATGGCTTCCTGGAAGTTAACAGGGTCATCATCAATTATGATGCTATCCTCGATTCCCCCGTCTACGAGAAAACCGTAGTACCTTTCGGGTGCTCGAGGAATCCTACTTGACTTCCTACTCACTGGTTGGGAGATGTCAAGTTCTGACTCTCCCACTGGTTCCGACACTTGTTGCTGTGTGGGTACTACCTCCGAGCATTCATTCAAATCAATTACCTTGCCAGTGGATTCCTTCACGAGGAATTCCTTTTCTAGAAAGGTGGCATGTCTAGAGACAACAATCTTTTGTTGTTCTGGATGGTAAAATACATAACCTAATGAATGTCTTGGGTATCCTATAAATTTACACAGTATAGATCTGTCTTCCAGTTTGTCTGGATTTTGTCTTTTGACATAAGCAGGACAACCCCATACCTTCAAGTGATTGAGGCTGGGTTTCTTCCCTGTCCATATCTGATACGGAGTCAAATGCACAGATCTTGACGGAACTTTATTTAGAATGTATATAGCAGTTTCCAGGGCATAGCCCCAGAGGGAAGTAGTTAACTCAGCTTCACTTAACATGGACCGAACCATGTCTAACAAGGTCCGGTTTCTCCTTTCTGAAACACCATTATGTTGAGGTGTGTAAGGAGGAGTGATTTGAGAGAGAATCCCATTCTCTTTTAAGTAAGTGAGGAATTCATGGCTTAAGTATTCTCCTCCTCGATCGGATCGAAGAATCTTAATACTTTTCCCAGTCTGTTTTTCGACTTCGGCACGATACTCCTTGAATCGCTCAAACGTTTCGGACTTATGTTTCATCAAGAACACATGTCCAAATCTTGAGTGGTCATCAGTAAACGTGACGAAATATGAAAATCCACCTTTGGCTAACGTAGACATGGGTCCACATACATCGGAATGTACTAGACCCAAGAGTTCGATAACTCTTTCCCCTTGACTGGCAAAAGGAGTTTTGGCCATCTTACCTTTGAGGCAAGACTCGCAAGTGTCGAATGACTCATAATTCGAGAGGCCCAAGAGCCCCTCTTTATGTAACTTGCTGAGTCTCTTCTCTCCGATATGGCCTAGTCTACAATGCCAAAGATAGGTTTCATTGAAACTAGATTCCTTACGTTTTCTAGTATTAACGTTTAATACCACCTCATTGCTTAAAGTGTATATTCCATTGCTCAGTGTCCCAAATCCTAGCAACTTACCATCAAGGGCAATGTTCATGACATTTCCACTGATAGTAAAATTATAACCATCTTTAGCCAAAGCTGAGACAGATATAATATTGCATAGGAAATTTGGGATATAGTAACATTGCTTCAAAAGCAAGTTAGCTCCACCAGCCAATGTGTGTCTTAGATCTCCTATGGCTACAACATCAACATTTGCTGCGTTTCCCACTTGGAGAATTACTTCATTCTTTGCAAGTTTTCTACTGATTCTCAATCCTTGTAACTGGTTACAAATGTGAGAACCTGCACCGGTGTCTAACACCCATGCAGTAGAATTAACTGAAAGAACTACACTTTGTATTTTTGAGGTTAATGCATAGACTTCCCTTAATATTGCCCTTTCTGCTATTGACTTCTCCAACCAGCTATCATTTATATTAGAACCAGTTAATAAAATCTTATCTCGGATATTATTAAACTTACTCATCATGCTGCAAAGATTAGAACTCCTAATTAGCATGTGTTCAAAATATTTTTTAAATATAACTAGAATGGATTTTGTCCAATTATACTCTCCCATTAATAAGCAGATCGTTTTCGTCCAAAACTTGATTAAAATTAATTTGGGAGCAGGAATCCAACAACCTTGAGTCGCCCGACCTTGAGTGTAGCTCAACAAGTCGTTTGACTCGGCTGTAGGTAGACGAACTCTTTGTCGATCATATCAATATATGACTCCCTATTCGATTTTACCCCTAGTCATTTGTGATCATGAGTGTGCTCAACCGGATCACAATGGCTAGCCTAGTCGGACCCTTGTTTTCGTGTCAAGCCTGACTTGCCCCTTTGCTCGGTGTATGCACGACACGCCGGTTTGGGTCAGAGCTTAAGACTACATTCTTGGTTAGACTTACGCTGAAGCTCTAGGGATGAGCCAACGGTTTCAGTCAGGTTAAGATGTCAATCAAGAAATCGGTTTCTATAAGATTGACCTGTTACGGCTTGAGTGTGCTCAACAACCGAAACACGTTTCTTACAGTTGCCAACTCCTAAAACAAGGAGGGCTACGATTTATCTTGAATAAGATTATTATCGTATTAGACTTAGGTATAGTCGATGGACTTACATAGTTATGAATCGACACCTTGCGGTCCAGCGGACGCGGCCAGGGAATTGACTAAGCCAGGACCACTTGTTACCCAGTCTAGCTAGGTTGGTCCAAAAACTTTAGTCAAGCACATTGGCCGACATCATGATCCATTGAAGGTGTTGTCATCATTTCCATGTTCGTTCAACAACTAAATGGTTTTTAGATTACAACTAGTTAATCCTTATCAACTAGTGGATCCCTAAAATTCAAAATTTTATGGGTTTGTTAGACGATTTTTATTAAGTCCTTATCATCTATAAGGATTCAAAAGTATATGCTGCTACCCTAATCGTCCAATAGGCAATTTAAACAATTTAAAATTCATAGCAGTGTCTCAAAATTATCACATAAGGTTTGAGGGAATTAATGGCTAACCTAATCGTCCATTAGGTAAAAATTTTTTTAAACAATTTAAAATTATTAAGCATGGTGTTTAAAATTTATCACATAAAGTTTAAGAGTCATTTAATGGCTAACCTAGCAAGTCTTTCTTGTGACATCAAAATAAAACAAGAATGAGCCATTAAACTAATTATCATATAATTAATACATGCAGTTAAAAAGCAGTATAGAACAGAGTAGATCTGGCTCTGATACCACTGAAGGGATTTTCAAGGTCCCTTAGAGCTAATTTATTACTATTCGTCCTAAGTCGGACGAACAAAATAAATAAAACAGCGGAAGAAATAATTTATTAAACTATTTAATAAATAAAGCCCTAAGGAAAAATTCCCTAAGCCAGGAAATCTACTGACTCGAGTTGGGTCCGACCAACTCGAGAAAGTTCTAACTACTGATTAAGCTAATTGCATATAAAATTGACTCACCCGGAATCTTGCCCTGGAGCAGGCAAGATGTTCCGCACCGTCTTGCGCTCATTGATCTGAGCCGTCTTCCGAGCCGTGTTGCGTCGCTCCTCGCCGCAGACTGGATCAGCTCCCGTAGCGCACTTCCGAGCCGTGTTGCGTCGCTCCTCGCCGCAGACTGGATCAGCTCCCGTAGCGCACCTTGCCTCTGAAGCCATCACAAGCCGTAGAAGATTTCACTTGAGTAAACCCGCGTCGTAGACTTCCGAATCAGATTCGGACCTCCTCGTTGTCTTGCTAGGACTCGGTTGGAGGACAGGAAAATTTATAGAGGAAGAGAATAAATTTAGTCTAGATTAAGTTTGCTCAAAATATTTGTGAGCTCCTTAATCAGAGACTTGGTGCAAGAAACAAAGAAGGGAGTGCCCACCTATTTATATAGGAGGCCGGCTCCCCTTCTTTTGTCATGAGCAATGTGGGACTAATTGTAGGAAGAGGGATTTGCATTAATTCAATTTGGGTTAGTTTAGCTTACACAAAGCCTTAACCTTCAACCAATTAATCCTCACTCATCGTTGAGCTCTAGAGATGATACAAGTTATCATTTCGAAGAGGTAGTGATGGTGAACGCGTAGGAACAAACGGCGACGAGATCCGAGTTCGTTTGACCCTTCAAACAATTGCTCAAAGTTTGAGCAAAAACCCAATTTCGTAGCCGTCAAGGGTTTCCACGAAAAAACCCTAAATAACTTAAGTGGCGGGCGACCCGCTAAGCTTAGCGGGCGCGCCCGCCTAAGGCTACTGGGCGCGCCCGCTAGGGCACGCCCGCGCGGGCTCAGCCCGCTGTCACCAGCGGGCTGCGCCTGCTGCATGCAGCGGGCGGGCCCGCTGGAGCAGCGGGCTTCGCCCGCTGCGCCCAGCGGGCCGCGCCCGCTGTGGCAGCGGGCGGGCCCGCTGCGACAGCGGGCCGCGCCCGCTGCGCCCAGCGGGTGGGCCCGCTGGGTCAGCGGGCCTTGCCCGTTATGCTAAGTGGGTTTTATCCCACTTCCCCTTTCACCTTTCTCGCGTTTCTGGGCTCATCCGAGCTCCGATTCCTACACGGTTTGATCCTCTGGATTTCATACGAAATTTCCTCCATTCCCAAATGCTTCAAGTTCATAACCAACTTGTGAATTTAGTATTCTCTTTACATCTAATGATATCCTCTATACATTCTATCTGTTACTACGACGTGAATGTTACTCGGTGTGAGACCCTACAGCCTGACCCTTACTACAGGTCGAGACTCGAAGTCTCAAGACGACAGTGACCACTAGCAGTAGGTGTCGTCCCTGTTTCGGGATCATCGATTACGTGATTGGTTCGTTTAGGCAAAAGTGCCGACGAAATCACTCTGACTGTGACTGTGATAATTTCCGCAGTTTTAGTCCCTTCGTCATAACTATGTCACTCGGCTAGTCTAGGGTATGGTTCTCTATCAACCCCATTGGCTAGTAGTGGTCAGTATACATCGGTCTCTGGTACATACAGGTTGTACAAGTTACAACATACCTTGGCCAAGGTTTTACCGAGAGCCGTACCGACCTGTGACACTAACTTCCCATTAACGGAAGAGACGAATCCTCTGTTGATCACTACTTAGCTCATATGTTTCGAGTGTCACCCAGCCTAAGATCTTTCATCAGGCCTGGCCTCGAAGTTAGATCTTTAGACCTAAGTGACACTATCCACACATAGCTTCATACAATGATCTCAAGTCCTAAGGACCAACTTACCTATTATCACTTAGAGTTATTAATGATAGTTTAGTTAATGTATAACCATTTAATAACTCCCTGTTTTGGTCGTTCAGTGAACTCAGCTTTTACTGAGCACCTGCGTCCTGTTTTCGACTTCACCAAGTCGCTTGGTTATGAGACCAACCAGACAGGGACGCAATGGTCTGTCTGATGTGTTGATATCCCTTATCTCGACACATCTATGACCATGAACACTTTTAAGATTCAAGCTATTAGAGGTCAGACATTTCTCATAATCGTAATCTCCATTTCGAAACATGTGTGACCTAACTATGAATCCAAGGGAATAATCCGAGCAATGAACAACTCAGATAATACTTTACCAGAAAGAATACTTTCATTTATTGAACAAGATGTTTCATTATGATAAATAGCCACGAGGGCATACATTCCTCTACAGACGCGTACCCAAACTCTTCTGCAAACTCTGCCAGAACTGAGATGTGAACCTCGTGTCTCTGTCCGACACGATACTCACGGGAACTCCGTGAAGTCGTACGACCTCCTGCACGATTTACGTTACATCACTATCTAAACTAGGAAAAGGAAATAGAAACGGAGAGTAAAAGAATTTACCTCCATGTATCTCCTCGCTAGCGCCTCAGTGGACTGTCCTACTCGGAACGGAATAAAGTGCGCGGATTTGGTCAATCGATCTACGATCACCCAAATCGCGTCATTCTGCTTCGGACTCCGAGGTAGTCCAGTCACGAAATCCATAGTGATGTGTTGCCATTTCCACTCCGGAATCGGAAGCGGTCGTAGCAACCCTGCCGTACGCTGATGCTCCGCCTTCACTTGCTGGCAAACCAAGCACTTGGCTACACTCCGAGCCACGCTCCTCTTCATGCCATGCCACCAATAGTTCAGACGAAGATCCTTGTACATCTTGGTCCCACTAGGATGCACAGAATACGGCGAACTGTGTGCCTCCACCATCAACTCCTCTCTGATATCCCCAGCTGGCACACACAACCTGGCTCCAAACCTCAGCGAGCCATCCTCATGAATCAAAAAGTCAGTCCGCAGACCGGCTTCCACCTGCTCCCGAATCTTCACCAGCTTCGGATCCTCAGCCTGGCCAGCCTTGATCTGATTCACGATCGTCGACTAAATCTGCATACACATCAACGAAGAAGCCTCTCCAGGAAGAACGATCTCAACACCAGACTCGCAAAAATCCTGATGCAATCTCCACTGCGAAGTCAAAATCATCACCGCTGGAAGCCTACTCAGCGCATCCGGGACCACATTTACCTTGCCAGGGTGATACTGCAAATCAATCTCATAATCCGCCATAAGCTCCAACCGTCGACGCTGTCGCATGTTGAGCTCCTTCTGAGTAAAAATATACTTCAAGCTTTTGTGATCGGTGAATATCTTCACTTTCTCACTCAACAAGAATTGCCTCCAAATCTTGAGCGCAAACACGACAGCAGCCAACTCCAAATCGTGTGTCGGGTAATTCTTCTCATGAGTCTTGAGCTGACGCGAAGCATACGCCACAACATGCCCGTGCTGATGCAACACACAACCGAGACTCTTGCCAGAAGCATCGCAAAAGATCTCAAATCCACCGCTGCGATCAGGCACAACAAGAATAGGGGCAGTCGTCAATCTCTCCCTCAGAACACCGAAGGCATTCTCACAATCACCCGACCAAACAAAAGGTACTTCCTTCCGCGTCAATCTGGTCATCGGCTCAGCAATACGGGAAAGTCCTTAATGAAACGCCGATAGTAACCAGCAAGTCCAAGGAAACTCCGGATCTCAGACGCTGACTGCGGAACAGGCCACTCCCGAATAGCCTTAATCTTCTCGGGATCCACTGAAATACCATCTCCAGTCACCACATGCCCGAGAAAAGCAACCATGTCCAGCCAAAACTCGCACTTCGAAAACTTAGCATACAGCCGATGCTTCCTTAAAGTCTCCAACACCGTCCTCAAGTGCGAGGCATGCTCCTCCTCCGACTTTGAATAGATCAGAATGTCGTCAATAAAGATAACGACAAACTTATCCAAAAAGTCGTAGAAAATCAGATTCATCAGATTCATGAAAACTACGGGTGCATTGGTTACACCGAAGGGCATAACCACAAACTCATAGTGTCCATACTTCGTCCTGAATGCTGTCTTCGGAACATCTTCCTTCTTCACATTCAGCTGATGATAACCACTCCTCAGATCCAACTTAGAAAACACCCTCGAACCTCCAAGCTGATCAAAAATATCATTGATGCGAGGCAACGGGTATTTATTCTTGATGGTCACCGCATTCAACTCCCGATAGTCCACGCACATGCGACGCGAACCATCCTTCTTCCTCACCAGCAGCACCGGTGCTCCCCACGGAGACACACTAGGATTGACATAACCCTTCTGCAAAAGCTCATCCAGCTGCTTCCGCAATTCCTCCAACTCAGCAGGTGACATACGATAAGGCGCCTCCGAAATCGGCTGCGCTCCCAGAATAAGATCAATAGAAAATTCGAGAGCTCGATCAGGTGGCAAACCAGACATCTCCTCGGGGAAGACGTCATCAAAGTCCCGCACAACCGCTGGCCTCTCCAGCTCCATCTGCATAGCCACAATCTCCACCGGCTTGGCCCGAAATCTGACAGGACCAAGCGAACTGCTACCTCGGCTGAACTCAAATACTGGGTGTCCGGGAATCTCGAACACCACCTTCTTCCTCCGAAGTCGATCGTAGCATAGAAGCTCGCAAGCCAATCCATCCCAAGGACCGCATCATAGTTGATGATGTCGTGGACAATGAAATTAGCGTAAAACTCATGTCCACAAACCACCAACGAGCAAGAATTGCAACCAAGATGCACCGAGACCACGCCATTCCCTGTAACGATATTCCAACTCTTGGAAAGATGGGACGTCGACAAGGAATGCTTCTCCACGAAGCTCCGAGAAATAATGCACATCGATGCACCTGAGTCAAAGAGGACTCGTGCAGGAAATGTGCACACCAAAACCACACCTAACAAGCAATTTAACAATCAAGCCATAGTCTAGAAAACAATCATGTTCAAGTAAACAACATAATCTAACAACCAAAACTAGCTAGGAAAGTAACAGCTAGATTGAGGATTACCTGCGCTAACATCATCCACAGCCTCGCTCTCCACATCGGTCATCAGAAATGTCTGCCTCCTCGGTGGAAAAGCCTGCTGAAAGGTCTGCCTCTGTGGGACAAGAGCTGCTCCACGTCTAGCAGGAACAGGCGCTCTCTGCTGCAACGGCTGTGCTGTAACAGGTGCTCTCCGTAACTGATTCGCATGCCGACAATCCTTCGCGATATGAGAAGTATCACCACAAACCAAACACTGGCCCAGAAATCTCCTACACTGATCCTTGATGTGGCCAGGCTTGCCGCAGAAATGGCAAGTCTTCTGATTAGGACCTCCCGGCCTCTTGAACTGCACCGGATGATTAGGCTTGAAACCAGGCCTAACCACCACCCTGACCTGCTCCATAGGCCTCTTCCCAGCACCAGAAACATGTCCTCTCCTCTGGCTCAGGTTCAACTCCTGCCTCCTTGCAGCGACCAGAACCTTCTGATAAGAGTCCAGATCAGAGGAAGACACAAAACTCTGAAGCTCCAAAGCAAGTTCCTGCAGGAACCTCTGAGCCCTCTCATCAGCATCCTGCACCATCTTCGGTGCGAACCGACTCAGCCTAGTGAACTCTTGGTGGTACTGGTCCACCGACGAGCTCCCTTGCTTCAGCTCAATAAAACGCTGCAGCATCTCCTTCCTAGCAGTCTTTGAAAAGAACTCCTCATCAAACCTGGACTTAAAGGTAGACCAAGTTATCGGCTCCACCAGCATCTTCTCTTCCGCATCCCACCAGTTCCGAGCATTATCCTTGAGCTGCCTCTCCGCCAAATCAACCCATCCAACCGGGCCGATCTTCGTCATCTTCAAATTATCCTCAATGTTCCGAATCCACTCATCGGCAGCTAGAGGACCCTCAGACCCATCAAAATAAGCGGGACCCAGCTCCCGAAATTGCTTCGCTCCCGGCTCGGAGCGAGGGGCATCCTGGATTGCCCGACTAGCTCGAACAACTGGAGCATTCTGGACTTGCAGAAGCACGCCTTGCTGCACCTGCATCATTTGAAGCATCATCCGCATCATCTCCCCATTGGTGGGCTCCCGCTCAGTCTCCTCATCATGAGGGGGCACACTACCACCACCACGGGTAAATCGCCTTCCTGCCATCTAATGACACAGAAAACGAAACAAATTAGACTCATAGCTTATGACTCGGACGTCAAACTTAGTTCATTGGACATTCTAATATTATTATCGTTATTCCGATAATCGCAGTTACAGAAAAGGGAGGACCTGCATGGGCCACCAACAAAACATGTCACGCCCCGCTTCCCTAAAATGGAGACGAGACGTGAGAAGGTCCGCACAGACGTGGAGCTGTGAAGCCACACGCCTGATAAGCGTCAATGAATTTAAATGCATGTCCCTGTAACCACGAACAGAACAAAGATAATAACACAGGACAGACAGAAATAAAATCTCAAATCTCAGAATTGTCCAACATTAAAAATTAAGTTCAACATCCAGAAAAGCCACCAGGCTAAAAGAAAGAGTCTAAAAGGCCCAGAACAAGGCCAACAAAGACAAACATAAACAGAGTATTGGTGCCACGCACCGACAACAAAAACAGTCTAAAATAAAAGGGAAAGCTCAACGAAGACACTAAGACTGGTCTCCGGTGTCCTCAAACTCCTCGATGAACGCGGGGTCTGACTCAGCGTCAACAAACACCACGTCCTCAGTAGCACCCTCAGGCTCGGGATCTAACATGTGTCACCCAAAAGAGTAAAGTGGCACATGTCAGCAAGTCTAAAAGACTTGGGCAAGGAAACTGAAAGAAGGTAAACTAACAACCTAGCAGTTATAGTATGCATGACATGGCAGTTAAGGTATGTGTGCACAAGTAAGGCATGGTGAAACAATAAGTGCAAGAGAACAATTATCAGGGCATGTCAAGAGTAGCCAAGCTACTAACAATCTCAATCTTTTCACCAATCACTTTTCAAGTTGTTTGTAGATGTTTACGCCTTACAGCTGAACTGTTGGACATTCACACTGATTGACCGCTTAACACTACCCCAGAACCCAGGGTTTACGCCTTACAACTGAAGTTGCTGATCGGGAAAACTCCCAGTTGAATGGCCGCTTAACCCTTACCCCTCCCACATGTAAACAAGCCAGGGTCCTTGTACACGATGCTCAGTAAATGAGCCAGGGTTGCCCCGCACAAGAGCTTGTTATTAGGTTCACAATTTGGCGTAGGGTTGTGCCCACTAAAAGCAGGTGCCTAGCCTCAATCAATTCACTAGGTGTAGCGGAGCTACGCAATCACGGGAACACTTAAAGAATGCAATGACATGACAATTAATTCGCGTACCGTTAATTGAAATTAAACATGACATGGTAGTTGTGTAACATGATAAATGTCGGATCTAGCTTCGTTGTCAAACTAGTTCCTGAAATTGCGCCTAGGCGAGTATTATTTCGTCGCCTAGTCTCTTTTACGCCTACAACAAGCAAATGGCCTAAGACATGGCCCAAAACCCTAAGTGGCAAGTTTCACTTGCCTAGCACCGAGGATGACGATCAACGAGGCCGTCACAAAAATGCTAACTACGGAGATGAGATCGCTGCCATGGCAAAACAATATTAGAACAACATCCAACCTAGTTTTTATTAGGGTTTTACAAAAACACAAATGGGTTAAGAGAACATTATAGGATCGAGTTATTACCGAATCGTTAGCGGAAGAACGATGCCGAGCAAGCACGACGACGGAAGAAACGATCCGGGGAACCTACGGTTCAGATCTGGAATGGATGGGAAAATCTGGAGAAAATGAGATTTTGGGGGTTTTGGGGGTTTTCCGGCAACCTAGAGGTGATGGCCGGCCTAAATGGAGAGGGAGAGAGGCTCTTGATGAAGGAGGAAGGCTAGGGTTAGATGGATGATAATTTGGGGACGAAGGAGGCTCAGGAGAAATGAAAGAAGAAAAGAAAAACGTTTGGGGGGTTTAAATAGGCACAGCCGGCGGCTGGGCAAACCCTAGGTTTATGACAGCAGTTAGTCGGTCAAAGAAGGGCTGTTGACCGACTAGTTCAACAACTAGTCGGTCGGTCGACCAACTGTGACCGACTAAAACCAAACAGTAACTCAGGTCGACAAAATGGTCAATGAATTAGTTGGTTAAAGAACAATGGCTGACCGACTAGTTTGCAACCTAGTCGGTCGGTGGTTGTTCTTGGACCGACTAACGATAAACAGTAACTTAGGTGAAATTGATTGAAGGAACTAGTCGGTCTGAGAGCAAGTTCTGACCGACTAGTTTCACATCTAGTCGGTCGGTGGTTGTTCTTAGACCGACTAAAAGTAAACAGTAACTCATGTACAATTGATTCAATGAACTAGTCGGTTCCAGTAGAGTTCCTGACCGACTAGATCTCAATCTAGTCGGTTGGTCCCCCTTCTTGAACCAACTAAAGTGCACTAAAAGTGCCGAATTGAAGCGCGAAGTTCTAGGAAGATTCCTACGGCTTCTAGGATCACTCTAACTCTAAAATATGAGCGATCTGAAGTTCGTCATGAGCGACTTACTCCAAGATCAACGATTCTAAGGAAGAAGCTAGAAAGTCACGACGAAACGATCGAAAACGAAAGCTGCGGAGACGAAAACCACACATAAGGAGAAAATCCACCAAAACATATATATAATATTAGATAATCTAGATACATGAAAAACCAGTCGTTACAGCTATGGTTTCCCCACATGGTTTTACATAGCCAATGGTTTTAACGAGACAAATCACATCAACTCTGGATCCTGAAGTATCCACCCCTTTGTGACCCTCAGAATCCCGAAGTGTTCCTGAGTAGAGTCGCTTGTACAAATCAGGGGGAGTTAGAGAGCGTTTGTACCCTTTTTCCTTAACTATGGTTTCTCCCACATGGTTTTCCATAGTTAAAGGTTTTAACGAGGCAAACCTCACCAACTCAGGATCCTGAAGTATCCACCCCATGCGAGACTCCTACTACGCTCAGAATCCTGAAGTATTCATGAGCAGAGTTTACATCTATGGCTGGATAAGGGTGAGTGTTGTGAATGGATAATACCAGAGTTGGTTAGGATCATGGCTATCTTATAAATAGGCACATATCTTCTGTATCCTATCTATGTATGCTCCTCTATATGCTATAAATAAAGAGCCGGGGTTCCTCCCCCAGATGATTCATAATAATTTTAATCCTAATTATTATAATTATTTATTTATTCCTAAACCAATCAATAATCATTCCTAAAAATTTTAATTTAATCATAATTATACATTAAAATAATTTTAGATAAAAATTAACCATCTGTCAAAATAAATATGAGTTTTCCCATCCACCCGTGAATATACTAGTAAGTAGTAAAGTTCGTGTTTAGTGTTCACTGCGTTCATTCTCAACGACGATGATGGCATGCACACATTTTTAAAATCGAGAAGTACTCCAACGAGCAATTCCTCAGATGACATTCTTTACCTTCTCCCGCTGAGGATGCGCATGATCAAGACCGGAAACAAACATCCACTACGCTTTAAAAAATGAAAAAGGAGAAAGACATGGGATTTAGCGGTTGGAAAATGATTTTTTTTCAAAAGCAGCTAAAAATAAAAATAATTTTAAAAATTGACCAAATTCAAAATTAATTACAAAAACTGACCAATTGTTTGTCTCGTCGGCAAAATGGTCGTTACAAAACGGCTTGGTTGACAACCCTGTTATTTTGACCAGCTGTTTTGGAGGATTTTGTCATTAGATAGTGCAACAAAATGACCGAGGTTGTCAATCCCATCTACTCGAGGCTACGCATTTTAACCGGGATTGGCAATCCCGTTCGTTTAAATTAACCAGGATTGTCAACCCCGGCCGTTTTTCAACGACCTTTTACGCACAACATCCAACGTGGCGAAACGCTAGTCCGTTTTTATAATTAAATTTAATTCCGATTGATTTTAAAAACTAGAAAATTTGGCTATTAAAAAATTTTGTGTGTGAGTAAGAGTTTGAGAATCGATTTACCAACACCTCTCTCGATGAAAGTGGAGGGGTATTTATCGCTTATAGAGGCAGTTAGGTAGGGCTGACCTGACATGCTGAGCTGGTGTACCAGGCTGCGGAAGCTTCGGCCGAGGATGTCAGAGCTGTGCGTGTCAGCCATGCTTTTGTCAGACGGCGCAACGACCAGGGGCGCTTTGTCAGAGTGTCAGAGCCTAAAGTACCAAGCGGTCAGATGGTGCAGCGGCCAGGGGGTGCTTTGTTAGGCTGTCGAGCGGTGGGAGTGTCAGTGGCGTCCTCGTACAAGATTGTTTGTCGTGTCCGATGGGCCAAAGGATCATCTAGGTGCGTCCGAGGAGCGGGGCCGCACATGAGTTGCTTGGTCGCTCTTGGCGAGCTTGGAGGTAAGCTGACGACCGACTGTCGAGGTTTGAGGCAAAGTGCACCCTTCCCATTAGTCGAGGCGGACGTCAGGGATGATGGGCGGCGAGCGGGCTAAGGGGGGAACAGGCGACCAAACGGCGAGGCTGGGACGAAAAGCGCCCTTCCGCTAATCGAGGTGGACTTTGCGGAGGAGTGGCGAGCTTGCTGAGTGCCTGGTGGATGGAAGGTCGAAGTACAAAGATCTTTAGGTCGTAACAGCGAGAATACAAGGCTGTTGGCTCTAGAATAGGTACACTATGTTGATGAAGTCCGTAGATGGCTATTTCGATATCCACCTCAACAAGATTTTGTTTCTTGAAAAGGCAAAAGAAAGAAGAAAATTTATTCAGGAGGGGTGTGAGTGATTAAAATGGTAATCATGGGGATCATAAGATCAGAAAGAGCCAACTCAAATGACATGCACTTCCGCAGCATCTATTATTCTGTTTCGTATGATTGTTTATTGCATATGTAGCCTGCCTAAACTTGTCTCGAACTGTGTACTTAGCTGGATGGTTTATTGTGGCAGAATGTACAATCTGGCGAACTAGCGGTTTAAGCTGCTGACTTACCCCAAAAAAAAAGAAATCACAAGCAAGCAAAGAGCCTGTTGCATGTCCATCTTGAAGCTACCCAGCCCAGATCATACACTTGGATTTTGCTCCCCCTATGGTCAATAGTTTCGTGTACATAGTATAGCGAGAAATAATAATATTCTTCTCATTCGTTATGTTAATATGGTCTCAACCCCGCGGCTGTAATTATTCAGGTGTGAGGATGCTGTAGATTGTCTGTACAATGAATAAAATAGAAGATGTTTACATGCTTGATTTAGCTCGTAAATCGAGTTCCAGATTCGAAATGACTCCCTTTCCATCAGGGGTGCTTTAATTTTGATATAAACCGCTGATATAATCTATAAATGCTCTGCAGTGAATCGTTGGTCTTTTCTTTTCAGCTGGAACATACCCTGCTTCTTTTTGTAACAGCTACATAAAAGCAAAACTTACCGTGTTGACCATATATTTCACGATGCTTTAGAATATGAATATCATGCATTAAAAATTAAAAAATAGTTGTGTGTGCCTTTAAATGGTAGGTATTTTCTCGGTGAATAGCTTATGCACATATATGTGTGTAGAGCAACATGGGATCCGGAAGTTTATGTTATTTAGCGTCAAAAACATTAATCCCCAACTTTTTTATCGTTAGTTAGCATCAGAAACATTAATTCTTTATTTTTTGTTCTCGAGCCAAAAGAGTGTAGAGAAGAAATGCAACAAAATGAGAGAGAGAAACAATCCGTTCATACTTTTAAATGTAATGGCACGTATTCATGCTCAATTATGAATGTAGTAATGATGTACAGGCTTTGAATTGTGAGACTCGAATGACCTCAGTATCCTCTGTGTCCATCTGGAAATATGGGACTAAAATTTTTAGCCGTTTTTCAATCTCAAGCCAATTAGGAATCGACAATTTAAGATAACTGAGCGTAGACCCATCATTACTCTTGTAACTGATGTGCATTCCAGTATTTATGCATGAGTTTTAAATACATACATCTCTTGGCTTCTCTCACTAAAATTATTGCAGAATAGGTTCTCAATTCTCCACATATTTTTCGGACACCAAACTTTTTAACCTCGCCGAATTATTTTGGAACGTCCCAAGTTTTGACTATGCTCAGTTTACAGAGATCCTCAATGCCGAGAAGCGACTCCAAACCGTCCAACCGAGGAGAGGAGGCCACGTCCCCAAAACCGAAAGCGGCCCAATGTCATGTGGCCCAACTCCAACCCGTGAAATGGCGAGCCACCAAACTTCTTTGCACACAACAAAAAGACCAACTTTTCCATCCAGAAAACTCGTCGCCACGCGAACGCTTCACTCCCGGTGCCCCAGTGGTCCACGTCGTAACTCCAGAATCCTTGCGACCACGAGACCCTCCACGTGACGGAGCTTTTGGCCCCCTCTCTAAAGCTGACGTGGCCTCACGACATCCACGGCTGGTGCCTATAAATCTCGGTGCCCCGAGCTCCAGAACTCGCCAACCAAAAGCAAAAGAGAACTTGAAACCTCTCTCAAGCTCGCCCCTCAAAGAGATCGTATTATCTCGTGTGATTAGTCTAATCTCGTCCGGTCTTAAATAATTAAGACGATCTTAACAATGGCGGCAGCATCACTAGCATCAGCAACATTGCAGTACTCCTGCGCTGGCTTCAGGAGTAGCTCGTCAGTTGGATTGCCATCGATTCGCTCGCTGCCTTGCAGCAAGCGTCCTATGAGAGTTCGCTGCCAAGCAGAGGTCTGATTAACCATCCTTGTTAAGCCTTCGTTAATTAGTAATTAAGTCTGCTAAACTTTTTTTTTTGTTTTTCATATATTAAACAGGACGAAAGACCCGCAGCACCGCCTCCAACAAAACCCAAGGTAGACTGCTCACAAGTATTTGGAGCTAAAGTAATATTAGTGGTGCAATTAGCTAATCTTCAATTATTTTTTTAATGCGAAATCGTCAGGTGAGCACGAAATTCTCGGACGTGCTAGCGTTCAGCGGCCCGGCGCCGGAGAGGATCAACGGGCGGCTAGCGATGATTGGGTTCGTGGCGGCCGTGGGGGTCGAGCTGGCGAGGGGCGATGACTTGGCGCAGCAGCTGATGAACGGGGGCCTGCCGTGGTTCGTTGCAACGGCGGCGGTGTTGTCGGCGGCGTCGCTCATACCGCTGTTTAAGGGGGTCACGGTGCAGTCGAAGTCGGGGGCGCTGATGAGCGCGGAGGCGGAGATGTGGAACGGGAGGTTTGCGATGCTGGGGCTGGTGGCCCTGGCCTTCACCGAGTTCGTCAAGGGTGGGCCCCTCGTGTAGGCTGTCTAGTTCCATGAGTCACAACCTAGAATATGGTGGGTTTTTGATATATTGATTGGCATACAATTGAATACAATGTCTCATGTTAGGATGTGTCGACCTCAAGTTCCTGACCTCATATGTTTCCGTGAGGGGCAAAGTTTTGAAATGTCAAGTTCTTGCTGGCAATGACAAGAATGAGCCATAGTGGCCAAAGTTTAGACACAAAAATAAAAACGAGCCCTATCTGATGATGTTTTGAAAATGCCAAGCCCTTGCAGGTTAAAACAAAGACTAAGCCCTAGTATGCGATGTTTTGAAAATGCGGAGTTCTTAACGGTTGCGTTTTTAAATTATGGTCGTGCTTGGTGAAGAAGAAAAAAAATCAAGCATTATAAGGCAAAATAAGAAATGCGTTGGTTGTGAAACAATCATGTGCGCAACCCAATAAACCAAAATAAGAGCGAGGGCTAGGGCAGTGTCCCTCTTTTCCCTGCGACCACCTCCCACCCCCACCTCATCCCCATGCACCTCCGCCCCACCCCCCACCCCGCCCCCAGTGTGGACTCCTCTGCTCCTGACGGCGGTTGTTTCTTGCCATTGAAACAGGCTTGAAGCTCCAAACTCAATTCACAGCAAGAACTGTGGAAATTGGAGAAATTGGGGAGATTGGAAAAGAGAAGAAGACAAGAATACCGAAGGAGAGTTAGAGAATTATAGGAGGAAGAACTTGTATATTGTAACAATTGGATTAACAATTTCTTTCCCAAGCTAATTTGTATTCTATATATAGTTTTTTTGCTGGGCAATGGAATTTGAATGAAACACCATTCATCCTAAGAACAAATAAATTTTTGGAAACACCATTCATCCTAAGAACAAATACTGTACTGTTATGTATGAGGGAGGCCTTTAGCCTCACCTCATCTTTATCCCCTCATTACTCCCCATCAAGCTTACTAATGGGGACCTTTGGTATCCCATGTCCTTTGGCATTCTACTATTATGAATAAATAGATAACCATGGCTTTGTGCCATGGTTACTCATTCTCTTAATTTCCAGCACGATATCAGCATGTTAGTTCTAATTCTTGAGCTTCTCCTAATAATCCCCTCAAATCATCCTCACCGCGCTTAGAAATCTTTTGTTGCAGCAATCTGTTGCGGCAAAGATCTTGCGACGTTGATTTGCGGAGCAGGAATTATTCTTTCTTATCTACGGATTACAATTGTTCTTCCCTAAATCAACGATCTAGAGGTATAATTTCTTATCCCGTAGATATATAATAAGCAAAAAATTATATACATTTTTGCTAAAAATCAAGAACATACACCTAGTTAATTTAGGTGAAAAACAAATCTTAAGCCGATTTTTCAATCTTAAGATGTTCATGTTTTTGGATTTTTGTTATTATTATCAGAATATAACTAAAAAAAATTGGAGATGATATTTGGGGGCTCCCTGTCGCCGACCCCCTGGGACGGGGGGCTTCCCTGTCGCCCCCTCTCCCCCCACCCCTCCGGCGGACGAGGGGGGGTGGGGGGTGGGGGGTGTAATGCCCTGTGTAGCTACTGCACAAGTACTAGAGGGGGGTGAATAGTACTTTAAAATAATCAAGAGTGTTATTCCTAATTATTGTGGAAAACACAAACAACAATGCGGAATAACTACAAACAACAAGAATCAAACAACGCAAACAATACGATATAACGGGTTCGGATCCACCCAAGTCTTCCCGATTTGTTACCGGTGATCCTACGTCCCAACCACCCGGATCCCCTCCGGATACTTGAGTTAGATACCACTAACCCAAGATTTCCACTATGAAATTCTTGTAGAAAACCCTCTACAAGACCAAATCATACACAAATGACATGTGACTTCCACAACCCGGGATCACACCCTTTCTCTCACAACCGAGAGAAACACTTACAATCAAAGTAAATGAAATATGAAATACTTACCAACAAAATCATATGCCTTGAGTAAACTTACCAATATTAGGGCAAGAAGGATTTTGAGGAAGAAGAAGTCACCAAACCCTAGCTCCAAGAAGTTGACCAGCAATAGGAGCCTAGGGAGAGATTGGTGACCAAGCTCTTAGCTTGAGATGCTCACAATGGAGAGAATCTCTCTTGAGGAATTAGGGCTCAAGAAGTTGAGGGAGAGATTCTTGTGAGAAGAGAGAGCTTTGGAATAGAGTTGAATGGCTCCTCTTTGATTTCTCTAAACCTCTAGAATGGCAGCCTTGAATACTAGGAAAGAACGCCTCCAAGTATATAAAGGATAGAGGAAAGAGAGAGAAGAAATTCGTGAAATAAATGCTCCAACGGCTCTATTCTGAAGCAGTCTAGTCGGTCAAAGAAGGATCACTGACCGACTAGTTTCTCAACTAGTCGGTCGGTGATTCAACATGAACCGAATAACTGGAGAACAGCCAAAAGAGAAGTTTAGACAATAAAGAACTAGTCGGTCTAAGAAGACTTGCCAACCGACTAGTTTCACAACTAGTCGGTCGGTGAGTGTTCTTTGACCGACTAAGAGTTGAAATAGTATAGTCTGAAATCAAGGAGAACTAGTGGGTCAGAGAACAAATCCTAACCGATTAGTTTCTCAACTAGTCGATCGATGATTGTTCTTTGACCGACTAACGATAAACAGTAGCTCAGGCTGTAGAAATGAAGATATAACTAGTCGGTCGATGATTGATTCCAAACCGACTAGTTTGACAACTAGTCGGTCGGTGAACCTTCTTGGACCGACTAATTGGTCAACAGTGAATAAGCTGAAATGAGCAAGGAGATCTAGTCGGTTCAAGAAGAATTGCTGACCGACTAGATTGCCATCTAGTCGGTTGGTTCTTCTTCTTGAACCAGCTAAGATGCACTAGAAGCCGCGAAACGAAGCGCGAAGCTTCGGGAAAGTTTCTATGGGCTTCTATGATAATTCTAGCTGTAATAATGTAAGACCTACTCAAGGCTTAACATTCTACGGAAAGAAACTAGAAGACTATAAATAAAACTTGACGAACCGTCTTAAAAAGCTTCAATCCGAATCTCTTGACTTCAATAATACTCCTAGAGCTTCAACGAAGCTTCAGGCACACGATCACGCGCTTTGAGAAGTCTTGAGACGTCGCTTTTGATATACGTGGAGTTTTGGCGACGATTTCCATAACTGCGCTCACAAAGAGTTAGTTCACGATATTTATGTTTGCTCATCATCAAAACCAAATCCGGGGAATCAATACTTAACAAGGGGGAGGAGGGAGGGAGGGGGGGCTTCCATGTCGTCGACCCCCCTCGGACGGGGGGGCTTTCCTGTCGCCGACCCCCCGGACGGGGGGGGGCTCCCTGTCCCCCCCCCCCGACGGGACATGTGATATTACCAGAGAGGTTCCTCCTCCCAGTTACTTGGTAATATAGTCCCAGATCTGTATAACCTTGGAGGTAGCGTAGGAGATGCTTTACTCCGTTCCAGTGGCACTTTGTAGGCGTAACACTGTTTCTGGCTAGTAGATTAACTGCGAACGCAATATCAGGACGCGTGCAGTTTTCCAGATATAGAAGTGCTCCAATGGCACTGAGGTAGGGTACTTCAGGACCCAGTAACTCCTCCCCCCCCCCCCTCTTCCAGCGGCCGGAAGGGGTTCTTATGAATATCCAGTGATCTTACGACCATAGGAGTACTTAAAGGATGACATTGTTCCATTCGAAACTTGTTTAGAAGTTTTCTTGTATGGTTTGATTGGTGTAACAGGATTCCACCTCGTATGTGTTCAATCTGTAAGCCAAGATAGTACCTCGTTTTGCCTAGGTCTTTCATTTCGAAGGTATGCTAAAGGCTTTCAGATATCTCATTGATCTCTGCAGGAGATCCTATGAGATTTAAGTCGTCCACATATACTGCGATGATGACAAATCATGTTCCCGTTCTTTTGATAAAGATATACGGGCAGACTTCATTGTTTGTGAATACTTGCTGTGCAAGAAAAACACTTAATCTGTTATACCACATTTTTCCTGATTGCTTAAGACCATATAATGATCTTTGAAGCCTTACCGAGAAGACGTCTTGAGGTCTCTCTTTCATCTCTGGGGGTAAATTAAACCCATCTGGAAGTCTCATATAGATTTCTTTATCTATATCGCCATATAAGTATGCAGTCACAACGTCCATGAGCTGCATTTCTATGCTTTCCAAAGATGATAGGCTAAGCAAGAATCGAAAATTGATCGCATCCATGACTGAGGAATATGTATCTTCATAATCAATCACTTGCCTTTGGAAAAATCCCTGTGCTACAAGGCGTGCCTTGTAGCAGACGATCACATTTTCTTCATTTCTTTTTCTGATGAAGACCCACTTATATCCCACAGGTTTAACACCTACAGGTGTTTAGACTACTGGTTCAAAGAATTTGCATTTCAAGAGTGAGTCCAGCTCTACTCTTATTGCCTCGTCCCACTTTGGCCAATCATCTCTACGGTTACATTCCGCTAGAGAACGTGATTCGACATCATCGTCATATTCAGCGACGGAAACGGCAATAGCGAACGCCAAATCATCGACAACGACTGTGCTATGTCTGTCCACTACCTCTCCAGTAAGTATGTAATTTAATGATGTTTCTCATATTGTTTCCTCTGCAGGAGAAATAAGGAGAGGAGATGTCGCTGGTCTGAGCTCAGCATCCTGTGGAGGGATCATCTTATTATCTCCAGTAATCTTCCTCTTTCGAGAAACTTTATCTTTTGAACCTAGCGGCCGGGTGTCCTCTTTTCAATTGAGATACATCCAATTCTGCTGCTGGTGGATTGCATCCATCTTTGGGGATGTCAATCCCAGCTGGCGTATTGGCAGCAGGGACGTGTGAACGAACAATCTTCTAGTTGTCTGTAAATTTATCCGATAGTAGGTGTATTGTGATCCACGAAACAAGCAAAGAGTTTTTTTGGCTTCGCTCCATCGTCCAACATATCCTTGATGCCACTGGCCTGAAGACTGGTGGAGCTCACTGTCTTGTTTGAAGATAACGTTGCATGCATAGCGCAACTCAAAAAGGGCTACATCAAAGGCGACAGAACGAAACACATTTCTCCCAAATTCTTTTGGACGCACGATCTACAGAAGAACGATGAGGTCAAAATTCAGCAGATCCAGTCTTGCAACAACTTAGCTGATCTGTTTACTAAATCTTTACCGAGATGTATTTTTTAAAACTTGTAAAAGGAATCGGTATGAGACAACTGAAAGACCTATAAGCCTGAAGCTTGTACGGATAATGGGGATAACATGTGGGTTGCACTCTTTTTTCTTAAGCTGTTGGTTTTTTCCATTGGGTTTTCCAGAGCTAAGGTTTTAACGAGGCAAACACGATTACTCTGGATCCAGAAGTGTCCACACCTTACTATTATACGCTAAGACCAAAGTAATGGATGGATAAGGGGGAATTTTATGAATGAGGGAGGCCTTTGGCCTCACCTTATCTTTATCCCCCATTACTTCCCATCAAGCTTACTAATGGGGACCTTTGGTATCACATGTCCATTGGCATTTTACTATTATGAATAAATAGAGAACCATGGCTTTGTGCCATGGTTACTCATTCTCTTAAATTCCAACATGTACACATTAGTTGACATTTTACGAGGCATTTGCCTCTCACTTGTAAATTAGAGGAGCACAATGTTATAATGTGTGATGAGCCCTATGCCAAAATTCATGTGCCCCTGAGATTAACAATTGGCTATATAGTTTCTATATCCTCAGTTCATAAAAGATCGAAATCCAATATCAAGGAATTGCAATAAGCATATGGTCAGTGTGATATCTTTTGTTATCTTGAAGTCCACAATGTAAATTGCGTGTGCATAGTTTTTTCTGCTGTCCCCGAATAAAATTGCTTGCAAAAAAGCATACTAACTTGTAAGCAAGGCATAATTTAAATGCAGACATATAACTAAATCATAGCTGAACATTTTCTGAATCTCTCTGTGTTATGCATTTGGCTTTTTGGAAAAATTTTAGTTAAATTACACAAGTATCAGAAATCGGAGAATTTACAAAAAATGTTAATTTGTTCTGACAACCGATCCAAATACATTCTAATTTTTTTATGATTTATAGTTGATGACATTTATGTAATTACTCTTTATCGAAGTCAAGAAAATAATAACTATTTTTTTTAACTTCTACTAGTTCAACAATAACATCTATATGCTTTTCCTTTTAACAAAATCAATGTTTTGTATAAATTCCATCCCCAAATATTCTAGTACAAATTCTAATCTGTTCATAATTCTGGAAGGCATGAAATTTGCAATTACTAAGACAGCAGCTTTGGATTGATGGTGAATCTATGTACATCATTAATGTTCTCAACCCAGGACTATAAGCAACTGCAAGCATCCTGCTAGAGGTCAGATCTCTAACACACGTAGCGAGACGGGCCAAGAAGAACTTATACACATGTAAGTGTAACCAATATGTGAATATTGAGATGGAGGTAACTAGAAGAATGTATACACATTTTTTAGGTCAGAATTAAATGCACTATACATTTCAGTACATGTTATTACTACAAAAATTAACCAAGAAGAAACAAGCCATCTAAGAAACAATGTCAAACTATTTACATAGAAAACTGAAGACAATAAACATCCATATATTATCCCAGATTGTATACAACAAAAATTAACCAAGAAGAGGACCAGCCACCGCCAACATGAGCCATCCGTTACCCCCACAAGCAGCAGAACAGAAGAGAAACAATCGATCGTTCATCCTTGGCTCTCATAGGACTGCCCAGGTTTGTGCAGCACACGCCAATAACTGATACTGACAAGCTAGCCGTCCTCGAGAAGTAGTTCATAAAAGAGTATGAAAGTGGCATCGGCAAATAAAATTGCATTCCTCACAAGAGAAATCAGTCATCGCCCATATGAAGCCCTCGTTTCTTATACCTGAAATAAAAAAGTAAAACATTCTTATGTAAATATCTCATGCTTTAGTCGACGAAAACAAATCCATATGGCAATGTAAATTAGAGAAATATCCAAATTCTGATGAACCCAAACTCAATGAAACCATGTTTTACAATATTGTTTCAAACGCCATATTTGAATATAGTTGAAGATGCACTGCTCCTCTAACCTGGAGGCAACCAAGCATGAGATATTTTCCCCCAAATATTATATGAACCGATACTCCAAGCTTTCTCACATTTGCTTACTTTTTTCTAGTATTAAACAAACCCAATTCAACATAGCAATTAGGACATTCATATTATGCAGTCCTTATTATCATCCAAGGTTATAAGGAAGCATCTATTATGTGGCTGTCCATCCTATGATATATAAATGCTGTAATCGTCAAGCATGCACTTCAAAAGACATGATGTTATCATGAATAAGTTGAATATACCATTAAAAACATATCTGCTGTAACTTTTGATTTCATTTTTCTGTTGCATATAGCAATTGTTTCTCTCTACCCACCAAATCGTGAATCCAATGAGAGAAGCAAGAAGAATCTGCTTTCACACACACACGGGTTATGATCTGTTCAGATGGTAGCCAAATGAAACTACTCCTAAACGATGGTGGACCGAATAGAGTGTTACATGCACAAATTGCCGAAACAGTTGTCTACAAAATAGAATAGAATAGAATAGAATAATCATACCAAAAATAAATAAAAAATTACATGCTCTGAGGCACGTGTCTCTTGTTCATAATAATGTATTTTAAATGAAGCTGGTATTTTTCCTATCATCAGTCTTATATTGAATTATGAAACAAATATATTATATTCTTAATAATCATATCAAGAACATACGGAAGCAACTATTATGTGGCTTTCCATCCTGCAATATATATAAAAAATGTACTAATCCTCAAGCTTGCACTTCAAATGACATGATGGTGTCAGGAATAAGTAGAATATAACATTAAAAAACTTATATGTTTTAACTTTTGTATTCATTTTCCTGCTGCAATCTTTTTCCTCCGCCAAGTATATGAAGTATCCATCAAGAGAAGTACTGAACATCTGCTCTCACACCCGCACAAGTTATGATCTTTTATTTCTTGCCAGATGGTAGCCAAATGAAATTACTCCTAAATGTTGGGGGACCAGATAGAGTATCACGGGCACAAATGGCTGAGATAATTGCAAATGTAAGAGGTTACAATGTCACACTAATCAAACACAACATATCTTACACACTATAATCTTATTTCTTAAATCAAATGTAAAGTAGGCACCATATTTATATGGGGTAAAAAAAGTAAACAGAAGTTCCATTTTTAAAGATACTTAAGAATAAATTTCAACAATTAAAAGTACATGAAAATTGTAAAGAGAATATCAATTCAATCAGCAAACTGAACTTACACTCGATTATATCATCAATTGGAGCATTTGGATGGAAGACAGAAAGATCACACGCAAACTCCTTAAGTCCTAAAAAACTCCTGTGTTTTGTATCAAACAAGTCAAATACCTGGAAACAAGTAGATTAGCGTGTCACATAAAAATAGTATTGCATCATATGAAGTGTATTTTGACGGAGCCTGCCGATGATGCACTGACACTTTAAAATGAGTGACAACTACATGTGAGACAAGGACACTCACGTGGCATGTGCATGATGCGTGTCGGACACAGGCACTCACGTGACATAGACACATATGAGCCCAGTTCAATTTTAAAACCAAAAAGTTGTGGGGTAGAGTCATGTCAACTTTAAAAACTAAAAAACACATATCAAACACTTGAGATATATATCCCTAAAAATATAAAACGATTTAAACCAAGAGGTTGTGCCCATAAAACATAAACATCACCTAAACTAGGTGAGATATTGGATATAGTTGTTTATCTTTTGTTTGATTTTGTTACTTGATTAGAACCTAAAGAGTTTTGTCATCACCATTTATCTTATGAGGTGTATTCAGTATTTGTCATCACCATTTATCTTACAGAGACACGTAGAATCATGATACTCACTTTCTAGTAGTTTATATTAACGATTGGGTTAAGTGATTGAATATGTGACTCTCTTACCATATAACACCCACATATCATCAAACAATGTCAAAGAAGAGATGCAGATCCATTTTGACTTGATTGTGTTCTCTCATGAGATGATGTCTGGAATGAGTTAGATAGTGTTGATTCCTGCATAAATTAAAAAATGACTAAAATTTAATTCAGATTATTTTATAAACACCCACTAAACAAAATAAACACCTGGGTAGCAATACTCATGCCATGAAATCCTTTTGGTACAACACTATTATGCATAGCATCTAAAAGCTGAGAAGCTAATCCAAAAGAATACTGTACCTGCGAATTGACTAACAAATTGTAAAAGTTGTTAGTTCTTTATAAAATTAAATAAAAATACATTGAATAATTACATAAAAATTGCGCTGCATTTCATATGGCGAAACGTATCTGATAGGGTCAAACTGACTTTTCAAATTATAGTTTGATGGTACATGTGTCACACTATTCGTCGATAAACCAACATTGTTTGATGGACCTAAGTTGGTAAAGTTAAAAAATATGATTATTGAACAGTAAAAATTATAAGCTAACTTTTAACAAAAAGTAAATGCAAACCTCTAGTGCTTCTTTTCTTTTTGATGTTCTCTAATGCACCCACGCATCGCTTGAACCCACGTCCACAATCCTTTTTTTGAATCCTTTTGCACTTGTGCTAGTGTCTACCTTCTTTCCTATGTTATTTCCTTGACTGATATGTTTGATACTTCCCCCATTAATATACTGATTAGGAGATTCATCATTGATGTTTTTACTACCAGCTTGTTGTGTATTTTGATCTTGAGCATGTACAATACGGGGATTCGCTTCATCTTCTTGCTCTTGAACAAATTCTTCTACCTTATCCATAAGCTGTTTTGCCATACCAATCACAAAATCATATGCTTCTTTATTTTGTGAAGCTCTCGCAAGGATATTGTAATTCAGTACGCAGTAATGAAATATAAATCCAACGAAATAACAAAGACACACAAGACTTGGTAATGCAGTTCGGTGCGTACACCTACATCTACGGGGCCACGCCCAGAAAAAATAGAATACTTCACTAAAATAATCAGAGAGTACAAACTCTAATAATCACGATTCTACTAGGAGAAACACACTCCCTATTAATACAAACCGCGAGGGGTGATCGCAATCAACCCCGTGAAGTATTCTCGATGTCACGCCCCGCTACCCCACATAGGGAGGATCGGCGTGATAGGCCGCGGTATTAGGAATACCCAGCGCTAATATGTATACTAAATGACTCGCAGGCCACTGCAACCGCTGAGGAAATACAGGTAGTAAAGTACGAACAGAAAAAAAACAGAACAGTACAGCTCCAACACAAAAGAAAGTACAAGGTACCACAACACAGGCAGCAAAATAAAGTATTACAATCAGAACACCCAGACGTCACAGAGCACTATAACTATGCAACTAGTACCGTACAAGCCCACTGCACAACTCCAAAACAGCAAAAGCTCCCACAAAAGTACAACACAACCCTACGGGGTACAAAGGGAACAGGGGTACAAACACCGCTACCATCCCACACCCACCCCAAGCTACACTACAAACCCACACTAACTACGGACTCTACGGACCCTGCTGAGACGAGCTGCCCTCCGGGGTCTCCACTCCCGGACCCGCCGCCTGAAAACCAGTACTTGTACCTGTGGGGGAAAGGGACACGTCACAGCGTGCCCAGTAGGAACTCCACAACTCTACTAATCTAATCATAGTGCACAACAGAGGAAGCACAACAAGGAAAAGGCATCACATTCCAGGGTTACTGTTTTTTCTTTATCTGTTAGTTTTCATGCATGAATTTGAAACCTCAGTAACGGGTCAGACATCGGGGACTGGACCTCACCCTGTAAGGTGGGTGGAATGCTACGACTTCCCGAGACAAGCTCTTACGAAAGAAGCCGTTCACCAACTCAACCAACTCAACCACAACCGCACCAACTCCCTGCCGCTGAGGGCCCGTCAGGAGTGGTCCACAACCCAGCAGTCCATCCCCGCATGCACATGTGTTACCGTGGTTTCCCCCAACCCTCCTAGGGTCCTCACCCACTTCGAGTGGAACAAGATATCCCTAGGTTATATTTTAGCTAATCATTAATCCTAGGGTATTGAGCATGTAAAATGAAGTATGTAAATGATGTCCAAATTCATTCTTTTCATCGATATGTTCACAATAAACTTGCATACTCCATAATCCATGATTAATCCAAACATAAAATAGCATCTCCATAGGCAAACACTTGCAACCATGTTAATGGTATTGGGCATTTTAACAACGTATAACGAGCGCCACATCAAGAAGAGGATTATACCATCAATTTTTTTTGTGACCAATAGCATAACTAAACTTACATACATGTATCAACTTCATTTATGTAATTTGGAGTGAAACATTAGCAATATCACACACTTCCAACTTCACCCAACACCATTCAGCATACTGAAATTGCAAAATAAGCTAGAAAGACAGCATTTTTAACCCATTTATCTTGTGAATTTGACAAAACTCAAAGAATGAAAATTAGAGATATTATAGTCCTGGATTCACAGATAAAATTTCAGATAAAAATATGCAGTCTATGATTTATAGTGAATTATTTAGTCAAGTGTATCAAATCTGTTCTGCAGACAGATTTCTGCAGCTGTATTCAAAGCCAATTTTAAGCATTTTGGAGCCAGAATTACGATATATGAGCACTGTGATGAACATCTAGAAAAACTTCTTAAGTTTCCAACAAGACCAAAATCAACAAAATCCATAGATTGTGCAGGTAGTGGTGCTCGTTTTACTGAAATGTGTACATCTTGACAAAATTCCTGGCATGTTGCACAATTCGAATTTTTACCCCAACTTCCAGTTCGAATTAGAAAAAGTTGTGAACATTAAAGTTGTTCATAACTACAAATTACACATCATATAAAATTTTCAAGGCATTTCTTATAGCCATTTTATCCCGGCACTTAGTCAAAGTTTCAGCAAATTATCATGCATGCAACAAAAATCCTAGTTCTACAACACTCTTCCCAATTTTCAACAAAAACTTAAACATTCAAGCTTTTTCCATCATCTATAACTAGAGGGTGAGATGAGTAGTTCTTACCTCCTTAGAGCTCTAAGAAATCCCTAGGGTTCAATGGAGATTAGCTTTCTCCTCCTTTTATTCTTCTTCTTCTTCTCTTTTTCTTTTCTCTTCTTCTCTTCTCTCTTTTTTTTTGTTTTTTTTCTTCTCCCTAAAATTTCGGCCAAGGGAAGTCAAATGAGGAGATTAGTGTTTGAAGAATGTAGAAGGGAGAAGAAATTGGAAGAAGTATGTAGAAGAATGTGGAGGGTTCATTTAATTAAAGAATTATCTCTTAAAACCTTCAATATTTACAAGTTTGCCATTATGTTTTTTTGTTTTTGTTTTTTTATAATGGCCCTCCAAATTATTACTAGTTTGCCATTACAAATATCTCACTTCCCTATTTGCACAAAGATCCCTTGAATTTGTGAAATTTGCCTTTAAGCCCAATTTTTGCAATGCTACACTCATTTGGGTGCAAATGAGAATTTTAGGGGGCAAAATGCAAATTTCTCCATTCCATGGGCTCGTATGCACACTTACAAGAAGTCTAGGGCCAATTTAGTATTTGCACACTAGGGTTGTTACACTCGACAAGCTCCCCTTGCACCACCGATTAGATCAACTCCATTGATCCTATGTGCGTAGCCTCGGCCTCCCTCCCGGAGTTTCACAGAACTTTTTTACGCAAAAGCTGTAACCTAGCCGTCACTGCTGCCGAACCCTAATAGCCTTCGCTCCCCCTCAATTCACGGTTCAATCAGCAAGTATCTAGTCAAATCAGTTACAGCTAGGCAACCACAATATCCGCAACGCTAAACATGAGATCCCTCAAAATCCTCAAGAGCTCGTTGCAAAGATATTGCGAGCTAATATCTCTCCTACCGTCTTTCAACAAAATAACCGAGAGATATAAACTGCCAATCAAATCTTTAACAATATTTAATCAACATAAATACCTGAACTGTTAAAGATAGAAAGTTAAGATCACGAGATTCCCAAATCCGGATCCAAGTATACCGCGAACAATTATTGCCGCATATAGGCACAGCGTGTTGAACATTATGGTGCAACATAATGCTCAACAATTCGTCCAACACAATAACCTGAGTCGTTTCTCTCCTTCAGAATACTGTTGTTCGGATACAACATTATGTTCAACAAATGTTCAACACCATCAAGGAAAACCGTCTTTCTTCTTCAAGGTAGTTAAGAGCAAACAACGAGTATCATAGTGCTACATATAAAATGCAGTCATGAATGCAGTCATGAATAAAACCTAACAGATATAATTGTATGTATGCATCAATGAAGAATATCGATTAGCCACACAACCACTTGTATTTGTCTCAGTATACTCGTTACTCTTGACAACCATCCCAGCTTTAGCATCCTTACACCACCTTTTCAAGTAATACTTCTGGGGCAACATTTTAACATTCATGTTAACAAAAACTTTCAAAACGTGGCAACACTAAATACCGGCTAATTCAAACTTTTTACAATTACAAGTTATAGTGTCATCTGCATAATTATACCTGACACTGCATTCCTTTTTTATTTCTTTCCCTTTCCTTACTATTTTGTTGATAACCTTATATTCATGAACCGACCCATCTACAAATTTCTCTTGTAAAATACAATTTAGAAACACTCCATACTCCTCTTCAACCCACTTATAAATTTTTGGAGTATACAATGATGTAGCTTGATTTAGCAAATCTGAGAAAGGAACTTTTGGAATGCCTTGGTTTGCCCGAAAATCTGAAATAAGCTCTGTGTGACGTCTTTCTTCGATAAGCCGTTCATAATGCCTAAAAATCAAGTAGCCTCTGTCTAGGATGCAAATATCTTTTAATGACACTGTTCAAACTTTCACTTCTTTGAGTACTCTTCATATCTGCACAAAATGATTCGCGTCCATACACCAATGCATATCTCTCTCTGTCTTTGAACAAATTTTGCAACCATTCGTTCTCAGGAAGGTTATATTTTTCTATCATTTCATCCCATGCTTCGAAAAAGTCTTCTTCTTCATCACAGTCATACACACAATAACCAAAATCATACTCGAAACTTGATGATCCACTAAATACATGGCTTAAGTGCTTCGTAGCATTCTGGTATATATGCCATACACATATTCTATGAACAGTGTCTAACTATACATTAGATATAGCTTTACTCATAGCCGCATCTTGATCAGTCAATATTACTTTTGGCGCTTTTCCACTCATGGCATGAGTAAAAGTATCAAATAACCATTTGAAAGAAGCAATTTTTTCATCGTAAAGTAGTGCAGCACCAAACATTATTGCTTCTTTATGATGATTTACCCCGACAAAAGGTGCAAAAGGCATACCATATGAGTTGGTTGTGTAGGTCATGTCAAAACATACAACATCACCAAAGAAATCATAATCTAATATTGATCTTGCATCTGTATAGAAAATATTTGTAATCTGATCATCCTCATCTAATTGTACTGCATAGTAAAATGATGGATTCTCTCTTTGACGTTTTTGAAGGTATTCCATTATAGCTACAGCATCTCCCAAAGCCATATCACGATCACGTTTTGATCTAAGATAATTTTTGTAATCGTCTGGGAGAAAACTTAAATGCTGACGTCCTCCAACTTGTTTAGCCATAAGATTGTAAGTATCTTTCGCACTAATTCCAACCTCATTTGCCATATCAGCCATTGATTTTTGTGCAGAAGTGATCTGTCTCTGCGACTTCAGCAAATATCGTTTTGATGGGTTGACATCTGGGTGATTATGTTCAGGTTCAAAAGAAATCACAGTATATGTACTTTTTTCACTAAGCTTAATTGACATGTGAGCCTGACAACTAGTTCTTTCATCTAACCGTTGATATTTGGGATGATCAAGTGTGTTTCTCTATCTACGGTGGCCCTCTTTGTTACAAGTAAAACTTCGATAAGTAACAACATTTTTTGAGTTTCTTCTGACATGATTCTTACGAATGCTGAACCCTTTCAAACCTGCATATTCATTGTATAATTTATAGGCCACATCACCATCTTTGAACTCCATTCCAATCTGAGGTATTGCACCTATTTTTCGATTTGCATCTGCTTCCATCGAAGAGCTGTATTCAACAAAAGCTGGCATATTTTGCCCATCTCTTCATAGATATTAATAAAAAATAATTAAGTATTAATTTAAAGATAGAAAAATTAATATAAAATAAAAAATAGATAAATTTAAACTTTTTATAATATTATATTCATTTTGATTGTTTTAATTTTATTTCTATTTCAATAATTTAATAATAAGAAAGACACTATTTTTTTCTAAAACCATCTCTCTTTATTTTGTTGTGCCGATGTTTTTAAGTAAATGAAATTAAGAACAATGGTAAAATGAAGAACCTGTTTGAGGGAGAAATGAGGGAGAGTTGGCAGAATGAGGAAGATGCTAGATGAGTGCTTTCCACGCCTACATCCAAACCGACCTAATTTCCCCCAAACCGATATCAGCAAAACCATATAATTTTACGCGCACAAAAGAGAATTTGGCAAAAAAAATGCGAGCTTTGTACCTGGGTCTTGAAGTTGTGCTTGTTCCGGACGACAGTTTGAGTGGTGGGGGTGGGCGGGGGTGGGGGTGCGCGTAGGAAAATAAGGGAGGGGGTGGGGGCGGAGGAGGGGATGAGGTGGGGGTGGGAGGTGGGGAGGTGGTCGCAGGGAAAAGAGGGGGGGGGGGGGGGACGGAGGCCGGGGTGGGAGGGCGGTGGACGAAGGGAAATAGGAGAGGAGGCGGGCGGGGTCGGGGCGGGCGGGGGTGGCCGAATGGAAATAGGGAATGGGTTGGAGGTGGGAGAAGCACAGGGAAATCGCAAGGAAGGGGGCGGGGCGGAGGTGTGGAATGGGGACGGTGAGAATTCGAAGGCTGAGAGCCTAAGAGGTCGTTTTTGCGATTGGGGTTTTTGCGGGCTGGGTAATTTGCGGGTAGGGGACGGGGGTTAACGGCGTTAATAATCTTTAATTAGTGGATGAGCAGATGATTTGATCCGAAGTCTAAGAGGGCGACGTCAGAAAACCCAAACCCGTGGCGGAATCCCAATCCGTGAAATGGCGAACCACCAACTTTCTTTGCACACAACAAAACGACCAACTTTCCTTCCTAAAAATTCGTCCCCACGCGAACGCTTCACCCACGGTGTCCCAGTGGCCCACGTCGTAACTCCAGAATCCTTGCGGCCACGAGACCATCCACGTGACGGAGCTTTTGGCCTCTCCTTAAAGCTGACGTGGCATCACGACAACCTCGGCAGATGCCTATAGATCCCGTTACCCCCAACTCCAGAACTCGCCAACCAAAAGCAAAAGAGAACCTAAAACCTCTCTCAAGCTCACCCCTCAAAGAGATCGTATTATCTCGTGTGATTAGCTAATCTCCTTCTAGTCTTAAATAATTAAGACGATCTTAACAATGGCGGCGGCATCACTAGCATCAGCAACATTGCAGTACTCCTGCGCTGGCTTCAGGAGTAGCTCGTCAGTTGGATTGCCATCGATTCGCTCGCTGCCTTGCAGCAAGCGTCCTATGAGAGTTCGCTGCCAAGCAGAGGTCTGATTAATCATCCTTGTTAAGCCTTCATTAATTAGTAATTAATAAGTCTGCTAAACTTATTTTGTTTTTTAATGGTGCAATATTAAACAGGACCAAAACGTGGCTAAGGGGCAACCCGCAGCACCGCCCGTCACGCCGCCTCCAACAAAACCCAAGGTAGACTGCTCACAAATATTTGGAGCTAAAGTAATATTAGTGGTGCAATTAGCTAATCTTTCAAATTTTTTTAATGCGAAATCGTCAGGTGAGCACGAAATTCTCGGACGTGCTAGCGTTCAGCGGCCCGGCGCCGGAGAGGATCAACGGGCGGCTAGCGATGATTGGGTTCGTGGCGGCCGTGGGGGTCGAGCTGGCGAGGGGCGATGACTTGGCGCAGCAGCTGATGAACGGAGGCCTGCCGTGGTTCGTTGCAACGGCGGCGGTGTTGTCGGCGGCGTCGCTCATACCGCTGTTTAAGGGGGTCACGGTGCAGTCGAAGTCGGGGGCGCTGATGAGCGCGGACGCGGAGATGTGGAACGGGAGGTTTGCGATGCTGGGGCTGGTGGCCCTGGCCTTCACCGAGTTCGTCAAGGGTGGGCCCCTCGTGTAGATGGTCTGTTCTTAGACTTACTGCGTATTATACGTAAGAAAATGTCGACTCACACCTTAGAATGTGGTGGATGTTTGAGATATTGGTTGGCAGATAATTGTATACAAAGTAAATTGCACCACTAATAAAGCTTGGCTTGATTTAATCGCTTGAAATTGATACCAAAGATTGACAAACCATTCTATGTGATCTCAAGCATGAACCATCTGTTGGCTCGCCTATGATGGCAAGTAGAACACCAAATGGAGAGTGAATGATATTTATGCAATGTATAGTATCCTGTAGAAATTTCTACCTAAGTTATTAATTGGAGTTACATGATTAAAACTTCATCAATATTATTAACTTGCAAAAGTAGAATTAAGTAGCAGACGAAAATACAATTAACCACATAAAGAGACAAGCGTAAAGACAATAGCTTTACCCTGGTTTAGATACATCGTACTCTACATCCAACCACACGTTTCCTCAAGGACAAAAATCCACTAAACATGTTTATTAGGTCATTCGTATATGACTTTGTTGTCATTAGTGGCACAAGGGGTGTGTATGGAGAATGTATGGAGAATGTGTCGTACATTATGATGAACATTATGTCCAACATTCGAGATCAGGTTTTTGCGATGGTATATGCGGCTGGCCGTATTGCAGTATATTGTTGTTGAGAGGGAGGTTGATTATTGGTTATTGCCTTCTAAGACTTGGGTGGTTTTCCATCAACCAAAGAATCATTGCAGATTCTTTTGGGATCGCATATCGCCTTGATTGAGGCGGTTGTAGAGAGACAGTGTTTTTCCGCTCAGTTATAGTTATTGATGTTTTTAGCAGTTGCGGCGGAAAACATATTTCCTAGCTTGGCTTCGTTAATTACAGACGACCAATCTTCCTAGATTTGATTGTGTGCACTTCCTTTAACGGCTCAATAATTGAGGAGGGAGGAGTTCGGTTAAAAGGGATACGAAGATTGGCGGCTAGGGTTACGACTTCAACGATAGCTTTTGCGAAAGCTGAAGGATACTCGGGAGGAGGCTGACTACTACAAAGGTAGTGGATCAAGGGAGTTGATCTTTGTCAGTTTAGCAAGGGGATCTTGCACGCAAGAGGATCTTGCGCAAATTACTCCACGGGGTTGATTGTGATCACCCCTAGCGGTTTGTATTGAGGGGGAGTTTTGTTCCTCCTAATATTACGTGGTATTGGTGATTGTAATCATTAATATTTAGTGGAGTAAATTGATTTTCTGGGCGAGGCTGTAACGACCCGCTCTCGGGGGCCAGTTACTTATTTGATATTTGCGCAGGTCCTGCAGTTAACCAGTGAAACCAAAATAGCCATGATGCAGAGATGTACAAAAATACCCAAATAGTGTCCAATTATTACAATTCATACTGTACAAATGCTCCAACAATGATACATGAAAGAAAGAAAGTACATAGCAAAAATAAAACTGAAAGCTGCGGTCTAGGGTCGAACTCTGGCGCCATCAACTCAAGAGCATATAACTCCATATGTATGTCGTCTACGGTGCCACGGAAATGGAACCGTAGGTAAGTCAAAACAATTCTAGCGATAGAAAATAAGGAGTGCACAAATATGGAGCAGGCTATAGTAAACAAATACGGAAAGTAAAGTAACAGCGAACATGCATACCAGAGCGATAAGTAAAGTGCTAGTGACGGTGTAGGTGTAGCAAGTAAAGTGCATATAGTGCGTAAAGTAAAGGTGACAGTGCAAGTGTAAAAGTAACGTGCAAGAGCAACAATTGTGGCATGGCATAAGGTAGCAGCAATATTTTAACCAGCATGCAATGTAATGACGATAGTAGGACAACCAGGCAGATGTAGTAACACTGAAAGTACAAGCAGGCAATAGTAACACTAAAAGCTACGTGACTTATATAGGAAGGTACAGTGTGCAACCATTGAGCTCATCTCCTGCCACATGGGCGCTCACCCGGGCGGATCCCATTTCACTTTAGTCGGTACATTTCATTTAGTCGGTCGGTATGGTACGGTGCAATGTGTAGATGGCTCGCGGTCGCTCCCGCACTTTCACTAATATAAGTTTACCCCAAAAACCCAGTACAGTGCCAACTATCTTTAAGCATTCAATTTCAATAAGATGTTCCAGCAGTATGATGGCAATGCAGTATATCACTCAGTCATTGTGTTGCAATACGGTATGTCAATTTTGTTGTTCCAAAAGTAAAGACATTCAAAAGCGTTAACGACACTCCAAAGAGCTTCATTTGTTGAAAAGTCAAGGCAGAAACCTCAACAGAGAATGTCAATCCCGAGCAATGATTTGAAGTCCAACAACTAAGACACCGATCCATGCTTCGAGCATGCGGTATTTCCATTTAGTACACTATTTTCCATTACGTACACTATCTAAGTTTCTAAGGTTAGAATTTACTGTGACTTACGAATTTCAAGCTCGTCGTGGTAAGACGAGGTCGGAGCTAGAGAAGCTGGTGCACGAGGATTGTTACCTGCAAACACAAGAAACAATTGGTTAAAGTACACACTATTTTCTATTTATTAAACTTAATCGTTTTGATTTTTAAAACTGATTAAAACGGTGATGAAAAGCGTTCTAAATTTTTATATATGCTATATATGATAAAAATAGTTTTACTGCAAGAGAGACTATTTTTCTGAAGCTTATAGTAATTTTTATAATTTTCAGAAGCTTGAAAATCATTTTTAAAACTCGATTTACTTAAGTAGCGTAATACTTTCGTAATTTATTTCGGGTGCAATACTAATCGGAAATACTTGAATGAGCAGTCAAAATGACTGTCTCGAAGATTACTATTACATATATTTTTATCACTTATTAGTGTATGTGAAAACAGAGAGCTACGGATTTTAGAATGAATTTTACATAATTAATCTTTAGGCTAAAAATGTTTTTGGAAAAAGTAAGCGTATGATCAAGATGAAACTAGCGTCATTGGATGCAGAGTATTATTTCCGATTTTCTGAATCTAGTCTCACATTTTTCTGACCCTTATATAATTACTTATGAATTTAAAACCAATAAACCTATATTATTTAATTATTTAAAATACGAAATTACGCATATTTAAACGAAATACATATAAAAATACGTTTTTAATAAAACGCTCACCCTTCGTTCGTTTCTCTCCGTGTGCAGGCGACGACGGGAGGGGGGCCTAACAGCGACGGGGGCTCGGGGCGGCGTGATGGGCGGCGACAGTGGTGGACGCGGCGGTGGAAGGCAGCGAGGGTGTGGCGCTGGGCGGCATTGTGGGTGGAGGCGACTCGGTGGAGCTCGTAGCGGCGGCATGGAGCTCTCGTCGGAGGCGACGTGTGCAGGCGGCGGTGAGGCGGCGGCATTCGTGGGGCGGTGGCGTCGCTTTCGATTGGAGGCGTTGCTGGCGGTGCTCCGAGGAGGCGGGGGTTCGTCCGGGGGTACTGCAGCGAGCTCGGAGAGAGGAGCTCGAGGTCGAGCGACGTACGGCGGTCTCGGGGCTTCGTCAGGGCACGACGGCGGGTCGTGCTATGAGCTGGGCGGCACCTCATCGGAGTAAAGGGCGCTTGGAGCTCGATGACGGCGAGGGAGTGAGTCGAGCTGTAGTGGGTCTCTTCGAAGGTGAGAGGGAGAGAGTTGAGATAGGAGAGAGTGTGTGTGCGAACTGTGAGAGAGAGAGAGAGAGGGAGAGAGAGAGAGAGAGCTGGGTGTGTGTGAGTGTAAAGCTGTGAGGGGGAGAGATGAAGTCGAGAGTGAGTGAGCGATTTGGAGAGGGAGAGAGGGTGATTTGCGTGCATGGGTTTAGCCTGGGTTGGGTTAAAACAAACGAAAAATAACTGGGAGAGAGAGAGAGATGTGTGGGTTGTTAGCTGAGTGAAATAGGGTTCATTATATAGGTTAAGAGATAAAAGAGTAGTTCGGTTTGTGGGTAGCTGTAGGATTAGGTAAGGGTTTAGGTAGGGCAATGTAATTAAGTAGGGTAGGTAAAAGGTAATTAGGGTTAATTAGGTAATTAGTAATAGGTAAAAAACCCATTAAAGTCATTAGTGTAACGAAATTACGGATTTTGTCCCTACTAGTAAACGTGTCCGAAAAATTATGAAAATATATCCACGTGTAACGACTGGTTTTCATGTATCTGGATTTATTATAATATAATATATGTCTTGGTGGATTTTCTCCTCATATGTGGTTTTCGTCTCCGTAACTTTCATTTTCGATCGTTTCGTCGTGTTTTCTCGTTTCTTCTTTAGGATCGTCGATTTCGGAGCAAGTCATTCGTGACGGGCTTCATAACGGTCGTATCTTACTATTAGATCAAGCCTCGGAGTCTTAGGAATCGATCCCGGAGCTCCGCGCTCCGTATCGGAACTTTTGGTGCTTATTAGCCGGTGTAAGAAGGGGCACCGACCGACTAGATGACGATCCAGTCGGTCGGCAATCCTTCTTGGACCGACTAGTTAGCTTTCTAAATTTCTCAGGAGTTATTGTTTATCGTTAGTCAGTCTAAGAACGTTGGTTGACCGACTAGGTTGCAAACTAGTCGGTCGGCAATGCTTCTTTAACCGACTAACACATCATCTAATTTTTGGTATCAATACTGTTCACTCTTAGTCGGTCTAAGTTCATCTCTCGACCGACTAGATGTTAAACTAGTCGGTCAGTATTCGTTCATCGACCGACTAAATCCAAATCCTATTTTCGTTCAGAAGTTACTGTTTACACTTAGTCGGTCTGCGTTGGTCGACCGACCGACTAGTTGCCAAACTAGTCGGTCAGTGGTTGCTCTTTGACCGACTAGTCTGTGTTAAAACCCTAATTTCTGGGCAGCCGCCAGCCCAACCTATTTATACCCCTCCCAAACGTTTTCTTCTTCCTCCACTCGACCCAAAACCCTAGTTTCTCCCTCATTAAGCCCCCTTCTTCCCCAAACCCTTATTCCTTCATTCCAAGCCCAAGATCCATCATCCAAACCATCCCTCAACACATTCTACCCCTCATCTTCCCCAAAATCTCATCAAATCCCCAAAATTCCCCAAAACCCCTAGTTTCCCCAAACTTCTCCATTGGTTTCCAGATCTGGTCCCTAGGTTCTCCGGAGTGTTTCTTCCGCCTCCTCTCGGTAAGAAATCGATCTCTTGATGTTTTCATAACCTATTTGTATTTTTATGAAACCCTAATGAGTGAATGTTGTTTTGATGATTGTTTCCCCATAACAGTGATTTCCCCGTAGATTAGCATCCGCGAGACGAACCTTCGTGATCTTCATCCCCGGTGCGAGGCAAGTGAAACTTGCCACTTAGGGTTTAGGCCATGTTTTAGGCCATTTGCTTGTTGTAGGCGTAAAAGAGGCTAGGCGACGAAATGATACTCGCCTAGGTGCAAATTGGGGAACTAGCTTGACAACGAAGCTAGTTCCGACATATATCATGTTGCACAATTACCATGTCATGTTTACTTTCCATTAACGGTACGCGAATTAATTGTCATGTCATTGCATTCTTTAAGTGATCCCGTGATTGCGTAGCATCGCTACATTACTTGTGTTCCTGGCTCGTGACCAGAAGCGAGCATAATGAGTTGCTAACCCCAACGCTCGATACTGAATTGTGA
Organism: Scilla litardierei; assembly: GCA_030789695.1. NCBI lineage: Eukaryota > Viridiplantae > Streptophyta > Magnoliopsida > Asparagales > Asparagaceae > Scilla > Scilla litardierei. Next base: position 30,378,863 of record CM061141.1, read on the forward strand.
ACTAAGAAACAAGCTCCCGTGCGGGGCAACCCTGGCTCACTTGCTGGGCTCATGTACAGGGACCCTGGCTTGTTTACGTGTGGGATGGGGTAAGGGTTAAGCGGTCATTCAACTGGGAGTCTGCCCATCAGCAACTGCAGTTGTAAGGCGTAAACTCTGGGGTGGGGTAGTGTTTAGTGCCGATCAGCATGAATGTTGTACCATTCAGCTGAAGGGCGTAAACATCTACAAAACAACAGTGAAACGTGAATAGTGAATTGATTGAGATTGTTAGTAGCTTGGCTACTCTTGTCTTGTCCCGATACTTGTTCTCTTGTACAAATTGTCTTGCCATGTCTTGATTGTGCACTCATGTTACAACTGCCATGTCATGCATACTATGACTGCTAGGTTGCTAGTGCCTTACTTTCAGTTTCCTTGCCCAAGTCTTTTAGACTTGCTGACATGTGCCCCTTTACTCTTTTGGGTGACACATGTTAGATCCCGAGCCTGAGTACCTTGTTGAGGACGAGATGTTTGCTGACGCCGAGCCCGAGCTTGTGTTTGACGGGGAGTACGTGGACACTGGGGACCAGTCCTAGTGTTTTCGTTGTGTTTCCCTTTTTGTTTTAGACTGCTGTTTTATTGTCGGTGCGTAGCGCCTATACTTTGTGGCGCTGTTGCTTTTGTTGGCCTTGTTCTGGGCCTTAGACTCTTTCTTTTAGCCTGGTGGCTTTTCTGGATGTTGGACTTAATTTCATGTTGGACAATTTATGAGATATGAGAATTTTATTTCTGTCTCTCCTTTTATTATTATTGTTGCTCCGTTGTGGTTACAGGGACCTGCTTATGTTTTATTGACGCTTATCGGGTTTGGGGCTTCACAGCTCCACTCTCGTGCGGACCTTTTCACGTCTCGCCTCCATTTTAGGGAAGCGGGGCGTGACAGGTTTTGTTGGTGGCCCATGCAGGTCCTTCTGTAACTGCGATTATCGGAATAGCGATAATAATATTAGAATGTCCAATAAACTAAGTTCGACGTCCGAGTCATAAGCTATGAGTCTAATCTGCTTCGTTTTCTGTGTCATTAGATGGCAGGAAGACGGTTCACCCGTGGTGGGGGTAGTGGTGCGCTCCCTCATGATGAGGAGCCTGAGCCGGAACCCACCAACGGTGAGATGATGCGGATGATGCTCCAGATGATGCAAGTGCAGCAGGGCATGCTCCTGCAAGTCCAGAATGCTCCACTTGCTCGAGCTGCCCGGGCTCTTCCGGATGCCCCTCTGTAACGGCCGCTTTCCGACCATTCGTATTTCCTGCGTGCACGTGCTTTATCGTGCACGTATTTTATTTGACTATTTCTGGATTCCGAAATTAGCGACGCGATGTGCCGTTGCGATCGTTTTGGGGCGTTTTAGTCATTTGACTCGAAACGCCGTTTCCAATTTTACGTAAATTCTTGGTAGGCGTTACGCACGATCGGGCTCCGTAGATCTGGGCGTCTCGTCTCCACGATCGCCCCGGTATTTTCGGATTATTTTTCTATCGCCCGGATTGAAAGATATCGTCCGGATTAACCTCGACCGTCGATCTCCCCAATCAGATTCAGATTTCGAAATTTGTTAGCCAAAACTGGCTAAATCTCTCTTCTAAATCGTTTTAAACCCTTCCTAATCTTCTTCTCTAGTCTCCCCTAGACCTACCCCTGAATTGTACCCCCTCTAACAAAATATCTTTCCCCTTTCTATAATCCTAGGGCTACTTATCAACCTTACCCTATTTATAATAAACCCCTAACCCTAACTAACCCTAACCCTATTCTAAATTCCCAAAATTTCACAGCCGCCACCAAATTTTCTCTCCATCCCCGAAATCTCTCTCCTCCTTGGCGCCACCTACCCCGATCGGAGCTCCCCTCTCCGATCTCCCTCTTCCTCGGCGAGATCCCGCCGTCGCCCGCCTCCGCTCGACGTCGCACCGGCGATCCCCGATCCGCGATCCGCCTCGCTCAACGGCCCCGACCGCGTCGCCCTCCGCAAAAGCCCGCCGCCGCTTTCCCTCGCGAACGGTGACGGTCGCAGCAGCGAACTGTGCTGCTGCGAACGTCGAGCATCGCGCCGCCGTCGTGATCCGTCGCCGCCACACCCCCGACGACCGCACGACGCTGCTCCGGCGCCCCGATCGCCCCACCTCACGGTGATCCGCCGCCACCGCAGCATCATCCGCTGCAGCGCCGCCCTCACGGCCTTCCGCCGTCGCCGCTGACCCGAGCTCGCGGCCTCGTCCACCTTCTTCTCCGGCCATCAATCGAATCTCCGACCACCAAAGAACCGCCGCATCCCCACTTTTCTCCGGTCAGCCTCTTGCCCCTCCGGCCATCCACCACTTCGGCCACCCCGCGCGACACCCATGGCTCCTCCCTTAGCCACCGAAGACTACCTTTCCCTTGCCGCAACACAAAACAGCCCCCCCTATCTCACAAATCTATCGAACAAGCCCCCGTCCGTGGCCTCCTCCACCGTCCAAACATCAGCAGCCCCTCTCCTCCACCCGTAAGCCATGAAGTCCGACCTCATAGGGCTGCCGATGGCCGCTCAGTTCAGATCACATTTCCCCGGCCCTATGTTGCCGGTGCCCAACCTTGCAATTGCTGAACGGGATCGTGCCGCTACCCGGCCGATCGTCGTCCGCCGTTGATGCTGATCGCTACTGTGTAGCGGAGCGTCGCACGCTCGGTTAATCCAACCCCTGACGTCGCTACCCGACGTCAGTGTAGCTCTCGCGTCGTGTGAGGGTATAATTCTGAACCGTAGGAACCCACACCTGCATGTTAAACAAGATAAAAACTGTGTTTCTACTGCTTTGTAACTCACTAATCAAGATTAATAATACGGGACAGTAGGCTGATTGTTGGACTGAGCGTGGGAGCTCTGGAATTTGTGGATCTGTGATTGGACATTGAGTATTGTGATACCGGCACGTGTTTCAGGCAAGTGAAACTTGCATTTCTTGGTTTGGGCCATGTCTTAGGCCATTTCCCTTGTTTTAGCGTAAAAGAGACTAAACGGTGAAAGGATAGCCGTTTAGACGCCCTTGACCTAGCTTGACAACGAAGCTAGATCCGTCACCCTCATCATGCTTGTATGTCACGTTTAATTTCAATTAACGGTACGCAATTATTTGTTTATATCATCCCTGCATCTTTGCCTGTCATGTTTAAATTCCATTAACGGTACGCAATTATCTGTTCATGGCATTGCATAGTGATTATTTATCGTGATTGCGTAGCACACACTACAATCCCATGTTTCCTGGCTCGTGTTCCAGAAGCGAGCCCTGTAGTTGGAAACCCCAACGCTCGAATGTCAACACACACTTATTTTCCTGGCTCGTGACCAGAAGCGAGCATAATGAGTTGGAAACCCCAACGCTCGTCACATGTGGGTGGGGTAAGAGATAAGCGGACTGAGCCCGAGTGGCTTGATCAGCCACTCCGGCCAGCAGGTGAAATCTCTAGTGTTTCAGTGTTGATAGTGATAGAGATAAACGAGCTGGCCAGTAAGTGGACTCTCTATGCACTAAGTGTTAAGTGTTAAGTGTTAAGTGATAAGTGCTAAGTGATAAGTGATAAGTGATTAGTGAATTGGTAGCTTTTGCTACATTGTGCATGCTTGCCTCTCTTTTAAACTGTTGCATCATACTTAACTGCCATGTCATTGCTTAATATTACAAGTGCTAGGTTGTTAGTTACTTTCAATTTCCTTGCCCAAGTCTTTTAGACTTGCTGACATGTGCCCCTTTTCTCTTTTGGGTGTCACATGTTAGATTGTGAGCCAGAGTTGGTCGTTGAGGACGAGCAGGTTGCAGGTGTTGAGTTCGAGGACATAGGAGACCAGTCCTAGAGCTCCTTCTAGCTGTTGTTGTTTTCTGCTTAGTCGTTGTTAGGCTGTCGGTGCGTAGCACCCCTCTTTTCTTGTTGATGATATGTATTATGTCGGCCATGCCTTAGGCCTCTTTTCAGTCTCTTGTACTTTCCTTTTGATTTTTCTTTTAGCCTGGTGGCTTTTCTGTGATGTTGAAATTTATTGTGGATATTCTGAGATTGAATATTTTATCTCTCTCTTTCCTTGTTATTATTGTTGTCCCGTGTCGCACTTGCAAGGACCTGCCAATTGATATTTTATACGCTTATCAGACTGCAGCTTCACAGCTCCACGTCTGAGCGGACCTCCTCACGTCTCGCCTCCACATTCTTGGGAAGCGGGGCGTGACACCCTCGCTCTGAGCCGGGAGCGAAGCAATTTCGGGAGCTGGGTCCCGCATATTTTGATGGGTCTGAGGGTCCTCTGGCTGCCGATGAGTGGATTCGGAACATCGAGGACAATCTGAAGATGGCCAAGATCACCCCGGCTGGATGGGTTGATTTGGCGAGGAGGCAACTCAAGGATAATGCTCGGAACTGGTGGGATGCGGAAGAGAAGATGTTGGTGGAGCCGATAGCTTGGACTACCTTTAAGTCCAGGTTTGATGAGGAGTTCTTTCCGAAGGCTGCGAAGAAGGAGATGCTGCAGTGCTTCATTGATCTGAAGCAAGGGAGCTTGACGGTGGACCAGTACCACCAAGAGTTCACTAGGCTGAGTCGGTTCGCGCCGAAGATGGTGCAGGATGCTGATGAGAGGGCTCAGAGGTTCCTGCAGGGACTTGCTTTGGAGCTCCAGAGTTTTGTGTCTTCCTCCGATCTGGACTCTTATCAGAAGGTTCTGGTCGCTGCCAGGAGGCAGGAGATGAACCTGAGTCAGAGGAGAGGGCATGTTTCTGGTGCTGGGAAGAGGCCTATGGAGCAGGCCAGAGCGGTGGTTAGGCCTGGTTTCAAGCCTAATCAGCCAGCTCAGTTTAAGAGGCCAGGAGGGCCTATTCTGAAGACTTGCCATTTCTGCGGCAAGCCTGGCCACATCAAGGATCAGTGTCGGAAGTTTTTGGGCCAGTGTCTGGTTTGTGGTGATGCTTCCCATGTCGCGAGGGATTGTCGGCATGCGGGTCCGCTGCGGAGGGCGCCTGTTGCAGCACAGCCGTTGCAGCAGCGAGCGTCTGTTCCTGCTGGACGTGGAGCAGCTCTTGTTCCGCAGGGGCAGGCTTTTCGGCAGGCTGTTCCGCCAAGGAGGCAGGCTTTTCTGATGACCGCTGTGGAGAGCGAGGCTGTGGATGAGGTTATCGCAGGTAATCCTCAATCTAGCTATTACTTTCCTAGTTGGTTTTGATTGTTAGATTATGTTGTTTGCTTGAATATGGTTGTTTGCTAGACTAGGGTTTGATTGTTAATTGATTGTTAGGTATGGTTTTGGTTTGCACATTTCCTGCACGAGTCCTCTTTGACTCTGGTGCATCGATGTGCATTATTTCTCGGAGCTTCGTGGAGAGGCATTCCTTGTCGACGTCCCCTCTTCCCAAGAGTTGGAATATCGTTACAGGGAATGGCGTGGTCTCTGTGCATCATGGTTGCAATTCTTGCTCGTTAGTGGTCTGTGGACATGAGCTTTTCGCTGATTTCATTGTCCACGACATCATCAACTATGATGCAGTTCTTGGAATGGACTGGCTTGCGAGCTTCTATGCTACGATCGACTGCAGGAGGAAGAAGGTGGTGTTCGAGATTCCCGGACATCCAGTATTTGAGTTCAGCCGTGGTAGCAGTTCGCTTGGTCCTGTCAGATTTCGGGCCAGGCCGGTGGAGGTTGTGGCTATGCAGATGGAGCTGGAGTGGCCAGTTGTGGTGCGTGATTTTGGCGACGTCTTCCCCGAGGAGATGTCTGGTTTGCCACCTGATCGAGCTCTAGAATTTTCTATTGATCTGGTTCCAGGTGCGCAGCCGATTTCGAAGGCGTCGTATCGTATGGCACCTGCAGAATTGGAAGAGTTGCGGAAGCAGTTGGATGAGCTTTTGCAGAAGGGTTATATCAATCCTAGTGTGTCTCCGTGGGGAGCACCGGTGCTGCTAGTGAAGAAGAAGGATGGTTCGCGTCGCATGTGCGTGGACTATCGGGAGTTGAATGCGGTGACCATTAAGAATAAATACCCGTTGCCTCGCATCGATGATATTTTTGATCAGCTTGGAGGTTCGAGGGTGTTTTCTAAATTGGATTTGAGGAGTGGTTACCATCAGTTGAAGGTGAAGAAGGGAGATGTTCCGAAGACAGCGTTCAGGGCGAAGTATGGACACTATGAGTTTGTGGTTATGCCTTTCGGCGTAACTAACGCGCCCGCAGTTTTCATGAATCTGATGAACCTGATTTTCTACGAATTTTTGGATAAGTTTGTTGTTATCTTTATTGACGACATTCTGATCTATTCGAAGTCGGAGGAAGAGCATGCCTCGCACTTGAGGACGGTATTGGAGATTTTGAAGAAGCATCGGTTGTATGCTAAGTTTTCGAAGTGCGAGTTTTGGCTGGATAGAGTTGCTTTTCTCGGGCATGTGGTGACTGGAGATGGTATTTCAGTGGATCACGAGAAGATCGGGGCCATCAGAGAGTGGCCTGTTCCGTCGTCTGCGTCTGAGATTCGGAGTTTCCTTGGACTTGCTGGTTATTATCGGCGATTCATTAAGGACTTTTCTCGTATTGCTGAGCCGATGACCAGGTTGACGCGGAAGGATGTACCTTTTGTTTGGTCGGGTGATTGTGAGAGTGCTTTTGGTATTCTGAAGGAGCGGTTGACGACTGCCCCTATTCTTGGTGTGCCTGATCGCAGTGGTGGATTTGAGATCTTTTGCGATGCTTCTGGCAAGGGTCTCGGTTGTGTGTTGCATCAGCACGGACATGTTGTGGCGTATGCGTCTCGTCAGCTTAAGGTTCATGAGAAGAATTACCCGACACATGACTTGGAGTTGGCTGCCGTTGTGTTCGCTCTTAAGATCTGGATGCACTTCCTGCTGAGTGAGAAAGTGAAGATTTTCACCGATCACAAAAGCTTGAAGTATATTTTCACTCAGAAGGAGCTCAACATGCGACAGCGTCGATGGTTGGAGCTTATGGCGGATTATGATATTGAATTGTAGTTTCACCCTGGCAAGGTGAATGTGGTCCCTGATGCGCTGAGTAGGCTTCCAGCAGTGATGATTTTGACCTTGCAGTGGAGATTGCAGCAGGATTTTTGCGAGTCTGGTGTTGAGATTGTCCTTCCTGGGGAGGATTCATCGTTGATGTACATGCAGGTACAGTCGACGATCGTGGATCGGATTAAGGCTAGCCAGGCTGAGGATCCGAAGCTGGTAAAGATTCGGGAGCAGGTGGAAGCCGGTCTGCAGACTGACTTTTTGATTCATGAGGATGGCTCGCTGAGGTTTGCAGCCAGGTTGTGTGTGCCGGCTGGGGATATTAGAGAGGAGTTGATGGTGGAGGCACACAGTTCGCCGTATTCTGTGCATCCTGGTGGCACCAAGATGTACCAGGATCTTCGTCTGAATTATTGGTGGCATGACATGAAGAGGAGTGTGGCTCGGAGTGTAGCCAAATGCTTGGTTTGTCAGCAAGTGAAGGCGGAGCATCAGCGTACGGCCGGGTTGCTACAACCGCTTCCGATTCCGGAGTGGAAATGGCAACACATCACTATGGATTTTGTGACTGTACTACCTCGGAGTCCGAAGCAGAATGACGCGATTTGGGTGATCGTAGATCGATTGACCAAATCTGCGCACTTTATTCCGTTCCGAGTGGGACAGTCCACTGAGGCGCTAGCGAGGAGATATATGGAGGTAAAATTCTTTTACTCTCCGTTTTATGTCCTTTTCCTAGTTTGGATAGTGATGTAACGTGAATCGTGCAGGAGGTCATGCGACTTCATGGTGTCCCCGTGAGTATCGTGTCGGACAGAGACACGAGGTTCACATCTCAGTTCTGGCAAAGTTTGCAGAAGAGTTTGGGTACGCGTCTGAGTTTCAGCACGGCGTACCATCCGCAGACGGATGGCCAGTCCGAGAGGACGATTCAGATTTTAGAAGACATGCTGAGGGCGTGCATGTTGGATTTCAAGGGTTCGTGGGAGGACCATCTACAGCTGGTAGAGTTTTCCTACAACAACAGCTTTCAGGCGAGTATTGGCATGGCGCCTTTCGCCGCTCTTTATGGGAGGAAATGTCGATCGCCATTAAGTTGGGATGACGTTGGTGAACGGGAGCTGTTGGGACCTGAGATGATCGTGGAGGCCGTGGATATTGTCAGGAACATTCGGGAGAGGTTGAGAATTGCTCAGGACCGTTTTAAGCATTGGGCGGATGCTAAACGTCGTCCTTTGGAGTTTCAGCCAGACGACCATGTGTTCTTGAAGATTTCCCCGAATCGCGGTGTGATTCGTTTTGGGAAGCGAGGGAAGTCGAGCACGCGATACATTGGACCGTTTGACATTTTGGAGAGGGTTGGCGAGGTAGCTTATCGCTTAGCCTTGCCGCCATCTTTGGAGGGAGTTCACAATGTTTTCCATGTGTCGCAGCTTCGTCAATACATTAGTGATCCATCTCATGCTGTGGATTTTTCGGAGATTACCGTTCGCCCCGATATGACGTATGACCAGCATCCAGTGCAGATTCTGGACAGGCATCAGAAATCGCTTCGGAACAAGATTGTCAATCTTGTGAGGGTGATGTGGCGACACGGCTCACCTGGAGAGTCTACTTGGGAGAATGAGGATGAGATGCGAGAGCGTTTCCCACTTTTGTTTCCGGACACGTGAGTGTTGGGAAATTCCGAGGACGGAATTTTTCTTAAGTTGGGGAGGATGTAACGACTGGTTTTCATGTATCTGGATTTATTATAATATAATATATGTTTTGGTGGATTTTCTCCTCATATGTGGTTTTCGTCTCCGTAACTTTCATTTTCGATCGTTTCGTCGTGTTTTCTCGTTTCTTCTTTAGGATCGTCGATTTCGGAGCAAGTCATTCGTGACGGGCTTCATAACGGTCGTATCTTACTATTAGATCAAGCCTCGGAGTCTTAGGAATCGATCCCGGAGCTCCGCGCTCCGTATCGGAACTTTTGGTGCTTATTAGCCGGTGTAAGAAGGGGCACCGACCGACTAGATGACGATCCAGTCGGTCGGCAATCCTTCTTGGACCGACTAGTTGACTTTCTAAATTTCTCAGGAGTTACTGTTTATCGTTAGTCGGTCTAAGAACGTTGGTTGATCGACTAGGTTGCAAACTAGTCGGTCGGCAATGCTTCTTTAACCGACTAACACATCATCTAATTTTTGGTATCAATACTGTTCACTCTTAGTCGGTCTAAGTTCATCTCTCGACCGACTAGATGTTAAACTAGTCGGTCAGTAGTCGTTCATCGACCGACTAAATCCAAATCCTATTTTCGTTCAGAAGTTACTGTTTACACTTAGTCGGTCTGCGTTGGTTGACCGACCGACTAGTTGCCAAACTAGTCGGTCAGTGGTTGCTCTTTGACCGACTAGTCTGTGTTAAAACCCTAATTTCTGGGCAGCCGCCAGCCCAACCTATTTATACCCCTCCCAAACGTTTTCTTCTTCCTCTACTCGACCCAAAACCCTAGTTTCTCCCTCATTGAGCCCCCTTCTTCCCCAAACCCTTATTCCTTCATTCCAAGCCCAAGATCCATCATCCAAACCATCCCTCAACACATTCTACCCCTCATCTTCCCCAAAATCTCATCAAATCCCCAAAATCCCCCAAAAACCCTAGTTCCCCCGAACTTCTCAATTGGTTTCCAGATCTGGTCCCTAGGTTCTCCGGAGTGTTTCTTCCGCCTCCTCTCGGTAAGAAATCGATCTCTTGATGTTTTCATAACCTATTTGTATTTTTATGAAACCCTAATGAGTGAATGTTGTTTTGATGATTGTTTCCCCATAACAGTGATTTCCCCGTAGATTAGCATCCGCGAGACGAACCTTCGTGATCTTCATCCTCGGTGCGAGGCAAGTGAAACTTGTCACTTAGGGTTTAGGCCATGTTTTAGGCCATTTGCTTGTTGTAGGCGTAAAAGAGGCTAGACGACGAAATGATACTCGCCTAGGCGCAAATTGGGGAACTAGCTTGACAACGAAGCTAGTTCCGACATATATCATGTTGCACAATTACCATGTCATGTTTACTTTCCATTAACGGTACGCGAATTAATTGTCATGTCATTGCATTCTTTAAGTGATCACGTGATTGCGTAGCATCGCTACATTACTTGTGTTCCTGGCTCGTGACCAGAAGCGAGCATAATGAGTTGCTAACCCCAACGCTCGATACTGAATTGTGAACTAAGAAACAAGCTCCCGTGCGGGGCAACCCTGGCTCACTTGCTGGGCTCATGTACATGGACCCTGGCTTGTTTACGTGTGGAATGGGGTAAGGGTTAAGCGGCCATTCAACTGGGAGTCTGCCCGATCAGCAACTGCAGTTGTAAGGCGTAAACTCTGGGGTGGGGTAGTGTTTAGTGCCGATCAGCGTGAATGTTGTACCATTCAGCTGAAGGGCGTAAACATCTACAAAACAACAGTGAAACGTGAATAGTGAATTGATTGAGATTGTTAGTAGCTTGGCTACTCTTGTCTTGTCCTGATACTTGTTCTCTTGTACAAATTGTCTTGCCATGTCTTGATTGTGCACTCATGTTACAATTGTCATGTCATGCATACTATGACTGCTAGGTTGCTAGTGCCTTACTTTCAGTTTCCTTGCCCAAGTCTTTTAGACTTGCTGACATGTGCCCCTTTACTCTTTTGGGTGACACATGTTAGATCCCGAGCCTGAGTACCTTGTTGAGGATGAGGTGTTTGCTGACGCCGAGCCCGAGCTTGTGTTTGACGGGGAGTACGTGGACACTGGGGACCAGTCCTAGTGTTTTCGTTGTGTTTCCCTTTTTGTTTTAGACTGCTGTTTTGTTGTCGGTGCGTAGCGCCTATACTTTGTGGCGTTGTTGCTTTTGTTGGCCTTGTTCTGGGCCTTAGACTCTTTCTTTTAGCCTGGTGGCTTTTCTGGATGTTGGACTTAATTTCATGTTGGACAATTTATGAGATATGAGAATTTTATTTCTGTCTCTCCTTTTATTATTATTGTTGCTCCGTTGTGGTTACAGGGACATGCTTATGTTTTATTGACGCTTATCGGGTTTGGGGCTTCACGGCTCCACTCTCGTGCGGACCTTTTCACGTCTCACCTCCATTTTAGGGAAGCGGGGCGTGACACCACGGGATCGTATCGTCGCGAGGATCGCGAATACGAAGTCCGTTTCAGGGTTTGAGCTACGAAAATTAATATGGGGAGCCCTAAATGATTATAGGATGCTACTGTAGAAGTTTGAAAACGTTTTGAAGATGTTTGAATAGAAAATAAATTCATTAAGGCAAAACGGTAATAACTGAAAATGAATTTTATCAAGATTGTTTTGAGGTATTTGAGGAAATCTGAAATTACTGAAATACATTATAATTAGTCTAGTGCTTCAAATATTTTTATAAGGATTTTTCGAAATCAATTTTGTTATAGAACTCTTGCCTAACATTTATAAAGAAAATTTTCAACTGTTAAAAATACGTTAAGTATGTAAATTGAAGTGTTGAAAAAATACAAGTCGTTACAGAGGCCCCACAGATGTAGGTGTGCGCACCGAACTGCGTTACCAATTTCTCTGTGTCATTTTGAGTTCTCTATTGTTCCTGTGTGTTTTATTGTTTGAGCTTGCGTACTAAATCTCAATTGGTATCAGAGCAAGTCATCCGTGCTACTTTGTGTTGTCAAAGTGGGTGTGATTCTGTCTTTTTAGTACGCCATCCATGAATACGAAGGAAGGTGCATCCGTGACTCGGCCTCCGCTGCTCACTAGTACTAACTACACTTACTGGAAGTCTCGGATGCGTGCGTTTATCAAGTCTCTCGATGAGAAGGCTTGGGTGGCACGATAGAAGGATGGACTCCTCATGTTCAAGATGACAAAGAAGGAAAGGAACATTTCAAACCTGCTAAAGACTGGAGTCCCGAAGAACAACGAGCGGCTCTGGGAAATTCTAAGGCTGTGAACGCTATCTTTACTGCTGTGGATGAAGAGCAGTTCAAGTTAATTTCTACATGTGAGTATGCAAAGGAAGCGTGGGACATTCTTCATAATATTCATGAAGGGACTAGTACTGTAAGAGCTTCTAAACTTCAAATGCTTGCCTCTCAATTTGAAAATCTCAGAATGAATGAAGATGAAACTGTAGTTGAATTCAATGGAAGCTTACGTGACATAACAAATCAGGCATTCCAATTGGGGAAGAAGTACTCCTAAAAGAAGTTAGTTGAGAAAACTCTGAGATCTCTACCTGACAAATTTTCGGCAAAGATTGCAGCTATTGAAGAGGTGAGGAACACATCTACTATAGGATTGGATGAACTAATGGGGTCTCTTCAGACCTACGAAATGAATTTGAAGCAAAATAAAAGAGACAAAGGAGTGGCGCTAATGGTGGAAGCAACTGAAGCACCAAAGTCAGAAAATGAATCAGAACTTGAAGATGACATCGCCTTATTAACTAAGAACTTTAGTAAGATGATGAGAAAGATCAGCAACAGGGGCCAGAATTTCAGATCTGTCAACAAGGAAGTGCGACCGAGTCCTCACACTGCAGAAAAGGGTATCAGCCGTCCTGTACAGAAGTATGAATCAAAGAGCAAAGGCAAGGGAATACAGTGCAGGGAGTGTGAGGGCTTTGGTCATATACAAGCCGAATGTGCGAATACTCTCAAGAAACAAAAAGGAAAATGTCTAACCAGTACCTGGAGTGATGTGGAGTCCGAAGGAAGTGCTGAAGATGAGGACATCATCAGCAATTATGTTGCATTTACAGCCATTCTAAATGATCAATCTGATTGTGACACCTCTAGTTATGTTGGACCAAGTGTTGTCACAACTGGTACAACATTGGAGAATAAACTTGGAAATGTTAGAAAGAATGTTATAACATATGGTACAACATCTGGCAGTGAATCTAGGTCAGAAGTAGGTGATGAGGAGGAGGTTGATGAAGATGATATTCAGGCTGCTTATCAAACTATGTTCACAAATTGGATGAAGATTTGTGAGATCAACAAATCCTTAAAGAAAGAAAATGTCAGACTGAAAGGTGAAAAGGATGAAGTTAGGGCTCAACTATTGAAAACTGAGCTCAATCTCAGGAATATCGAAGCCAACTCAGGAGAACGCTACTCAGAGCCGAGAAGGTGGAAAGCATCCTCAACAAGTGGAACTCCAGAAAGGCAAAGCTCGACGACATTTTGAACATGGGGAAAGTCTCAGGAGATCGTACATGTGTTAGATACAGTAGAGGAGGCTATCTTTATGCTCCCAAGGAAAGAAGGGTTCCTGCTACTAAAGGTCGGAAGAAGATAAGGCACTTCGATCAAGGTGATCAGAAGTTGAAGCAGAAAAGGAGTGCAATACCCAGGCGTCCCGTGTGTAATTACTACCAGTTTATAGGGCACACAGACAGGAATTGTTTTAGTCATATGAAAGATCAGCGTGAAAGAATAAACAATGGACATCCTGGCAAAAGGCTCATGAAAAAGTGGGTTAGGAAATCTGAACTACTCAGTTTGATTGCTTACACCTCAATGATTGCTTTTTCAGAAAACATGTGGTACTTCGACAGTGGATGTTCCCGGTACATGACAGGTAATCGAAGTCTTCTCACTGAATATACTACGGGCAACAAAGGTCATGTTACCTTTGGTGACGGTCAAAGGAGCAAAGTCATTGGGAATGGAGAGCTGAAGATGACTGGTTCTATTACTCTGAAGGATGTGATGCATGTTGAAGACTTGAAGGCTAATCTTATTAGCATAAGTCAATTATGCAACCAAGGTCTTTTCGTCTAGTTCACCAAAAACAAGTGTGTGGTTCTCAAAGAAGCCGAAACCTGCATCCTGACTGGGAAAAGATCTGCTGATAATTGCTATTTATTTCAGGAAGCTAACAGTTGTCTCAGTGTAAGTGTTGATGTCTCTGAGCAGTGGCACCAAAAGCTAGGGCATCTCAACTACATGACATTGATGGAAATATCCAGAGTGGGAGCTGTTCGAGGGATACCGGCCATAAACAAGAGCAGAGAAGGTGTATGTGGTCCTTGTCAACTGGGAAAACAAAAGAAGACTAGTCATAGACAACTTCAGACTATCACCACATCTAAGAACTTGGAGCTGCTACACATGGATCTGATCGGACCCACAACAGAAGTTAGCATGGGAGGTAAGAAATACATCTATGTTTGTGTTGATGATTTCTCACGCTTTACTTGGGTAGATTTTCTCAAGGAGAAGTCAGACACATTTGACGCATTCAAGAAGCTATGCACCAGTCTTCAGACTGAGAAAGGAGACACCATTGGGAAGATCATCAAGATTCGAAGTGACCATGACAAGGAGTTCGAGAATCATTTTTGCTGACTTTTGTGAAGCGCAGGGAATCGCTCATGAGTTTTCAGCTCATAAGACTCCTTAACAGAATGGAGTGGTTGAAAGGAAAAATCGTACTCTACAAGAAATGGCTCGCGTGATGCTGAATGCCAGGAAGGTCAGTGCTAGATGGTGGGCAGAGGCTGTCAACACTGATTGCTACACTATACATATAGTATATTTAAGACCCAGAACGGAGAAAACTCCATATGAGATCTGGAAAGGTAAAAAACCTGATGTATCTTACTTTCATATCTTCGGAAGCAAGTGTTACATTTTGCAGGATCGGACCCCTAACAGAAAGTTTGATGCTAAGAGCGACAAAGGGATATTCCTTGGATATTCTACTACCAGCCGTGCCTTTGGGGGTACTAAATTATAGTACAAATGTCATGATGGAGTCAATTAATGTTGTTGTCGACGACTTTGATCAGGGAGAAGATGGTGTAAGTAAAGGGACAACTCCTTAGGAAGAAGGCACTGATGAAGAAGACTGTGTTGAACAAAATGTTACGACATTTGATACAACACAAGGTAATATTGAACAAAATGTTATAACACATGGTTCAACATCCGCAGAGGAATCACTGTCAGAGGGAAATGATATTCATCCATCAAGAGGGATCACTAAAGTCGTACGAAACCATCCTCCTGAACTTGTTATTGGTGATGTTCAAGATGGTCTTCGAACAAAAGGTACTAGTCAAGTCAACTATCGTGATCTTGCCAAGTACATGTGCTTTCTTTCCACTGTTGAACCAAAAAATGTGAGGGAAGCACTTCTTAATGATTTCTAGGTGTTAGCCATGCAAGAAGAGCGTCTAGTAGAGAGACCGAATGGGTTAAATGTCATTGGGACAAAGTGGATATTCAAGAATAAAACCGATGAGAAGGGAAATGTCACGCATAACAAGGCTCGCCTGGTGGCTCAAGGATACACACAGATTGAGGGTATTGACTTTGATGAGACGTTTGCACCTGTAACTCGGTTGGAATCTATTAGACTACTTCTGACAGTGGCCTGCAGTTTCAACTTCAAGCTTCATCAGCTGGATGTGAAGAGTGCGTTTCTGAATGGGATACTCAACGAAGAGGTGTATGTCGAATAACCGAAGGGGTTTGAAGATCCATTTCTACCTAACCATGTCTACCGGTTGAAGAAGGCTCTCTACGGTCTAAAACAAGCGCCAAGAGCTTAGTACGAGAGGTTAACCAAGTATCTTCTTCAAAAAGGCTATGAACGAGGGAGAGCTGATAAAACATTATTTGTTCAAAGAACCAGGACAACTGTTATTGTTGCTCAGATTTATGTGGATGATATAGTTTTCGGCTCTACTTCATAACAGTTGGTGCGTGAATTCATTATCCTCATGCAGAAAGAGTTCGAAATGAGCATGGTTGGTGAATTAAACATGTTTCTTGGACTTCAAATAAAGCAATCTAGTGATGGACTGTTCATCTCTCAAAGTAAGTACGATAAAAATCTTGTTAAGAGATTTGGTCTGGAAAATGCTCGTCAAGTTCGCACCCCTATGTCCACAACTGAAAGGCTGGCTAAGGATGATGATGGGAAATCTGTAGAAGTCACATTATACAGAAGTATGATAGGAAGTTTACTGTATCTGATAGTTAGCAGGCCTGATATCAGTTTTAGTGTTGGGGTATGTGCTCGCTACCAAGCTTGTCCTAAAGAATCTCATATTACTGCAGTAAAACATATAATAAGATATGTCAACGAGACAGCTGATTATGGCATTTGGTATTCAAAGGACACTAATACCTTACTCTCAGGCTACAGTGATGCTGATTGGGCAGGAAATGCAAATGATAGAAAAAGTACCACCGGAGGATGCTTCTACGTTGGAAACAATCTAGTTTCCTAGTACAGCAAGAAGTAGAATTCTATTTCCCTATCCACTACCGAGGCCGAATATATTGCGGCAAGAAGCTGTTGCACTCAACTCCCGTGGATGAAACAGATGCTGACAGACTACGGTGTGGAGCAAGATGTCTTGACTATTTTGTGTGACAACCAGAGCGCCACAAATATATCAAAGAATCCTGTTCAACATTCCAGGACCAAGCATATCAACATTCGACATCACTTCATCAGAGAACTGGTGGAAAAGAAGGTTCTTGTCATGGAGTATGTTGCATCTACCAGTCAATTAGCTGACATCTTTACAAAACCCTTGGACTCCAGCAGATTTGAAGAATTACGACAAGCATTGGGCTGTGTCGTATCTAATGTTGCACGTTATGTTACAACATAAAGTGAGTTCTGAGTAATGTTTGGTAGGTGCTATTTATTTTCCTTTCTTGCCATGCCTTTATTATCTTGGGTTTTTCTCTCTCAGCGCTCTACATTTCTCAAGCTTATTTCAAAAGTTCCAATGTGCACCTAGGGTTATTGATTTTTCTCCGGTAAAGAAAGTCCTTGTCTCCCTTCACCAAATGGGGCGCGCTCAGATTCAGAAATCCTCTCTAAACCCTCGCCGCTCTTCTCGTCAGGCCGCATCTTCTCAGAGTGCTTCCTCTTCCTCTTCGTCTCACCGAGTTAAACGAAAGGGGACTGTGCCTCATGGTCCTAAGGCTTCACCGATTGGTAATTCTCCTCTCTCCTCTTCCATATTGTCTCATGATAACATGCAGTCCTGCTCCTCATCGAATTCGGCTATAGTAGTATTTTCCCCAATTCTTGATATCCCTCTTCCTTCGGCCAAACCATCCTTGGCGAAGTTTGAAGAAGAGAATCAGTTTTCTCATCCTGTAACTGTTCAAGATTGGTTCTGGTACCTCCGTCGAACTGGGCGAAAATTGGATGTTTCTTGGTTGGATCTATCTGAAGTTCGTATTGGGTCTCTTGAACTTAAAAGTGTTCGTGGCAAATTGATGAGTGTGCATGTGCCTTTTGATGACATGATCATCCTCAAAACCTGGAATCCTCATGAATCTTCGGTGAGAATCTCTGAAATTGTTATTGTGGAGATCTCGGACTCTGCATCCTCTATGTCTGCAGATATTCCCAATATGGATATTGATGGGGATGTTGAATCCAGTCATGTTGATGTGTGTACTGAAGATCATGTTGCTTGTGGTGATCCCTCATGAAGTGGAGTTCATGGAGATGCTCACAATGATTGTGGTAGTGGTGCTATGAGTATTTCTGATACGCGTGTTGAAGGAGAGGTTGATACATTGACTGTTATGGATGTTGATCTTAACTACAATGATGTGGTGAATGTGACATGTGTGGCTGAATCTCCTGCTGCTCCATGACAGGAGGTCATTTCTGATGTGGGTATGGGTACTGGACCAACAAATATTGAGGTTGATGATAATCCTTCTGAAGAAAACCCAGTGATGGTGACCCCAGTTTTTCAATCTGAGTCGCATGAGTCTACTGTCCATGAAGAAGAGGTTCAAGTTGAGGTTCATGTGACAGTACGAGAAGAAGAGAGTGATCCTTCTCCTGGTAATGTTACTATTCCGTGTGCCATTGTTGGACCTAGTAATAATGTTGCATCAAATGTCAGACCATCTGCTGTAATAGAGAGGAGTGATGCTCAAAAAGAAGGAGCCCCTGTAGCTAACTCTCCTAGTGTGGATCCTTTTCCCTCTCACCCTCACAAAACAAGGTCTGGATCTCGAAAGCATGCTGCTTCATCCATGTTGAGTACTCCTCCTTCTAAAAAGTCCAAAGTGTCTGGCCCTTCAGGTTCTCCCTCCTCTTCTTCTATTTCTGCAGTCAATGCTTTGTCAAAACAATTCTTTGACAAATCCTGTCAGAAGAGATGGTCCTCATACTCTGAGAGGTCCATTCTAGGCGAAAAATCTATAGTCATTTCCTTGTTTGCAAAGACACAATTCGTATCTTTCCTCAATGAGAATGATCTATTCCATGCAGCGAGTTGTTTTAAAATGTTTTATCCTGTCTTAGTTCGAGAATTTTATTGCAACCTATCTAAATCCTAAGGGGATTCTTCATCTAGATGGGCGTTCAGGACCTATATTAGGGGCAAAATAGTCCCTTTCTCTCCATCTTTGATTAACAAGTTTCTGAAGTGGCATTGCTCTCAGAATCTGCCTGCTTATGGAATCTCTGTTGGTGATGACTGTGATCTTTTTGCGAAGACTGTCACAGGAGGACAGTACAAGTGTTGGCCCAAATCTTTCTCCTTTCCATCCTCAGCTCTGACTGCTAAATTTTTCTTGCTCTATCGGATTACTACTCAAAACTGGCTACCTACCACCAATATGTCTATAGTAACTAAGGCCATGTGCAAGCTGATTTATGCGG
The DNA here is from genome assembly GCA_030789695.1 of Scilla litardierei. Taxonomy (NCBI): domain Eukaryota; kingdom Viridiplantae; phylum Streptophyta; class Magnoliopsida; order Asparagales; family Asparagaceae; genus Scilla; species Scilla litardierei. The sequence goes on from CM061141.1 coordinate 30,397,582, forward strand.
CAGGAACAAAGAAGCCCTTCGATCTGGGACGTATCATATTCGATTCCATTCTCTCTCTTTCGGAGTCCTCTGCACCATCTTCCTCTCTCCCTCATGCCTCTCTTATATCCATGGTGCTCTTCTCCCAGAGTATTGTACCTAACTCATCTGAGCTTGCCTTGACATGTGAAGGGATCAGCTTTACTGTCAAATCTGTGGCAGGTAAATTGATGATATATCTGTTGTCTCTGCATATCCTCAATCGTTTGTGCCTACTTCTCCTGTTTCCCCCCCCATCTGCCTCTGCATCTGGTGTCAAAGTGCCACCATCTTCATCTGCCTCCATGGATGGACAGTCGGTTATACTGGAAGACATTCTTGTGCTCGAAAAATGTGTGAAGAATGTGGATGATCAGCTGCTTCTTCTTCATAGTCAGAGGGGCTTACTAGAATCGCATAAGCTTTTACTTCAGGACAGAATTTCTCAGCTTAAATCCAACCTCTCTTCAGGAAGTGGTATCATGTAAGGTATGTCCTTTGTCTTTTGTGGCCCAAAGGGGGAGATTTTGGTTTGGATGTATTTCGGTTGTATATAGTGGATGGTGGTTGTGTGGTGCACTGGGTTGTTCTCATGGTTGTATATGGTGGTTGTTGTTCTTGTGGCTGTGCAGTGCTCTCGGTTTCTCTTGGTGTGGGGTATGTTGTATGCTCTCTCTCTGATATATCAACTGTTGTGTCTACATGAACTTTGCTATGCTATTCTCCAGTATGTCTTTCATCTTGATTTCAACTCTGTTTATTCTTGATTATGCCACTAAAAGCCAAAGGGGGAGATTATTAGGTCATTCGTATATGACTTTGTTGTCATTAGTGGCACAATGGGTGTGTATGGAGAATGTATGGAGACTGTTGGATAATGTGTCGTACATTATGATGACATTATGTCCAACATTCGAGATTAGTTTTTTGCGAAGGTATATGAGGCTGGCCGTATTGCAGTATATTGTTGTTGAGAGGGGGATTGATTATTGGTTATTGCCTTAAGGCTTGGGTGGTTTTCCATCAACTAAAGAATCATTGCAGATTCTGTTGGGATCGCATATAGCCTTGATTGAGGCGGTTGTAGAGAGAGTGTTTTTGCTCAGTTATAGTTATTGCTGTTTTTAGCAGTTGCGATGGAAAACATATTTCCTAGCTTGGCTTCGTTATTTGCGGACAACCAATCTTCCCAGATTTGATTGCGTGCACTTCCTTTAACGGCTCAATAATTAAGGAGGGAGGAGTTCGGTTAAAAGGGATACAAAGATTGGCAGCTAGGGTTACGACTTCAACGATAGCTTTTGCAAAAGTTGAAGGATGCTCCGGGAGGAGGCTGACTACTACAGAGGTAGGGGATCAAGGGAGTTGATCTTTGTCAGTTTAGCAAGGGGATCTTGCACGCAAGAGGAGCTTGCGCAAATTACTCCACGGGGTTGATTGTGATCACCCTTAGTGGTTTGTATTGAGGGGGAGTTTGTTCCTCCTAATATTATGTGGTATTGGTGATTGTAATCATTAATATTTAGTGGAGTAATTTGATTTTCTGGGCGAGGCCCCATAGATGTAGGTGTGCGCACCGAACTACGTTACCAATTTCTCTGTGTCATTTTGAGTTCTCTATTGTTCTTGTGGGTTTTATTGTTTGAGCTTGCGTACTAAATCTCAATGTTTTCAACGGAACAAAGATTACAATGCGTCACTTACAGCATAACTTGGTAAAGGACAAAACACCTCTCTTATGAGAGAAAGAAACACCTTACACAAAAGTGAGAAAAATACTTACAACCCACTTTTACATATATCCAAATATTGAAGCTTCTGTTATGAAGTGTTGTATCTATAGTATTGATCTCCAAAAGATGAGAAATTAAAATCTCTTTAAGAACAAAGCTAGGTCAAGAAAGATTTGAGAAACTTCAAAACTAATGGCCAAGGAAGATGGATTTTTGCTTAAAACCTTTTGCACTTGAAAAAAATTTTTACTCAAGAAAATTGATCACTAAAGCTTAGAGTAACTGCATAAACAACCATTTATTTATAGGGCTAAATCTGGGTCAAAAAAGATTACAAAAAAACCTCTAAAACAGTCAAAACGGCTAGTAACAAGTTACCGTTTAAGCCCAACGACTAGTTCTAATTGACTATAGTTCATGTGCTAGTCGAATAGTCAAGAGTTAGTGGTTGACTAGGCCAATTCAAATTAGAAGCTGTTTTGCTCTCCGTAAAAACTGGTCGACCATGGTTCATTGGCTAGTTTACCATAGCATTAATACCGGTCGACTACTCAATGAACATTGGTTGACCATTTTCTAATATCATCTAGCCATTGCTCCAAAACTACCCCAGTCGACTAAGTATCTATTCTAACCGTGGGGGTTTTAACCTATTTAACACTTAGTGATGATTTTAAAAATATTTTAAAACATTTATGATGTGTTCCTATGTGGTGTAAGCTTCAACAAAAACTTTAACAATTTATCAAGATAAAAATATAAATACATCAAAAATTACATTACCTTTAAGCACTTTTGAAGTAGACATGAAGTTCATCCTCTTGCCATGGTTTCTTTGGATTTCATTATCTTTGTTGACTCCCCACAACCTTGATTTTCATGTTTGCTCATCATCTTAATATGTTTGCACATACCTACACTCATGAGAAATTAGTACCATGTATGTTTGCTCATCACCAAACCTTACATAAGTGACTCAATATTCAATACTGTCTTTAGAGGCAGTTATGTTGTTTTTTAAGATGAATGTCCATTTGTATGATCTATATTTCAGAAATCATTTTCTTTAAAAAAGTAGATGAGTCAAATAATGTTTTATTCATATTTAAAAATGAATGTTGCAATATACGTATGGAAATGTTATGTAACGACCCGTATTTTTCAGTACATCTATTTACGTATTCACGTATTTTCACATTTTAAAATTTCTTTATAATGGTAGTCAGGAGTTTTAAAACAAAAGTGATTTCAAAATTCGTTATAAAAAATATTTTGAAGTATCAAACTAGTTATGGTGTATTTCAGTAAGTTCGGGTTTCATCAAATACCTTTAGATAATTTTTATAAATATCCATTTTCAATTGTTACTATTTTAGTTAAATGAATTAATTTCCTATACAAACATGATCAAAATGTTTTCAAACTTCTACAGTATCATTCTATGATCATTTAGGGCTCCCCATATTAATTTCGTAATTTTTTGATATCAAATCGACCTAGAACCCGTAAACCCGCTTCCAAAACGTTTTGGCCTAAAACTAGTATCTCCGTAGCTCAAACTCCGAAATAGATCTCGTATTCGCGATCCTCGCCATGATACGATCTCGTGGCTATGTTTTCGTAATTTTTCAGAGTTATATGTGAAAACGGGGTTGTATTCCTCCGATTTTACTAATGTCATCCCCTAATGACTTTTACTCTTACCATTCACCATTTAACTAATTACTTTTACCCCCTAACCCCACTTAATTAATCCCCTAACCCACCCCATTTAACCCACCGAAGGGATTGGTCAGATCCAACATCCTAACCCCTTGAGTTATTACTCTATTAAATTTTTAATATTATCACTATTATTATTTACTTCATTATTTTCCTTAACCTATTTATAACTGCCCGACCTTCCCCCCATTTTCTCACACCCACACACAGGATCTCTCACTCTCGTTCTCTCCCTAATCCCCCTCCCCTTTCGTTCTCCCCCAGGCCGAACGAAGCCCCCTCCATTCTCCCTCTCACTCCCTCCCTCCCTCCCCCTCTCTCCCCCCATGTTCCCCCTCTCCCCGCTCCGACGAGTTTGCACCGCCCTCCTCCACCCACACCCTCCAACAGCTGCACCCACGCTTGACCCAACCCCTCCTCCCCAAGCCATCACCGCCGCGGCCTCCTCCCTCTGTCGCCTGCTATGAACCCAACCCACACACACAGCCCCGTCGGACCCTCCGGCACCCTCCTCCGTTTCCACCGCCGCTCCATCACCAAGCTCCATCGACAAACCCCTCCGATCGCCACACCACCTCCCCCAAGCTCCATGTTACCTTCATCTCGGTGCCCAGTCTGTCGCAGCCACCGTGCACCGACGAAACCGTCGCCATCCCGCTGCACAACCCCACACAGACCCTCTCTCTCTACCTCCAGCCCGCTCCACCGCTCGACGTCGCCACACGCCGCCTTCTGCTCCTCTCTGACAAAGTAGTGCCTCGCGCTCCACCTCTCTCCTTGATGCTCTGCCCTCGATGGCCCCCACTTCGACGTCACCTCAAACCCACGAGCACCCTCGCTCGCCTCGCCTCGCTCCGCCCTCCACTCTCGAAGAACCCACAATCGCCGCCGCTTCGTCTCGACACCGTCGCCCACTGCAATGCTGCGTCCGCCACTGTAGCTGCCCCGCTTCGCCGCCGTCGTCGATGAGGAACGCCCCCGCTCCCGCATGCACGTATAGAAGAGAACGAGGGTAAGTTAAGTTTATAACGTATTGTTTTAAAACGAATACGTATGTGTATTCGTATACGACATATTTTATAAAACATTATATAAGGGTAATTGAGTTTAAATTCATAACTAATTATATAAGCCTCAGAAAAATACAAGACTAGCTCCAAAAAATCAAAAATGACATTCTGGATCCAATGACGCTAGTTTCATCTCAATCAGATGAGTAGTTTTTCCAGAATAAAGTTTTAAGCCTAAAACTTAAATACGTTGTTTTCTTTTAAAAATCCATAACTCGTTTTTTGCACGTAAACTGATATATGGAAAAATATATGTCGTAGTACTCTTCGAGACGATCATTTTGACAGCTCACTTGAAACATTCTGATATGTATTACACACATAAGAAATGTTTGAATAATTACGTAAACTAATTAAAATTAGGTTTTAAACCTATTTTGAGCTTTTAAAAATTATAAAAATTACCAGAAGCTTCTGAAAAATATTTCCTCCTTCAATAAAATTATTTTCCTCATATCTAGCCTAAATAAAAATTTAGAATGCTTTTTTGACACCGTTTCAATCGATTATAAAATCAAAACAATCAAATTAAATAGATAGAAAATAGTGTGATCATTAACCGATTGTTTCTTGTGTTTGCAGGCACCGATCCTCGTACACCAGCATCCTTGGAAGCTCTAGATCTAGTCCTGGCTTACTACGACGATTTCGATAGTGTAAGTCACAATGAATTCTAACTTTAGAAATTTAGCTAGTGTACTTAATGGAAATACTGCATGCTCGAAGCATGGGATCGGTATCTTAGTTGTTGGACTTTAAAACATTGCTCAAGATTGACATTCTCTGTTGAGGTTTTTGCCTTGAATTTCCAACAAGCGAAGCTGTCACGCCTCGCTTCCCATTGTACTTGGGAGCGAGAACGTGAGCGGGTCCGCATGTGCTTAAAGCAAGGAAAGAGTACATTTTTTCTTCCTTCCTTTACTTAAGCACAATAAGCGTTATTTAGTAAGCAGGTCCGTGCACGTGAATTTCTCAGAAATAGCACAAATATTATTACCAATTTTATTTCAGTGTTTTTAAAGCAAAGTACATAAAGTAACTTAGGCATAGCATGGCCGTACAATCTGCTAAAAGCAAACACACCTGAAAATAACAAATACAACTAAATAGATAAAGACTGCAACAATTTTCTAGTCTTCAGCAGGGAGGACCCCAGCGTCCTCGTAACTCTGATCAGCGGGGTCCACCTCTAAGGTAGGATCCTCAAAAGCGGGATCTGCAAAGTAATCAGTCTCTGAACCTAACATATATTTCACAAACACATGAAATATATGTCAGCGAGAAGCTCGGCAAGATATTTAAAGTAAAAGAATTTAGAACAACTTGCAATGGAACAAAAAGCGTTAGTACATATTTATGAAAAGTGCAGGAAGTAATGTATGAGCATATATGAATTTTCAGTTAAAAAGTAAAGCAGTTGTATGTTTATTGTGCTCGTGATAAGTCCCTGTCCGGGTTGGTAGTATGTACTTGATGCACCCTATCATCGGGGGTTTACCGTGACGCCTTTTTGCTTGCCTCCATTGGTGTGGTTATGGATGGAGCCATAAGGTGGTCAAGCTACATCTACGAACCCTACTACTAAGGACCAAACCAACCCAAGTTTCATAACCAGTCACCGATTAGTTTTCTTCTCCGTCTGTAATCGATGGGTTCTTGTTGTACTCCGAGGGTTGTGTCATGCCCTCTGCTCAATTTGTTTCAATTGGCGACATGCAGTAAAAAATATGAAAGTCCATTTTAATCAGGTACAACAGCATAATATGAACATACAATTTTTGTTATTAAAGTTGAAAATTATTTTCACAATATAGTTTTAACATTATACTAAGCAGTTTGTTCTCACATTCAATTACAATAAATACTTGCCTGGTGTTACTGGTGGAAGTCCCGGTGATTGTGACGGAAGGCGCGTTTATCTGCGTCATTTAAATTTAAATATTAAACCCGGTAGTTTAATCATATTGCCGTTAATTAGAACTTATATGAACTGTTTTCTTTTTGACATTTACTGCTTTGATTAATAATGTGGAAGTTAATGTATAAATGCATCTATTTTAACTATGATGTGTTTAACTGTCAATTACATGCATTTTAATATGTCCATTATGCACAATCCTTCACAAATACACAGGTTATTATAATGTGATCAGGTTACTATGCTAGGTTCTATATTAGTATTATAGGCATGTAATGTAAGCATTAACGAATAATAGTAATTATATGAATAATTACGTAGTGTAAGGCCAAAATTGTGTTATGAATGCATTCCATTGCGCCTTCTCAGCAAATGAGTTCAACCGCATCTCCATGTGCAAAACGGCCAACGAAATTTGAAATACTTTGGAGATCTGTCATGAAGGGACTACAAAGGTAAAGAAATCTAAACAAACTGTGTTTAGATCTAAATACGAAATGTTTAAGATGTAGGAAGGAGAAAGCATTTCAGAGATGTTCACAATGTTCACTGATATCGTGAACGCTTTGGAGGGACTCGGGAAGATGATTTCCCAAGAGAATCGTGTAGAGAAGATCCTTGACTCTCTCACACCTCATTGGGAGTCAAAGGCCAACGGAATTTTGGAGTCATATGACATGTCCAAATACATCGTTGAGGAGTGCATTGGAAATCTCATGACGTACGAAGTGAAGCTTTAACACAAGAAGGAGATTCAACCATCAAAGCCCGAGAAGCCGGAGAAGCACAAGGGGGTTGCATTCCATGTCAAGGAAGAGCCAATCAAATGGAGGAAGAAATTCCATCAAGAAGCTCCTTGTGAAGAAGATGAGCTAGAAGAGGCGAGTGGAGAAGAAATTGAGGATATTGTCGAGCAATTCAAGGCATTCCTCAAGTGCAAGCAAGGTAAGTCTTTGTCAAAGTTTGCCTCCAATTCTAACAAGGTTCCTACTTATTACACTTGCAGTGGAAAAGGCCACTTGTCCACCGAATGCCCTTCCAAACCCAACAAAGAAACTTACAAGGGTAAAGGGAAGAAGCATTGGAAAGGAAAGTCCAAGTCCAAAAACCACAAGAAGGGGCTTGTTGGGACATTTGATGATTCGAGTGAGGATACATCAAGTAACGAAGAAGAGGATGCAAAGGATGATGCTCACGCATGCTTTGTAGCAATTGATGTTCATACACCAATCCCCTCTGGCTCAAATGAAGATGAGTTGGAAACATGGCTCAACTCCTATGAGAAATCGTGCCTCATGGCAATCGGAGAGAAGCCATTATCAAGCTCTAGCGAGGAAGAAGTCGATGATGAGATTGAGGAGAAGATCTCATACGAGGAGCTTAAATATCGTTTCGGTATGGTTTCCGAAAATGCTAGTAAGTGCATCAACTCTTACAATAAATTAAAAGCAAACTATAAGATTGCCAAGAGTAGATTGCATGAACTAGAAATTGCTAGTGTAATCTATGATGAAATGCATGATTGTGACACTAGTGAGAGAGACACACTTCTCTCTCAAGTTAAGGAATTGAGCTTATCTAATGATAATCTTGTTACTCAAAACCTTAGCTTAGAAACTCGCATTCAACAACTTGCGTTGAAATGTGAAGAGGAATCCAGTAAGCTCAAAAGAGTTGTGTATTTTAGGGATTCACTCCACGATTTGCTTGAAAAACAACATCGGCAAATCATAGAGGAGGTTTGGGATATATTCAAAATGTGGTACCCAAACCCACCTCTAATTCCTCTTATGGTGCTAATACAAGAAATATTGCTAAAGTACCTAAGAAGAATCAACATGCCTTCTTGTATAATAATAACACCAACAAGAAGCATGTAGATCACAACGTGATGAGGAAGAATGAAGACTCTTTATTTTTTGCTAAGAAGCAAAATCATCATTCTATGCATGCCAAGAAATTCGTTTCTACACCTAAGCATGCCACGTCCACCCCTCTTGCAAAGGCAAAACCCTTGCCTAGGAAATCCTTGAGTTTATGGATTCCCACTAAGATTAGTGTGCAAGAGAGAGATAGTTACATCAACTCTCTAGTTATGTATGTGATCACCTCATGTGATTACATTAGGAAATCAAACTCCTCTTTGGGTTTGGTTCCCTAATGTTTAGGTTCCTCACACATATGCATATTGCATGGGTATTGTGCTTAAATGTTTATTTTAGCATACCCATTGTTTGTTGTGTTTCATGATTTTGAAAGTGTTTTCAAATTTATTTTTTTCATGAAAATGAGAATCTTGGGGAATACATTGACATACATGCATTTGTTGATCTATATGTAAGTCAATGGGGGAGTTAATATGTTGTATGTTTAAACTATTTTAAAACATATTTTGACTCTCATTTTGGGGTGTCTTTGGGATCATTGTCACAATTGGTGTCATTTCTCAATTTGTTAGTTTTGGTCTCAAACTAAACCCCTTTCATATTGCCAACATGGTTCATGTTGTATCTTCTTTTGGCAATATCTTTGTGTGTCATTGAATCTTGATTTTTCCATATCTATTGTTTTGATACACTTTAGGCACATGGCTCCAATATATGTATATCAATTGGTAAAGAGGATTATTTTCCAAGATTCTTTGTCTACAATTGATATTACCTCAATTGTTAGAGATTGTTTATCTCCTACTTTACAATTGGTATTAGATCCTAGAAGACAAAATTTGACCTTTTCTATGATCTAGGGGGAGCATGGGATAGTGATTGATACCCACTAAATTTTACAAATTTGGTATCATACATCTCCTTATATCTTGCATATTGTCACATCTTTGATTAAAGATGACAAATGGGGATATTTATGATGTCCACCTTTTTGACGATGTCAAGGGGGAGAGATATATGTATTATGTAAATATGATTCTTGTATTTCATACATATGCATTTAGGGAGAGAAATATCTTTGGGGAGAGATATATGGGATTGTATAAACCATTCATGTTTGCATGATATTGTCTATTGCAATTGGTTTATGTAATCCATGTCTACCTATTATATGTCACCATGTTGTCTCATTATTTCATTTGGTATAATGAGTACTTACTATTGTGTATCTCATTCTACACTTGGTGCATATAAGTAGGGGGAGCTTGACGTGCGTTTATATTTCATATATTCACGCACGTTTTCTTTTGTGTTTCTCCGTGTTTTTCCGCCGTCTATTATTCGTTTTTGTATATTTTCCCGTTTTCTGTCATTTTTCTTTGTTTATCCATGATTGCAGGGGTTCGACCACGTAGGGGACGTCTAACGATGATATCCCAAGTCCCCGGAGCAACGGGAGAAGTCACGCGTGATCCAGGGGGTCAAACGTCGAAGAATTCATCTTTCAGCCCCTCACTCGGTCGGTTGGTCATCTTCAACCGATCGGGTGATGCACGCGTGCACCACACGGTCTCTGCCGCAGCTCACAAAGAAGTCACCCGACCGGTTCACAGACCGGTTCTGCGGGCGGCTGTTCTCTGTTTTTTCGAGCAGAATTCCAACCGATCGGGTGACTCTCACCCGATCGGTTCATCTGTAGCTGAAGAAGAAGAGCTGAAGACACGGACGTCGAACCGATCGACTCACCCGACTGCTCCAAGATCCAACCGGTCACTCAAGAACTCACCCGACCGGTTCATGAGATCGGGTGAAAACTCGCTGTTTTCTGTTATTTATCTGTAACGGATCAACCGATCGGTTGACTTGTCACCCGATCGGTTGATGCTTAGGTCTATAAATAGAACCCCTAGGGTTCCAGAAACGGGAGTTGCTGTTTTTCTACTGTTTTATTTCCTTGTGACGGCTGTAATTGTTACTCTTTTGTAAGTTTTCAGATCTTTCTAAAATTTTAGTATTGTCTTTATTACTCTATTACTTCCGCATTGCAATTGTCCGATTATGATTTCAACGGTTAAATTTCATTTACATCGCTTTTTCATGAATTTTTGTGAGTAGTTCCCAAATCTGGAATTTTGGTGGAAACCCCTTCGGGGGCTCTTCCCGATGCGTCCATAGGGTTAGGAAATCGATAGGGAGTAGGAATCTAACGGTTACGTGGGGTGTTTCATTGTCATTGGCGGGAAAAAGACCGCCTTTGACCGTTGGGCCAAGGGGGAATAAACTTGGCGGTTGACTCCCTAGCCATAGCTCACGCCTTTAGCGTAGACGCCGAATCCTAGCACGCGGGAGCGGCAGGATGAGACGTCGGGAGATATCGTTGCGGGCTTAGTGCTCCTGGGATCGATCAGTGTTAATGGACACGGGAGTGCCCACTGATCGAATCCGGGAAGTCCGGTGTATCATCCTGGGCACCGACCGGAATATCGGGCCCATGGGACGCCGGTACCACTTTCAGAGGCAACGTCTCACCACTAGACCCTAATCCCAATCGCTATCCACACCCGTAGGCCGTATCGGCGAGAGTCTCTCGTCGTGTTGGAAACCAAAAGTCCCGGGTTTTCTTTCTTGTTGTTCATACCCTTTTATTTTCTTTCGTGACAACCATCTACCGATTCGGGCTAGCTCGCCCCTCGGGGTGATTTAGGTCCTACCTGACCTAAGCACAACCTCGCCTCCCTGAGTTCGATATTCACGCACCCTACACTAACCGTGAAACTTGCGGTAAACGACACCGCGCCGCCGCGACGCAAGCGGGGTGCTGGTCAAGTTTATGGCGCCATTGCCGGGGAGGCAACGTGCTTGTTATTTTAGGATCTCTTGAACCCTCGTGTCTAGCTCACATCCCTACCTCGCGATAATTTTCGCACTCTCTACACTTTTAGATTTCACTTGGATATACTGTGGATAGTAATTGTATAGAGCTGACTGACTGGATCGCCGTGCTTCCATCGCAACTTGCGGTTCCCGTTTATGCAACCTGTGCTTTTGACGTGTTTGCCACTTGTGCAGTTCTCTCTCTCTCCTTTCGTATAAGGTCCAGGCCCCACGGCAAAGATGTTGCATGCAGTTTCAGGAGACATCTGGGATCACTCTCACCATATCCGCTGTTTGGCGCAGGGCTTAGCAGAATCACTGAACACTTCGAATATACTATCCCTCCTGTCCGCCGTCTTGGAAGGCCAGAGATATCGAGATGCGCAGGAGCACCTTGCCATGGCAACTCCCTTTCCCCACGGAGAAGTGGCGTATATCGACAACCATGGTCTCGAATGTAGTGAAGAAGAGTTAACCGCAGAGTTGTGTCAGGAAAACCACCCGACCAGGTTTGGAGGCAACACCGAACAGGAATCAATCTATTCCTTACAGACTTCTATTGAGCGTCCCCGGTCTTTGGACAATGGAGAAACTGGAAACGGTTGCGGAGAATCGTCGATGACTGAAACCTGTTTTCACCTACAAGCCTTCTTCCCGGATAGTTATGATGAGCTCGGAAGAGACCTGATGCATCCCTCGATCGTTCCCACTATACCCTGCGAAATTTCGCCGTGCGGAGCCACGGCCGAGGATGAGATTCCGGATGCCGGCTTCAGTGAAATCCACGAAGAACTCTTTTCCCTTGAGGATGCTCAGCTTGAAAAGTATGCGTCAGGGCCCCAAGAAGTTGAGATGAAGGAATTACCGCCGGGGCTTAAATATGAATATTTGGGAGCAGGCTCGACCCTTCCGGTTATAGTCAATTCTTCACTACCCGAAGACCAAATGACCAAACTTCTTGGAGTCCTAAAAAGGTTTAAAGGAGTTTTCGGATATGCAATTGAGGATTTAAAGGGGGTTAGCTTAGGCCTCTGCTCGCACAGAATTCTGCTTGAAGATGAGCAAGCCTCCTCGATTGAGCCACAGCGGAGGTTAAACCCCATAATGATGGAAGTTGTGAAGAAGGAGATTGTTAGGCTTCTACATGCCGGTATTATATACCCTATCTCCGATAGTCGTTGGGTTAGCCCGGTGCACGTTGTACCCAAGAAAGGGGGGATGACGGTGGTTCGCAATGAAAAGAACGAGCTTGTACCAACGAGGACCGTCACGGGGTACAGAATGTGCATTGACTATAGAAGGCTAAACAAGGCTACGAGGAAGGATCATTACCCCCTCCCCTTTATTGACCAGATGCTCGAGAGGCTGGCGAAGCATAATTATTTCTGTTTCATGGACGGGTATTCAGGATTTCTTCAAATCCCTATTCATAGCGATGACCAGGAGAAGACGACTTTCACTTGCCCGTTCGGGACGTATGCCTATAGAAGAATGCCGTTCGGACTATGTAACGCCCCTGCTACATTCCAAAGATTCATGTCCGCTATCTTCTCCGACTACTCCCAAGATATCATGGAGGTTTTCATGGACGACTTCTCAGTCTACGGAACTAAATTTGACTCGTGCCTCAGTAATCTCACTAAGGTCCTGGAGAGATGTCAGGAAAAGGGACTAGTCCTAAACTGGGAGAAGTGTCACTTCATGGTCCAAGAGGGAGTTGTGCTGGGACACGTCATCTCTTCGAGGGGAATCGAAGTTGACAAGGCTAAAGTCGAAGTGATTGAAAAACTTCCACCACCGCACAATCTTCGAGGAGTCCGTGGTTTCTTAGGACACGCGGGATTTTATCGCCGCTTCATAAAAGACTTCTCGAAGATTTCCAGACCTCTGACCCAGCTCCTCGTGAAGGACGCACCTTTCGTCTTCAGCGAGGAGTGTATGGAGGCCTTCCGCACTTTGAAGCAAGCATTGATTTCCGCACCCATAATACAGCCGCCAAACTGGAAACTCCCCTTTGAGCTGATGTGTGACGCTAGTGATTATGCGGTTGGTGCCGTCCTAGGGCAGAGGAAAGATAAAAATCTTCATGTCATATATTATACGAGCAAAACACTTGATGCCGCCTAAAGAAATTATACTACCACGGAAAAGGAATTGCTCGCGGTGATCTACGCCATGGATAAGTTCCGACAATATCTCGTTGGCGCCAAGGTGATCGTACACACGGATCACGCGGCTCTTAAATACCTATTGAACAAGAAAGAAGCCAAGCCACGACTCATTAGATGGATTCTCATCCTCCAGGAGTTTGACCTGCAAATCAGAGACAAGAAGGGGGCGGAGAATGTTGTTGCCGATCACCTATCCAGGATGCCCACTCTCGATTTAAATGCTACACCGATCGATGATTCACTCCCTGACGAGCATCTCTTCTCAGTCTCTTCCTCCTGGACCCCCTGGTACGCCGACATCGCAAATTATCTGGCTTGCGCCATCGTTCCCCACAATGTGAGCTTTCAGCAGAAGAAGAAATTTTTCCATGAGGTCCGCAAATTCTATTGGGATGACCCCCACCTATACAAAACCTGCAATGATGGGGTGATACGAAGATGCATCCCTGAAACTGAGGCGACTTCCATCATTTCCCACTGCCACGGGCAGCAATGTGGAGGGCACATGAGCACCTACAAGACCACCGCGAAAATTCTCCAGAGCGGATTTTACTGGCCTACACTCTTCAAGGACACACATGTTTATGTCCAAGCCTGCGATAGGTGCCAAAGAGCTGGGAATATCTCCAAAAGAAATGAGATGCCTCAACACTACATCCTTGAGATAGAAATCTTTGATGTGTGGGGAGTGGACTTCATGGGACCGTTCCCTTCTTCCTCGGGGAACCAGTATATCTTGATGGCCGTAGACTACGTGTCGAAATGGGTTGAAGCGGTGGCCAGTCCAACCAACGACTCCAGAGTGGTGGCCAAGTTTTTTAAAAGAACCATCTTCCCGCGGTTCGGTGTGCCTCGTGTCCTGATCAGCGACGGAGGAAGCCACTTTATAGAGAAGAAATTTGAGGCCCTCTTAAAAAAATACGGGATACAACACCGGGTGGGGCGTGCCTATCACCCGCAGACCAGCGGTCAAGCGAAAGTCTCCAACCGGGAGATTAAAAGCATACTAGAAAAGACGGTGGCCAATTCCAGGAAGGACTGGTCATCAAAGCTCCCTGACGCGCTTTGGGCTTACAGGACGGCATTTAAAACTCCTATCGATACTACTCCCTACCGGCTCGTCTATGGGAAAGCTTGTCATCTTCCAGTGGAATTGGAACATAAGGCATATTGGGCGGTTAAGAATCTGAACTTCGACACCAAGAAGGTAGGAGTGCACCGGCAGCTACAACTCAACGAACTCGACGAAATCCGGCTCAACGCCTATGAGAACGCCAAGATCTACAAGGAGAAGCTGAAGCGGTGGCACGATAAGCGAATCTTAAGGAGGGAATTCAAAGAAGGGGTCTTAGTTCTCCTGTTCAACTCACGGCTGAAGCTCTTTCCTGGGAAACTCAAGTCAAGATGGTCGGGACCGTTCCGCGTCACCAAAGTTTTCCCGCATGGGGCTATCGAGATAATGGGAAGGGATGAGCCATTTAAAGTAAACGGGCAGCGTCTGAAACACTATGCAGTAGGAGAACCAGAATTCTCTCCGGTCGGATCCCCCACGCGCGACAACTCTTCCTCTAACCCTCCGGATCCTAATTGACCACCGCTACGGGCGTCGAGCCAACGACGTTAAACAAGTGCGCTTCATGGGAGGCAACCCATGTTCTAAACTTATGCTTCGTTTTGTAGTATTTTTTCCACTTCATTTTTTCTCTATTTTTATAAATAAATCCAGCCGAATCAACTTCTATGAAGGAACTCAGGCATTTCTTGGGTTTTGCAGAAAAAACAAGGCCTCAACCGACCGGGTGGGTTCCCACACGATCGGTTGGGATGTGTCAAATACAAACCAAGAACTGTCCCCGAATGAACCGATCGGTTGGAAACTGAGGAGACCGGGTGACAGACCGGGTGAGCTGGGGAGAACTCTCGGGAAATTTTCGGGGAAAACCACCCGATCGGTTGAGTTCGAACGCGATCAGTTGAAGCAACCGGGTGAGCAGCCCTAAATTCTCGGGAAAAACTTGGTAAGCGGCCAACCGATCGGTTGACATTTCAACCGATCGGTTCGCCTGTCGCTGTTGACTGACTGAACTTTCGAATATAAACGCCGCTCATTGGATCATCCACGAAATTTTCGCTGTTAGCCGCGCCACTTCTGGTTCCATCTGTTGTGGTGGGATGATCACTCTTATTGTCAGTTGTGTTCTGAGGGTACCTCCTGACCTCCCTATTTTGCCTGGGCGTAGCCGTATTGATCGTGATTACTTGATCGACATCAATATGCTCACTCCCTTCGGTGAAGACCGTGCTGTCTACCTCTACAGCCTCGCCTGCGAACCTTTCGCGATCCTGCCACCTTTGGCCCCTTTGCGGGTACCCTATACCCCGTCTCGCCTTCCTTGGGAGTTTTACCCCGATCCTTGGTATTCTCCATTAGTGCATCTGCCACCCTTGGATCCTCCCGATTGGCACCCAACTGTCGGCCCACCTAGTACGATCTTCTTCCACCACAGCCCCCCGGTGCACATCGATCCTCCCGTGCTCCAGCCTGTCGCCCCTCCTTCACCCATAGGCACACCCTCCTCTTCCTCTGAGGATTCTTTCATTCACTATTCCCCTCCCTCCTCCCCCTCCCCCTACCATTCCATTACCAGCGATTCCGATTGACTCCCCCTTGCACATATCTGGATTTCATTGATCATATCATTTCGCTAGCACTTTCTGGTCTAGCTTGGGGACGTCTACTTTGGTGTGCTGTCGTGTTTTGTTTGTTTTTCTCATTTTGTGTGTGTGTGTGTGTGCTTGTTTTTCATTTTTTGAGTGTCGTGTCGTGTGCCTTTTATTTTTATTTTTCGTATTGTTTGATTTTGATTTTGATCTTTCTTTCTTTTTCAGTTTTATCTATGTGTTTTCCTCGTTTTCATTTCTTTTTGTGTCAGTGCGTTCCCCCCCCATTTTCATTGCCCTCCCGTACTCACTCATATTGCATTGAGGGCAATGCAAATTTCAGCTTGGGGGAGTCGCACTGTGTGCGTCGTTTGAGTCCTTCTTTTTTTCGTTTTTTGTGTCGTTTTCATCGTGTTTTTATTTTTTCTTTTCTTCTCTTTTAGCTCTTTCTCCTAGAGATGAATCCTATGATGAATCGCCACAAAGTCACACACACCTAGCATTACATCGATAATCACACTCACTAACCCTAGGATTTCGAGTCCTCTTGCATTTCACGCATCGCGGGTCCACTTAGCTTTTTGTGAGTCGTGTGTCGTGACTAGCATTGGTGTGCTTCTGCCTTGTGATTTTACTTTATATACCTGTCCAGGAATGACCCCTAGATTATCATGCTCCGATTTGAATATGAGGTATTTGTTTCTACTGTTTGCATGCTATATTTATATCGTATACTTCAATTCGCATGCGTCGGGATTCCACAACTAAGGACCAGGATAACCCATTTAGCCTACGCTCTATTTAGCGAGAATAGTTTCCTTTGCCCAAGTGTTTAGATTTCGACTTCTTTTTTTTGTTTTACTTGGTGCAAATCCCCTCGTCGTGTACCGTTTTCCCACTTGGGAGAGTACACATGTGTATAGCCAAAAACCCAAAAATCCAAAAAAAAAGGAGAAAAGAAAAGAAAAACCCAAAAAGAAAAGAAAAGAAAAATTGTGTATAGCCCAAAAATCCAAAAAAAAATACAAATGCCCAAAACCCAAAAAAATTTCCGTGTGAATATTTTTTCATACTTGCCAAGAATAAAGGGAAGGCGAGAATTTGCACCGAGTGTTCTTCTCCACATCATCTCAACCCCCGTCGTTATCGAAAACACTTGGCTTAGGAACTTTTTAGCTAGTATCTAGGCTATAGTGGCGTGATTTCCCTAACCCTAGTTGTGGAGTCCCCGATGCATGATACGCTTCTATTCCCACTCTTCTCATGCATGCTTGAACTTATATTCGCCGCTTAATTCAATTCGGATCGATATTTTGGGTCATGTCTTGGATTTGTGTATATCGAGCCTCATAGCACATCGTAGAAAGCATCACCATTTGCTAGCACACGACCACGCTCACTCGCGCTTCACTGCGTGGACCCACGACACTTATTTGGACTCGCTTTCCTAGGTTTAGTGGTGTGATTTGGCGTTTGCTTGCTTGGTGTGTCGTTTTCGATTTTGGTGGCTCTGATGGACGATCTAGGGCTTAGAGTTTTCTTTTTCTTTCTTCCTTTCTATTTTTCCCTTCCGAGCTCCTACTCTCACTCGTCTTCCTCGAGGACGAGGAAGAGTTCAGCTTGGGGGATTTTGACGTGCGTTTATATTTCATATATTCACGCACGTTTTCTTTTGTGTTTCTCCGTGTTTTTCCGCCGTCTCTTATTCGTTTTCGTATATTTTCCCGTTTTCTTTCACTTTTCTTTATTTATCCATGATTGCAGGGGTTCGACCACGTAGGGGACGTTTAACGATGATATCCCAAGTCCCCGGAGCAACGGGAGAAGTCACGCGTGATCCAGGGGGTCAAACGTCGAAGAATTCATCTTTCAGCCCCTCACCCGGTCGGTTGGTCATCTTCAACCGATCGGGTGATGCACGCGTGCACCACACGGTCTCTGCCGCAGCTCACAAAGAAGTCACCCGACTGGTTCACAGACCGGTTCTGCGGGCGGCTGTTCTCTGTTTTTTCGAGCAGAATTCCAACCGATCGGGTGACTCTCACCCGATCGGTTCATCTGTAGCTGAAGAAGAAGAGCTGAAGACACGGACGTCGAACCGATCGACTCACCCGACTGCTCCAAGATCCAACCGGTCACTCAAGAACTCACCCGACCGGTTCATGAGATCGGGTGAAAACTCGCTGTTTTCTGTTATTTATCTGTAATGGATCAACCGATCGGTTGACTTGTCACCCGATCGGTTGATGCTTAGGTCTATAAATAGAACCCCTAGGGTTCCAGAAAGGGGAGTTGCTGTTTTTCTACTGTTTTATTTCCTTGTGACGGCTGTAATTGTTACTCTTTTGTAAGTTTTCAGATCTTTCTAAAATTTTATTATTGTCTTTATTACTCTATTACTTCCGCATTGCAATTGTCCGATTATTATTTCAACGGTTAAATTTCATTTAGATCGCTTTTTCATGAATTTTTGTGAGTAGTTCCCAAATCTGGGATTTTGGTGGAAACCCCTTCGGGGGCTCTTCCCGATACGTCCATAGGGTTAGGAAATCGATAGGGAGTAGGAATCTAACGGTTACGCGGGGTGTTTCATTGTCATTGGCGGGAAAAAGACCGCCTTTGACCGTTGGGCCAAGGGGGAATAAACTTGGCGGTTGACTCCCTAGCCATAGCTCACGCCTTTAGCGTAGACGCCGAATCCTAGCACGCGGGAGCGGCAGGATGAGACGTCGGGAGATATCGTTGCGGGCTTAGTGCTCCCGGGATCGATCAGTGTTAATGGACACGGGAGTGCCCACTGATCGAATCCGGGAAGTCCGGTGTATCATCCTGGGCACCGACCGGAATATCTGGCCCATGGGACGCCGGTACCACTTTCAGAGGCAACGTCTCACCATTAGACCCTAATCCCGATCGCTATCCACACCTGTAGGCCGTATCGGCGAGAGTCTCTCGTCGGGTTGGAAACCAAAGTCCCGGGTTTTCTTTCTTGTTGTTCATACCCTTTTATTTTCTTTCGTGACAACCATCTACCGATTCGGGCTAGCTCGCCCCTCGGGGTGATTTAGGTCCTACCTGACCCAAGCACAACCTCGCCTCCCTGAGTTCGATATTCCCGCACCCTACACTAACCGTGAAACTTGCGGTAAACGACACCGCGACGCCGCGACGCAAGCGGGGCGCCGGTCAGAGCTCTTTAGCATTGTGCTTTATTTCTTTATATTTTACATAATGTGTGTCATCATTAAAAAGGGGGAGATTGTTGAGTATTGGTGTTTCATACCAATGTTATTTTGATGATGATCACAACATTATGTTGTTGCTAATTACTCTCTTATTTTAGTCTCATAGTTACTTTTAAAGAATATCATCTTTGGAGATTAAACACTTGGTGCAAGGATGGACATCGAGTGGAGAAGGGCCAAAGCTTGGACTTAAGTGGTGCCAAAGTTTGGAGATGATGGGGAGCATCAAGGCATCAAGATTGAAGACATAAACTCTAAGGAAAGCAATGTAATCCATGTAATATTTCCTTTATTGCTTTCTCTCTCATTTGAGTCTAGGTTAATGTAATGCCTTGATAGATGGTCTACTCATACATGCACATGCATTTAACCATCTTAGTGAGCCTTAGGATTATCATAGAATCCAACCCAATATGCTCATCATGACCAAAGACTCATTTGGACTCTTTGGTTCTCCTTAGTCGCCTGCTGAAGGATTCACAGTCGACTGTGTGATTTCCAGTCGCCTGTCGATCCTTCTACAGTCGACTGTTGTGCACAGCTCAAGTCAACATTTCTATTGACTCTACTTGAGCTTTTTGCATCAGTCGACTGATGCTCAGTTTACAGTCGCCTGTATATTTATAGTCGCCTGTGAATTGGTCTACAGTCGTTTGAGTAGCGTAAGTGCATATACTGCATCTCTCTGTTTTTCTCCATCTCCTGCAGCAGACGACTGATGAAGGGTTTACAGTCGCCTGGCTATTTTACAGTCGACTGTCTACTTGTCATCAGTTGCCTGTATGCTTATCTGGAGAAAGAGTGCAGCTCTCTGTTTATTCCATCCCCTGCAGCAGTCGCCTGCTGAAGGTTTTACAGGTGCCTGTCCTGTTCACAGTTGACTGTATCGACTTTATCAGTCGACTGTCGTGGCTCAGATTATAGCCGTTAGATATTTTCTAGCCGTTGGACAGTCGACTGTCATTTGTTCATCAGTCGACTGTCAATGACGTTTCTGCCCAGAAACTAGCCGTTGCAGCCTTTTGTTTTTAGCTATTTCCTTGGGTTTGAGGGATGATATATGGTTCCTATATATATGAGAGGGCTGATACGTTTAGAACTTCTTGATGATATTGCAAATCATTTAGAGATTGAAAAGCCACTCTCAAACTCTCTCATTTCCTTCTTTGAGCTCTCATTCCTCTTCATGCATTGAAGTCAAGCTCAAGGGAAGTCATCCAAGTGCTTTCAAGCCAATCTTAACACTTGGAGATCATCTTCCATGCCTTACATTCAATTATGAATAAGCATCTCAAAGCATATGTAAGAGTATTTATTTTACTTGGTGATTCTTGTAACACTAGTTCTCTTTGTGGGAATTAGTCTTTCTCTCTTTGTGGGAGTTTATCTCTTTGTGGGATTAGGATATTCTCTTAGTGGGAATAACTCTCTTTGTGGGAGTAACGCTCTTAGTGGGAGTTTGGTGTCCTGGTGTATGGCTAACCCTAATTCTCTGAGTGGGAGTTAGTAATTCTCTAGGTGGGAGTTTGACCTCTGTGTAGGGTTGGTTGGGTCCTTGTGTATGGCAAAATCCTCTTGGTAAGGTCTCTCTCTTTGTGAGAGTGTATCTGTTTGTGGGATTTGTATTCACTTCTCTTTATGGGAATTATAGTGAATATTGGTGTGGCTGGGCGTACCCAAGTTTGGGTAACCAGGGTAAAATCTTGTGTTTGCGTTTGGATTGATTGTGTCAATTATTTCCTCTTGCATTTATTATTCCGGATTTGCAAGTTTAATTTTAATTGGACAATTTATTGCCATCACACTATTCACCACCCCTCTAGTGTGTTGTTGTTAGTATTGCAAGGGTAAGGCGATCCTTACACACCGGCCTGATGACCGGCGTCCTTGCGCCTACACCATTCCATGAAGACAATGCAGCATGTATAGCCCAATTACAGGACGGCTACATTCAAGGCGACAAGACGAAGCATATCTCTCCCAAGTTCTTCTGGACGCATGACCTTCAGAAACAAAAACAGATTGAGGTACAGAAGATCCAATCATGTAATAACTTGGCAGATTTGCTTACCAAATCCATGCCTACTAGTATCTTTGAGAAACTTGTACATGGGATTGGGATGTGGAGAGCGAGAAAATGTAAACTGGGTCAGGATGAGAGGACTATGGATGTATAGATACATATGAAACTGATGTATTGATTCATAGGAAATCTGCAAGCCTGAAGCTTGGTCAGATGAGGGGGAGTCAACTGCAGAGTTGTACTCTTTTTCCCTTGTCTATTGGTTTTTTCCCACAGGGTTTTCCATAGTCAAGGTTTTGACGAGGCAACCTCGTTGACTCTGGATCCTGAAGTATCCACCCGATACGCATCTCTAAAACAGAGGAAGTTATGGAGAAACTGCTCTTTATTTAACAAGACAGTCATCCTAATTCGGATTCTGAAGAATTCACCTCTTATTCAATGTTGGTTGGATAAGTGGAGGTGTTATGAATAGGCCCATGAGGCCCATTGGGTATCCGGCCCATCATTGAAAGCTATATATATGAGGTGTGGGGGCTCTTAACTCTCTACACCTATTAATCTACTTTTCCCTTCACAACAGTAATTAGATGTGTTGATGAAAACGGGTTGTTACAAGCATCGAGCATGCTCGTCTCCACAACCAGGAGGTCGTTGCTTCGCCGAGGCTACCCTTCTGCAAGCTGACGCGAGGATCCGCGCGTCCCTCACCGAGCGAACGTGCTTCAACTGATCCCGGGGGACCCACGTGTTCCCATTGACCACGTTGACCTCCCGTGCTCTGGTCAACAATTCAGCGGTGGGAAAACACCCGTAAACAAGAGGAAACCTTTAGCTCTGTGGATTTAGACCTTCGGTCCCTTGCCCATCGCCGGCCCAGCCTCCAAATCTCCCGTCGTCTCCTCCGACGAGCAAACCAAAGCATCGTAAGCTAAGCCCGAGAAACATTCCTCAATGTCACATGGATCGTTCTCACGATCTTGTTGCTCCTCTGCTGCTTGCTGAGCGGGCGACAGAAGTGATTTTGAGATAAAAGAGAAAGGAGGTGTGTTTTGAGGCGAAATTAACAGAAAATGAAGGATAGAGCAAGTTCAAGTTTATATAAAGGGTAAATATGAAAAAAATAGTGGTGAATTATTAAAGCAGAAAAATTTGATACAGTTAATTCAGAATTGAAATTATAAAGATTTACGGTGCAACAATTCGAACTCATGTCCTCGCACAATATGAACACGGACCAAAAACAGTGCAACGAGTTGTAAGGCCCGGATAGACAGATTGGGCCAAGTGGGCTTCAAACCCACATTAATTTCAATTTATATATTTTTGAACCTAGTCAAATCAAGTTCCAAATTTGCTTCTCCTTCGTTTCCACGCTACGAATCTCTGAATTCCATTCAACAAAGGGAAACAAGGGGGTTAAAAAGTGAGTGACGAGAGGATTTTTGTTATTCGATCCTCGCTGCTGCCGCTGTTTCTTCAATGGAATCGAGAGAGTTTGCTGGCAGAAATGTTCAATCTTTCAATCAAACGGAGATCAATTGGGACAAGTAAGCCTCTTTCTATTCCCTTTATAGCCATTCTTTTTAACCTAATACTAATTTTTGTTCAATGTCCGACCTGAGAATATTAAGGCTTTGCTAGGTATGGCTAGAATGGTTAAGTTGTGTTTTTAATGAATCTCTTTCCGGGGCTTAAAAGAAGTTAAGAATGCCCAATTGACGCAGGGGAATTAAACGAGAAATTGATCGGGTTTGTCGCATATTTTTTAAATTGCCATTTACTGAAGTAAGAATTCTATCTCATTTCTGGTATGCCATGATTTTATGAACAAGATCGCTAATGCTAATGGCGTCAGTGCTAACATTGATATTGATGCGGAATAATTTCAATATACTATTAATTTTTTTCGGAGAGGAAATCTCTTATTAATGTTAAATTCAGTTCTTTTCAGTTTTGTCCTGTCTTAGGGATTTGTCTCATCTTAGGGGTTTGTATCATTTTCTGCAGAAAAATGGGTGAATGTGAAGGTCAACTAAAGTTTAAAGACTTGAAATGAATCACAAAGAGAAGGGGAAAAAATACGAGGGGTTACACATGGATTATTTACATATGCCATTTCTAGGTCTTTGTGCATACCAAAAGTCGATACTAAGTGCTACACAAGATGAATATAAAATTTTCCATAGTATCAAAATTACATCATAGGGGATGGAATGTAGACATTAGGAATGACACCATTTTGACATGGGGCTCTGTTCAAATTGGATCATGTATGTGACTTGAGATACCATTTGCATATCGTGTGCTATAGGTGTTAACATGCTTCCATTTAGTGTCCAGACTGTTGGGGCCCTTTAACATTTTCTTTTGTGCTTGTTAAAGGTTCAATCAAGGGTTGGGATCTAAGACAGAGTTGTAAACATGCAAAGAGCTCTGCACGAAGGGTTATTCTTTTTTTATTGAATTTCAAATTTCATCATCATCATTTTTTTTAACTTTAGGTGTCATTTTGAACTTTTAACTTACAAGTTTAAGGAGTTAGTTACGAGTTAAAAGTTGACATAGGGATCATTTCTATCACATTTATTTGAGGGCCTATATAAATAAATTCAGGAACTCAATTTAGAAGCTGTATTTCGGATTATTTCGACATATTCCTTAATAATTAGTTAGGATTTGTAGATAAGGTTTGGCAAGACTAACATGGGTTTAAAGTTTGTATATTTGGTAGTAGCATACTGCCAGTGTCAATAATAATTGCCATTAGCGTATACTACATTTATATAATATATGACATTTATATTATCTAAGAAGCTGATTGTAGCTTGGTTTTGATCCATGAGTCTTCACTTGTATGGCTCTAATTGTGGTGGACTTGGGGATTCATTTCAAATTATGATGGATTGAGTGAGTGGGATAAATATTGAGGATGGAACATTTGGAGGAAGGTGTGGCTTCAAGAATGAAGCATTCTTCATCATGTTGCTGTTGAGTTCAATGATGACATATCAGGACTACGATGTAGTGATGAAAGAATAAAGAAGGATTGGAGAGAGAATATTGATTTATTGTGTTGGTTAATGTCTGAATATCTGTCCTCATTTTATGGTGTCAAAAAATTGGGTTTCCAATTGACACAAGAAGTGGCACTTGATTTCAGCATGGAAATTCGATTGACCTCACCTAACAACAAATAAAAAAAAAAACTACTTTGCAAATAATCTATGTGGAACACGTGATGTCTTGAATACATGCATGCAATGTCATCCATACCGATGTACCACGTTAGAAAATGTAGATTCTGGTTGCCATCCTGATAAATGACCACTGATTTTCCCGAGATGTCTATGATCATCAGTCTTCACTTTCTGGCCACAATCTTAATTTCAACATGTTCAAAACTTGTTGCTGTAAGTATACCTTAAAAATACACAACCACAGTTGCATAACAGTGACAACTTATTCTCCCGTTTATCTTCTTTCCTGGCGCTTTGTTGTATTTATGTAATATGCCGATCATGACTCTGTTATGTTTGGTAATACTTTGGAAGTACTTATATTAGTGAGATATTAGATTCCCTTCCAGTGGGCTTGTTTCTTTAGGGCTATTGGAAATACTTGTAACATATAATATAATCCGTGTTTTATACCATTTCCCATTGACAAAAAAATTATTTTTTTCCCGTATTCTTTTGAAGATTATCCGGACAAATTCTATTGCTTTTTTTTGCTTGCAAGATTAACATAAAATATGCTATGTCTTCTGTTCTGTGATTTATAAATAAACAATACCTTTTTTGGTATTATCTTCATTGGTTCAATGGAATTTTGTCTACTGATGAAGTCTACTTGTCTATCCGTGCAATTGGAAAGACCAGAATTTCTGTTTCGCTTTAGTTTTGTTCTCCTTGATTCATTGTAGGCTTTTGTCTAGCGTTGAAGTAACTGTCTATTGGTACTACTTGAATTGCTCTACTATCTGTCCTTGGGATTGCACTTACACGTTTATTGTTGGCTGTGGAATGTTCAATATTAATGACCTTACTTGTTTTCATGAATGTTTCGCCAATGATGAACTATCCTTCTACCAGCTGTTAGTCATATCTTCATCACTCTGGCACCATTTACTTGATTTAACTGACTGTCGTTTTCTTCTTTATTCACTCCATCCCGCAGGCTTGACAAAACTAAGTTGTATGTCGTTGGAGCCGGCTTGTTTTCTGGTGTCACTGTGGCCCTATATCCCGTATCTGTCATAAAGACAAGGATGCAGGTAGCTTCAAAAGATGTTGCACAGAAGAATGCTTTTTCAGCTTTCAGAAATATTCTAAAAGTAGATGGCATCCCAGGACTCTATAGGGGATTTGGCACAGTTATTACAGGTGCTGTTCCTGCCAGGATCATTTTTCTCACTTCTTTGGAGACCACGAAAGTGGCAGCTTTTAAAATGGTTGAACCACTTAAGCTCTCTGAGCCTGTTCAGGCTGCCATAGCAAATGGTATAGCTGGCATGTTGGCATCTGTTTCCGCGCAAGCTGTATTTGTTCCTATAGATGTGGTATGTTAATCAGTACTTTTTGTATTGTATGCTAATTTTTTACAATCAAACAAAACATTTTTTTCTTCACATGCTGCTGCCGATGATCACAAAAGAGCTTTTGAAACAATTTAGTGAATATCACAGTTATCTGATACGTTGCATTCCCTAAATCATTGCAATCAGATCTTTAGTTGCATCAACGGATGTGTAATTGTATATATAATATTGTTTTGTGTCTGTCACCTGGATCCATAGATATAGACATGGTTAATTATTGCATGGTCTGAAATACAGAAGATAGGTTTAGTATTGTGGCCAGACGAGTTAATGAAGCAGCCATAGTCATGATAGAATGTACATGCTCTTTCTCTGGTATGTTCTTACTAAGAGACAAATTCAGAGCATCATTCTCAAATGTCTAGTCTAACATTCCTAATATTGTGTAATCTAATTTTTCTAGGTTTAGCCTGTACGACCTGACGTGCACAATCAATCCACTAACTGCAGTGAATCAATATATTTATGTTTTACTCTGCTCATGGACTATTCTCTTCCACTCTGCTCTGTTGTGATTTGATCGTCACATGCAATTTGAATCTATAGAGCATGAACTTGAAAGTTGAAGGACTTGTACCGTATGGTTCACAGTGTAGGATTCTGGCATGATTTTGCTTCTCAATTTCTTTGGGGGGGGGGTCTCTCATAGCTTACCCTAATTTATGGTCCTTTTCCATTTAGACATATGCATCTAATTGTTATTAGCTAAACACCATGACCATGCCATTTTTGCAATTTGGTATATCTACTCCAGTGCACATCTTCTGTTCTTTGTTGCTTTTGGCTTTTAACTTCAAGATATGAGTGATGATTATGCTGGTAGCTGGTAGGCCCTTACCTGTCACTGTAGCATCTGCTTCTGTTCTTTGCATGCACTTATGTATACCATGATGATGTTCCATGGTGATTTATACCTGTCACTGTAGCATCGGCTTCTGATTTAGGAAGCTTTAAAAACTAAGATATAAGATATAAGATATAAGAATTTGAAAGTTAACAACATACTACAAAAATTAAGAGACAAATGTAAGTATATCATAGGATTACTGGATATGGGCTGATAGCGTAGGAAAATATCAAAGGGTTCAATATTTTTTAAAGCTTTGATTATTCGGGGATGTTGTACACATACCAGAACCCCAAAACCATAAAATCCCAAATATTAAGTGAACATTAGGGGATTTGACATTCGATCAGATTGATACAAAAAGTTTTGTTGTTCCGAAACAATTGAATTTGTAACAATCTAATCGAGGGTCAAATAACGTTGGATTCATTTGATTTTTGGTATGTTGATCATCTATGATGTGTAGATTACCCGGAAACAAATAGAAAAAAAAAAGAAAACAAGTGGAAATGCGCTGCTCCGTCGGAAATTTTTCCTGCGCTGTCGCACATTTCATTTTCTGATATTTTATCACTATATCAAGGAAAATAAAACAAGGATCATAATTTGTTTACGGGGTATACTGCAATGACCTGTTTTGAATGTTGATTAAGACAGTTATAAATATTTAATTGTCTTATACGTGATAAACACCAAAAACTAAATATTTATCATTGTATTATGTTATGTCTCTTATGCCTGAAAACCAAGCAAAAAGTTTGGTTACACTTGGTAAACAAGACATTATTTATAATCATATTGTGAGCCCTCACTCTTCCATCTGAAGCTATTCATAGAAGGCATGAACTCTTGTACCTAAAAAATAGCCATATCTTAATCTATTTTTTGGGACATGACCTAAGTCTACAATAAATGTTATGGGAGAAGTTATGTTTAATTTCTGATTGCTTCATGACACGTTATGTTTGATTTCTGATAGCTTCTATAGTAGTGAAACTGTGCATGCTTGCTTTTTACCACCTTTTTTCTCTTCTCTTTTCTTTTCTTCTGAATATGATTTCTTCTTTTGTCCTTATTGTTTCTAATCACACTGTGAAGGGTATATGAGTATATCTCAATTTGTCATGCCTGCTTAGTCAGTAGTGTTGCCGAGATGGGTGCCTAAGGGTTGGATACACCTGCTTTGGGCGTAGGCAGTTAGTTTCCCGTCATTGAAATGGTGGGAATGAAGTTGGATGTTGCAACATGCTCATTGCCCAAATGCCCAAGCAATGGCCAAGAATTCCTGTTATTTCATCCGTCTCTAATACAATGTCAATTAGGACTACAGTTGGGTAGGATCGGGTTGAAGGCCAAGCCATGACAAGTACTGAACATAGAAGAAACTGCTCGAACTCAAACCGGACCTTCAGACTCGATATCAACCCAATCTTGGACTTTCATGTTAAAATTGGTTGTGCTGGGCAATTCGGGTTCATATCTTTAATTTTTATTATTTATTTTTCATTATTTATTTATTTTCTTTGGGGGGAGGCTGAGCTATCACAATAAAATAAGTTCAAAAAGTTCCATATGTAGATGTTCAATAATTTTAATTTTTAGAGAAAATGCATTCACAATTATAAGGATGAGAAGGTGTTAAAACAATCAAGAATATATTTAAAAGGAGGAAAACTCTTGAACTACATACAAAGTTATGAACTAATATATCTTAGAAACTTAAAAATGTGTTCATGCTTTTTTCCCTCTACACGATACATGTATAGTTTTGCACATTAAACTCAAATTAATATCTCATTTTATTTTGTATAACTGTATACTTATGTACTAGTCATAACCCGTGCCCGTAGGGCACGATTCATTTAAGATATTCCCATGTTCCCCAAGAATTTTGCTCATCCCAAGGAATTAAGTTAATAACAAAAATCTTAGTTCCTCAACAAATTTAGTACCATCCAAATTTAGTTCATCTCCAAAATTGTAGGGTTCTCCCAGCGAAATTTTCGAGTTCAAAAAATTTTAGTTCATCCCAAAATTTAGTTTTTCAGAGAATTTAGTTTCACACAAAAATTGATAGTCAAAATTGATAGTAAAAATTGATAGTCAAGCTTTAGTTCAGAGAATTTTAGTCTCCTGCAATTAAATGTCTGTTGCTATCTTGGAAAAGATCTTAGAATCAAATGGTTGTTGCTATCCCCAAAAAAGCCTCTTGCTCTCCCCCAAAAGCAGACTCGCTTTCCCAAGTCAAATGGCAAGTTACGAAAAGAAATGGGCCCCACACAAACTCAAAAATACAAACCATTCATCTTAATTTTTAATCCCAACCGTTCATCATCCAAGATTAAATCTCAGCCACTTTTTATCCCCCTCACTTGTCCTAGTCAGCTTGTCCTAGTCAGCCCTAGGATTCAAAAAACTCTGTCAAATGTAATATAGATGTAGGGTTCCATGTAAGGTTATTCTGAAAAAACCTGGCAAGTTTTTGAGTTGGGTTTTTTTGAACCTGTGCCCAACCGGACATGATATATACCTTGCTCATCAGGTTGGTCGGTTGTTTTGTTGTTTTTGTTCTTTCTTGTTCATCTATATATGTTTTTTGTTTTGTTTTGTTTTTTTGGAGGGGAGTCAGGTTAATCCCACACATTTGTGCACTTAAAGCCCATGCTCTAGGAGAATTGGAAGCAGTGTAGCCATAGCTTAAACATTGTTTTTTAACTTCTTGGGGAATTGTTAATAGCATGCTGTCTAATGTTCCATAGATTTCATAGGTGGTGTACCATGGGTGATC
This sequence comes from Scilla litardierei, assembly GCA_030789695.1. Classification (NCBI taxonomy): domain Eukaryota; kingdom Viridiplantae; phylum Streptophyta; class Magnoliopsida; order Asparagales; family Asparagaceae; genus Scilla; species Scilla litardierei. The sequence goes on from CM061141.1 coordinate 30,427,138, forward strand.
AAATGTTCTGACAAAGTATATGTAATCTTCACAAAGTATATGTAATCTTCATCCTTTAAACAAGGAAGCCATTTGCCTGTAGAAATTAAGATATAATAGGTCAATCAATATATATGGCATTAACCATAAGTTTTGATTTGGTGCTTCATACTAATGACAGTGAGAAAACTGTTTGCATATTGTTAGCAAGTTCTTTGGTTTCTACCTTAAATATTTTATTAAATATCTTTGCTTCATATCCCCTTAATTTTATGTGGGGTTAAGAATTTCGAAATTCGGTAAGCATTTTACGCTTGCTATATGGATTCTTGCCTCTCAATTGGTAATGTTTTGAAAATGTAGATGGATGTTTTGGTGTATACTCAAGATGGATAGACGAGTCCGCTTCCTTGAAAATCCTTCATTTTATGGGATATCTATATAGGGATTATTTAGTTGTAGATGATCCCTTCGTAGATCCTCAGCATCTTTTAAGTTTAGAGATTTGAAGGAATTATTACAGGTGATTGGTAGATACCCAACCCATACTAGGCCTCTAACACTAGCCCATTTGTTAGAGACACATCCCATACTAGGTATCTAACAATAGCCTTGCTAAGGACTCAGCCCATACTATGCACATAACACTGGGCTCACACCCAATAGTTATGAATTAGCTAGCATCCAACCCAAAATCAATTGCTATTAGGTGGAGAGGCCATATTATACTTAAACTTTTCTTTTTAATTTTTTCACTTCCGATGTGGGACCAATGTGATCCTAATATACCACCACGCTTCCGACAACAGCCGTCCACGGCGGTCCAGTCTGGGGTGCCCACTCTAAGTGGCTCACTCTGACCCTTACCAAGTCGCATCCTCTTAGGCCGCCTCTTCTGCAACGTGGATCGTAGCATGTCGTTAGATCTGATACTATTTGTTAGTGATACATCCCATACTAGGCCTCTAACACTAGCCCATTTATTGGAGACCCATCACATACTTTGCATCCAACAATAGCCTTGCTAAGGACCCTGCTCATAATAGGCCCATAACACTGGGTTCACACCCAATTGTTAAGTATTAGCTATCATCCAACCCAAAACAAATTGTTATTAGGTGGAGAGGCCCTCTAATACTTAAAACTTTTCTTTTTATTTTTTTCCACTTCCGATGTGGGACTAATGGGATCCTAACAGTGATTCCTAAAAATTATGTAGATGAGAGCTGTCATTCAACACCACATTTGAGAGGTCAGTGCACATTCATCCATGATCTAATCTTAACATTGCAAGGACTCTGCTATTGCTAGTTAAGTATCCTTTTTTCCACAAGATATTTCGTTCACAGCATATTGGTTTCAACTGTAATTAATAATTAACAAGCACACATGAATCCAAGCATGTGCACACATCATTTAAGAACATGACAGATATTTCTATAAACTTGAGTAGTTTCTACTATCATGACGTTTGTGATACGATCCGCTACGGTTTGATGGTAAAAAGAAGATTTTTATTGCTAAACTCAAATCGGAAACTATAAAGTGGGTACTACAATTCAACTACTCGCTAAAAACAACTACAAATTGAAAGGACAATTAGCTAGGGTTTAATTTAAGGGAAATATGGAAAATCCTAATACAATTTATCTAGGAACTAAAGAAATAAGCTAGAGGAATTTCTTCACAAATCTTGCATATCCATTAGGGCCAGCTCTACCCCTTTAATAGAAACATTACAGAATTTGTTACTTTATGAAAATACCCTAGGGGCCAAAAGTACCAGCTGCATCAGTTTGCTGCTTCTATAACTATAGGATCATCATTTGGATGAAAATATCACTTCCTAGAATTTTGGCAAATGATTAAAGCAGAAGTGTATTACATATTGTATCCCTTCTAATATTTAAATTGTTGCTAAATTCATGTGCTCATACATGAAGCTATCACTAAGCTCATGGCATACTGGTGAATTACTGTCTTATAGTAGATATTGTCACTAATCACTTATATGTCATAGATGGCTTTTGGTTGATGTCTACAATTAATTCTATGCTTTTTAATATTATTATATGGTCTTGTTCGGTGTTGCTTAAAGTAAGTGCTTATATGGCTTTTAAAGCGAATACATGCATTTTTAATTTGAAAAATAGATGTTTGGTAACCACTTTAAAAAAGTACTTTTAGACGCAAAAGACAATGCTGCCCTGTAAGCTATATTATTTGGCTTACCCTACACAAACAAAAAATCACTATTTTTGCTTTACTACCGTGACAGATTCAGGAATTAAATTCAGGTGTGCACAATTTTTTTGGTCAGAAATAATTTTTTTATCTTATTTATTGCAAAATTGTAACAGAAATGAAAAATCACATTGACTCAAGCGCATCATTAGACAAGATGGCCGTAACGACTTACAAATTATAATTACACTTGATGAGATCTCATGTTTTGAAAATGTTGTATAACAATTTCATTGTTGATGCTATCAAAAATATCCTTTTCAATGTACATAATCAAGTTTTTATTCATCATTTGATCTCGCATTCGATTGCATAATAATAATATTCATACAAGAAAATACGGCCACAATTGTTGATGTAGCTACCGAAGAACCAAAACAAGTGTAATAAGCAAATAAACTAATGGATATACCTTATCCTTTTTCATCTTGACCATCTTTTTAACAAGATATCTTAATCCTTTGAGTCCAACAAACTCCTTATTAGAGTGCATATCAAATATATAAGTTTCAAGTTGATTTTCAAGTTTCAAAGCTCTACAGGAGAAAAATCTTCGGGATAAAATTGAGCAAGATGGATTAGCTTTTGCTTGTCATAAGTAGAAAAAGAATCATTATGATATAAACATGCTATACAAAGAAGAAGCTCAATGTTTGCCTCGGTGAAACGATCATTTAATTCCGGAAGTTGCAAATCAATAACTGAATAAACCAATTCGATAAAAAATGATGCAAATTCGTCACTTCTTGAACTTTACGCTTTGATCTCCTCAAGCTACAAGGATATTACATATGTTAGGAGCATTAATTTTGTTTTTTCACAAAAAGAAGAAACTTCACCATAAAATGTCACACATTTGTCATCTTGCATCATTTGTAACATTTGCTTACATATTTTTCCCTAAGTCATAGCATTCACTATATCTTGATTCCTTTTTTGCAATGCTTTTGACAATTCATCTGTGATTCCTAATATGACTTTCATCAAATGAAGAGTAAAAACAAAATCAAAGGATTGTGTCATACCCAACAAATTATTTTGTTCAAATTTTTGCTCAGAACTCGACTACGCATTTGCAATTATCTCAAGAAGATCAACGGTAGATGAGAACATAGTTTTCAAGTTGAGTAAAGAATCATAATGAGAGGTCTAACATGTATCTGAAGAACGCTTAAGCATAGTTTCTTGGTTTACGCCTTTCGTCATTGTCAAGAGTTTCAATAATCGTACCTGATTGGAATTGATGAAACATATTTAGAAGAACCTTTAGCAACATTGATGACACCAGCAATTGTATGGAATAAACTTGCAACTTGAGTATTTTTTGGCTACCGCTATAAGGGCACGTTAAAGTTGATGAGCAAAACAATGAATATAAAAAGCATATGAGTTCTCATTTAAAATAAGCGTTTTTAATCCATTAAACTCTCCTTGCATATTACTAGCACCATCATAACATTGCCCCCACTATCTAGAAATACTCAACCAATGTCTAAAAAAACAATTAATTGCATCTTTAAGTGAGAGAGTAGTTGTACTTGTAACATGTTCACGACCCACAAAATGCTCAACTACATAACCATTTTTATTCATATAATGCAACACAATAGCCATCTACTTCTTTTAGGAATGGAACTACATGTGGGCACATGGAAATTAAGAATAAAATTACTTATATATACTTCGATAAAAAATTACCATGAGAATACATATTTATATATAATTTATTAAGAAGTACAACACCTGCGACGTTAGCTTAGTCGTCAGTGTTGCATGGGCCGTGGCTGCTACATGGGTTCGAATCCCAGTAGCACCTTTTTGTCGCTTGAAATTTTTTGTGGGAAAAAATGATATGCCATTTTTAATGAAGATGACCTACATGCCCTTGAGACTTCTGTGGAATTAGGAATCTTCCTCTGCTACTTCTTTTGTCAAAATTTCTCTTCGACTTAGACTCGATGACAGAGACAAAGATGATTTAGGGATCTTCCTCTTCGACTTACAGAGACGAATTGCCGAGGCCCGAAGCTTTGTTTTGTTTGGTTCTCTAATTTGACCCATAGCCTGTCGTCCCGTTGCCGTCGTCGTCACCCCGTCGCTGTCGTGGTCGTCGTCCTCTAAACCCAGGTTGTCCCCTCTTCTCCAATTTTGCTCTGTTTGTGCAGGTGTGCATGCCATCATATGAATCTATGATAGTCTGATTTGTGGTTGTAACTTTGTTTAGTTTGCTTTGTTAATTTGTGTTTCCTGTTTAAGCATCATTCTTTAATGTTCTGATTTGTGGTAATGGTTTTGTTTTGTTTGCTTTGTTAATTTGTTTTCCTATTTAAGCTTCATTCAGCACTTGGCTTTGTTAATTTGTTTTTCCTATTATTTGACATGTTGGTAAATAAGCTTCAATAAATTTATTTTGTGAAATAGCCATGTATAGATACTTTAAAAGGACTTTAGAGTCACCACCTTCAACATAATGCCAACACGAAATCAAGTAGAGAAGAATTTGACCATATGAATCTTGAGGCGGCCGGGAAAAATAATGACAACACGAAATCAAGTAGAGAAAAATTTGACCATATGAAGCTTGAGGCTGATCCTAAAAAAGAGTTCGTATTTCACATAATCATCCAAATAAGACGATGTACGAAGAGCATATATAGCAAAAAGTCAACCGAACTTTATTAATTTTTCCTCCATCAAATTTGAGGCAAAAGAAAAGTATTTCAACCATGCTTAGTATTCTCAATATGCTAATTGGTTGGAATATATCGAGATAAAAGATGTGACCTTTTGCCTTTGTTGCTATCTATTTAAACCAATACCGGATATCAAGGAGGTTGTGATCATTGTGTTGGTCAGGGATTCAGAAATTAGAAAAAGAATGATAAATTTGATTGTCATGTTGAAGGTCATAATAATGCGCATTACCAAGCTTGGAATAAGTTTGAAGCCTTAAGGAATCAAAAACAACATATTGAGCATGCTTTCATGAAGCAAACAAATTAAATTCGAAGGGAATATCTAATGAGATTGAATGCATCAATTGCTTGTGTTCGGTTTCTTTTATGACAAAGAGCTTGCATTCCGTGGCGACAATGAATTGGATAGCTCAAGAAATCAAGGCAACTTTCTTAAGCTTTTGAAGTTTTTAGCACAACATAATGATGATATAAATTCTATGACACTAAAGAAAGCTCCTGAAAATCTCACATTAACGTCACCTAGTATTCAAAAGGATATTGTAAATGCTTTTGCTGTTGACACCATAAATATCATTATGAAAGATATATGTGATGCATTTTTTCTTATTTGGCCAATGAATCTCGTGATATCTCGATAAATGAGCAGATGGCTATTGTGTTGTGTTTGTTAGATCTCCTGGCACACCAAATATACTAGAGGGGTGGTGAATAATGTATATCACGACGGAATTGTAAAATTAAAAGTAACTAAAAAATTGCAATAAGAGTGCAGAAGTAAATAAACACAATCCATAGAATAGCAAACACAAACACAACGATTTATCCTGATTCGGATCCTTGTGATCCTACGCCCAGTCATCTTCCCAGTAAAGATTTTCAATCCACTAAAACACTTTCTCCCCACAAGCAATCAAATTACAAAGATGCTAATACTCCCAGTGTTGCAAAATTGTACACTCTCTTCAACAAGAGATTCATCAAATGAAAGAGAAAGAGTAAAGAAACAATATCAACTATAGCCTTGATAATGTAGAAATTATATTGTAAGTAAGGTGATGGAATCTCCAAGGTTCTTGATGTGAATTTATGGTAGAACACAATTGGAAATTAGACTTTCTAATGAGGAAATTTTTTTGCAGAGGTTTCTCAAAGAAATCTGAAAATTACTCTCTTTCTAGAGAGAGAGAACACTTAAGAATGTGAGAGAGTGTGAATTGATTCGTATATCAAGGCAGAGGTCTTGGGGTCTATTTATAGGCCAAAGGGATAGTTTATGACCGTTTAACAACTGCCCAAAGTTTCAGGAAAATCTGAACCGTTTTACGAAAATTGGTCGACTAGTAGAGTGATTGGTCGACTAATTTTTGTTGCTAATCTGGAATATGATTGTTAAGTCAGCCTTTGATGAAAGGACATAAATGAATTGACATAAACTGACATAAACAGTCAAATTTTTTGTCTGTTTGGGGTGGTTAAAACTAACATTGGTAAGTGATAGAAACTATTTGATTAATTAAAAAATTAATCAAAAATAAAACAGTCTGATTAACTGTCAGAAATATAATTGTCTGAGATAACTATTTATTGGTGGACTAATCAACTCTATTGGTCGACTAAAAACTGAAATTTAGGAAAATGTTGAAAATTGGTCCTAATGACGTAAAAAATAGGGTTGACAAAATTTTGGCATTTTTTGAATTTTTGTGGAATATACTGGTCGACCAGAAGAAGGTATTGGTCGACCAATTTTGGCTTTGACTTGGTTTTTTTTGAAGACGGACCCTAAAGGGTTAAGATAGATCATCATCAAGGCTTTTACATTTTAAGTATATGCAAGTATAAAAATGAAGATTACATCACTTTTCACAGGATATAAAATTTCATCGTTATGTGTCGCCTTGTGTTTGATGCTTCTTATTGCAATGAGTAGTCTCCGATGATTATCTTATCTGAGTGGGTCTTTAAAATCTGCATAGATAAAGTTAGTATATACACAAATATAACATTTGTATCATCAAAACCATATGAGAAGTTGTGAGTTTTCGACATTCTATCCCCTTTTGATGATTTTACAAACATTACTAAAGTATGAAAAATATGTTTCTATATATAAAAAGAAAGGCTCCACCTAAATATTTGTTGTATATGCCATATATACATATACATATTATATATGAGGGATGTTTTTGAACTTATCCTATATGGCAATGTCATGTCAAAAATTGGGGGAAAATTTGTTGGGGGAAACAAAATTGGAGGTAAATAAAAGCTTTGAAACTTTTTTAAAGAACTTATTAAGCCTTTTTAATTTGTTGGGAAGAAACAAAAGTGGGGGAAATTTGTTGGAGGGAAACAGGGGGGGACAAAAGCTTTGAACCTTTTTTGGAGAACTTATCATATACCTTCAAAAAAATCAACCCGCATATCAAGCCTTATTTTTTGAGAACTTATCATAACTTCACAAAAAACCCACTACATTGATTAGCCTGCATTGCTTGGCTTGCATTGATTTGCCTGCATTTAAGCTTAACGGGCATGATTGTTTTTCCTTAAACAAAATAATTAAAGCATTAGGCATTGGTAATTAGCCCGTATTTCAAGCCATTGCATTTCGCATGGTACATTAATAACTAACGATTATTTTGTGGGGAGCTTATTTTGAGCGGCCGCTGAGCTTATTTTGGGGGAAATGGAAACCCTACGTTAAAAGGTGTTTTCAATGCAGCATCATAGATAGAATGGGGCTCACCAACACAGATGAAATTATTGCGTTTTAACTATTATTGTTCGTTTAAAATTAGGGGATCCAAGATTTTGAGGGGAGAAATTTTAATTGAACCGTGCCCTTGGGCACGGGTTATGACTAGTATTCAATAAATGAAAGAAAAATGGCATATGTGTGTGTAAGTGAGATCATAAAGGAGCATGTTGTTGAGTAAAGTATACAATTTTAAGAAAAAAATCATAGTTTAAGCAAGTTTAAACAATTCTAAGTATTAGTAATGATGTGTATTCATGCATTTTCTCCCCATGTCAAATCAGCAAAAAGTGGGGTAATCTGTGCAATTGGTCGACTAACCAACAGAACTGGTCGACCAAAAAGTACAGAAAATTAAAAATTTGACAGCAATTGAAATGACAATTTTCATTAGATTCATAAGATTGCAAATACAAACACTAAATACAGAAAGCAAATATAGCAAACTGAAACAAACTGCATCAAATACAGAACACACCATACACCTTAAAATTAAAACACTAGTCTTCAGGAATTAGTCGACCAACTGATTGTTGTGGTCAGCCAATATTGGAATTTCGTCCAGAATGGCCTCAAAATAGCCTCAAAAGTCTGGAGGAGGAGGATAATAACGAGAGCTTGAGGGTGCAAATGGAGCCCATTGTTCAAAATAACTTAAGTTTTTTTGCTTGGTTTTCTTGCTTGTTCTCCATTGCATGATATTTGCATCTCCCATCCGATCAAGACGTGATTCGAAGGCGCTAAAGTGAGTTTGAACTCCTTCAAACCCCTTGTTCATGTCGGTGCGGAGATCATTGATGTGGTCTTGGAGAGAAGCTTGAGGAGGTGGAGATGGAGGAGTACAAAGATTAACGATTGTTTTATGGCGGCACGGTGGTGGTTCTATGTGTTGGTGGAGATGGAGGAGTACAAAGATTAACGATTGTTTTATGGCGGCGCGGTGGTGGTTCTATGTGTTGCTCTCTTTCTTCTTGTTATGGAGGTAGTGGAAGTTCTATTCGGTTTACAACGGAATGATCGAAACGTTGGGGATTAAAAACTGAAACTTCACGATCAAGAGAAACATTAAAGTGTTGGAGAATCCTAGTGATGGTGCTAGGAAGGAAAATGTGGGATGTGACTGGTTTTATTACAGTCAAGTCAACATAATAGGGATAACCCAATTAACTTTAATACCTTCATGATAGCATAAAGAGCCCGAGTATGATTCTCATTAACATGGTTAAAGGGACCAGCTTTAGGAATGTGATTATACGTAATAATCTTAAGAAGCAGGACATGATTCAATGCTACCGCGCTCATTCCTATACGAAAGTTTGGGCTTAATCGAGCAATAGTACACGGGTCATCCATAGGAACTCCTAGACCAAAAGTATGAGAATGAGGGATACCTAGACTTTGTGCAAGTGATTCGTAGGTAAGGTGTATTTCTACACTTTTGACGGAGGTGTCAAGATAGATAAGTCCTTCATCTTGAAAGACTACTATGTTAGCATAATTTTTTTGACAAGGCTAAGAAAATAAGGAGTGGTGAAAGACTGAGATGACCAACATTACCTAGAAGAGGAAGGATGTGGTAATTGCGAATTACTTCATCACTAAAGTCAAAAAAAGTTCGGGGGGGGGGGGGGGGGGGGGAAGTCACGTTGGCCATGACATCGAATTTGGCTCGGGCCTTAACAGTGTTGAAGGCAACCGGGTGACGGTCGCCCGGATTCTGGCGGTGCTGGTGGCTAGGATAGAAGGAGGACGCCTTTAGATACCTAGGCTTGAAGAGACACGAACGTTTTGAGTATTAGGACTTTGGTTTTCGCATAGGAGAAAGGATGAAGAATTCATGGCTTTAAATAGATGATTTGGAAGAGGGAAATTTAAATTTGAATCATCAAAACCGAAATAAAACCAATGAAAACGTTTATAAACTTCCTCATGATGTTGGAAAACGAATCAGTGCAAAAATTGCGGCATGGAACAATAAAATTCATCAGTTTTCTAAAAACTGTTAACGATTGGTCGACTAGTCTTGTTGACTGGTCGACTAATCGCGGGTTAAGCCCTTCTTCATTGTGTGGGAAAGATGAGTGAACAGTGTTTTGAACACTTAATTCGGTCAAAAAATTCTGACGTGGACCAGCAACTTATGTGTAGGTGTACTTGATAAGAAAAGATGTGTACTTGTATGTAAGAAGGATTTGACTATACACTACTTTGATGTAAGGTGTGTAAGAGATTTGATTGTAAGTACAATGTCCTTGCTTCTTTTAAGAGGGAAATTCAAACACGAGTTTTGTCTTCTAGTGTGAACTCTTAATTAAAATAATTCTCTTATATTACAATCAAGTAAATAATAATAATTTATAATAAAAGATAACACATATATAAATCTGGAATTATATATTTTGAATATGCGGATTGGTTGACTAGAAAGGTTGGTTGGTCGACCAAAATAAATACAAAATAATTCAGAAACATCCAAAAAATTATATAATGAAAATAATATAATATTAAGTAATAATATAGTATTAAAACTCAGATTCACTTAATATACTTGTATGTAAGAAGGATTTGACTATACACTACCTTGATGTAAGGTGGGTAAGAGATTTGACCATAACTACAATGTACTTGCTCCTTTTAAGAGGGAAATTCAAACAAGAGTTTGTCTTCTAGTGTGAACTCTTAATTAAAATAATTCTCTTATATTACAATCAAGTAAATAATAATAATTTATAATAAAAGATAACACATATATAAATCTGGAATTATATATTCTGAATATGCGGATTAATCGACTAGAAAGGTTGGTTGGTCGACCAAAATAAATACAAAATAATTCAGAAACATCCAGAAAAATTATATAATGAAAATAATATATTATTAAGTAATAATATAATATTAAAACTCAGATTGACTTAATATACCTAACTCTCTTCTAAGATTCGGAAAAGTCTCTTCCTTAAGAGGCTTGGTAAGGGTATCGGCAATTTGATTTTTAGTATCAATATATTTCAAATTAATATCACCTTTTTGAACATGATCATCCAAGAAGTGATGCTGGATATCTATATGTTTACTACGTGCATAATGTACTGGATTTTGGACAAATTAATAGCCGTAGTGTTGTCACACTTGATTGGACATGTGTTACATTTAATGTCATAATCTAAAATGTTTTGTTTCATACATAGTATTTGTGCACATGCTAACCATGCGGCTATATATTCTACTTCTGTGGTTGATAATGAAACAGAATTTTGTTTCGTACTAAACCAAGAAACTAAGGCTTGACCTAAAAAGTGACAAATTCCACTTGTACTTTTACGATCAGATTTGCAACCAGCAAAATCTGCATCACTAAATGATATTAAATCAAATGAATATGATTTTAGATAGAATAGACGAAAATCAGATGTATGTTGAATATACCTAATTATTCTTTTGACAGCAGTCAAATGTGATACCTTAGGATCAGACTGATACCTTGCACATAAATATACTGAAAACATAATGTCTGGTCTACTAGCAGTAAGGTAACGTACTGATCCAATCATACCACGATATAAGCGTTGATCAATACTTTTATCATTTAGATCTTTGTCAAGAGTTGATGTACCGATTGGAGTACGTTTCTTTGCAGAATGCTCTATGCAAATCGTTTGATGAGTTCCTTTGTATATTTACTTTGGTGAATAAATATACATTCCTTCATTTGTTTGATTTGTAGTCCAAGAAAGTATGTAAGTTCACCCATGTGACTCATCTCAAATTCATTCTGCATTTTCTTAGAAAATTCTTGACATAACAAATCATTAGTAGATTCAAATATTATATCAACAACAATATATTTGAATAATTATAACATCAGAATTTACATGTTTAGTAAATAAGATAAAATCTATCTTACCAATAGAATAAACCAGATTTCAATAGAAAATTATCTAGTCTTTCATACAAGCATATGGTGCTTGTTTTAAACCATATAATGTTTTTTAATTTGAAAACATAATTTTCCAAAGTTCCATGTTGAAATCCAGGTGTTGTTCTACATAGACTGCTTAATAATATGATTTAAAAAAGCGTTTTTAACATCTATTTGATATAACTTAAAGTCTTTATAACATGCATATGCTAATAACATTCTAATAATCGTGCAACTGATGCATATGTTTCATCATAAATTATACATTCTTCTTGATTTTATACTTATGCAACTAATCTAGCCTTATTCCTAAGTACTTGACCAGATTCATCTAACTTATTTTTAAATACCCATTTTGTTCCTATAACAAGATGATTTGAAGGTCTTGGTACTAGTTCTCATACATCATCCTTTTGAATCGATTAAGTTCTTCTTACATTGCTATCATCCATGAACTATCTTTGCTTGCTTCATTAACATTCGTTGGTTCATTGGATGATATAAATGCACAATGAGTCATTTGTTTTATTTGTGATTTAGTTCTTACACCCTCAGTTATACCTCCAATAACTAAATCATGTGGATGGTTAGAAACTTCAACAAATGCCTTAGGAAGAGTTGTATTTGTTGGAATTGTTTCAGGGATGGAATGGGTAGAACCATCATTGTCATCTAACTTAATATTTTCTAGTGAATTAGTAAGAGGTATTGAATCATCATCTTCTATGGGTATGTTTAAAGAATAATTTTCATCAAAACTTACATGAATTGATTCTTCACTACATAAAGTTCTTTTATGATAAATCCTATATGCTTTATTATATGTAGAATAACATTCAAATATACATTCATCAGATTTAGAATCAAATTTATCTAATGCATCCCTAGTATTAAAAATAAACATTTACATCCAAAATCTCTAAAATATGATACTCATGGAATTCTATCATAGAATAATTCAAAACATGTTTTATTAAGTTGAGGTTGTACCAAATTCTATTTAATATATAACATGCAGTAGCAACAACTTCTGCCCAAAAATACTTTGGTAAGTTACTATCACATAACATGGTTCTAGCACATTCTTGTAAAGTTTTATTTTTTCTTTCAACTACACCATTTTGTGGTACGGCTCTAGGAAAAGAAAATTTATGTGTTATACCATGTTTATTACAAAATTTTGTAAATAATTCATTTTCAAATTTTACTTTATGATCGCTACGAATGGTTATAATGGTTGAAGATTTCAATTATTGAGTTTTTTTACAAAATATTGTAAATTATTCAAATGCATCATTTTTATGTTTCAAAAATAATATCCAAGTATATCTTGAATAATTCTACACAATTACAAATACATATTTACTTCCATTTAAAGAGGCTATTCTAGATGGACCAAATAAGTCCAAATGTAAAAGTTTAAGTGGTTGTTTTTTAGAAATAAAATCTTTTGATTTTAAAAAAGATTTATGCATTTTACCTTGTTGACATGCATCACAAAATTGTGTGCGATTAAAAGATATATTCGGCATTCCTAAAACTGTTTAGAAATGCTTGCCAAATGTTTGAAGTTAGTGTGTCCAAAACGTTTGTGCCATAAAAATGTATTTTCTGTGGATGCTAATAAACAATGATTATGTGAAGATATTTTCATGTATAATATATATATATATATATATATAATATTTTTACAACTACCTTGAAATAATTTATATGTCATATTAAAATTATATATAATACATGCATCCTTTTCAAAAACTATTTTAAAATATTAATCATATAATTGAGAGATAGATAAGAGATTATGTTTCAAACCGTCAACGAGGATCACATTTTCGATGATTGGCTTATCTGGATCACTAACTGTTCCAATGCCAATAAATTTAACTTTGTCGAACTTCTTATCTCTTTTGAAATTGTTAAATGTTCGCTCTTTTGGTTTAAGGAGTAGACAATCCTTTTTCATATGTCGAGGCATGTTACATTGAAAACATAGAGAAGTATCAGTATTTTTAGACTTCAAAATTTTATACTTACCTCTTAGAAACTTTCTAAAGTTTCTAATAAGTAATGCCATCATCATCGTCCATGTCCGAGTCATCGGTGTCAGATGATGCGTTGAAAGCAATCACTTTCTTCTTTGCGTCTGATTGTTCTTTGCGGTCTTGAAGTTGTACTTCATATGCCATTAAGTTACCAACGAGACTTTCAATGGTGAGAGTTGACAAGTCATTGGCTTCTTTTATTGATGTTGTCTTTTTCTCCTATTCTGGTGTCAAGGCACGAAGGATCTTACTAACATGTTTTGTTTGAGTATATTCTTTATCAAGAGCAATTAGAGAGTTTGTGATGTCGGTAAATCTAGTTATCATCTCTCCAATTGTCTCGTTATCCTTCATCTTAAATAACTCAAACCTGTGAACACGAACAGAAATTTTAGTACCCTTAACTTTAGTAGTTCCTTTGTGTGTTACCTCGAGTGTATGCCAAATATCATATGCTGATTTGGTCTGAGAGACTCGATTGAACCCATTCTTGTCCATGACACAAAATAGTGCATTCATCTCCTTTCAATTGTGAGTTGCAGCAGATTTGTCGTTTGCGGTTCATTGGACGTAAGGAGTTGTAGGCTTCTCCTATTGAGTTTCCAACATGTTCCAAAGTTGGTAATCAATACTTGGAAGATAGATCGTCATCCTCTTCTTCCAATATGAGTAGTTGGAACCATTGAATAGTGGAGGCCTTGTAGTAGAGTGCCATTCTGGAAATTGTGATGAAGAAGTTGAGTTGTTCGTCGGATAGGTGTATGCCAGCTTAACCATGCTCTGATACCAAATATTGGATCTCCTGGCACACCAAATACACTAGAGGGTGTGTGAATAATGCATATCATGACGAAATTGCAAAATTAAAAGTAACTAAAAAATTACAATAAGAGTGCGGAAGTAAATTAACACAATACAGAGAATAGCAAACGCAAACACAACGATTTATCCTGATTCGGATCCATGTGATCATTCGTCCAGTCCTCTACACCGTAGAGATTTTCAATCCACTAAAACACGTGCTCCCTGCAATGAATCAACATACAAAGATGCCAACACTCCTCTCTTCAATAAGAGATTCATCAAATAAAAGAGAGTAAAGAAACAATATCACCTATAACCTTGATAATGTAGAAATTATATTGTAAGTAAGGTGATGGAATCTCCAAGGTTCTTGATATGAATTTGTGGTAGAACACAATTGGAAATTAGACTTTCTAATGAAGACAAATTTCTACATAGGTTTCTCAGAGAAATCTGAAAATTACTCTCTTTCTAGAGAGAGAAAGAACACTTAAGAATGAGAGAGAGTGTGTGAATTGATTCGTATATCAAGGCAGAGGTCCTGGGGTCTATTTATAGGCCAAATGGAGTTTATGACCATTTGACAACTGCATAAAATTTCAGGAAAATCTGAACCGTTTTTACAAAAAATGGTCAACTAGTAGAAGTGATTGGTCGACTAATTTTTTCTACTAATCTTGAATACGACTGTTGAGTTAGCCTTTAACGAAAGGACATAAATGAACTGATAAAACTGACGTAAACTATCAAATTTTTGTTCGTTTGGGGTGGTTAAAACTGCCATTGGTCAGTTATAGAAACTATTTGATTAATTAAAAATTAATCAAAAATAAAACGATCAGATTAACTATTAGAAATATAACTGTCTGAGATAACTATTTCAATAACTAATTGATCGACTAATCAACTCTACTGGTCGACAAAAAAACTGAAATTTAGGAAAATGTTGAAAATGATCATAATGACTTGAAAACAGGTTTGACAAAATTTTGGCATTTTTTGAATTTTTGTGGAATATTATTGGTCGATCAGGAGAAGGTATTGGTCGACTAATTTTGACTTTGACTTGATTTTTTGACCCTAAAAGACTAAGATAGATCATCATCAAGGCTTTTACATACTAAGTATATGCAAGAATAAAAATGAAGATTACATCGCTTTTCATAAGATACAAAATTTCATCGTTATGCGTCGTCTTGTGTTTGAAGCTTCTTGCAATGAGTAGTCTCCGATGATTATCTTATCTGAGTGGGTCTTTAAAACATGCATAGATACAGTTACTATATACACATATATAATGTTTGTCTCATCAAAACCATATGAGAAGTTGTGAGTTTCCAACAGTGTTATGTGAATAAAAATGGTTGTGTAGTAGAGTGTTTTGTGGGCTTTGAACATGTTACAAGTATAACGGCTCTCTCACTTAACTATGCAATTGATCACTTCTTTTCTAGGCATATGTTGAGTATTTCTAGATTGTGCGGTCAAGGTTATGATGTAGCTAGTAATATGAAAGAAGAGTTCAATGGATTAAAAATGCTTATTTTAAATGAGAACCTCTATGTTTTTATATTCACTCTTTTGCTCAACTTGCTCGTGTAGCGGTGATCAAAACACACACTCAAGTTGTAAGCTTATCTGATGCTAGACGGAAGCAGGAAGGGATGTGGTGGGAATTTGGGGAAGACGTAGATTAGGGATTTGATAACTTTTTGGATCTCACACCCCGAAATTTTTTCGATCACCGACTTGTATGCCTCGCACATGGAGATTTTTCGGACCTCTTGCCCAAGCAATTAAGCACACTCTCGCACACTAATGCAAAAGATTTCATTTGTGGGGAAACTAAAAGTTTGCATCAACTAATTTTCATTGAATTCTTCATTTCAAAAAAACTAATAAGTTTGTGGCCTTTGTATTTGTTTACAACTTTATTCTCTGAAACTGATTAGGACTAAAAATTCTAAATCAACTCAAACTCAAATAACAAAAAAGGATTCAAATTACAAATAGACTCAAATAACTAAAATCCTTAAAATAACGAAAGGACTTAACTAATTAGAATCCTCTAAGGATTCAAACTCCATCTTTAATTCAATCTCCAATTCGTTCAAACTCCAATTCAAATTCAATCTCTATCATAAGAATTTCACCACCTGGTGAACTGCGAAAATGGCGATATGAATAGCATATCCAAGTAGCAAGAACAGTCATCCATAGCTGGAGAAGATGTGTTCATGAACTTTGAAGTATAATAGGATGTGTATTTGTATGCGAACATCTTCTGCAAAATTCTTCCAAATAGCAAAAGAGGTAAAAGCATATAGAATCTTCTTGGGATGTAGAGAATCTGGGATGAGAAAGTCAATGTGCTCAATGTCCTCAAGCTTTGGTAAACTAATCGAGTCGGTCACATCAAGAATGTAACTCAATAAAGCTCGTCAAGAATCTGTATGATGCATGCAAAGCCTCTTTGTTGGTTCTAGTACAAGCCTCTCTAAGCAAACGCGAGTCATCTCATCATTTTAATTGTTAATTCTTGTAAATTTCTATTTGATATTTGATTTTGTAGCAGACTTGTGAGTATGTTGGGAATGAGGGTCTGCCACCATATGTGGCAATTTTGTAATTTTGTGCTCAAGGGGGCATTGTTGTAAATATGGACCAATAAGTCAACTAAATGGGATGTGAGGGGTTAGGATATGAAGAAGACTAGAAAGTAGATATTAGAAGTTTATGAGTAGAGTGTAGATATAGATCTTGAGAGAGTTAGACTTTATCTCGAATCAAAGGTAGGAGATGTTAGGACCAGTGGCTACACAACATACATTAAACCGTAAATGGTGTATTGGCAAGCAAATATACTTAATTAAAAAATTACTAACAATTAAACGCACAATGCAACGGAAATAAAAATAATACGCTTAACAACAACCACAAAAAGAATAACGCCAATGCAAACGCAAACACAACAGGTGTATCCTGGTTCGGTTCCCTATCCGGCAATCTTACTCTAATCCCACGTTGTAATCGCACTCTGTGGATTTCACTAACACTCTTCCCGGGTACAATCAACCAACACCACAACACAGTGCTTGGTTGTAATTCTCCCACTACAAGAGAGCAAATGAATAAACCCTCCAAAGCGAATAATCCCTAACCGGAACACCAAGGAATAAACCCTCCAAGGATGGAGTAACCCTCCAATTGAAGTATACCCTCCAATATGCTCTCATAACCCGAGAGTTAGATTTCACAAAAATGAAATGAAATACACACTTACCTAAGCCTTGAATAGATATTACCTATGCAAAGATGAATGCATGGAAGCGTGGAAATCAAGTGCTTGATGATGAGCTTGATGCACTTGGAAGATTCTCCTTAAGCTAGGGTTTCAACATCTAGATCTTGCTTTAAGTGAAGGAGAAGAATGAGCGACGGTGATGCTTTAACCCCAAGCTATTTGGCTCTCTAAAATGATTTCTATCTGTGTGGAGAGATGGCCAAAACTTCCTCTTAATCGTGCTTAAATAGCACTCTCAAATCGGCACAAAACCCAAGAAAGAAAACCCAGAAAATCGCAGCATAACGGCTATAAATTGTCAGAAAAGCTGAGTCATCAGACGTCTGAAGAAGGGTTCCCAGACGACTGATCAATTGTTCAGACATCTGGAAACCGAACATCAGACAAATGACAGAAGAGTTGGTCTGAAGAAAAAGCTTGACCAAACTCACAGCAACCAAACGTCTGAAAAACAATCAGACTGCTGGAACACTGTTTAGACGTCTGATAATCCTTCATCAGACGAGTGATCCAATGTGGGTCAGTGATCCAATGTGGGTGAGGAGAGAGACATCTCTCGAAAAATAAACACATTGAAATCAGACGACTGAAGTTCAACACCCAGAGGTCTGAGAAACTGTTCAGATGTCTGATAAATGAACTTCAGATTGCCGACATAAGGCTGTGTTTGTATAACTGATATACAGACACACCAGACGTCTGGGCATCCTACACCGGACGTCTAGTCCTGGTCCAAAAACATTATAAAGAGTGTTTTGGCCAAGGAACCAAATGTGATGAGTTTTAGACTAATTCTATGAAACCCTAAGATGAAAAATGATGCAAATGAGAGAGAATGTGCATCTATTCAAGGCTTACAAACATTCTATGACATAAAAGCAAAATGCATGAAGAAAATATAAAATTACATTTGAATTCTTCATTCTTCATGCAATGCTTTTGAACCATAGTTTTGAGTTCATCATCTCATCACATAATGCTTTGTCTCCTCATCAAAATAATCAATAATAAATCTGAGACTAAAACATGTATGATGATTAGCACACACCATAATTTGGTCATCATCAAAATTGGTCTTGAACTCAAGAACCAAAAGAAGAGTTGTTCCCTCTCGAATTGGAACCCACTATCTTGTTTTTCCCGCATTAATCTATTAAAATATCATCTTTTCCCCAAAGCCCCAAAGTTCTTCCATCAAATTCCTAGAATTTCCTAAAAATTGGTATTAAAGCACTATGATCCATAGCGGCGACAACGGCAGAAGCAAATAAAAAGTTCAACGCTTGTTTAGCCACAATGAAGGAAGCCTTGGAGATCATTCGTCGCGAGGGGGCTACATAGCTAGATCTGAAGAAAGACGACGTCGATGCCGAATTTTTCCGGTGATTCTGGTGATGGTTCACCGCGCCACTTGGTTCTCTGTCTTCGCTCGGAAGAGACAAAGACGAGGGCGAGGTCAGCAGTTCGGGCTGTCGTCGGCGAAAGTGTGAACTCTTAAAGGTGAATGTTGATAGGGTTTCAAACGATGATGCGGGTGTCGTGGGATGTGGCGTGTGTCGACGAGGTCAGGGGAGGTGACAACAGGGTCATTTGTGCTGGTTGTTGGTCGGCGACAAGCTTCGAGTAAGCCTTGGATGGTGTCAACGTGGCATTCTGTCATCGGGGATGACACGACATGGTATAAGTGGTGTTGACGAGGACCTGGGAACGCGGCTGAGACGATGTCTATGGTTGCATCGAATGCGACGGCGGCGGCCCTCGCGGCGGCGACATGGGACTCTGGTTATGATTTTTTGTTGTTTTCTCTTTTTTGCTGGGTTCGTTCTCTATCTTTTTCACAGATTTTTTCTTTTTTAATTTTTTGTACTCTCTTTTTTGAAACTAACTAAAAAGAATTTTTTTAATGGAAGAAAAGAGAAGAAAAAGCAAGAAAACAAACTAGTTTTGCTCTGATACCAATTTGGTGTATGCCGGAAGAGGGAAGCGGTGTGGTGGAAATTTGCGAAAGAAGTAGATTGGGAATTTGACAACTTTTCGGATCTCTCATCCCGAAAATCTTTCGATCACCGACTCGCACGTCTCGCATATGGAGATTCTTCAGACCTCTCACCCACTCAATTAAGCCCATTCCACCAATACAAAAAATTTAATTTGTGGATAAACTAAAAGTTTACACCAACAACTAATTTTCATTGAATTCTTCATTGCAAAAAAAACTAATAAGTTTGTGGCCTTTATATAGGCTTACAACTTGACTCCTTGAAACAAATTAAGACTAAAAATTCTAAATCAACTCAAACTCAAATAATAAAAAGGACTCGAATTACAAAAAGACTCAAATAAATAAAATTCTTAAAATAAAAAAAACTCAACCAATTAGGACTCAAACTCCATTTTCAAATCAATTCGTTCAAACTCCAATTCGAATTCAATCTTTATCACTATTCCTTACCATTGCTAGTGTCATTAATGTTGCTGAAGGTTCATCTAAATGTTGTGATATGCAAGCAACTAATATTATTTGAGCTCTTGACAATGCCGAGATCTCTACGGGAGAAGTCTTAAATTAGAAATGCTTTAGCATTCTTCAGATACACGTTGGAGCTCTCATTATGATTCTCACTCAGTTTGATAACTATGTTCTCATTTAGAGTTGATCTTCTTAAAATAATTGCAGATGAGGGGTCGAGTTCTGAGCAAAAATTTGAAGTAAATAACTTGTTGGGTATGACACAATCCTTTGATTTTGTTTTTACTTTCTATTTGATGAAAGTCATATTAGGAATCACAAATGATTTGTCAAAAGCATTGAAGAAGAGGGATCAAGATATAGTGAATGCTATGACTTTGTAGAAAACATGTAAGAAAATGATTCAAGATGACAGATGTGAGACATTTTATGGTGAAGTTTCTTCTTTTGTTGAAAAAACAAATTTGATGCTCCTAACATGTATAGTATGTTTATATCTCATGAAGGTCAAGGTGTAAAGTTCAATAAGTGACGAATTTTCATCATTTACGTGTTGTGTTGTTTTATTCAGTTATTGATATGTAACTTTTAGGAGTTAAATAATCGTTTCACTGAGGTGAATACCGAGCTTCTTCTTTGTATAGCATGTGTGTGTCCTAATGATTCTTTTCTGCTTATGACAAGCAAAATGTGATCTGACTTGCTCAATTTTATCCCTAAAATTTTCTTCAAAGTTTTTGAAACTTGAAGATAATTTGAAACTTATATGTATGATGTGTGTTCTAATGAGGGGTTTGTTGGACTCAAAGGATTGAGAGATCTTGCTAAGAAGATGGTTAAGACAAAAATGACCAGATATATCCATTAGTTATTTGCTTATTACACTTGCTTTGGTTTTTCACGTAGCTACGACAATAGTTGAGAGAGTATTTTCTGGTATGAATATTGTGAAGAGTTCTTAGAGTTTACACAATTGAATGCGAGATCAGTTAATGAATGACAACTTGATTGTGTACATTGAGACTGATATTTTTTGATAGCATCGACAATGAGGTTGTTATACAACGTTTTCAAAACATGAGATCTCGTCGAGTGCAATTGTAATTTGTAGGTCATTACGACCATCTTGTCTAAGGATGCTCTTAAGTCAATGTAATTTTTGATTTTTACTACAATTTTACAATAAATAAAATAAACAAAAATTATTTCTGATCAAAAAATTGTGCTCTCTTGAATTTAATTCCTGAATCCGTCACTGGCTCCTTCATCGAGATATTACGAGATTTATCAACTAAAATAGAAAAACACATCACCTATATCTTTCATGATATTTATGATTTCAACAACAAAAGCATTTACAATAACCTTTTGAATATTAGGTGATGTTAATATGAGATTTACAGGAGCATTCTTTAATGTCACAGAATTTATATCATCATTGTGTTGTGCTAGAAACTTCAAAAGCGCAAGAAAGTTACAGTGATTTCTTGAGTTATCCGATTCATTATCACCACAGAATGCAATTCCTTGTCATAAACTGAATACAATCAATTGATGCATTTAATTGCATTAGATATTTTCTTCGTGTTGCATCTGTTTGCTTCATGAAAGCATGCTCAATATGTTGTTTTTGATTCCTTAGAGTTTTAAACTTGTTCCAAGCTTGGTAATGAGCACTACAATGACCTCCAACATGAGAATCAAATTTACTTTTCTTTTTCCAATTTCTGAATCCCTTACCAACAAAATGATCACAATTCCTTGATCTCTGGTATTTGGTTTAAATAGATAGCAACAAAGACAAAAAGCTGCATCTTTTGTTTCGCTATACTTCAACCAATTAGCATATTGAGAATACTAAGTATGGTTGAAACGCCCTTTTTACCCCAAATTTAGTGGAGGAAAATTAATAAGTTTCGATTGACAAGGATTTTTTTGCTATATATGCTCTTCGTACATCATCTCGAATATTTAGATGATAATCTGAAATAGGAACTCTTTTTTCAGGATCCGTCTCCAGCTTTATAAGGTCAAATTCTTTCTAATTGATTTCATGTTGTCATTGTTTTTCCTGGTCACCTTAAGATTCATAGGGTCAAATTCTTCTCTATTTGATTTTACATTGTCATTATTTTTCTCAGTTGGAATTGGTGACTCTAAAGTCCTTTTAAAGTACCTATACATAGTAATTTCACAAAATAAATTTATTAAAGCTTATTTGCCAACATGCCAAATAATGGAAAAAAACAAATTAACAAAGCCAAGCCAAGTGCTGAATGAAAGCTTAAACAAGAAAAGTTAACAAAGCAAACAAAATAAAACCACAACCACAAATCAGAACATCAGAGAATACAGCTTAAACATGAAAAACAAATTAACAAATCAAACAGAACAAAACCATAACTACAAATCAGAATAGCATAGATTCACAAATAGAGTAAAATCAGAGAAGAGTAGACAACCTGAGCTGAGAGGCCAACGACGACTAAAGTGATGGGACGACAGAAAACGGGCAACTGCTGTGGGCTATGGCTCAAATGGAAGAAACAAACAGAAAGCTTCGGGAGTTTGTCTCTGTAAGTCGAAGAGCAAGAGCCTAAAATCGTGTTCGTCTCTGTTATCAAGTCCAAGTCGAACATGAATTTTGACAAAAAAAGCCGAAGAAGAAAATCCCTATTTCGACAGAATAGTCTCAAGGGCATATATACCATTTTCATTGAAAGTGCACATTAATATTTTCCAACAATTATTTCAAGAGGAAAAAAGTCGTTGCTGGGATTCGAACACATGTAGCAGCCACGGCTCGTGCAATGCTTACCACCAAGCCAACATCGTAGGTTTTGTTCTTCTTAATAAATTAAATATAAATATCTGTTTTTTCATGGTAATTATTTTATCGAAGGGTATATAAGTAATTTTATTCTTAATTTTCAGGGGGCACGTGCCCCCCGGTCCCCATGTAGATCCTCCGTCCATGCTTTCCTATATTTTTCTCCCACATGACGTCAAGTACTCTTAATTAAATTGTTTTTATTTTTCTCCCTTTTTCCATCTATTTTTGAAATTCTTCTCTCAACACTCTCTCATGCTTATTAGAAACTTATTGAAATATTTTTGATTCAAACGTTAATTCTTTTGATAAGCATTTAAAATTTTAAATTGTCAAATACGTATTTATATACAAAGCTCCCTGGCAAAAACACTTTTGAATAATTCCTTATATAAGGACCTTTTCAAAAGTAAAACCAACACCAAACACAACCTACATTCCTTTTGTCTTCTGATACCTACATGTTTAGAGCTGCAAACAAAAGTTGTGTTTGGTGTTGATTTTGTTTTTGAAAAAAAAAAATCCTTTACAAGTGCTTTTTACGAAGGCTTTTTAGATAAATTACACGTTTGGTAATTTAAAATTATAAAGTGCTCATAAAAAAGTAACATTTAAATTAAAAATATTTCGGTAAGATTCTAATAAGCATGAGATGAGAGAGTGTTTCGATAAGATTTTCAAAGGTAGTTGGAGGAAAAAGGAGGAAAATTAAAAAATCAGTTAGAGATAAGTGATGTCATGTGTGAGAAAAAATATGAGAGAAAAGAAGGCAGTGAGTTTTTAGTTTCTATAAGACATGCCAAAAAAATTAGTTTAAAAGCGGCTTTTTGGGGTTTTGCTTATTCTAAAAGCCCTTTTCAAAACGGTTACTATACATCTGTTTTTCAAATAAAAAAGTATTTATGTGCTTTAAGCTGCAGAAGCATTTATTTTATGCAGCACTAAATAAAACCTCAGTACAAAAAGGTTCTAAAACATAATTGTTCTATGATGCTCTCAAGTGGTGTGGAATCATTGACATTTATTTTCGGAAAGAACCTGAAGTTGTCAGTTGCTTTATTTCTACCACAGAGTTTGCTTTTGGCTGCACTTTAATCGGTTGTTTATGGTTATGACGGGCATATGCTAGGTTAGTCAAAAGCTGATGGTGCAAGGATACTCTGGTTATGCAAAGTATAATGGTGGAATGGATGTTGCTCGCAAGATTCTTAAATCTGAGGGTATTCGTGGATTTTACAGAGGATTTGGCTTATCCGTCATGACGTACTCCCCATCCAGTGCTGTATGGTGGGCTAGCTATGGATCCAGCCAACGTATAATCTGGAGGTTAGCATTCGTTCCTTTTCCGATAAACATAAATTCTTTGAAGAGCTCAATATTTTTCTTGAGCTGTTCATTTGGATGGGCTTAACCAGGTTATCTAGCCTTTTCAATTTGTAGTTTCCAAGATCAATGTACATCCCCAGTTTAATAAATGACAGATCTGTACCATTGAAAGCTTATGTACTTGTATTTACTGATACATCACAATTGAATCACTCCATAAAGGCTCTTCTTTATGGGATCTTAGTCTATAGTATTTCCATTTCTTATTTGATTCTAGTGGACCTTCACCTTGTGTATGCACACCTGTGGAGAATAATTTCATCTTGTTCATGTACTTCCAAAGAGGTATGTTGGTATTACAAAGATGAAGAAAGGTCTGCCATTTATATTAATATCGTCAGTTGTTTTAGTACAGAAATTCTCCCATAAATTTTTGTAGCTGAACTCACTGCATTCTTTTTGTTTTAGATTTTCTTCCCATTATGGAATATACTAACTGTGATGTATGTTTGGAATTTTTTAATCATTATATAATAATAGTATGGGCCTACCATTTATATCTGTTCATACTTGTTGTTGGCTCCCAGATCACCCTTCCCTCAATTCCCTGTTGAAAGTAATAGCGCTGTGAAGTTTTCAAAAGTTTTTCTGTAAAAATTAGTTGACGGACTTTCTTGCAGTTGAAATGTAATAGTACTATGGTATGTCAGTGGCATGATTAAACTGGATATTGACTAACAAAAAATTCTGATGTAATCTTCTATACAGTAATGAGCTTTATCAGGTGTAAAAAAAGCCAAAAATCAACTTTGACACCAATTAAACATTAGGTCGCTTTCCAAACTCTTAAGGAGTAATAAGGTCATTGCCATCTAACATTTTCCTAGTTGTCTGTAATCATCTTATTGAAAACATGTTTCCTTTTCATTCCTAGTGAGGGTATTTTCTGGTATCACTATCAGCTTTGGACTCATTTTCCATGATCTATGTTCCTTCCCCCTTAGACCCTTCTTCTTTGACTAAGTTTATGGGCATGTGTACATGTCAAACTTTAAATTCTTTGTTCCCAATTGTGCAGTTCATCTGCTTCATCACATGGACCCTGCCTTAGCCTGTTGGCAATACCTCCCTTTTATTGTTTTGATTTGATTTCCCATTTTCTTTTTAGCACTCGCTTATAATCTTGTAATTTCGATTGAGAAAGAAAGTAAAATAATCGGTACTTGAAATCACTTCTTATTGGGTTGTTTTTCCTTTTTTCATGTTCTCTCTCTTTTTAAGATTCTTACTCGATATCCACTTCAACCTCGTATGTTTATTTTTCTACATTTCTGACATACCACCTACCATCAGTTGCTATATCTAGTAATTTATATATCTGCATGATAAGTAGTCAGTCTGAGAATTCTACTCAGAGGTATTAAACTTGGATCTTTGACTCTGTATTTTCCCGAGGGTTTATATAATTTCTGCCAACTGGTTGCAGCTTGGACATGCCATCAGAGAGTTGATTTCAGGGAATGAAAACTAAGGGTCGGGTAGGAAACCCATAGTGCGAGTATATAGTTAATCACACCACATTTTGGTGTCCTTCTATAGAATTTAAACCCCTCATCTTCCAAATACTAGATATCTTGGTAAATGGTAATATGCACATAGAATTATTGCTATACCTGATCTTAAGTGACATAAGATCTTCTTCGGCAGCCAATCTGCCCTTTTGCTCAAGGTTTCACATAAGTGACATCTGGAAAAATGCACTTTATGTGGTGTATTATCATTCAACATGTATATGCTGAACCATTTGTAAGTTTCTTACTGTTTTTCTTTCTCACATATTGAACAGGCTTCTAGGTCATGGCAATGATCAGAAGGAAACTGCTCCAAGCACGATGAAAATAATGTGTGTTCAAGCTACTGGAGGAGTTATTGCTGGTGCTGTTGCATCATGTATCACGACCCCTTTAGACACTATTAAGACTCGATTGCAGGTGATGCTGATTCTTTTTTCCCCCCTTGTAGATTGAATTTCTTACTCCAAGGTGAAAGATGTCAAGTGTACCTTTTTTGGCAATTCCACATTCCTGACACGATCATTCTCTTTTCTCGTTCTGCATGGTGTGTTGTCATTTATCAAGATTAGTTTGGGTATGTGATCATAATATATGTGTATGTTTTGCCTTTTCCTATCAAAAAGGGTCAGCTCACCAATCAAAGTAAAAAAAGATTTGTTACAAGACTGACTGATTGACTGAATGTTTTATAGATGATCATTCCCCTTCTGTGATTCGCTGCCAATTCTTGGCTGGGGCGACTATTTTCTCCAAATTTTGTTCCTTTTCGTCTTGGCTAAGCTATATTTCTGGCATCTTCTTAAGTTTAGCAGGATAGACATGGCACAACATGATACAAAATTTGGAGGATAGATATGGATGCAGGATAGACATGGGACAACATGATACACATTTAATACATATTATAGTATCTGAAATCCATGCATTTATGATGTGTCAATCCCTTAGAATGAGCATTAAAAATGCCGGAAGTGGTTCAGACTCAGACGGCAACCTTTAATTGATTACCATATTTAGAATCTTAAACAAAGCAATTATATAATAAATATCTGCGAGCACAAGCATAGACTAGACCTAATTAATGTTCTCGATCCCTGAAATGTTTTCTGGGTCTTAAAGACATGGCAGGATAATATCCGACCTGTTCAAATTGCTCTTTTTTGTGCTTTCTAAAGCCAAATTTTGCTCAAATGGCCAGGTGCTAACTTATTGATTATTTCTTTTGAAATTTGACCTCGCTCTTTCATGTCCAAAGTGTGATTATGTTTTCCCCCTATGCTGTGGTGGTTTCGCTGTCTTATCTGCCATGTGGCTGATGCATGTTGGGCTGTGATGGCTTAACTGTCTTATCTGCCATGTGGCTGATGCATGTTGGGCAGGTGTCATAGTTGAGCAAGTTTTGTATGCAGATACAAAATTCAATTTAAAGTATCCCTGCTTCTTGGTTACAATCTGAAGTGCCCATATCTTTCTTTACTGGCTTATTCCAAGTTCATCTTTGCTACCCCTGTTCTGGTCTGACCATTAGCTAGAACACTATTTAGTGTCATGTAATCTGCAGGTATGTGAATTTTAAGAATTTTGAGTAGCTAGTAATAGTTTTTAGGCAGAAAAGTGCACTCACGCTTTTGACATATCCACATGCTTCCAATCTGAAGAATGCTATATGAAACTATTTATTTGGGCTAGAAAGTTCCATATTATTTTTCAGCAACCAAATTTAAGTCATTGATTGCCAATGCATGATCCTCCAAACAGTAGTTCAATTTTCTTAAATTTCAGGGGAACTGAATGGGGACTGCAATCAGCATATGGAACGCGGTGGTCCCCTATGTGATTCATTAATTTATTTTTAACATTGTCTCTTTGAATCTCCTTGGTGAGAACTCTTCCATGAAGGCTGTAATTTGGCCAACAAGGCCATTGATATTACCTGGCAAATAGCTATACTGGTTGTTGGTATCACATTTAGTTGGATCTCGATTGCTACCTACAAGTGTCCTTTGTAAACCTGTAGGGGGAAAATTGAATTATAAGAGGATGTGTGGATCCACCATCCTGCTGAAGATCCTGCTTTTTGCAAGAGACCATATGCATTGAGGCTTAATTTTAATTCCATGCAAAACATGAGAAGATACGAAATAGAAGGTCAACATGTAGTATCTGCCAAGGTTTGAGGTTTCGGTATCGGTGGGTAACGAGACCGAAACTAGGGGTCAGTTTCGGTATCGGCCGATACTGAACAATATCGGTCAGTTTCGGCCGATACCGGCCGATACCAGCCGATACTAATTGATACCATTCAGTATCGGTCGAAGACGGAGAAAGAAGAACGTGTAATTCAATAAAAATTCTCTTAAAACCCCAAAAATGAGATATTGACACGCTATTTACATCCTACATTTGTCTAAACATATTACGCATTGTTTACAAGTTTGCCATATTGTAACTAACGTGAGAGTGTTTTTAGCTAAATGGTTAACATGAATAGCATATTTTTAACTAATATTGTTCATAATTATGTTATAAGTTACAAATTATCTTTATTAGTTTGCCATTATTTTATTAGTAACAAATTTTAACTAATATTGTTAGTTACATGTATCTTACAATTTTTGAAACTACCGATACGGACGAACCGAAACTCACTTCCGAACCCGTCTAAACGAGCGATATCGATACCGAAACCTAAATTTTTGGGAGAGCGATACCGAGACCGAAACCGAAACCGAGACCTCAAACCTTGGTATATGCATCCAAGAAATCAAAACATGCATAAATAAAAGAACAATTAACTTACGAGTTGGATGAATCTGTTGGGATCCTGGGATGGCAAGCAAACACTAAATGGGGGTGGTGATTAGTGTTTCTTTAGTGCACAATTAAAAATTAAACCCTCTAGGATATGCGTAAGTCTCTTAATGGAGTTACTCCTTTAGTACTTAATCAACACTATAATGCAAGATGAAATTAGAGTTAGCACAGGCGGAAATAAAAGCACACAAGCAAGTAAAATAGAGAGAAAATATGAGACAATCACTACAAACAATACAATCGCAAACAATCGATTTTATCCTACTTCACCCATTTGTGGGTTACGTCCAGTCCACAACAGCGTTGGGATTTTTCCATTAAACCACTCTCAACTAAGAAAGCAAATGCCTCAAAATAGAGGACTTCCAGCAATCACCTAGCTTCACTTGACCAAACTTCAGCTCACCAAGTGAGGACCTCTACACTTGAGGCTTTTCACAACCAACCCAAATACAATAATTCAAACACTTACCACCACACTTGTGGATTTACAATACCTCTTTTGAAGATGAGCATTTACAACTCTTCTCGTATAGCCAATGTAAATGAAGCTTTGTGTATATTTTGAATGGCTAAGGGATTTCTTTTCTAAAGATCTCAAGGATGAAATTAAAACTAAGGAGATCTAAAGAAAACTTTGGTTCACTCTCAAGAAAATAAAGATGAAGCTCTTGAGAGAATGAATCATTTTTTGGCCAAGAAAAATTCGTGCTTATAAACTTTAGAGGAATTTAAAACATAGGCCAAGGAAGAATTATTTTGATCTCAAATTAATATAGAATAAATCAAGGAGATCAAAAAGCTTTAACTTGTGTTCTCATATGAATTAAGATGAAGCTTGAGAAGAACACAAATTAGCCAGGCAAAAGAATGCTTAAAAGCTTGAGAAAGAATTTAAATTGTTGCCTTGAAAACTTCTTATGAGAGAGCTAAATGATAGAGTTAAAAAGCTTGAAAACTTAGATTAAATGCTCATTAATGATGCCAAAAAATATCAGCAAACTCCCATTCAATAGAGCTCAAAACCCGTTGAAAATCGCTTCCCAAAATGCCATTGTAACGTCTCTTTCGACAGCTTCGCGTGAAATGCGGGGCTGTGTTTTACGGGCTATGAATAGTGCAGGAGTTGACTACGATACATTCAGTAGTCGGCTACTTCTATAATGGTAGTCAACTACTCCCATAACAGTAGTCGGCTAATTTGAGCTACAGAGAGATTTCTCTTTTGCCCAATACAAAGTAGTCGGTTGCTATATAAAAAGTAACCGGCTATCTTGCTGAAACATGGAAAAATAGCTCAAATGCCTTAGAAAAATATTTCAAATCATTTTAAAAATATCTAAATAAATATAGAAGTTTAAACCATTGAAAAATATTTTCCTAAGTGTGCGAGCTTCAATAACAAGGCTTTATACAAAGATCTAGACAAGATAAAAACGTGAATCAAAACACAGAATTCTTCACTTGAAGCTCTTTAATGTAGATTCTTTGAGTACATGTCCCTTGTCTTTGATTCTCGATCTCTTGATGGTTGATGACTTGATTGAATTCCACATTGCTTTTCATTTATTCTATGTGACATGAATGATCTTTGTTTACTTTCATCATCATCTTGGCTCCATGAGTCTTTGACTTGAGCTTTTGATCTTCAATTAGGGCTTCAAGTTCTTTGACTCTTCATATCAAGATTTAATTACATTTCATCATTTGCCTTCAAGCTTGAGTTGACCATTGTTGACTTTAATTCCTACATTCACAAATCATCTCACAAAACATAATTAGTAATACTAATTGTTTGCTTATCATCAAAACCAACTAAGGGGTGTTGCAATAACAATCAGGCTCGACCTGGGAGTGTAGACGTATGTCATATATCTAACTCTCCCCACTCCTTTACGGTTCATGCGAGGAAAATTAGGATAAAAATAAATTGTAATTTGGAGAATGTCAATTTTATTGCATGTGACGAACTAAGTCGTAAAAATAAAATATGTTCAACGAAGGGATCTTAATATGTAGGTGCTTTACAGTTTTAAAGGCACAGAGATGCCACAATGGAAGAAAAACAAAGCGAGCTCAAACATGCAGCAAAGTTAGAACTATGAATGAATGAAGTTGAACTTAATTAAATAGAGCACATATTGTCTGTAGTACTGCTTTTCCCATTGATATTCTACCATTGTTTCTCTTGTTGGTTTGGTTGTTGTCGGGCTGCTCAGATTGCTGCCGCTACACGTGTCGCTTGTGGTTGCTTGGGTCACGGCTGCTGCTCGGCTGCCACCGGCTTCATGTTTTGTTTGCTGCTTGCTGATGGTATTGTCGTTCTTGGCTGCACACTGAGTTTGCTGGCCACCTTTGCTTGCTGCTGCTGGCATTTCTCTCTCACATGCAACCGCCTCCATTTCATAAGAAATGGATAAGTGGGGTTTTGGAAGTTGGGCGATTCATGATATGATCTAGTTTCCTAATTCCTTCACTAATCCATATCCAAAACAAAGTTTGTGTCTTCGATTTTTGGCTAATTGATAGGAATATTGTGTCCAAAGGATTTAAACTGGATAAAATCTCAAACCAGCCTAAACAAATTTTAGAGATAGAATGCTGCTGCAAAAAGAGTTGAAGATGAATCGCTGGAGGGATCTTTGAATTTTGATGGCTTTAGACAAGGTTATAGATTAGGCCATGTTTGAACTTATAATCTTGACTCAAAAATACACCAAACAACTCCTTTAGTGATCTTTAAGTGCTGAAATAGATGCACGACGTGCTGTGCAGTGATATGCTGATAAAGGAAATCTATTGGGCATTGCATCAGTGTTGATAACTTGATTTTTCCCTTCTAGGTTCCGAAATAATTGCATCGTCGATTGCGGCACACTCAAAATTTGTGTTCACATTATTGGTTCCTTACCCGATTAGCTTTTGAATTGATTCATGTATTAATGGTTGTGAAGGAAATCTTTTGTCAAATAGGCCAACAATAAAATGAAAGGTTTACTTTGCAAACCATTCCTTGTCTTGCCGTTCAAATTGTTGTTTTGGATTCTCTGATTCACAATTTAAATCCAAAGAAGAGAGTATGCTTGAAACATACTTGTAATCAAGTGGGATTGGCTCAGATTTGTCTAGGCACCATTTGGACCTGCTCAAGGTAAAGTTCCTCATGATTTAATATTCAAAATCCTAATTAAATTATTCCCTGATTGATCATGATCTCTTTTATGAAGTGCTACTTTTACTGAATACGATCCAGCATATTAGTACATATTAGAATCACATCAAAATATGTGGCCATCATTCACATGTTGAGTTTGTTGCGATGGAGGTAGGCAGAAAAGATAGGCCTATATAAACCACTTTCCGCTGAGAAAAAAAGCGGACATTGCAAAGTGCCACCTGTCTCTACAACCTTACTGAGTCAATGTCATCAGACATGCAAGGTGTGTTGTCTGCACGTCCATGCCGGTTGGATATGACATGCCCTTAATCTCCATGGTAATGTAGAGATTTTCAGTCAAATTTACGAGATTCCAATTACTTTTAGTTAATTTGTGGTGGAATTTGTGTTTGCAAAGATGTGTTATCCTTCTGCTAATTGAAAGTGGTTGGATCAAAACCTTCAAGTATGGGAATTTGGCATTGCAGCATGTACAAAAAAAATAATAATTCAAGCATGAAATGAGCTGCATTATTCATCTTCAGTTATTAAATACAGCTTGTATTATTAGATGGGATGCATAGTTGAAGTACATGCCGCCACCATAAGGCGTATAGCATTGGAACTGAGAGCAAACGTTGAACATAAAAGTTATACTCTGCAATTTCTACAAACTAACAAAGTAACAAACAATGGTGAAGGACATTTATCATCTAATCTTTTTCCTACCAACATAGGGTCAGGTATGGAGCAAAACCACCTATATGAGAGGTTTGGCAAAATTTTTACTGGACAGGAGATAGACAGTGTTAAGTTCATGTGACCTATACCCTTGTTTATAAAATTTTATCATAGTTAGCGCATAATTTTATAGAAACTTATAAAAAGAATAAACACGGTAAACATGCTATAGCAATCCATTAATTGATGCAAACTTGAAGGTCACTACTTTAGTAGCTTGTTTTTAGAAATGTCTATTTGATACGGAGATGAAAGTTATATTATATCATTTTCGTCTCATTGTTTTATTTTTGTCTTTAAAGGATGAAATTGTTGTTTGAATTTTTATAAATCAAGGATTCATGTTTTCATTGGTCTAAAAAATAGTATTATTATGTGTGCTTCGATATTGCATACCACATAAATGGATTTTGCACACGATTATGCAAATTATGCGGATTACACGGAAATGGATATTTTAATATATATTAACACAAACTAAATATATACATGTACATGTATAATTGTAAATTAAAGGTAAAAATGCTTAAAATTGAGAAAAAATAAAAAATATTGTCAACCTATCATTGTCACATAAATTTGCATGTTGGAGAAGTGCTAACGGGTGCATGCAATTTCAAAGTTTCAAACCCAAGTCCAACCCAAATATGAATCATGATGATGTTCAAGATCCACATGTTTAATTTCATACGTTTACAGTTGCAATTAACTAATTCTTATTGTTGAAATTTAATATTTACCAAATAAGAATTTTTAGGATTTTAACTATCGCCAGCTTGCTGTTGACTTATGCGGCTAGTATGCAGAATATGCGGCCTATGCATCTGCTTAATCCTTATATGTTGCCCACATTTTGCCCGCATATCTGCCACTTGATGTGGGATTCAGCCCCATGCATTCATGCGCCGCATATGCGGCCGCGTAAAACACCTTTTAGAACATTGCATGTTCCAGATGGTTTCTTTCCCAGTCTTCCATTTGGTGCTTGCACATATGCAAATGCCTTGTTCGTGAATGTGCTGGGTAGTTCCTAATGGTTTCTAACCTTCAATGTTATTATTGGTCTGAATTTATACCTTAGGTTAATCTAGACATTATGAATGTTGTGTAATGCTTAATGATAAATGAGTTTTTTTTGTCATAAATGCGTGCATTTTCCGTCTAAATTTTGACATGAGGCAACTTGCGCTTATTTTATCAATGCCAATGTGGTTGCCATACCAATTTAGCTGCTAGGAATTACTATATGAATTTATATGCCCTGGGCTATGAGACTGCCCAGGTCTTTGGCCGTGCAAAGCATGTGGAGATTGCCCAAGCACGTTAACATGTGTCAATGCCATTATAGCTGCAAACACAATTTTATGTACTTATCACATATTGCTACTGTTATGTGAAGCTGAGGAGACGTTGCAGTATGCATGTTGTTGTCAACATATCAACTTGCATGTCCTTACATTGGTATCATGTCCGTTTATCAACCTTGCATACCCTTGTTTGGTATCTTTCATACAAAAACAATCACAAAATTATCTGAATTTACAATTTTGTAGCGCTCAATGAAGAACCATGTATACTATCATCTAAGCGCCAATGCAATTTCATTGACATTTTTTTGGTTTGGTTGAATAACTATAATTTTCAGTTTTGCATACTTACAATTATAGACTATGGTAAATTTAGTGGGTTTTATTTACTTCGCTGGATTTTCATTCATTTGATCTTATTTTACTTATGTAGGTTATGGACAATGACCAAAGGCAAACTGCAAGGCAAGTCGTTAAAAGATTGATTATTGAGGATGGATGGAAAGGTCTATACAGAGGGTTAGGTCCAAGGTTTTTCAGCATGTCTGCTTGGGGTACCACAATGATAGTAGCATATGAATATCTAAGTATGAGATCCTTTTTTCTACTTAAAACTATATCTGAATTCATATGCTCATTTTGTTATTGCAATGTCAATTGATGCTTCAAATTCGTGCATTTTATTGCAATCGTAGTTGTATCACGTAGTTGTAGCACTTTTGAACTGTGCATTTGTTTTTTGTGATGTTAATTTAGGTGCTTTTGTCACTAATTGATGCCCATTTTGACTAGGAATTCGGAATAAATCATCTCTCTCTCTCTCTCTCTCTCTCTCTCTCTCTAAAGTATAACCACTTAATGAAATTATGATATGAAACATTTGCACCGAGTATGTTCAGCATATTCGTGCCGTTAACATATTCCTTTATTGGGATATTCATAGAGACTGATGAGTGCAGGTGCACTTTTTTGAAGTGCTACACAAGTTGAGAAATCAAAGAATAAAGACAGGAGGTTAGATAAAAAGCAGTGCTTCATATGTGTTACAGATAAGAAGCGTCAAAAAGAAGGATAGTGCAACACATGTCA
Organism: Scilla litardierei; assembly: GCA_030789695.1. Classification (NCBI taxonomy): domain Eukaryota; kingdom Viridiplantae; phylum Streptophyta; class Magnoliopsida; order Asparagales; family Asparagaceae; genus Scilla; species Scilla litardierei. The sequence goes on from CM061141.1 coordinate 30,462,198, forward strand.
TGTCAAATGATGAGCTTGATACATGAAACGGCTGGAAATTTTTGAGTGGATGTACCCTTGATAGGAATAGTTGATTAAATGTATCCATAAAGCTCGTCCAAATAGTTTGGAGGTTTGATGGTAACAATTTTCTGCTCAAGCGGTTTAAGGTTGTTCATTGTGATGTGTGGCAAAACAACTAGTAAAGATACAAACATTAGTGGGAACTTCAGGGAACGATGATGCTTAACGTCTAAGTGAGAGAAGCCCAATGTTGGTCTAGTAATTTAATTATCTGCATCCAATTTGAAGGATAGCCAAATTATGCAATTAGAACATTAAAATGCAACTCGCATACAATCTCTATGAAGAGGGAGTATCATCATTAATGTGGTTCACTTACCTGCATTGAATACAGATACCGGCTGAAATTTTCAAAGATAGAGTGTTTTGGTCTGACATGGTTTGAACATGATGACATAATCCCAGGAGACTTTAATACAACTTATGAGATAGGGGGAGAAGCCAATTCAATGGATATTGGTGTATATTCAGAATTGGTAGAATGGGTGTATATTCAGAATTAGTAGATATATAGAGTATTTTGGTCTGACATGGTTTGAACATGATGACATAATCCGAGGAGACTTTAATACAACTTATGAGATATAGGGGGAGAAGCCAATTCAATGGATATTGGTGTATATTCAGAATTGGTAGATATATAATACTGGGCAACGATGACTTCGGGGCTTCTATAGTCTGATTATGCTTGTAGACATGGTTCTAACTAACAACCATTACCTCATGCTTTCCATCCAAGAGTAACAGTGAGCCAACGGCCATGATAAGTTTGCTTTATGAATCAAGATGAAGGGGCCCATTTTAAATGTGTTGCTTGTACTGTATTTCACAGTTTTCTTGTCCCGTTTTCCGCAGGTATCTTCACTTGCTTTCATTTGGCATTGCCAACACCATCATATCATATGGAGTAAATTGCAGAATCACTCTTTGTACTCTCCCTGTAGTTGAACTAAGTACAACTAAACTAAAATATTAGCATATACACCTCCTAACTTAACGGTTCCGTTAAATTTGAACTTTGTGTTCCGATTTTGACCTTCATCTTTCTTTTGCCTTTGCTCTCTCTCTCTCTCTCTCTCTCTCTCTCTCTCTCTCTCTCTCTCTCTCTCTCTCTCTCTCTCTCTCTCTCTCTCCCCCCCCCCCCCTCCTGTTGGGTTTGGTTTTCCTACACTCATATGTACACAAGAAATTATTGTTGATTCCATTGTGCTTAATCTGCTTTGCTTGCCAGCCTCTCTCTTATAATATAAACAAAAATGAATGAGGAGCGAAAGAGATGTGGATTCATATTGTCCCCAAACCAGAAATTATTGATGAAGGATGTAATTTACAGGAAGCTTTATGTGGTCTGTCTTTTTCCTATATTGGAAGTTCACTTGTCACGGGGCTGGCTGCTAGTGCTATGTACTTCCGATGTGGACATGGTCCTCCTATGATCCTATCTAATCTTTTGTGCGTGTGTAAGCGAAGTTATACCCATCCAGGCCCAGCACTAAAGACTGATCCCAATCGACTCAAATCTATGTTGTTTGTTTATATTCTCATTGATCCCTCCATCCATTCCTCCTTAAGCTCTTCCCAAATTATCCTTATCCCTAAGGCTGCCTGCAGTAACATTATCGGTATTTTCTCCTGATTATCCTCTTCCTAATTAAGCTTCAAGCGTTTACCATTGATTTATTCCATCGCGATCAACTGCTGCCTGTGGACCATAGAGTACGAGAACTAATTAATAAATAAATGGGGCAAAATTCCCACACATCACATGGCATGTTGCGTCTTTTGCTAACTAATTAGTTAGTTAATTTTCCTGTCAGGGAACCCGTTGAAATAAACAAGGCAGCAAATAGAACTTCATGCATTCCTTTCACCTAATCATCCATTAGTTAGAGAAAAAACAATTTTGTGATAGGATCCAAACGAGGTCTGAAATTTATTAGTTAAAACTGAAATAAAATGAGATAATTGATTACACTTGTAGGGGTAATCACCTTTCCAAGACGTTGATTGATAAGGGACGTCCGCACCTTCCCGACAAACTATGAGAATTCTTTCCCAATTATGAAAATAATCAAAACAACGCATAAACTAGGGTCGGCCGGCTCCATACCCTCTTACAATAATCCCTCTAATTGTCTAATTACCCAAATACCCCTACACTAATAAAAATAACACAAAACACCCCTAAATAGGCCCCTTTTAGGTCGGATCTAACATTACTCCCCCCTTGAAATCCACCTTATCCTCAAGGTGGTGCATGGAGTCGCTGGCGGTCCTACTCCAAGTGTGAGTCGTCGTCCACCCCGTGGTCTTCATCTTCCACGACATCTTCCTCGTCATTCTCGGCTATCAGCACTTGCAGCTTGCGCCCCCCACAAAGGTGCCCTGTGGTGAACATCTCATCTCATCTAAAACACAGCCCTTTTTGCCGCTTCTCACTCATTTCGGCGACAGTCATCCTCCGAAAGTGACCTCTTGCTGGTGGTACGCTGCTCTTCTCCACAGTCTTCTCAATACTCGCCTGATCCGGCCATGTAGCTGTCTTCTGTTCTCCCGTCGCAGTCGAAACACTCCAATCACCTCTCGCTCTCATATCCTCCAACTGGCAGTCCTCCATCTGAGCATACTACATGGCTTCCATTTGGCTGCTTGTGCATGCAGACCGCTGCTCGAATAGTAGCCTTCAGTCCCTTCATGAAGGTGCTCTCCATCATCTCGTCAGACACCCTCACGCACCTGTCTTGACAGTGTCTCGAACTTCTCCAGATTGTCCCTCATAGTCCCTTCCTGCCTGAATGACAGCAGCTGCTCCCTCACATTTTCCAGATGGGGATCTCTGAACATCTCAACCATCTGGGCACTGATCTCCCACGAGCGAAAAGGATGCTTCGCATCCTTCCACTGAATCAAGTGAGGGCCTTCCCATCCAGACATATCGCCGCTGCATCCAGCTTCTACTCCTCTGTCATGCGAAAGACCCTAAAAATCTCTCTGCCCTGTAGATCCACGACACTGTGTCCTATCCCTCAAAGACAGGCATAGTCAGCTTTCGTAGTCTGTCCATATTGAATGCCTCATAGTCTCGTCCCCCGTCGTGCCTGGGTTGGCGGTAGTGCTGTCATCTCTCCTGGTGCCGCTCATAGCCCCCACGTGGGCCTCCATCAGGGAAACCGTAACCCCCTCGTGGGCCTCCTTCTCGGCCTCCGTAGTCATCCCACTCATTGCCACCTCCGTATGCCCCTCCCCCTTCATCTTCATAGCCGTCGCCCCATCCATCTTCACCATGATAGAATCCATCCCTTTGCACATGTCCTAATAGACGTGGGACGGCTGATATTGCTTCTCGTGGTCGTGACGCATCAACGAAGGTCTGTAATGGGCTGGACGGCTTGCGGGCTGCTCCAAATATCCCCCTGGCGGTTGCCAGGGGGTTCTCGTGGCCTGTCTGCCCTTCGGCAGGCCCTGCCGGGGCTGTCGGAGGGCCGGCGGGACCTCCGGTGGGCCTGGCAGGGACGGTCGACCCTGTCGAAGACCGGCAGGATTCGGCCGGTCCTGCCGGCTGTCGGTTTGGGCGGGTCGATGGGCCCCGCCTATATTTACCGCCGGTCGCCCCCCTTTTAGGTCTTGGGGGTTCGGTCGGTTCCTCTGCTACTCCGGTGGGGTCCCACGGCCTCCTCTTTCTACGAATATTCCTCTTCATAGTATTCCTCGGCGTCGGAAAGCAAACCTTTGTCAAATCTCTCCATCTCTTCTGTCCCTTTGTCCAAAGGTGGCACCTTTTTCGAAGAATTAGGGTTCGCATCGTCGTTTCCTTCCTTTCTCATGAGGATCGATAGTTGAAAAATAATTTGTGCGAGTGCATCATCTTGGTTATATTGCCTAGCCGTCATCTGATCAATGGAAGCTGTCAACTTCGCCATTGATTCATCGTGCACCCCCTAGAGTTTTCTTCACACCTTTTACTGGCTTGGCTAACCATCTTTTCCACCAGAAATAATTAAAGCTAGATAATTACTAATTACTATGTAGATTTCTCATTGTGCAATCATTTCTATCGCTCTTTAATCTACGACAAACAGGAACCCTTCGCTAGCCAAAAAATGTTGTGGCCAGAAATGCATGTGCAGCTGTGTCCAACACCCAAAATATGTAACCTTACATTTCCTTGATGTAGTATGTATGATAAATTCTAATTGTTTCACACATCATTTTACTATTTTAGGTTCTTTCATGTATTGAATAACAGCCAATTAGCTATATATTGCTACGAGTTAAAATATACATAGATGAACAACAGACTTGTGAGTGGTGTCCTACATTGTCCGATTTTTGGATTTTTGGAGGTTTGCCATGTATGACAACATGTTGATACGGTCGTCACATATGAGAGGAGACGTAGGATGCCGAAGAAGTAATTTTCTATGCACACCGACTGTTTGGGGAAAGTTTCTTTATGCACAATAAGTTTTGCTAGTTTTGTTGTATGTACCACGCCTAAACATAATATAAGTGAGGGCGTGGGCTAGGGTTAGGTCATCGAATTTTGTAGCCGTCATTTGACAATTTCCTAGCATTCTCCTGCGAGATCTAGAAGAGAGTTTTAGGCTTTTTCCGTAGCAAAAGCTAGGAGAGGGGCCAGCTCTCCCAAAATTGGCTATTTATTCTTGTTTTCCTCATTCCTATCAATAAAAATTCCCCAAATCTATCTTATAAACCATAATCCGCATCAAATTGGTATCAGAGCTTTGATCCAATGGCATCAACAAGATCATCTACAGCAAAATCTTTGGAAGAAAGGCTAGATGCGAAGGTCGTCGAAAGGAAGGAGACGTCGGAGATCAAAGCGAAGATCGAAAGCGTGGAAATGAAGATCGACGACATGAACACGAAGATCGACGATAACATGGACCAGATGAAGGAGATGCTCGTGCACTTTATGGCACAAACCCTAGCCGCGCCTCAAATCCCACACTCGAAAAATTGGGCAACCTCAGATCTGAATCATCAATCAGATCTGAGAGCGAAGGAGATCCGTGCAGCGAGAGGAAAAACAGCGATGATCCCCAATTAGGAGTGGTGATCTTGGGAGAAGTAGATCTGGACCCCGATGGCGACGATTGGCAGGAGAATCTCTCTGAACCCCTAGGAGAGAGTTCTGAGGAGGAGCAAGCGACTCGGCGAAGGCGAAAGGCGCACGTGGCAGCCTGCCTGGGGGTTGTCGACAACGGGCGACCCCGCAGGGGGGCCGCAGAAGGCCGGCGACCCCACCTGGGGGCCGCCGAGGATGCGCGACCCCGCAGGGGGCCGCAGAAGGCCGGCGACCCCACCTGGGGGCCGCCGAGGATGCGCGACCCCGCAGGGGGCCGCAGAAGGCCGGCGACCCCACCTGGGGACCGCCGAGGATGCGCGACCCCGCATGGGGGCTGCAGAAGGCGGGCGAACCCCCCAGGGGGTCGTCGATGGTCTGCGGGCCCGCCAGGGCTTCTGCAGGCCACTGGCAGGTCGCGCGGACTCCGAGGAGCCCCCTGCATACTGCCGGGGGGTTTCGGTGACCAGGAGGGGCACACGCGGGGTGCGCATGATCCGGAGTACTTCGAAGACAGTGATGGAGTTCCGGGAAGGCGACGGCGCGCTGCGCGACATGACCCAGAGTACGATGAGCCCAACCGCTATAATGATGATGTGTATGATGAGGATGAGGAGCCAGATTGGAGGAGGGATAAGATGTGGGGTCATGGAGGAGCCAAATTTAGAGATCACCAACGCCAGCAACAATCGGATCATTTCGACGGAGGGGATCTACGTGCGGATGACCGCATATGGAAGCTCCAGATGCCGCTATTTGAGAGTAGTGATGCCACGGGGTGGATCTACAAGGCAAAAAGGTATTTTGAGATGGCGAGGCTGACGGAGATGGAGAGGTTGCGAGCGGTCGCACTCTGTTTGGAGAGAGAGGCTTTGTATTGGTGGCGATTGAAGAAGCAGCAGAGGCCTTTGAGGACCTGGGACGGGTACAAGGAGGCATTGCTACACCGATTCCGAGTTTCTCAGGGAGGTGGAGCTTTCGAGCAGATGCATGCTTTGAAGCAGGTCGAGACGGTGCACGATTACATCAAGCAGTACGAGGTACTTACTAGTAGAGTGCGTGGGATGCCTGCAGAGTCCTTGGAGGGTTTTTTCTTGGACGGCTTGAAGCCTACCATTAAGGCTGAACTCCGCACCCTCAGACCTCGGGGGATTGAGGAGCAGATAGAGCTAGCACAGACGGTCGAGGACAGATTGGTAGAGGAGCGTTTGGAGGGAGTTTCCCACGACTTGTTCCGGGGCAGCCTGGTGTGGCAGGAGGTACACCGGTAAGCATGGGGAGGCCAGGAGATGTAATGCCAAGGGGGCCTTACAAGAGGATGACAGATGTTGAGATGCGGGACCGTAGGACGAAGGGGTTGTGCTTCAAATGCGATGAGAGGTTTACCCCGGGGCACAGGTGCCGTAACCAGGCCTTACAGGTATATGAGGGGAGGAAGGTAGTGTTGCTGGGTGACTCAAGCTTGTGTTGTTTGTAAATGTCTTACAAGACTATGACGAAGACACACCATACGGAGGGAGGTGGATTCCTGATCGAGCTACAGGGACTGGTTTCCGAGGGGACAGAGGGCACGACAGTGGTGTCACTGGAGGTGGAGCAGCAGCTACAAGGATTTGAGGGGGTGTTTCAGCCACCTAGCGGCCTTCTGCCACCAAAGGATCATGAGCACGCCACCGTGCTTAAGGAGGGGGTGTCTCACATTAGTGTGCACCCGTACCGATACCCGCAAGTGCAGAAAGATGAGATCAAGAAGCTGGTTCAGGAGATACTGCAGGCGGGGGTCATACGACCTAGTACGAGCCCTATTTCTAGTCCTGTGTTGCTGGTAAAGGACGGCAGTTGGGGGTTCTACATCGATTACCAAGCTTTAAATAAGGAAACTGTACCAGACAAGTTTCCTATATATATGATCGACGAGCTACTGGATGAGTTGCACAGCGCGGTGGTATTCTTTAAAATCGACCTGAAGTCTGGATACCACCAGATTCGTATGAAGACGGAGGATGTGCAGAAGACGGCCTTCAGGACTCACGAAGGCCACTACGAGTTCCTCGTCATGCCTTTTGGGCTGACTAACGCCCATGCCACCTTTCAGTCATTGATGAATAAGGTCTTCAGGGTTTATCTACGGAGGTTTGTCTTGTTCTTTGACGATATTTTAGTATACAGTGATTCACTGTACGATCACTTGGGCCATTTGGAGATAGTCCTGCGAGAGTTAGAGGACCACTAGTTACAGGTCAACTGGAAGAAGTGCATGTTCGGACAGGCGCATGTGGAGTACCTAGAGCACATCGTTTCGGCGGAGGGAGTGGCGGCCGATCGGTCGAAGATTGCTGCTATGTTGGATTGGCCGCAGCCAAAGATGTTACGAGCTCTACGGGGATTCCTGGGGCTCACAGGCTATTACCGGATGTTTATGAAGGGGTACGGCACCTTGGCGTGACCCCTTACCAAACAGCTGAAGGACATTTTCTGCTGGGGAGAGGAGGCTACGAGGGCATTCCAGGCCCTCAAGGAGGCTATGACGACAGTGCCGGTTTTAGCACTCTTGGATTTCGAGAAGCAGTTCGTGGTAGAGTCTGATGCGTCAGGTTTTGGTTTAGGGGCCGTGGTGATGCAGGAGCAGAGGCCGATCGCCTACTACAGTCAGGTCTTGTCAGCCAAGGCCAGACTGAAGTCCGTCTATAAGAGAGAGTTGATAGTCATAGTGCTGTCAATACAGAAGTGATGGCCATACCTTTTGGGAAGGAAATTCGTAGTATGGACAGACCAGAGGAGTCTGAAGTACCTCCTGGAGCAACGCATGGTGGCCGAGGAGCACCAGAGGTGGTTGTCCAAGCTGAGCGAATACAAGTTTGAGATTCACTACAAGTCCGGCACAGACAACAAGGCGGCGGATGCGCTTTCACGTCGAGACGAGTGGGTGCAGGTGATGGCCCTATCTATTCCGGTGACGCTGGGGAGCGAGCCATTGCTAGCGGATCGAGGTGGACAAGGGGCTGCGACAGATTAGAGAAGCCCTTACTTGGGGATCAGGAGACTTCCGGGGTTACTCGTTGGAGGGGACACTTCTGTACATGGGAAGGCTGGTGATTCCCCGTACGTCTGTACACATTCCCATTCTTTTCTAGGAGTTCCACAGCAGTGCAGTGGGTGAACACTCAGGGGGATATCAGATGTATCAGCGGATGGCTCGAGAACTCTATTGGCCGGGCATGAGGAATGATGTCGCGCAGTTAGTTTCAGAGTGTGACGTGTGCCAGCGTCACAAGTATTAGGCGACGTCACTGGTAGGCCTTTTACAGCCATTGGATTTACCGGAGAGCGTGGGAGGACATTCCGATGGACTTTGTGGGGGTTACCACGATCAGAGGTTTACACTACTATATTTGTTGTGGTTGACCGCCTCAGCAAGTACAACCACTTCATTCCACTTCGCCATCTATTTAAAGCAGTGTCAGTGGCAGCCGCCTTCTTGAGGGATGTAGTACGGCTACATGGTTATCTTATTTCCATCCTATCGGACAGGGATAAGATGTTTTGAGCACTTTCTGGAGGGAGATGTTTTGGATGCAGGATACAACACTTCGACGGAGTATCGCTTACCACCCGCAGACGAACGGACAGACCGAGGTGGTAAATCGGAGTGTGGAGACGTACCTCCGCTGTTTTGCTTCATAGACGCCCAAGACGTGGGCTGGGTGGCTGATGTGGGCAGAATACTGGTACAACACCTCGTACCACTTGGCAGCGAAGATGGCACCATTTCAAATTGCTTATGGCCGGGACCCACCCCACTTAGTGCACTACAGCAGAGGAGCTACCCCAGTGTCAGGACTAGAGCAGCAGTTGGAGATGCGTGATCGCGTCCTGGAAGAGTTGAAGCACAACTTGTCACGAGCCCATCATGTCATGAAGGGGGAGGCAGATGCACATCGCTGGGATGTGAAGTTTGCAGTAGGAGAGCGGGTGTATCTGAAGCTCCGACCATACAGACAGCGTTCGATGGCTCAGCGGCGCAACGAGAAGCTAGCAGCGAGGTATTATGGGCCTTATGAGATTGAGGCCAGGATCAGCAAGGTGGCCTACCGACTGAGGTTACCCCCATCTACTCACATCCATCCGGTTTTCCACGTCTCACAGTTACGTCGGGCGATTGGTGAACATGTGGCGTCAGCTACACTACCACCGATCCTAACAGACGACATGGAGGTATTATTGGAGCCCGAGGAGATCACAGACGTACTGTCGGGAACTTCCGGGGTGAATGAGGTATTGATCCATTGGACGGGACTACCAGAGTGTGAGGCGACGTGGGAGCCTTATGATCAGATACTTTAGCAGTTTCCTGAGTTCCACCTTGAGGAAAAGGTGAAACTCATGTGGGGAGTAGTGATACGGTCATCACGTATGAGAGGAGGCGTATGAGGCCGAAGGAGTAATTTTCTATGTGCACCGACTGTTTGGGGAAAGTTTCTTTATGCACAATAAGTTTTGCTAGTTTTGCTGTATGTACCACGCCTAAACATTATATAAGTGAGGGTGTGTGCTAGGGTTAGGGCATCGAATTCTGTAGCCGTCATTTGACAATTTCCTAGAGTTCTCCAACGAGATCTAGAAGAGAGTTTTAGGCTTTTACCTTGGCAAAAGTTAGGAGAGGGGCCAACTCTCCCAAAATTGGCTATTTATCCTTGTTTCCCCCATTCCTATCAATAAAAATTCCCCAAATCTATCTTATAAACTCTAGTCCGCATCACCTGTGTCTGTCAGAGTAAAGATGCTCATGCACATTTGTTCAAATCATAGTCTTTAACGAATGTTGGGGAGGAACAAGACTGGAAGAACTCAAGCTTGTGGAGCCTCTAGAGGGGTTGTTATGTTGACTAGAAGTGATCAATCTCATATGTTAAAGGAGAGTTACTAGGAGTGGCGCGTGTTAGTTTCTTTCTTTTGTTTTTTCATTCATTTTGTTAGCAAGAATGAGATGCACGATAGTTGATAGGGTGTCAATGGAGTGGGATAGACATAAGGAAATATGGATTGAAGGCAGTCAAAAAAGAACAAAAAAGCTGGTGAACAGAGGCAATGATGGAGTCAGTGGCTCAATTGAGGGGGCATGAATGTAAAATTGCGTAGGGACTTCATTGAAGAAGTCCACTAATTGGAAATTAAAAGCTGTTTTTCTAAACTGCTACTTCTGTTCTTGCACTAGATTTTTCTGGTTTGTGTAATATAAACGCACTAGCATACCTGATCTCTATTCTGGGATCGTCAGTTTCAACATTGCATTGCATTGATTCAATATATGCAAGTTCAGTGTAGTCAGGACCATGTAGGGAAAATTGATGTATTATTAGTGAAAACATTTGATGGATGAAGTTTTATTGCATTGAAAAATCTTCCTTGTTGTGATACTAGAACTCCCTGAAAATACAACATATCCGTTCTTAGATGGTACATTGTTGCATCACAGCAAAGTTTCCGGTAAGGCTACAGTTTTTATTTCTTGAGATCTAACCAGCTTTTTACTGTGCACAGGAAAAGATTGCAGTAATGTGCAGTATTTTTTTCCAATCAGCTGCATTTGAACAGCTTAGGATAATTTTGAAACTGTGTGTGCATTGAAATTAGTTTTGAACTAAACCAAACTAGAATCTCTTACCTGTGCTGTAACAAAACGTATGTTTCCTCATTGCAGAGCGAACCTGTGCAAAAGTTGAGATCTGAAGGAGTTGAACTGCTTGCACTGATGAGATGCATAGAGCCATGCATTTTCTATTACATTTTATGTATCAGGATGTGGGTTGTGATCTTGGGTCCGTTTAAACTCATCTTCTAACGCCAAACCGAGAGCCCTGAAGTTTAAGAACTGTATCAGTTATCAATTGAGATCCACATGTTCACAGGAGTGAAAATTGGTGGCCGTAAAGTTCTTGCCATTCTGATTTCAGCTATCGATTTTGTAGAAATATGTTCATAATTTTCACATACCATTGGGAAGCTTATTCTTTTCTTCCATGGGATTTTACTTATATAGAGTTTTTTTAAAAAAATTTACTTGAAGAAAAAGTTATTTCTACAGGAAATTTGAAATAAAAGTTTACGTCTGGTATCTTATGGCTGGCTTGCATCTTTCTACTTCAGCGATGTTGAGGAAATTGCTTGTTTTTAATTAGTAAATTTAAGTAATTCTTTTGGTGAAAAGAGCAGTGGTTAATTGTTTTGATCATTGAAAAGATCATTAGCACCATGGAAGAATCTGTAGATTACAAGAACGAAGTATTATGAGGTTTGCTATTTTTCTCTCACGAACTTGTTTTATTAGAGAAACCAAATTCATGTCCATAATTCTTTTGAGCGAAAAGGTAGAACAATCCTCTTTGTTTTTTAGCACTTTTTTGGCTTAAAGAAAAAAGAAGAGCAATTTTACAACAATGACCATTTCTAACTTTATGTATTCAGTATATAACGGTGTCTTTGCGAAAAATTCACACGTGATCACTCCTACACACACTAGAAATAACCCGTATGCATGGTATATGTGGACCCAAGAACACTCAGGATGCAGAACATGGATGCAACTGAAAAAAGAGGATTGTGTAAGAGGATTGTGTGTGATTATCGTATGGGATAAAATGGGAAAAACGAGGTGTTTAAGTGCAAAACCGTGGGGTATCAAAGTGAAAAAATACCGATGACAAACCCTTAAATACGAGAAAGAGAGAGTGGCATTTGGAGTTTATGAAAAAGCAATTGCAAGCTTGCAAATCATGGGAATGAATTGAGCTTTTCCATGGGTGCTCCACAACATCACTCCAAACCCCCCACACCCCCACCACACACCCCCACACGTGTGTCGGGTGTTGTAGCCCCCCTTCCCTTTCACATGGGACAAAGGTGTCATGTGCGACAAATGTCAAATCATCCCCCTTCATTTGCAATATACTAGAAATAACCAATGCACACAGTGCACGGCATCAAAAAAATCCACACAGAAAAGATGCTGTGAACGCGCGAAACCGAGAAGGAGCGAGAAGTATGGGTGTGTATGAACATTTGTAATATGCGAATTTGTTAGAGATGTCTCGTATGTAATATGATATCAAAAATTCTCTTTAATAAAAATCTAATTTTCTCTCAAAATGTAATGATTTTAGAACTTGTTGTGATGACTTGATCGATGGAAAAATCCCATTATTTTTCATTCATTATTTTTTTTGAAAGGTGTATAAATACATAAAATGGAGGAAATTTTTTTAAAATAATTAATGTTGTAAATAGATAGAGTTGGTTGTAAAGAGATAAGACCGTATCTATTGCATCACACCCATGTATGACTCTCCCATCCACTATAAATGAAGGCATGTGGTCTTCCCCCAGGATACACATTCATAACACGTTATTATCACGATTCTCTATATTTTTTTCAAGGATCCCGTTAGTTGCGAAAGCGAGGAGAAAGCGGTAGATCCATCACGAGCGGGCTTCATCTTCCACGCGTAGGCTTCATAAACCGTCGCTAGATCTGGAGGACAGATCTAGAGTTACTACTTCAAAAATCTTATTTTTATCATGATCATGAAGCATACTACGTCGATCTCGCAAGATCAGACTAGAAAAATCGATTTTATTCTTCCTAGATTAAATATGACGGATTTTTACTTTCAATCATATGAAAAATATTGTGAAACCCATGTTGAGTATTGGACTTCTCCATACTTGGTGTTGATGATGAGCAAACATAAATACTTGTGACTAATCCCTTACTTGCAGTTAATACATTGCCTAAGCATATCATAAAGATCAATAAGCAATGAATGTCACTCAAGGATCAATCAAAGCATAAAAAGTGAATTGGATTATCAAAGATGATGAATGAAGCTCCTAGAAGACTTCAAGCTCATTCTATGGAAAGAAGAGAGGCTAATACAAGATGTAAACTTTTTATTCTCTTCTAGTATGTAGCTTAGAAGTAGAACTATGTTGGAGCGCACACACATCTTTATTTCTGTCTTAGGAAATCATTAGATCAAATTTCCTTGGACTCCAATTCATAATTCTCAAACATGTGCATTTTGGATTTCAACAGGCGACTGCTGAAAATTTCACAAGCGCATGTCTCCAAACAGTCGCCCGTGATTTGTTCTACAGTCATCTGTTTTGCACATACGTTATCATTTGGTTTTTGGGCTTTCAGTTATAACTTTCTTCAGGCGACTGATGTACAAAGTACAGGCACATGTCCAAGTTACAAGCGCATGTGACTTGTTAGTCAGTCGCATGTCTCTCTCTTGCCCAAAGATCATTAACTTGGATTCTTTCGGCCAGACGACTGATGTTGGTTTCACAGTCGCCTCACCTTGAATTCTTCTTCAGTCGCATGTCGATCCGTGTCTTAACACTTGGTGTTTAACAAGCTCTGCAAGTTTCGGCCAGACGACTGATGTTGGTTTCACAGTCGCAAGTCAACGGCACAGGCGCCTGTGGATATCACATCAGTCGCATGTCCTGCCTTAACAAAACTTCCTGAGTTTTCTCAACTTACTCATGTTTCGCTCAATCGCCTGTAGAAGGTTTCTCAGTCGTCTGTGAGGTTTACAAGCGCATGTCAGACCTTCATCAGTCGATTGTCCTACGTGGTAAGTTACCGTTTGAATTCTCACCTACCCTCTGACACAGTGCAGCAGTCGAATGTTGGTTCTTCATCAGTCGACTGTCGAGTGTGTAAATTCTATACGTTGGTTGTTTCTCCACAAATTTCAAAGGGGTTTTTGTGGATTCTGTTTGAGGGTGTTAGAGAACGTATAAAGAGGGTTTCTATTGTTCCATTGAAGGGTTACTCATCTACTTGATCATCTCTTGAAACCCCTATCATCTTCAAGTTTTTAAAAGCTCTCAAATCCAAAAGCCCTAGATTTCCAATCACATTCTCTCTTGCTCTCCAACCTAGAATCAAAGTGATATACTTTAGGCAATTGGTGGTGACAAGAGAAAGGGCTTTCTCTCTTCTTGGAACAGATTCAACACATAACACACTTGCTCCTTAAGTAGAAGGCATAGGTGATTGTAAGTGTTGCTAGTTTATATCTTTCGATATTAGTTTTACTCTCGGTTTGTGAGAGTGGTTTGCTTGATCCCAAGTTGTGGGACTCAAGGACATCAATTGTGTTTCGATTTCACTTGTAGTGTTGCTACAAGTGTGTTTAAAGGAAATCTCAAGTTAGGGTTCTAACTTGAGTATCTGGAGGTATCTGGGTGGAAGGGACGTATGATTACCGGGAATAAGTCGGGAGTTGACTTGAGTAATCCGAACCCTTGAAACATACTTTGTGTTAGCATTGTTTCATTTTGGGTTTATTTATAATTCCGCATTTATTGTTGGTTAGGAATTTAAATTGGTATAACTATCGTTTAAATTTTATAAACACTATTCAACCTCCCTTCTAGTGTTTTCCTCATAGAGAGGGTCCTTACAACCCCTATTTTAGGATTCATCCATACAAAAAAACCCCTCCTCCCCACGGCTCCGCCACCAGCATCCTCGCCGTCGGCTGCCGTGAGTCCCTCACCCCACCACACGCGGCACCCTGCCGCATACATCCCCCATCCTCCCCCCACGGAGGAGGGATGCCTCTGCCATACGGTGGCGTAAATCCCACGCGGGTTCTTCAAAAAAAATTTACCCCCGCCGTCGGCGGCCATGCCTTACCCCCTACTGTATCGGGGTGGCGGAGCCCCCCTCCCGCCGCCACTCCCAGCCCTATCTGTTGGGGGTCGGTGGTAAACCCTAGCCGCCTCCCCCCTAATACAATATTGCTTGGGCCTTTTTCGACCCAAGCCCAACATTAAATAAAACAAAAGAAGGCCTTCTAACGTTGTGGAACGAAGCCCACATCGACTTGTGGGCTTCGGCCCACAAGAAAATAGCCGGAAAAATGGCAGCGACTACGAGCCTTCAGGCCCGCACACCATTTTTAAAAAAAGAATGAATGAAGGCTGCGGGCCTATAGCCCGCAGCCCACATTGCGGGCTTCCGGCCCTTGGACCTATTTTATTCTGAAAAAAAAGAAAGAAAAGGGGGGGTTAAGAGGGGAAATCTATGGGCCTTAATAATGATTAATAATAGTGATAAATATGATGATGAAATGGGGACTTCTAAGGGGGAAATTAGGGATTTATGGGGATCCTTTGGGAGTATAAAAAGGAAAACTTCCTTTCTTTTACAAATAAATAATATTATTGGACACCATTCAAATTTATTTGAATAAGCCCCTTTTGCACAACCAATTTATTACATATTTTAATATATGATACCCGCTTTAAGATCATATTTTTATGCATTACATCACATTTTTTACCACATTTTCAGGGATAAACTTATGTTATGTTGTGCGGCATTACCTTAAAAATTATGCTTTGTCGTTACTTACCAAACCTAACGGTGTATAACATCGCCTCGTGGTCTGAATAATTATTAAGTATTAAAATTGATGTTTTTATCCTATTCTGAATCTGTGATGCATGTGATGTGTTATGAACATGTTTAATGAGCACAAATTTTGCATGGATGGCTAATTGTGTTTTTGGATCGAATATTTAGTCCCACATTTTACTTTTCATATACCTTTCTTTTTCTTTTGAGAGAAATTGTATTGAAGAAATATATATAATGCCCAAGACTGATTACTACTTTCCATGGATGTGGAGGCCACTCTTGAAGCTGAAGATTTTAAAATGGGACCCAAGAGGTTTCCAAAGTTGTAATTTTTCGCTTTCATTTGTGTAAAATGGACTGTAATATGGACTTTGGGACATTATTATTTTATGTGGGGCCGGTCGATCCATGCAATTGATTTATTTATTACCTCTACATGAAAATGTCTTTTCAGTATTATTAATTCATGCAAAAATTGTGCTTTTCTAGATAAAATGGCAAAAATCACAGGCGTTGATTTCGAAGTGCTGGATGCATCCGGAAGAAATTATTTGAGCTGGCATCTTGATGGTAAATTTCACATGTGAGCTAAATCCCTCGTTTCTGTGTTACAAAAGATGAAAAGGCGACCAATGCGCAATCCATTATTTATATTCATCGTCATGTGGATAAGACCTTAAAGGCTGAATACCTTACGGTCGAGGATCCACTAGAGCCGTGGACTGTCCTTGAGGAGAGATATAAACATCAGAAAAATGTTATACTCCCAAGGGCACGTTATGCGTGGAAGAACCTGAGACTTCGGGACTTTAAGTCCATAGCTGAGTACAACTCAATTCTTTTCAGCATCACCTCATGCCTGAAGTTGTGTGGTAAAAAAGTCTCAGAAGATTGCATGTTGGAAAAGACGTACACGTCTTTCCATGAAAAGAATGTGATACTGATGCAGCAATACCGTGAACGAAAGTTCATTAAGTATTCTGAGCTGATGTCATGTTTACTCATGGCTGAACAAAATAGAGAGCTTCTCCTCGTCACTCATAACATGCGCCCCTAGTACTGCCCCCTGCCAGAAGCTCATAACGCGTCTTCTTCCAAAAAGAAGAAAGATAATAAAAGAAAAGGAAAATCACAGAAGTGGGCCGAATAAAAAGGCGAGAGGAAAAGTTCACCAGCAAAGAAATGAAAGGAGGCGGAAGTTCACTTGGCGCAGAAATGATACACCCACACCTCAAAGGGAATGGGAAGACCAGTGACATAGCTGTGGCATGAAAGGACACTTGTCTAGAGTGTATAGAACTCTGCGGGACCTCCAAGATTTGTATAAAGAAAGCTTGAAAAAGAAAGCTGAAACAAATCTGGTGACCACTACTGCTCTAGTTCAGTTCACTGCTGAAGACTTCGAAAAAGACGACTTGTTTGATTAGCTATTTTTATCTTTGCTTTTGAAAAATACTGTTATGAGAGCTATCTGAATGTTTGAATAAAGTATGAATAAATTTGATTATGATTTTTTTGAAAGTAAATGTTCTTACATGATTTATGTTTTAATAGATGGAACGCTCTCATGACTGCTTAGTAGACAATGCATCAACACATGTGATCCTTCAATATAAATGCTATTTTTATAGCATTATACCATATGAAAGTCCTGTAAATACAATTTCAGGGCCATCAAATATTATTGAAGGTTCAGGGAACGCAACACTGTTACTCCCAAAGAATAGAAATAAAAATAAAGGATGCATTATTCTCTCTGAATTCAAAAATAAACTTATTAAGTTTAAAGGACACCCGTTTAAATAGATTCCACTTAGAAACATCTTTTGTAGATGAAAAGAATATTTGTATGTAACGTCTCAAGAAAAAGGAGTCAAATCCATACTTGAACGTTTTAAGAACCTTTCATCGGGCCTCTTTCATACAAATATTCGGAGAGATGAAGCTAATTTAACGAAGAACCTGAAATGCACGACATCAGCCAAGTTTTGAGAGCCTTTCATCAGGCCACTTTCATGATTGACTTGGCCACCCTGGATTGGTTATGATGCACCGCATCTTATCCCAATCCTATGGTCATAACTTGAAGAACCAGAAGATTCTTCAGAAGGGAGAATTCACTTGCATCCCTTGCTACAAGGGAAAATTAATAACAATGTCATCACCATTAAAAGTGGACAAAGAATCTCCAAGCTTCCTTGAAAGAATACAAGGATATATATGTGGACCTATCCACCCCCAAGAGGGCCTTTTCGGTACTTTATGGTACTGATAGATGCATTCTCAAAATATTCGTATGTGTGTCTACTATCGACCCGCAACTTAGCTTTTCCAAAGCCATTGGCACAAATAATAAAGTTGCGGGCGTATTTTTCAGACAACCAAATAAAGAAAATACATCCGGATAATGCTGGAGAATTTACATCTTAGTCATTTCAAGAGTAGTGCCTTGCAACTGGGATAGAAATTGAACATCCAGTGCCACATGTTCATACCTAAAATGGGTTAACAGAGTCATTGATAAAAATACTCCAATAGATTGCACGTCCATTAATGAAATCTTAGTTGCCGCTGAATGCATGGGGACATGCAATATTGCATGCTGCATCGTTAATAAAATTAAGACCATCTGGAAGTCAAAGTATCTCTCCAATGCAACTTGTATATGGAATACCACCGAACATCTCTCACTTAAAAATCTTCGGTTGCACAGTTTATATCCTCAACGTCGCCTAGGTATGTATCTAGGGTTTGACTCACCCTCAATAATAAGATACCTAGAACCCCAAACGGGAGAGTATTCAAGGCACGTCTTGAAGACTGTGAATTTGATGAGACAAATTTTCCCAAATTGGGCCCAGTACTGAAAAACCTGGAGCTACGCAAATAATATCATGGGATACAAAATCATTGACCCACTATGATCCGGTAACAAAACAATGTAAAGATGAGATTCTGAAGATCCTACACATAAAGAACATTGTTCACTAGTTACGGGGATTATTTACTGTCAACCAGAAGATTGTCAGATCACACATCCCTGCTGCAAATACACCAGCTAAGATTGACATCTCGAGAATGTATGCAATCTACCAGCGGCAGATGTGGACGTACCTCAACAGAAAAGAGGCAGATCACTAGGCTCCAAGGAAAAATCGAAGAAAAAGAAAAACTCTTGGAGACTTTGGGACAATACCCACACAGAAAAATGAGCTCATATCCAGACCCTCATCCCTCCCGGAATCCACTTCAAAGGAACTACCGGGAGAAACTGAACTATCATTAAATTATATACATACATGGGAGGTGTTAGATAGAAAGAGTATAATCGTCAACGATGACTTCGTGTTTCACATTGCCATTCACGTCGCTGAAAGCGACGATGATCATGGTCCATATTCCGTTACTGAATGCAAACGAAGAAATGACTGGCCAAAGTGGAATGATGCAAAAAAAGCAAAGCTGGACTCGCTTAAAAACGCAAAGTCTTTGGGCAAATAGTCCAAACACCAAATGGTGTCAAACCTGTGGGATATAAATGGATATTTCTCAGAAAAAGAAATGAAAATAATGAGATCTCATGCTACAAATCAAGGCTTGTAGCACAGCGATTTTTCCAAAGACCGGGTATAGACTATGAAGAAACATACTCACTGGTAATGAATGCGATCACTTTCCGAATTTTAATAAGCTTAACAGCAAAGGAATGATGAGATATGCAGCTAATGGATGTTATGACTGCATATCTAAATGGCAATCTCAATAAAGAAATTCATATGAAACTTCCTGATAGCTTTTCATTGCCTGCTGAATTAAAAGATAGACATCTAGACTCTATTCTGTTAAGCTTCAAAGATCATTGTATGATCTTAAACAATCAGGAAGGATGTTGTATAATAGACTCAGTAAATTCCTTATACAACAAGGATTCCATAATCATGAAGTCTGCCCTTGCATCTTTATAAGAGCAAAGGAAACAAGATTCGTCATAAATGCAGTCTACGTAGATGATTTGAACCTCATTGGATCTCCTGAAGAGATCGCTGAGATATCTGTAAGCCTAACAAAAAATTTGAAATGAAAGACGTAGGTAAAACTAAATTCTTGCTTGGCTTACAGGTTGAATATTTAAAAGACGAAACTTGTTCGGTGGTATTTCATATACAAAGACGAAATTCATGGATGCACAAAGAAACTGTTTTACCTATACAAAGAAACGTAAAACAGTTTCTTTGTATATGGAATACCACCAAACCACATATACAAAGAAACTGTTGCAAAGATTTCACATTGACCATTGTCATCCGCTAAGTACACATATGGTAGTATGATCCATGGATGCACATAAAGACCCCTTCCGTCTGCTGGAAGAGGGGGATGACATACTTGGTTCAGAAGTCCCTTATCTCAGTGCTATTGGAGAACTTCTATATCTAACAAACTGCATGCGTCCCGATATAGTGTTCGCAGTAAATTTACTAGCCAGATACAGTGCAGCGCCTACACATCATCACTGGACCAGGGTTAAGTACCTTCTGCGCTACCTCCAAGGGTCAACAAATTTGGGATTATTTTACAAAAATGGATTATCCGCCACACTTGGTTATGCCAATGCAGGATACATGTCAGATCCCCACAATGAAAAGCCATAGACAATGTATGTGTTTACCTATGGCGGGACGACTATCTCTTGAAAATCTATCAAGCAGGCCATGACGGCGACATTATCCAATCATTCAGAGATCATCGCCATCCATGAAGCAAGCAGAGAATGCGTTTGGCTACGCTTAGTTGTTCATCACATCCTGGTGACGAGCGAATTGAAGACTGGTGACCTTGAATCTACCACCATATTCGAGGACAACGCTGCTTGCATTGCTCAGTTACGAGGTAGTTATATCAAATGCGACAGAACGAAGCACATCTCTCCTAAATTCTTCTGGACGCATGAGTTACAAAGAGATGGCAAGATCGATGTCAGACAAGTATAATCAACGGATAACCAGACAGACATGTTCACTAAATCGCTTCCTACAGCAACTTTCAGGAAGTTTGTACAAAAGATTGGAATGGGGCGCCTACGAGATCTAAAAGCCTAACTGCTTGTATAAATCAGGGAGAGTTAGATGGAATTTGAACTTTTTTTCCTTAGCGGAATTTTTCATTGCCAAAGGTTTTAACGATGCTAATTCCGTAAATTCGGGATCCTAAAGTATCCATCCCTTTGTGAGACTCAGATGATGCTCAGAATCCTGAAATATTCATCGGCAGATTCCACACTTTCAACTGGATAAGGGTGTGTGTTGTAAATAGATAGAATTAGTTGTAAAGAGACAAGACCGTATCTATTGTATCTCATCCATGTATGACTCTTCCATCAACTATAAATAAAGGTCTGGGATCTTCCCCTAGGATAACCATTCATAACAATTAAAAAAAATCGCGCACTAAAATTTCCATAAAAAATTTTCTTCAATTATACATTAGAGACATCTCACATATAACATAATATACCCGTTATTCTCTTTACTAAATTATTGCTCAATACTATCACAAACCTGAGTATCAACAATTGTATTAATAATTTATTACCATGTCATAAGCTCTCACCAATTTCTTGTACATGCAGCCACAATGCGAACAATTTGTCCATGATTAAGTTATGAGGTCCTAAACACACGATGTTAAAACTACATCCATGATTTAGTAATAGATCATAACTTGCAACTGATTTCTTTGCTTAACAAAATATAAGCTTCAGATATACATAAAATATAGGATTATCTCATATTCTCATAAAAAGACACAAGCAATTCGAATGCACAGCTTTATCAGTCTCCAAGTTTCTTCTGCCCTCCAGCTTTCCACAATCATCCAGGCAGAACTTCGTGCTATTATTAGCACAGAATGAATGGTGACGCAATCAACCAATGGAATGCAATCTTACGGTCATACATATTCCAAACTTTTCAAATAAATAAATATTAGAATTGCATTACAGAAACAAGCAAAATTGGGGCAGAACCCTGAATGAACTGAACACAACAATGCAAACACGACCATGAAATAGTCTAGCCAACATGGGCATTGGCGCGGCGCTGCCTGTTATGCAACTGCGTCAGCTCCTTAAAAAATTTTGTTCATTTACAGATAAAATCTTCGTCGTCCTCTTCGTCTTCACTTTGCCTAGTGAGTTCAGCGTATTCGTCGATGGAGGTAGCAGCGAACAGATCTCCGTCCATGCTTCCATCTGCAAGTTTGGGTGTCCTTGCAGCTGTTCCGACCCCCTTACCATTCATCTGCCAGCAAACGGTTATACGCTTAGAATAGAAAATTAACATGTGAAAGCCAAAATAAAGGCAAGAAGAACACCTAAAATTCATCTGCACAGAACTTCAAAATAGGAATCCTATAAGTAGAGGAATGTAATTCCGGTAATAATTTTTGGTAAATAAGTATGATATCATTAGTTTGTCAGGCATACTCTCCATTCAGCAAGCACAAAGAATATACAGAACCCCAACAAATTATGGGAAAACAATATTTTATGCCGGTCATATAACTGCCTATGTGCAGATAAATGTATGCACATAACTTCTAGATATCAATAATATTTGACAATTGATCAGGCTGATATCATATAATTTATAATGTGTGGTCATGTTTATACTTTATGCAAACAAGCATTAGAAAAACTTTCTTGTAAGTTTCAGTTCCATCATGAGTTTTAAACTCCGAATTCACTAGACTACCACACTTCATTGTTTATGAAATCAACCAGTGGTGGACGCATGATTTTTTTTTTCATGGTGGGAGTAATATAATTAATTTAAACTTTTTGCATAGATAATGCGACTATGAAAAAAGTTAAAAATTTAAGTTCCAAATGTAAATCTTGAAACATATTTCTTAAAATAGACGTTGACATAAACATGGGCGGAAGCAGTATGAGATGACCGCTGGGGGTTGCAAGAATGCATACAAACTGCATTTGTAAAGTACATAAATGTGATGGTGTTCAAATCGACGAGTCCAAAAGGATAAAGGATGTACTTTTCCATTACGTTTAAGTATATTTGAGGTGACGAAGTGAACAATAAAATAGATATGAAATTCATTGCTCAGGCCCAATGCAACATATGTGTTAGGGATCGAGTAAGAAATCCGAAAACCAAAACACGTTTAATTGCATAAGAACGAAAATAAGTTTCGAAGATTCAAACTAAATTGCTTTAAAACATGCAGCAAATTTTCCCATGCATTTATTAAACACAAAATCGTTCACATATTAACGAAGGTATGAACGAGAAACTGACACTGATTACATCGTTAATTTGCAAAAAAAAATTAAAAAATATAATCATTGGACACACTTTAAAGATTTAAAAAATAAAAAGAAGGAACAAAAACATATATGGCATCCATGTAAATCATTTGACCAATTGAGACATCAAGCCCTAATGAAAAACATGTTGTCTATTCCAAACAATGGCAATTGGGTGACTTAATCACAACCTCCATCCATTATTTGGTAAGGTTCAAGTGTTCACATAAACAAAATGGGCTCTTGCATGACATGGACCAAGGGATGATCACCCCCACAAAGATGGGTCAAATGAGGGGGTGGAGAACACGAAAAAACATGAAAAAAATATAATTAAAAACATGAAAAAAACGGGCATCAAACGAAAATCTGAAATTTTTTGCACCGGCCGAGGATCGAACTTAGGATCCTATGCTCGGATATGGAACTCACCAACCACCACGCCAACGAAACAACAATGTGATTGGAGATCAAATTATTTTACTTAACCTTACATTTCTGACCCTGCTGCCATATAGGAATGTATATTTTGAAAAATGACCCCCCCCCCCCCCCCAAAAAAAAAGAAAAAAAAGAAAAAAAAAGCTCATATGTGGGTCCGCCCCTGACATTAACCGAATACAATATAACTTTATAAGATCTGTTCAAATTTTCGTAGACAGGGGGAAAACGAAATTAGTTATGATTACTATCTTTTAATTAAAGACTAAACTTTTAGGTCCAGCTCATTACTATAAAGATTGGCTTAATAAATCAGAGATCTAAATGCCAAAGATTGAGAGAAATTAAGAGCCTTATGGCTAAATGAGTAATGATATTGATGATGATGACAGTGAATAACTTAGATTCTTATACATAATTTAGTAATACATTAAAATCTTAAATTATTAGATATTATTGTAGCTTATGCTTAAATTAATACAATGCATAATCTTTAGATTATTAGATATATTCTTCGGAAGTGTAATAGCACAGTGACAGACGGGAAGAGAAAAAGAAATAAAATAAAATCAACCAAATAAAAGACAACTTATTGACTCTCTCTCCCTCTCTCTCTCTCTCTCTCTCTCTCTCTCTCTCTCACTCAGAGTCCTGCAAAAATCCAGTGGGCATCTGCCCACACTCATCATAATTCCATATTATGATGAGTCCGTGACGAAATGTGATTTGGGCACTGTTTGGAACTTTGGATGGATCTGGTAGGAGTCAACTCCCTCAATTTTATGTGGCTGTGATTGTTTTGGTTCTTTGTTAAAGAACTAGAAATTACCCGTGCACAAAGTACACGGGAACCAAAAAACCCACACATGATGTGAGACCCGCGCACACTGGTAAAGGAGAGAGAAGAGTTAGTGTGCATGGTATTATTTGGGGGGAAAGGGGAAATAAGTCCCAATGGCAAAGCCGTAAATAGGGGGGATCAAGGGGGGAAGTCTCAATGGCACTCACGTAAATTAGTGAGCTTGGGGATGTTCTTTGGGGTTTTTAAAGTTCAGTCGCAACCCCGTAATTTAGTGGGTCTAGTAGGCCTGGGGAGTTTCCCCACAGGTGCCACATAGGACTAAATCATGTGTGGGGGGTCCGCCTCAATTGTATAAAGGATTCTATTTAATTTCCCCCTTCTTTTTAAAAATGATATCTGATGACCAAAATCCCCTGATTGAGGTAGATAATTAATCATTTTGGTCTAATTCCTTCAAAGTAGACATGCTCATAAGTAACTACAGTGTTTTACAACAATCCACATCGCCAAAACTTGAGTAAAGTCCCACTCCCCCTAATTTTTTTATTTTTTATTTTATTTTATTTTATTTGCTTGGCAGATCCGCAATGCTCCTTTTCTCCCACATTTAAACTGGCTATCAGAGACAAGCCGACCGCTTCAAATGTTGTTTCAAAGTGTGGATCATGTTCTTTAATCAACATAAGATGACAAGAGTAGACGATACCTTTTAGGGAAGACATTTTCTGAGACAAATGTCTAGAAAAATGGTTGCTACTTGCAAGCGTTGGAGGCATGAGAAACGACTCGAGGAAAAAAAATTGGAACTCCATTTTAATCTTAATTTTCCTTCTGACCTCAGAAAGCTTGCTCAACATACGATGATATTACAAGGCTATTACAATGCAGGTTCTCTACATAAAAGCAGCACAACAGAAATACACAGACAACCCCTCTAGACAGGATTCATCTATAGTACGTCTCAGTAGAGACAATATAAACTGTGAAATGGGTTACATTATACCCTAATGAAACTGCAATCCCGATCTTGATATATGCATTTCAACCTCCAGTTTGAGTTGAGCAAGAGTAATGCCCAATTTCAGATTGTTAAATCTGGTCTCTATTTTAATTTTTATCACCACCATAATCCAACACTTCGCAATAACACATTCATCCATCAACACAAAATCTTCGTTTGTTGAGGAGAGAGACTTTTTCCCAGCACACCAAATGCTGCAATTCTCCCCCCAACACTCTAAGACAAACAATGGAAAAATAAAATAAAGAGTCATCCAGGCACACAATAATAGAGAAGCATAGAAAGGCAATTGAGGAGAGCAACTAAGGAATGGCGCTGTAACAGAAAGCCCACAAGTTCAAGACATGCCTCGAACAAAAACAGCAAGAGAGGAGCCACTACATATAGGGAAAGAGATGGCAGAGGCACACACTCAATCATGTGCGCATGTGCGCGCATGCATGCTCACCCATAGGTGTCACTGGAACTGGGAATGAGGGGTGGGGAGATGAAACAAAAAAAAACATAGGAGCATTCTAATTTTTTTCTGTAATATTCATGAACCCATCTTGGGCAATACATTAGAAGAAATTGTGTTGACCAAACTCCATACACCTGCTATGCTCAAAAAGTGGAAAAAAAAACTCCCTGCATTTGGTCAGTCCTGGAATGGACAATATGGAAATAATGTTTCGTGAACCTATCACAGTACTGTCATTTTATGAAATCTCCACACTTTTTCAAATCAATGGAACATTTTTTTCTTTCACAAGACACGTCGAAGTAATTCAGGCAAGCTACAAATAAAAACTCAAGAATAAAAAGGTAAAACATATATGAAGCATAAATCTAACAGCATCACTATGCATGTTAAGAATCAAATGCGACATGTTCTTAATCCACATTAATTGCATGTAAAGCCTGCTCAATGTGTTAAAAATCTCATCAGGACATGCACAAAGTCAGTTTATAGATCAATCCAAAAAAATTCAAAATTTTACAATTACAACTTGTTTATTATATTAAGAATTTAAGAGAGTTGCATAGGTTATGACAATTATGTCCCCTTTTCAACGAAGTAAATAGATTTAAGGGCCTTGATCCGCATTTTTCTCATTTACATATCAAAAATCGATCTGCATTAGAATTTTTTTTCTTTTTTTTTTCTTTTTTCCTTTCCGTGATATTTGTATTTTACATACTTGTACCACGGTAATGTAATTAGGAATAGAGATTCTCTATCCAAAAAGCTGTTGGAATAGTGATATGTTATTTGATTTGATATATCATGGTCGGTAACGCTGGTGAATTAACGAAGGAGAGGGATTAGAACCCTCGGTAAACAAAAAGTCTACATAGCAGTTCTAATGCTACGCCTTGAACCACTCGACAATCTCTCCTACATAATCTTATTATTGACCAGAAACCGAGTGAATAGCAAGTTATTTATATTATTTTATTGCAGTACAAGTTAGAATTTAATTTTTCTATTAATAAAATTCAAAATCTATGGAGGATTCACTTTAGAAGCAAGTATTCCCTAGATAACTATATTACACCGCGGTATTTCGCAGTTGAGTCGCTTTAAAAAAGACCTAAAGTTAGAGATTTATCAATAGGCAAGGTTGCTCCAATACCTAACCAAAGAGCTACTGCGGTACCGATCAAAAAGACTTGGACAACGAAATGAATTTTGGAATTTATTAACATTCTCTAAAAACGGTAATGTCAATAATCATGTTGGTACTGAAACCATTAAAAGAACGCTCGATAATTTATTGGGTACTGTGCGGAGTATTTGAAACGCTTGAAAGAAGTACCATTCGGGTAATATTTGCCCAAACGCATGAGGAAAATAACTTCTAAATTGAGCTATTTTGAACAAGATTAGACACAGAGATCTTTCAGTCTCTAGTTTTTAATAAGCTCATACACCATATGGAACAGACGTTACAGAATGAATCGTCTGGGTTCAGTATAGCCGTTCAGAAGCATTTCCCTGGGCATACTAAACTCATCATCTCTTCAAAATGGTCATTTACATGAGAAAATGCATCGCATGTTAAATAACAAGATAAGCCATGAAACTTCATAAAATCAAACTCAGCTCTCAGGCAACTATGTGAAGCGCCCCTATAAACTTTTCCAGAGCTTATATCAAATCAATAAGCTCTTGCAAAGACACATGCAATCTGGTCAACCCCAACATTCCCAACCTCACTGATCATGATGCCCGTGTGCCTACTCTTGCACCATCAACCATTGGCCTTGATTAATTCCAGAGTTGAGCCTTGATTAATTCCATGAGTTGGATTGTGACCACCGTGTGACTCTTTTGCAGAACGTAAAATCCTATTTTAATCGGCTTTAGAAAGATAGCGCAACACATACGGATCCTTAAAAAATGGTTTGGGTTTATGAATCTCATGGCTCAAAAATGCTACAGTTACACATTTTTGTATTAAGAAATAGTTTGAATATAAAAGATTATGATTTTTCCTAGCATAGATAAGCTCAATGAAAATACTTGCTGATGAGCTATATTGCCTCACATTGAATTGTTATTTTTTCAATGCCCATGGGTTACAATGTTAGTGTGATGACTAAAATAGCATGAAACAGAAAAGCACTCAAACGAGGTTTGGTCTTGCATCATGCATGAACACAAGTGTCTCGATAATATATTACTATCATACAATACTATAAGTTCATTGGGCAGGAGTCAGGACTATAACATGACACTTTGCATATCAGCACAAAGTTCATGATTTGCAGAAGCAATATGCTTTACGGGTGGGTATGTCATATCAATGTTTGAGCTTGAAGAAAAAGTAAAAGGTTCACTTGGATTTATTTGGTAGTCGTGGATCACCATGCTCAATGAGAATATATTATAATCTGCTAGGAATACTTCATAAAAGCATAAAGAACATAAAGCATGTTTACCACAAATCAATGCGGCCATGACTTTATTCCCACATAAGTACTTTGCATCTTTATATAAATCTTAATAAATGAACAAAAAGGATTCCATAGATGCTATAATCCAACCTTTATCTCATCCTACAATTCCATATGCACACAAGTCCACTAACAAATCACAGTAAGAAAACAAATCAAATAGCCAACAAAATGCATAAACAAAGTGCAACAGCATCCTTACAGCTCGTATGAGTGTCCTCCTCTCCCTTTCCCGAGCATTCTTAATGGCCTGCAAGCAAACTATAAATTAACTCCCTTCTCAGCAATAATCACATAATCCAGAGAAAACAACACGATCGAGAAAATAAAAGGACGTGAGTGGACATATAACACTTACCTCCTCAAGCTCCTTGCACTCTGCCTCCACCTCTGAGATATCCCTATAGAATTGCCATGGAAAAATACACTAATTATCTTATTTAAAAAGAAAGAAACTTTTTGAGTGTTGAGCAAGAGAATGAACCTGCCGACAAGCTTCTCGACACTGCAACAACATTTAGCGCATACTTTGTGTTCCTTAGCACACCCTTTAACATTATCCGAAATATCAAATTAGCAAAAAACGGGAATTTTTGCCAACAAAGTGTTCTTTAAAAAAATTAAAGCGATCTAGAACAAACTAACCGAACTAACCAGAGCAAAGATTGTGGTACGCCTGTCGAACTGCTCTTTTCCCACACTTCTGGCTACAATTAACAGCATTTTATAAACTAAAAATGATAATGGTACTTAAAAATTAAGATTATTACCATTTTGCAGGCTCAACGAGAGGCTTGTATTTCCCATACCTAAAAAATACACAAACATAAATAAAAAATAAGAAATCAAGCTCAATTAAATACGTTATACCCTAAACTTTAAATTTATGGTAACTACTTTCGCTTCCAGTCGATCTGATCTTTGCAACGAGGGCAGACTCCGGTGATCTCCGAGTAAGGGCGGAATTTACCTCCCACTTCCTATAAGCATCAAAATCAAATCAAATAAAGTATTTAAAAAAATCAAAGGGCACCAAGATCATATCTTTGATCATGAATCGAACTCAAAAAAGAGGAGATTTTTATTACCGTTTCGTTGATTTTTACGCCGGCGTGTGGTTTCCATGCAATTTTGTTCTGGTGCTTCGGCGGCCCTCGCCTCCCGCTCGACATCGCGATTTGGTAAAATTTTTGCTTTAAAATTCAACTACTCCAGTGAAAAGAGATGGTATGGATTTATCATTGCGGGTTTGAATAATTTGAGTAACAGGAACCACATCCGACCCGTTTAAAGCCCGAAATCGGCTGCTTTTTTTTTTTGGATTTTGAGCCCTAAAAACGAAGCGAAATGGTCCAATTCTATTTATACTTGATTTGTAACAAGAGTGCTGTTATTTACACCACACTGTTTTATGAATACACCACAAAACTTTTTACTTTCCAATTTTAACCCTAGTATATCTAATTTCACCACAAACCATTATTTCAAACCATTATTTCAATCCGCAATTTTTTTGTTAACAGGAAAATCTTGTTAGATTTTGGGGGGGAGATCGTACAACTCATACAACTCACTGATCAATCAAATAAATCTTTATTTTATATAGTTTTTAGAGATTATCTAACAAGATTTTCCTGTTCAACAAGATTTTCTTGTTAGATTATATACACAACAAAAATTATCTTGTTAGATAATTTAAAATAGCCTGTGGATTCCTTCATCACAACCATTATTTTATATAGTTTTTAGAGAGAGAAGGAACGAGGGAGGGAAGAGAAGCGGGAGGGAGATCGTACGAAGAGCGAGCTGTTCAACCGTTACTCTAACGATGAGCGAGCGGAATGAATTTTTGATGATTATCTAACAAGATTTTCCTGTTCAACTATTTTTATTTTATATAGTTTTTAGCTTGGATTGAAATAATGGTTTGTAGCTGCTGAAACCATCCTGGGCCATCTCTCTCTACTGAACTAAGGGATGCTGTGTGGTGAAATTAGATATACTAGGGTTAAAATTGGAAAGTAAAAAGTTTTGTGGTGTATTCATAAAACAGTGTGGTGTAAATAACAGCACTCTTGTAACAATAACTGTATTGGATATAATTTATTTATTTTTTGGTTCGACTGAAAGCTTTGAAAAGCCTAGTCCAGAGGTCAGGCTTGCAGCTCGGGTTCGAAACCCAGTGGAGCCACTTACACTAAGGGAAGAGGGGGGATAATTTTACATTCATATATGTATATGGAAGTAGGGCTAAGTAAATAATTTAATCAACATCCTTCCAATAGCAGTTGTGGCTTGGTGGTTAGTGCATTCTATCCCCAGGTATGAGGTCGCAGCTTCAATTCCTGCATGTGTCAACTATTTTTATATT
Source organism: Scilla litardierei (assembly GCA_030789695.1). Taxonomy (NCBI): domain Eukaryota; kingdom Viridiplantae; phylum Streptophyta; class Magnoliopsida; order Asparagales; family Asparagaceae; genus Scilla; species Scilla litardierei. Next base: position 30,492,684 of record CM061141.1, read on the forward strand.
TTATAAATACAGGGTTAACTATTTTTTACTAAACTTAAAGTTGTGTTGGCTTGGTGGTGTCGACTATTTTTATATTTTATAAATACAAGGTTAATGTTGTAAACCATGGCGGCTACGGAACCCCGTAGCCCTATATTTATAGTAATAGTGTTACATAATGGGTGGATACCCACTAAACGGGTTGGGCCTCCAAAGCCCGTTTATAACACTTCCCCTTATCCATCCATTGTTGTAAGCCGTGATGAACGCTTCAGGGTTCATGGAGCTTATCTGATCATGGGTCTATGGATACTTCTGGATCCCAAGTTTAAGAGTACTTACCTCGTTAAAACCTTTGCCAAGGAAAACCCAGTGGGAAAAACCAATGGCTATGGGAAAAGAGTACAAGTCTCTGTAACTTCCCCTGATCGATGGATATCACTAGAGGTGGATACTTCTGGATCCTAAATTAGGGATAACTGCCTCGTTAAAACCTTTAGCTATAGAAAACACAGTGGGAAAAACCAATAGCCAAGGAAAAAGAGTACAGTTTCCGTAACTTCCCCTGGTTAGTGGAAGTATTTAGGGGGTGGATACTTCTGGATCCAGAGTCAATGAGTTTGCCTCGTTAAAACCTTTAGCTATGGAAAACCCAGTGGGAAAAACCAATAGCCAATGGAAAAGAGTACAACACTACATTTGACTCCCCCTGATCTATACAAGCTGCAGGCTTGCAGATCTCCTAGGCAACTATACATCAATCTCTTACAGTGTTCCGATAATAAGTACAAAGTACAAGGCATCGCTCACCTATACAAGACATCGCTCATCTATACAAGTATCGCTCATCTATGGCAGCTACTGAATCTGAGGGATCTCTTCTGAGGAGGAGTGGTCTGCAGACTCGATAGGTAGCATCACGTCTCTGACCCAGTCTTCACTGTATCTGCGAGGTACTGCAGGACCTGGCTGTGCGTACTTATGATTTGCTTCTTGGATTGATGAGCCTCTCGGGATGGTGGGATTGATGTTGCCTTAGAAGTATGCTTTGCTGGTCTCCAGGAGTTGGTCGCTTCTTTGTTGCAGTCATCGCGATGATCTGTAACCTGTATCTGCAAATACATTTAACATGTTGTATGATCCTTGACCCTTGGAGATAGCGCAGAAGCTACATATCTCTGGTCCAGTGGTGCGCTGCAGGCGCTGCACTGTATCTGGTTAAAGTGTTTACTGCCAGATAAAGGAGTGTACAAAAGACATTTGATTAAGGCACTTCAGGACCTAGGATATCATTCCCCTCTTCCAGCGAACGGAAGGGGTCTTAATGTGCATCCATACAACCAGTAGGTGTATTGGTGGATTGCAATTTTCCATGTTTCTTCATCGACTGGATGATAATTTCATCTTCTGGATGGTAATTCATCTTCGGGATGATTATTCATCTTCGGGATGATTATTCATCTTCGGGATGATGGTTTCATCTTCGGGATGATTATTCATCTTCGGGATGATGGTTTCATCTTCAGGATGATAATTCATCTTCAGGATGATTATTCATCTTCAGGATGAAAGTTTCATCTTCAGGATGATGGTTTCATCTTCGGGATGATAATTCATCTTCAAGCCGATGGTTTCATCGTCGGGATGATAATTTATCTTCAGGATGATTATTCATAAGGGTATGTTGTCACATCATCCATAGCAACATAGCCTAAAATTATCTTTCATGTAACGCCCCGCTCCCCTGGATACCCGGGAAGTTTAAATCAGTCTCAGGTTCTCCCAGAGCAACGAGTGTTACGAAAGAAAAAAAAGAGAGGTTACAAAAGAAACTGGCAGGCCACTGCGCGCTGCTGGGAATGGTACATGTAGTGTTCAACGAACAGCCAATCAATAAACACAGAACGAGACCAAGCCACATAGAAATACAAAAAAACAAACACTGAACAATTTCATATACATCTCAAGCATTCCAATGCATCAATTCATTTAATACAAGCATCTCTCACCCCAAAAGAAAACCCAAAGTACACTTAGCTCTCTCCTCTCCCCTCACCACCCTACGCACTAGTCTCAACCAGAGATCTCCACCGCTCCATCTGCTTCCCACACCAAGAACCACACCTGAAAAGTCAACGGGGCACGTCAACGCGTGACCCAGTAGGAATTCCATACTCCAACCTAAATGCATCACACTCACTAAACCCATTACTAAGTGCATAGTGTTATAAGTGAAGGTGCTACAACTGAACATAATATACATAACAAGAGAAAACAACAAAAGTACCACATATAGGGAAAGAGAGCAGAACTACAGCAAAGGGTATAAGGGGAAGGGTGACGATAGTAACAGTATCCAACAACAGGTGCTACAAGGTAAAAAGGGTCAGTCAACCAATCTCATACAATGTTAGCTTTTGGAACCCTAATATCGAATATGACATATGGGACTGGACCTCTCCCAACTGTGTGGGAGAGCAAAGAGGACTCCCCGCCGCGCTAGCCCGTCAGGAGCCTCGAGTACCACTCTACACTCCCCGCCGCGCTAGCCCGTCAGGAGTGCAAGTGTACCCACCACAACACACCACAAGGAACAACCAAAACCACAACCAGTCCATCCCATAGACCTACCCGATACTTCGGAATTCCCCCAACCAGTGTCACCCTCCTTTAGGAGGACTAAAACACTTCCTCGCTTTCACCTTTCATGAAACATACCACTTTCCATTTCCTCTCTTTCCATATTTCGTGTTCCACAACAAACCAATCATCTCATGTAACAACAACATTAATGAATGATATTTAAACGACAAATAGGTGATATACAAGTGGCATGATACACGTGCGTACAAGTGTGTACAAAGATAAAGTGTGTATAAGGCACATGTGCACGAGTGCAAGGGTAAACAAGTAATGCAAGGGCACGCAAACATAAGGAGCAGAGAAGAGGCATATACAAATATGAAATACTAAAACAAACATTGGCCACATATACATGGTGTAGTGGGGAGACACATTTGGCTCTACTACGCACTTTCGCAGTCTCCACTTCATACAACTCCCTTCTTTTGCCACAAGGGTCATGCCTCTTAGGGCCATGCCCATCACCCATTATCCACACATAACATATCGCAATCAACCGTGCCAAACGTGCTCCCACTCTCATTAAATTAAATAAGTGACAACTGTGTCTCTATCACATGTCTCCGCAACACAAGGGAATTATATCACAACATTTTTGTATGGCACATCTCAACTATACTCATGCTTTAAAGACAATGCCACATATGCATATCAAGGGTGTAGGCCCAGAATTATAGTTGGTATGTTCACAATACTTCTTGCTTTCATTTAGATATTGTCACAACAACACAGTGTACACTATAATGGCATAAGGTGGCAACATGTAACCGAGTTAGTTGTAGCAATTTAGGGAGCAAACCATGTAACCGTTATGCATTAGAATGTACCATGAGGGACCTATGTTTCATGCTACAATGGACATAACAAGTGGTGAAGGAAAGATCATCAAAACATGATGAAAGAACCCCAACCAAGCATTTCAGTGTGCAGGAAAAACATAGAAAGTCCCAACAACAAGGCTATCAACCTCAGTTCCACTGGGAATTTGGAAAAACTTTGTAAATGAAAGTTGTATGTAAGCATCTTATGCATTCACATATCAAATATCGTGATTTATAAGCATGTGGAGCAACAGGAAATGAATTTACAACAAAGGGTGTCAAAGCTGTCCAGAAATACAGAACTACTGTGTCTATAAAACAGCCAATTTGCACTATGTTACGGCCAGAATTTCGAGATCTGTTCAAAACGAAAAATGTGCACCCTGAAGCTACGTTTCCAGATCATCCAAGAACACTAAGTTTGCATACCTACAGCACCAGATGGAGCAATTTTAGCACAAAGTGTCAATTTCTGTCAGATTTTGATACCTCGGATACAATGGCAGTTTAAACCTAATTACAGTAGGATTCTGTAAAACTGATCAAAATGAAAGTTTTCACAATCTTCATAAGCTTTCCAAAACATATTTTTTTGTAATTTAATTCCATCTAGATTAGGAGCTGCAGCCATATTTCTACAGGCGAATTTGCAGTTTTTTTTTAGACAAAAAACAGAACATCCTAACAATGACAACATGAGAATTGCACTCAAAAAAAAACATGAAGCTAAGCTATTAGATTGGAGTTGGTTTCCTACCTCCATGAAGAAGCTAAACCCTCTTCCAATCCAAAAGAACTCCACCATCAAGCCACCTGCAAGCTCCCAAAACCACAAACTCCTCTTTCCTCCAAACCCTCTTCCTCCCTTCTTCTTCCTTGCTTTGGATTTTCTCCTTCCTTCCTCTCTTCTTTCTTTCTTCCCTTTCCTCCTCTTTTTTTTTCCATTTGTTTTTGCTTTTGCCTGGGATCAATTCGGCCAGAGAGGGGGAAAATTTCAGCAGCCTGCTAGTGCAAACGAAAATGAAGGAGAGGGAGAGAGAAGGAGAGGAAAAAGTGTAGAAAATGGGGGGGTTTTCTTTCTCCTTCTTTTTTTTCTTTCCATTTTTTTTTGTTTGACCTGATGCCATACGGCCACCTGGGGGTTTAATTCGGCAGTGGTTGGTTTAGGGAGAATGGGGAAAATAAAAAGAAAAGAAGTAAAGGAAGTATGAAGAAGATTGTAGAAGAATGAAAGGGGATTTAAATAAAAAGCTTCCTTCTTGAAGACCCTCTATTAACAAGTTTGCTATACTCTTCAACAAACATATCCCTCTTCTCAAGTATCTTCACACATGGCATCTCTTAAAATAATCTTCACAAATTAATTACCTTAAAACAATCCGCATTAAAATAATATTAAAAGTACGATTTACCATACACACCCACTAACTCGAATTTCGCTACAAATTCATAAATCCCACAATGCCAATCATTTTACTGCCTCGTATACGTCTATTAGCATCCAATAGGGCATCCAACACATCATCTCTGCATACACTACGGAGAAACACAAGCACAACCACAGTACGTTCAAGTATACGTATACTACGTGCATCAATCAATCAAATAGACTTACCCTAGTATACATGCCACTAGGGCCATTACATTTGCTAATCGCATGTGTTTCGCAATCATGACCAGGTAGCCTGATGCATCAGTTTGATTAATTTTGTAAGTGAGTTAAACTCATCTTACATGGTTACTTCCTGGTTTCTGCGAAATAAACCTCTAAGGCTATAGCGTTTTGCTTATAGCATACGATTTTATTTATTTATACAATACTCGGTAGCCCACAGGTTTGATATCTTTTGATATCAGGACTTCAGGTCCAAACACTTCACATTTCATAAGTGAGTCCAGCTCAACTTATTATTGCCTCGTTCCACATAATTTGGCCAAATTTCTGCGTTTGCTTCAGGAAACGGAGATTGTGAACGATATCAATGGCAAAATGAAATGTGAGTAATTGTCGACAAGTGTGTTTTATCCAAATACCTCTCCGTGTACGTACATTATTCAATTTATTCCAGATTTATCTCTTCAGGAGGTTCTGGAAAGGGAGAGGATATGGAGATGAGCTCACTTTCCTGTGGTGGTATTGTTTTAGGGTCTCGTGGTATGTCCTCTCATCCATTGAGGATATCCACTTCTGCTACTGGTAGATTGCATCCATTATAGTTGGTATGCCAATCCTAGCTGGATTTTTAGTAGCAGGGATGTGTGAATTTGACAATATTTATATTGTCAGTAGCTATGTCTGATAACTGTTTAACAGTTTCATAAGTGTGGATCTTCAGGATCTTATCAATATTCATGATAATCAGATCATAGGTATTAATGTTTTAAATGGTCCATAGTGGTGATATGGGAATGTATACTCATCATGACTCCATCGATAAGATGTGCACTAAACGCTTCCCCCGTTAGGGGTTCTCAGAAACTGTTTATATGAGGTGATCAGGCTCACATAAATAGTTTCTAAGGAGGCGTTCTGATGGTTTGCATGTTCCCACATGGTCACCTACAACTGGATTTCTAGTGGATAAGTAATCCGTTTAAATCATTTTAATGATTTACATATAACTCATTTCTGGGTGTGAACACAAAGCTTCAGTGTGTTCAATTTTCTTCTAGTTGTTAAATTGATTTCCTAGTGTTATCCCAAAAATCCGCAATAATCTCGACTTCAATGAAGTTGAGAATAGAACTAGGGATATGAACCCGTCAAGGCTCCATCTATAAGATGTGCTCTAATGCCTCCCCCGTTTGGAGATCTCGGAACATATTCATCTAGGAGGGTTAGTCCCGATGAATAAGTTCCACTGCGGTATTTTTGAGGGTGGTATGAGGGTAAGTAAAAGCCCAACCAATATCCCAGTAAGCTAGTATGTCCGTTGTGATTAATAATAATCTGGACTGCGGTTAGATAACAAGGTTTTGATTATGACCATTTAAAGAGGATATATAGATGAGTACTCTAAGGTACATCATCAGACATATGTATGGAGTGTGTGAGTCCACTTTTATCCCTCAATTACTCTCAAGAGGCCTAAAGGTCTCATTCTTCTAATGATAGTATATCATCTTAAATTCGTTTGAGGAAGTGAGGGGAGTCAATGTCCACGTGAATGGAGATGATCTCGTAATCATTTTTCCCTTTTGAATGGGATAATGAGAGTTTCACCCTTTTTTGAAGAATCTTCGGGTTCGTCTGATTAATGATGTCTTGCATCATCAATTCAGGGTGACATCGATCCAAAGTTGGTCGATTCTGAACACTTCTGGTGTTCCAAATTAATTCCTTTGTTCGAATTTATGTGGGACTTTTGAACGTCCATTAAAATGCTCAAGTTAATTTTGTCCGGTAATAGATGAACTCTGTTCAAACTGTGAAGGATTACATCTTCACAATGACTATTATGCGGATCATAGTTGTATAAAGCTTCAGGCTTTATTGGTTTGTTGAGTCATTAGGGATATCATTTTGACGAAAATCCTTTGAAACTTTATAAGTTTCAGAGAGTACATGGCATCCTCGTTTTATGAGTATTCAGGATGACAAATCATTTACAGTAAAATAAAATGCATAAAAAGCACATATATACTGCAAGAGAATACTGCTAATAATTATGTTAGAGCAACAAGTTTCATAGTATGATGTGGGTGCTATAAAATATACGTCCACAATTGTGCTCATTTTAGACTCATATTATGACAACAGGTCAAATTTATTTTCAAAATTTATTTGTCCTCGGGGAGTAGCGAAATATACATACAGTCAATTTGACTTTCGTCGTTTAGACTAGATATGTATATATTTTTATATGGCATAGATTAATGCCCATTCATTTTGCAAAAAACATTATGGGTCTTGTCAGAACTTCTGGTCTGATATTGGGTTACCATTGCATACTCCATATCGAGGTACATCATATCTTCCCTTCTCATTTTTATTCAAGACTTCCCCTGTTTTCAGTCGTCCTTATTGTCGTTTATAAGGAAGAATGATTATTGTTCTTACAAAGTAGACATATACAAGGGAAATGAGTTAGTGTCTATATTTCCACTTTTCTAGTTTATGAGAGACTTTTAAAAGTCTATTTGAAAACTCAAGTATGGTCTTCAGGCCATTTTTATTGAGTCATTCAAGTATTGTGTGGATATAGAATCATACTCTAGGGGAAACAATTACGTGGGTATGAATTTTATAATTTCTCACTTATCTATTAAGCCACGACTTCGGGCGTACGATTAAAAAATAAGGTTAGATTCAAGAATCATACCTTGTAAAGTGAGATTACTCAAAAGAGTTTGGCGGTGTTCTGACAACTGCTGGTGTCAATATTGGTTTATACAAACCGTAGATTTGAGAGATCTATTTACCGCGAAATGCGTATTTCTAAAAGAAAACGCATAAATGTTTTTCGTATAATCCATCGTACTTGTTAATTTTTATTAGTGTGAAAGGGTGTTGACTTTTGATTTGATTTTGAACTTCAGGTTCATTTTGGTTTTGAACTCCAGGTTCATTTTGTCAACTAGGATATGGTGTTAAACTTTTTGAAATCATTATTGGTTTGTTAACATAAAATGTTGTCATATCATGAGCACATCATAAATACAATATAATGTAAAGCTTGTAAACTAAAAAGTTGTGCTCAATTAACCTGAATTGAAACAAGTATGATGTATTCACATGCTATTTATATGCTGCAGGCATTTAAATAATCTTATCGCAGACATACAGTTTTGCTACAGGCATTAAACTATGTCATAGTGATTTTAGCATGCTAAATAAAAATGTACATCACAGAATCATTAAATATGCGGCAGGCATATAATTTTCTACACATGCATTTAATCATCACAGAAATTTTATAATGGAAGTGAAAATTTTTCGTTTAATAATTATTGGACCACTGGGCAACGTCATACACCGTTAGGTTAGTTAACTAACGGCAGAGCGGTCGCAGGATCTTCCTAATTATTAAACGTGTAATAATCAAATAATCCAAGAAAAATTACGATGATTTATAAAGCATTAATCAGATTATAGCGAAGGAAAATCGAATTTAAATCTGAAAAATTGTTTGAAAAAAAAATGAATTTTCGGGGTGAAACCCTAGTTAGGGTTTTTGGTTGCGCGGATTGCCGCTTCAGGCGGATAGGGTTTCCGGACATGAGCGCGCACCGGGGGGCCCGATACGAGCGGCTGCCGGGGGGTTGGGGGTCCGCCGCTGCGGGCGGCGGGGCCCGCCGCTGCCGACGGCGGGGGGGGATGGGGGGGCCCGCCGCTGCTTGCGGCGGGGGTGGTTCCTGCCGCTGCAGGTGGCGGGTTTGGCCCGCCGCCGCTGGCGGCGGGTCGAGCCCGCCGTCGTTGGCGGCGGGTCGAGTCCGTCGCTGGCAGCGGCGGGGTGGGGGGAGGTGGCCGCCGCTTCGAGCGGCGGGCGGGGGGTTTTCGCGCGAGTTTTGGGGGATTCGCGTTCCGGCGAGAAGATCCCCTAGGGTTTCATGGTTTTGGGGGATAAAAATCCAATTTTTAGTAGAAAAAAGTGTTTTTATCTTCAAAAAAATCGTTTTTAATTGTAAAAGGTTGATTTTTAGCAATAAAAACGATGAGAATTTCATTGATTGATCCAGGAAATTGGATCTCAACATATGCGCATATGAAATTGTAGATCTAGGGTTTCAGGATTACCTCTATATCCTACCCGTCGGATCTAGCGACGTTCGGTGAAGGAAGCCCGTTCGCGTCGCGTTCGTCCATCGGCAGGGGTTCGGCTTAGCTTCGAGCGTGCTGATAACGTGTTGTAAAACATGGCGGCTACGGAACCCCGTAGCCCTTTATTTATAGTAATAGGGTTACATAATGGGTGGATACCCACTAAACAGGTTGGGCCTCCAAAGCCCGTTTATAACAATTAACTATTTTTTACTAAACTTAAAGTTGTGTTGGGTTGGTGGTAGGTGGGTTCCCTCCTCAATTTTGAGGTCATGTGATCTATTTTTGATTGGTTGCATTTTTTTATTATTTTCATTTGACCGCTATGCCCCCTTTTAATTTCATGTTTTAAATTATAGCTTAGCGGAGTCAACATCTAATTGAGAAAAGAAAAACGTCTAAACAAAAATACAGCTTGAATTTAAAAGATTAATTAATTCTTGGCTAGTTCCCATGATTATATTTTTAAAATTTTGCTTTTTTGTAAATCAATGATGTAATCAACCATAGTTTCGTGTTCATATCTTCATTAATATGTGAACGATTTTTTGTTTATTAAATGCATGGGAAAATTTGCTACATGTTTAAAGTAATTCAGTTTAAATCTTCGTAACTTATTTTCGTTTTAATGCAATTAAAACTTGTTTTTGTTTTCGGCTTTCTTATATGATCTTGTGACCTCAAAACAAATGTTGCATAGGTCCTGAGCAATAATTTTCATATCTACTTTGTTGTTTACTTCGTCACCACAAATATACTTAAATGTAAAAAACAACTCATTTATCTCTTTGGACTGCTCGACTTGAGCACCATCGCATCTATACACTTTACGAATGCATTTTGTATGCATTCTTAGAATGCCGCCCGGCCCCCCGGTGATGTAATCTTGGTTCCGCCCCTGCATATATGGGGGGGCCTCAAACCCGGGACCTCACACTGAGGTCGCGTGTTTTCACCCGGCTGCCACAGCGCCAAACACGATTGGCAATATAATTTTTTTTATAGAGCCTAATTACGAGAAAATTGGCTAAATACCATGTGTCAACCATCACTTTTAATTTCTACCACCCTATTTAAAAACTTTGCTAGAATACCACACCCCCTGAAAAAGACTAAAATACCCACGTTCATTCCCAAAAATTATAACCCAACAAAATTAAACCCTCACATACAGATTCACATCCTCTCCCCATATTCCCAACTGATCATGTTTTTACAGGTTTGCGCTCATATACTCCAATATACACTAATGCACATTGACGTATATTGGCGCATATTGGCTAATACTATGTTATATTGGTTCATAACAATTTATAACAATTTATGGATTTTACTAAAACAAACATGTTGAGAACAAACTAGAACAAACGCGTGTGGGGGCGTTGGGGGGCCAGGGGTGCTGTCGAAGAAGAGCTCGGCGAGGCTTTGCTGCTCGGTGGTGAGTCGGCATAACATAGTATTATGAACCAATATAACATAGTATTAGCCAATATGCGCCAATATACGTCAATGTGCATTAGTGTATATTGGAATATATGAGCGCATACCTGCAAAAACAAGATCAGTTGGGACTATGGGGAGAGGACGTGAATCTGCATGTGGGGGTTTAATTTTGTTGGGTTTTAATTTTTGGGAACGAACGGGTGTATTTTAGTCTTTTTTAGGGGGTGTGGTACTCTAGCAAAGTTTTTAAATAGGGTGGTAGAAATTAAAAGTGATGGTTGACCCATGGTATTTAGCCAATTTTCTCGCCTAATTACAACGCAAAACTTGCGGTGCATTCTTTTTTTGCCTTGAAGGAAAAAATGTGACAGCTGATTGATGTGATATATTTTCTTTAAAAGTCAAAAAAAACTCTGCATGCACTGTAAATTTGCGGGGAGTATAATATGCATCATTTTTTGTGGCGATGATGTCACCTGACGTAATCAATTAAATCAAATTCAATAAATATGGATAATATTAAAATTTTCGGTGACACTTATATAAGGTCGGTGCTGTATACAACGTGTAGTGTATATTCGGTTACGTGCCCATTCGAAAAAATAATTTTTGACATGCGATATTTCATTCGTTTGTTGTCTGTTTTATGTATCGTTGGTATCGTTGGAAAGCTTATGAAGAGTAAAATCCATTAAGACCACAGAACTGTGGCCTTTTTTGATATTTTCAAATCAGATTTTGGCCTTCCAAATCAGATTTTGGCCTTCCAAATCAGATTTTTGGCCTACTCAATGAAAAAGCCAAAGAAAGGCCACAAATTTTATAGCAATGGATTCTACTCTTCATAAGCTTTCCAACGATACCAAACGATACCAATGGTGCTTCAAAACGGACACCAAATGAGTAAAATATCGTCGACAAAGGTTCTTTTTTTTATTTTGACATGCATGTTAGGAAAATGAACGACTTATAGACAGCAGAAGCAAGTCTCAAAGGCGGATAGATACCCAACAATCTCTACGCCGCAGTCTTTCAGAGATACACCACAATAGCACAATATCCAATCAAAACAAGCATAATGAAAAGTAACTAAAGCACGAAAGTAACAAATCAAGCGACACAGATTTTACCCTGGTTCAACCCGCTAACGATGCCTACGTCCAGCTTCCCAATAACGGTTTCCACTAATATGATCAGATAGAATTACATGGACTCGTTCGATCTTCTTCGACAAAAGAGAGCACAAATAACTTCAAAGCTTGGAGTTCAAACTGTTCTCACAAAACTCAAATGCGATCTCAAATCTCAGCAAAAGAGAAGAACCCCAGAAGCCCTCGCAAATAATCCCTCAACCAGCAAAGAGAGATAAAAGAAGAAGATTACAATAATTTCAATGGAAATCACAAGAAGTCACTCACCAAAACATGCCCAAAAGCTACAACGCACAAGGAAGAAGAAACTTGATGACTGCACATGCGCTCTGCAAAATAAATCCTAGGAAGTGTTTAAATACCCTCATAAGTCATGTGGAATCTTAGCCATCCGATTAGATTAGATTTTAGATCAAACCCTAACTTGAAATTTTGTGTATGGGTCGTCTCCATTCGACACGGCCATGCAAGGAATCGACACGGTCGTATCTAGCCTACAGAAGTGTAAAGGCATGTATTTTAGGCGTGTTTGTTTTTCGGTACCTGTATTTTATTTCGGTCGTCCAAGTGTTATTTTTCGTCTGTACGTTCTTTTTCTACGCATCGACGCGAGCGCACATCTGCTTTTAGAATTTTCACCGTAGAGTAATTAATTAACTTTTATCCCTAACTAATTACACTTAACCCTAACCCTACACCATTACATCCCGCCGAAATATATCGATGAGATCCAACATACATCATAATTCCCACCCCCACCGACAACTCACCCTCATCAATCGTAACCCTTCTTCACTATTCTGTAAAACAACAACAACAACAGCCAACAACAACAACGGCAGCATCAACCTTCCTCCCCTCTCTCTATTCATCCATTTCCTCCTCCTTTCTCAATCAGCAAACCCCAACAACTTTCAGCCCCAAAAATCAACATACAACCAAATCAAATTCGTTCAAACGAATCAAAAATCCAAATCAAGCCCAAAATCAATCTGAAATTAAGAAGGGAGAAGATCAAAAAATCAAATCTGATTTCAGATCTGAGTTCTCAGATCTGAAATTGAACCAGTTCATCTTACTCCTCTTTCTCCCTCAGCCATCACCCTCTGATCCCTGCCACTCCTGCCACCCCATTGCCGCACCGCCCCCGCAGCAGCCACGCGCACCTGCACAGCTGCCGACGCCGACGCACACCACCTAGTCCGCCACGCCTGCCGTCCAGCCGCCTACTGCGCCTTCCCCCATTTGCGAGCCCTCCTGCAAGAAAGAAGAACAAAAGAAAAGGAGAGGAAGGAAGAAGATAGAAAGAAGAAGAGGAAGGAAGAAGATAGAAAGAGGGAGAGGAAGGAGAAGACAACAAGTAAAGATATGGGGGGAGTTTAATTGGAAGCTTTATTGAGTATTGGGTTTATTTGAGTTATTAAGATTTTTTGGATATTGGGTTTTTGATTGGGTAAGTTATGCTTATTGGGTATTGGGTATAGTTTTATTGGGTATTTGAGCTATTAACATATTGGGTTTTAAATGGGTTCAATTGAAGTTATTGGGTTTTGGGTTTAAATGAATTTAATTGGGTTTAAATGAGTTATTAACCTATTGTAAGGATCGCATTACCCTTGCAATACTAACAACAACACACTAGAGGGGGTGTGAATAGTGTAATGGCAATATATAGTGCAATTAAAATTAAACTTGCAAATGCGGAATAATAAATGCAAGAGAAATTAATCACCACAATAAACACAAATGCAAACACACGATTTTACCCTGGTTCCCCAAAACTTAGGTATGTCCAGCAACACCAATATTCACTATATTTCCCTCAAAGAGAAGTGAATACAAATCACACAAAGAGATACCTCTCACAGAGGATTTTGTCCTACACAAGAACCAAACCAACCCTACACATGGGTCTAACTCCCACACAGAGAATTACTAACTCCCACACCCACACAGAGAATTACTAACTCCCACACAGAGAATTAGGGTTAGCCCTACACTAGGACACCAAACTCCCACAAAGAGAGTGACGCCCACAAAGAGAGTATCTAATTCCTACAAAGAGAATTAGGGTTTCAAAGAAACACAAAGTAAAACAAATACTCTTACATATGCCTGGAGATGCTTACTTATAGATGAATGCAAGGCATGGAAGAGGATCTCCAAGTGATGAGATTAACTTGAAAGCACTTGGATGATTTTCCTTGAGCTTGACTTCAATGCATGAAGGAGAGAATGAGCTCTAAGAGGGAAATGAGAGAGTTTGAGAGTGGCTTAATCAATCTCTAATGATTTGCAATTGATTCAAGAAGTTCCAAAGAACTCAGCACACTCATATATATAGTAACCATATATCAACTCTCAAAACCCAAGAAAACAGCCAAAAACAAAAAGCTGCAACGGCTAGATTTTGGGCTGAAATGTCACAGACAGTCGATTGATGAACAAATGACAGTCGACTGTCCAACGGCTAGATAAAACCCAATGGCTATAATCTGAGCCAAGACAGTCGACTAATGAAGTCAAAACAGTCGACTGTAAACAGGACATGCGCATGTTAAACCTTCAGCAAGCGACTGCTGCAGGGGATGGAATAAAACAGAGAGCTGCACTCTTTCTCCCAATATGCATACAGGCAACTGAAGAACAGATGACAGATGACTATAAAATAAACAGGCGACTGTTAATCCTTCATCAGTCGACTGCTGCAAGAGATGGAGAAAAACAGAGAGAAGTAATTATCGCACTTACGCCTTTCAGACGATTGTTGATCATTTCACAGGCAACTGTAAATATACATGCGCCTGTAAATTGAGCATCAGTCGACTGATGCAAAAAGTTCAAGTAGAGTCAATAAAAAGTTGACTTGAGCATTGCACCATAGTCGACTGTAGAAGGCTCGACAGGCGACTGGAATCACCCAGTCGACTGTAAAACCTTCAGCAGGCGACTGTAGGAGAACCAGCGACTCTAAATGAGCCTTTGGACTAAATGAGCCTATTGGGATGGATTCTATGATAATCCTAAGGCTATCTAAGATGGTTAAATGCATATACATGAATGAGTAGACCATCTATCAATGCATTACATTAAACCTAGACTCAAAAAGAGAGAAAGCAATAAATGAAACATTACATGGATTACATTACTTTCCTTAGAGTCTATGGCTTCAATCTTAATGCCTTGATGATCCACATCATCTCCAAGCTTTGGCACACCTTGAGTCCAAGCTTTACCTTCTCCACTTGATGTCCATCCTTACACCAAGTGTTTAGTCTCCAAAAATGATATTCTTGAAATGTTAACTATGAGACTAAAACAAGAGAGTCATTAGCAACAACATAATGTTGTGATCATCATCAAAATAACATTGGTATGAAACACCAATACTCAACACCTATTGGGTATTGGATTTATATGAGTTATTGCTTATTGGTTTTTGGGTTCAAATGGGTTTAATTGATTATTGGGTTAGTTATCTAATTGGTTATTGGGTTTTGAGTTTATTAAGCTAATGGCTTGTTGAATATGGGTTATTGAAGCTAAAAATGTTAGAAAGTTAGTTTAAAGTTATTAAAACTATTTTAGGATATTTTAAGTTTTAAAGTTATTAAAGTTAGTAAGTTATTTTTAAGTTATCAAGTTTTTTTTAAAAGTTATTAAAATGATGATTAAGTTAATTAAGCTATTTAAGATGTCAATGATATTTTTAAATGTTTATGCTTTGAGTTATGTGCTTACTTATATCAACGATTAATAGATTGGTTAAACGAGTTAGTAGTTGTATAACTTCTTATTAACCATTTATCATATTGAACAGAACAGAAAACCAACTTCACCATAATATTACGTTTGACGAGACGAACACAACAACACCAAAATCACCAAACAAGCACGTGTGCATCTTCTCCATGTTTTTAAATACCGTTTCATTTAATGCGACACCAAACTTCACATGTCAACTGTTGTGTATTACAAGATAAAAACCCGCGTGCGTGCATGTGGACACTTTAATAAGTTAAGTGATTATGCCTTGTGAATTGCAACATTTTTGAACTTATAAGAATTGCTTGAACTACTCGAAAATCATAGACATGCTGGCCGGTTTGGCTAATCATAGATATTGTATGTCAAGGTTTGGCTATTCCCGTGGACCGGTTTGGCTAGTCTGGCTCGTGTTACAGTATTACAACTTTTAATGGCTGGTTTGGCTGATTTTGGCTCGTGGTCCAGAAAGTACACGTGAGTGGGGTTGGGTTCGCGGGCACTAGTCGGAAGTAAACGGGCCACCTTCGGGTGCACTTGAATGTAGATTCACTTGCTTGTCGCCTTACGACGTGAATCTTAGTGCACTAAATTGAATACACTCTTGAACATCTTGAAAAAAGGCTATATCGAAAATGAACTACATGTAAAATTGTTTCTGCTTTTGCTTAAATAGAACTGCCATGTTTTCACTTATAGTAGAACTGCCATGCGTGTATAATTTCTGTTCTTACTACTTAGAAATAGAATTGCCATGCTAATGTAATCTCTGTTTGAACTGCTTAGAAATTGCAATTGTTCATTTATTCATAAATGCTTAACTGCCATGTAAACTATTTCAAAAACCTTGCCAAGGGTCCTAATCATATTATTGCCTGTCGAGAACCTTGCTGACATACATTTCTATGTTGTTTGGAATGGATGTCAGGACACGAGACAGGTTATATTGAGGACGAGCTGATTGGAGGAACTGACCCACTGAACCAGGAGTACGCTAATCTAGAAGTTCTCCACACTGAGAACTAATTACTGGCCACTATCTGCTGCTGCTTAGAATTTCGTTTATTGCACTTTTGTAGGGTGTGTACACTCTTTGTAAAACTCTGTTGTTATTGGCCATGCTTGGGAACTCTCATCTGGATGTTGGCTTTAAATTCATAGTTATTTATGTTGTTTCTGAAATGCATGTAAGATGCTGCGTATGGTTTTATTCACAGACGCTTTTTGGGTTTGAGCTTCACCGCTTCAGCCTATGCGGACCTGCTCGCGTCCTCACGCCTAAGTATAATGGGAAGTCGGGCATGACAAGAAGTTACAGGAAAGTTTCTCTTTCATGTGCACGGCCATGACACAGTCTGTCCATAAACTGGGCAGTCTATGTGAGCATTGCACGGCCGTACTGGACTTGGTACGGCCGTGTCAAGCCTAAAATACACGTTTGAAGCATATTTCAATGGACTCTACCCTGCTTCAAACTTCATCCGACGAACCTTGTCATCGCAGGCTATTCATGGCTCTACCCAGATTCCGTACCACTCTATTTGATCAAGAAAACACCAACATGTCATCAGGAACCACGTCCTTCGGCGCATCAACACTCCAAGAGACTTTCTGAGCCCAAACAGCTCGAAGAACTGAACCATTTTCACCACCTAGCTTGTGGAGATCTCCTCTTTGATGTCAACATCGCGATTTTATGCTCCATCATTGAATGTTTTGACACCAAAAATTTGTCTCCTAAACTACCCGTAGTCGATCCATGGCCACACTCCACAATAGCCGCCTGAGTTGATTTATCTCTACCCTCCACGAAAGAACAGGGCATCATATTATCCAAACATGAAGTGAGAGCAACATCTTCATCCAGCTTTGACGTCCTCAACTCACCGCCTTTGAATTTAACTCTTCAACAAGACTTCACCACATCACAACCACGATCTCTGTGAGATCCTCTGCTCCTGATCATCTCTGAGCCGCTGGGTCTACGCACTCCAGATGACCCCTTGGACGAACTGCATCTCGCCCACCTTAAGCCATGCCACCCATGCCACCTACATGAGTGCTTACCAACGTGCTGAAACTGCTCTACCTGAATTCTCAACTCCTCCTTGCGTCAACAACGTGTCCTCCGGAGGACTACAACTCTACACTGAAGCCACTTACTTCACTGTAGACAATCTGAGCCACACACGGAGTTGAACCACAATGGGATGTACTCTAAACTTCATCTACTGATAACCCCTTGCTGCATACTGCAGTTATCCCATCCTGCAAACGACATCGGTTCTCTGTCATAACGTCCCTGAGTCCCAAACGCTCCTCCACTGGAGCTCTCTGGTGCACCAGACCTCTGACTCAACATCATCTACCCTAAAGCCTATAAAGGTTGCCACTCTTCTTTGTGCCATCACAAAATGACCTCTCATGGACATACACTCCACGCGAAATAAGATTCTGCTGCAAATATGGTACATGCTTAACACCCGTAAGTGTTCGAATGACTCCATCTGGCATCTTGAACCGAACTGTGCCGACCCCCACCATTCTAGACATTGCTCCGTTCCCATTGTATACATCTGGTCCATCGTTAGGAGTGTATGTCACAAAATGACTCTGCATCAAAGTCATATGGGAATCACACCCTAAATCAAGAATACATGAAGCCTGATTATCTTTCAAAGAAGACATAACCAATATTTCTCCATTTTCATCATCAATGCTTGCACCACCAAACGTTGCTACATGCTGAGCAAGCTCTTTATCTGTGGCATTCAAGAATGTGCACTTGTTCTTCCAGTATCCTGGTTTCTTGCAATAATGGCATGTCTAGTCGTTACTACATTGACTCCTGAACTTGGGACTCCATGTCTTGGAAACTGATTTTGATCGCCTACCCTGGTGACCCCCAACGAGAGCGACATCCTGATCATCAGTATTTGTATCGTCCCTCGACACCTTTTTCTAAGATCATGCAAGCATAAAGATGCCTCGACCTCTTCCAAAGAGATTTTGTCCTTTCCTTGTGTCATTGTCTCGACAAAGTGTGAGTACTTCCCATATAGTGAACAAAACAGTGCAATTGATTGGTACTCATCGCTTACATTCTCTTCCAGCTTGCAGATCCAATACCAACTGATTCAGTTGATCAAGATGATCATGTAACGATATCCCCTCTTTTATCATGAGCATAAACAATTTCTATAATAAATACAGTCTTCATATGAGTGATTTCGTGAGGTACAAAAATTCAAGCATTTTCCATTGCAACTCTGAAGTTTCCTCTGTTGCAACCTTACAAAGATTTTATCTGATATGGCCATCTAAATAGCGATGTGGGTTTTCATCTCTAGCTCTGACCTCGCATAGTCTGTGATAGATTCTGGAATAGATTTCTTGTCAAAGACTATCATGTAAAGCCTCTCGTGCTTGAGCATAGCCTTCACCCTCATGCACCACAGAGTGAAGCTATTCTTTCATGTAAACTTTTCGATCTTGTATCTAGATATTAAATATGTCTTTGCCATTGTGTAACCTCCGACAACCTGAATGTTTTAATACCACTTGTTGGGAAAACAAACGACTAATAGACAACAGAAGCAAGCCCTAAAGGCGGATATCTACCCAACATTCACTAAACCACGATTTTTCAGAGATACACCATAATAACACACTATCCAACCAAAACAAGCACAATTAAAAGTAATTAAAGTAGAAAAGCAACACAGTTTTTACCCTGGTTTGGCCCGCTAACGGCCCCTACGTGCAGCTTCCCGATAACTGTTTCCACTAATATAATAAGAGAGAATTACACTGACAGCTATCAATCTTCTTCGGCAAAAGAGAGCACTAATAACTCCAAAGCTTGGAGTTCAAACTCTTCTCACAAAACCCAAATGCGATCTCAAATCTCACCAAAAGAGAAGAAACCCAAAAGCCCTCACAAATAATCACTCGACAAGAAAAGAGAGATAACAAGAATAAGATTACAATAATGGAGATTACAAGAAGTCACTCACCAAGACATACCCCAAAGCTTCAAGACATGCGATGAAGAAGAAACTTGATGTCGGCACGCGCGCTCTGCAAAATAAACCCTAGGAATACCCTCATGGGTCGTGTGGAATCTTAGCCACCTGATTAGATTAGGTTTTAGATCAAAACTAACTTAAAATTTCGTGTCTGGGCCATCTACAGTTGACACGGTCGGGCAAGAAATTAGCACGGGCGTGTCTAGCCTGTAGAAGTTACTACAAAGTTTCTGTTTCCTGTGCACAGTTGTGTCGAGCTCTGCACGGCCGTGCCACAGTCTGTCCAGAAATTGGTCAGTCTCTGTGAACATCGTACGGCCATGCCCAAAACGTAAGTTTGAAGCATATCTCAATAATGCAACCCAATATACACAAGGTTATTTTTTGATTTTGAGACAACCTAATATACACCGCACGGTGTATATAGCACGACTCTTCCGCTTCCCAAGTATAGAAGGCGAGACGCGAAGAGGTTCGCTCAGACTTGAAGCTGTGAAGCTACAGTCTAATAAGCGTCGGTGTGTTCATCCATTCGCAGATTCTTGCATTGCAATGAAACAACAACAATAATAATTTAGAAAGCAAGCAATAATTAACCAACATTCAAAAACAACATCCAATCTTTATTCGAAACATCCAGAGATACAGTCATAAAAGAAGTACAAGAGTTTGAAAAGAAAGGCCCCAAGCATGTCTGAAGCTAAGACATAGATAAAGTGCTACGCACCGAAAAACCTGATGGATCCTATCAAAACGATGATGTTAGGATCGAATGAAGAGGAGAGACTTACGTTCGCGTACGCGGCACCGTAGTCTCTGAACTTCGCCCTCGGATTCGACACAACGGTCGGTACTTCGTCACGGAGGATCGAAGCAGCGTTTCACCGTCTAAATCTCTATTTAGAAGAAGAATTTAATGGAAAGGGAGAAGAAGAACATAAGCTGCCTTATGCAAACTTATGGCATGGATGAAATGGTGTAAAAGCCTTACCCAAGTCGTGTGTCGGGTAATTCTTCTCATGAGTCTTGAGCTGACGCGAAGCATACGCCACAACATGCCCGTGCTGATGCAACACATAACCGAGACCCTTGCCAGAAGCATCGCAAAAGATCTCAAATCCTCCACTGCGATCAGGCACAACAAGAATAGGGGCAGTCGTCAATCTCTCCCTCAGAACACCAAAGGCATTCCCACAATCACCCGACCAAACAAAAGGTACATCCTTCCGCGTCAATCTGGTCATCGGCTCAGCAATACGGGAAAAGTCCTTAATGAAGCGCCGATAGTAACCAGCAAGCCCAAGGAAACTCCGGATCTCAGATGCTGACTGTGGAACAGGCCACTCTCTGATGGCCTTGATCTTCTCGGGATCCACTGAAATACCATCTCCAGATACCACATGCCCGAGAAAAGCAACTCTGTCCAGCCAAAACTCGCACTTCGAAAACTTAGCATACAAACGATGCTTCCTCAAAATCCCTAACACTGTCCTCAAGTGCGAAGCATGCTCTTCCTCCGACTTTGAATAGATCAGAATGTCGTCAATAAAGATAATGACAAACTTGTCCAAAAAGTCGTAGAAAACCAGGTTCATCAGATTCATGAAAACTGCGGGAGCGTTGGTTACACTGAAGGGCATAACCACAAACTCGTAGTGTCCATACTTCGTCCTGAAAGCAGTCTTTGGAGCATCTTCCTTCTTCACCTTCAGCTGATGATAACCACTCCTCAGATCCAACTTCGAAAACACCCTCGATCCTCCAAGCTGATCAAAAATATCATCGATGCGAGGCAACGGGTATTTATTCTTAATGGGCACCGCATTCAGCTCCCTGTAGTCCACGCACATGCGACGCGAACCATCCTTCTTTTTCACCAGAAACACCGGTGCTCCCCACGGAGACACACTATGATTGATATAACCCTTCTGCAAAAGCTCATCCAGCTGCTTCTGCAATTCTTCCAACTCTGTTGGCACCATACGATATGGTGCCTTCGAAATGGGCTGCGCTCCCGGAATAAGGTCAATCGAAAACTCGAGAGCTCGATCAGGCGGCATTCCAAACATCTCCTCGGGGAAGACGTCATCGAATTCACGCACCACAGCCGGCCTCTCCTGCTCCATCTGCATAGCCACAAACTCCACCGGTCTGGCCCGAAATCTGACAGGGCCAAGCGAACTGCTACCCCGGCTGAACTCAAATACTGGATGTCCGGGAATCTCGAACACCACCTTCTTCCTTCGACAGTCGATCGTAGCATAGAAGCTCGCAAGCCAATCCATCCCAAGGACCGCATCATAGTTGATGATGTCATGGACAATGAAATCAGCATAAAGCTCATGTCCACAAACCAACAACGGGCAAGAATTACAACCACGATGCACCGAGACCACACCATTCCCTGTAACGATGTTCCAACTCTTGGGAAGAGGGAACGTCGACAAGGAATGCTTCTCCACGAAGCTCCGAGATAGGATGCACATCGATGCACCAGAGTCAAAGAGAACTCGTGCAGGAAATGTGCAAACCAGAATCACACCTACAAACAGTCTAACAATCAAGCCCTATTCTAGCAAACAATCATGTACAAGCAAACAACATAATCTAACAAACAAAACTAATTAAGAAAGGAACAGCTAGTTTAGAGTTACCTGCGATGACCTCATCCACAGCCATGCTTTCCACTTCAGACATCAGAAAAGCCTGCCGCCTCAGCTGAAAAGCCTGCTGAAAGGCCTGCCTCTGTGGAACAAGAGCTGCTCCACGCCCAGCAGGAACAGACGCTCTCTGCTGCAATGGCTGTGCTGCAACAGGTGCTCCCCAAGGCCGCTTCGACTTCGGGCAGTCCTTCATGGTATGGGTAGGATCTCCACGGACAATACACTGGCCCAGGAATCTCCTACACTTCTCCTTGATATGCACGGTCTTGCCACACAAATGGCAAGTCTTCTGAATAGGCCCTCCTGGCCTCTTGAACTGCACCGACTGATTAGGCTTGAAACCTGGCCTAACCACCGCTTTGGCCTGCTCCATAGGCCTCTTCCCAGCTCCAGCAACATGTCCTCTCCTCTGGTTCACAATCAGCTCCTGCCTCCGCGTCGCTATCAGAACCTTCTGATAAGTCTCTAGATCAGAGGAAGACACAAAACTCTAAAGCTCCAAAGCAAGTCCCTGCAGGAACCTCTGAGCCCTCTCATCAGCATCCTGCACCATCTTCGGTGCGAACCGACTCAGCCTGGTGAACTCTTGGTGGTACTGATCCACCGACAAGCTCCCCTGCTTCAAATCAATGAAGCACTGCAACATCTCTCTCCGGGCAGCCTTTGGAAAATATTTCTCATCGAATCTGGACTTGAAGGTAGCCCAAGATATCGGCTCCTCCAACAGCTCCTCCTCAGCATCCCACCAATTCCTGGCATTATCCTTAAGCTGCCTCTTCGCTAAGTCAACCCAGCCAACCTCGTTGACCTTGGACATCTTCAAATTATCCTCAATATTCCTGACCCACTCGTCAGCAGCTAGAGGACCTTCAGTACCATCAAAATATGCAGGACCCAGCTCCCGAAACTGCTTCGCTCCTGGCTCGGAACGAGGGGCATCCTGAACTGCCCGAGCAGCTCGAACGACTGGAGCATTCTGGACTTGCAGGAGCATGCCCTGCTGCACCTGCATCATCTGAAGCATCATCCGCATCATCTCCCCATTGGTGGGCTCCCGTTCAGGCTCCTCGAGGGGGCGCACCACCAGAAGCTCGGGTATTTCGCCTTCCTGCCATCTAATGACACAGGAAACGAAACAATTAGACTCATAGCTTATGACTCGGATGTCGAATTTTATCCGTGGACATTCAAATATTATCATCGTTATTCCGTTAGTTGCCGTTACACATGGACCTGCATGGGCCACCAACAAAACCAGTCACGCCCCGCTTCCCTAAAATGGAGGCGAGACGTGAGAAGGTCTGCTCAGACGTGGAGCCGTGAAGCTGCACGCCTGATAAGCGTCAAATCTGAATATATGCAGGTCCCTGTAAAGGCGAACGAAACAACAATAATAACAAAAGAGACTGATATAGGTTAACCGATCTCAGAATTTGTCCACAATAATATCCAACATCGCAGAAAATCCACCAGGCTAAAAGAAAGAGTCTAGGCCCAAAACATGGCCAACAAAAGCCAACACAAAACAAAGTATTGGTGCTACGCACCGACAACTAAAGCAGTCTAAACAACAACACAAACAGTCTCTACGACTAATCTCCCGTGTCCTCAAACTCCCCGGTGAACGCGGGCTCTGACTCAGCGTCAGCGAACACCACGTCCTCAGCAACAACCTCAGACTCAGGATCTAACATGTGTCACCCAAAAGAGTAAAGAGCACATGTCAGCAAGTCTAAAAGACTTGGGCAAGGACACTGAAAGAAAAGTAAACTAACAACCTAGCAGTTATAGTATGATGCATAGCATGGCAAGTATAGTATGGAAGTAACAAGTAAGGTAAAGTGCAAGTAACAAGTATGGCATGGATGACAAGTTTTACATGAACAAGTACAAGTACAAAGACAAGTCTAGTAAGCACGTCGTGCACAGAGATTCCGCCTGTTGGCTAGAGTGGCTGATCGGGCCAACTCTTAAGCTCAAGTGACCGTTTATCCCTACCCATCCACGTGTGTTGTAACGACCTGTATTTTTCCAAAACATTTAAACCAAATATTTAAAGTAATTTCATCTTAAAAGACATTTTGTAATGGTTGATCAGGAGTTTTAAACGGATTTCAAAAATTCTTATAAAAATATTTTGAAACACTAGACTTATTATAAAGTATTTCAGCAATTTCCGATTTCCTCAAATACCCAAAACATTTCTGTTAAAATTCATCTTCCAAAATTACCGTTTTGATTTAACGAATTTATTTTCTATTCAAACGTGTTCAAAACGTTTTCAAACTTCTGCAGTAGCATCCTATGATCATTTAGGGCTCCCCACATTAATCTCGTAATTTTCTGATATCATTTTAATAGAGAACCCACATACCCGCTTTCTAAACGTTTTGGCCAAAAACTAGTATCCCCGTAGCCCAAACCCTGAAACGGACTTCGTATTCGCCATCCTCGCGACGATACGGTCCCGTGGGTATGTTTTCGTAATTTTTCGGACACGTTTACTAGTAGGGGCAAAATCGTAATTTTGTTTTTGTATTTTACTAATTACTTTCATTAATGGAGTTTTACTAATTACTAATTACCTTAATTATTTTTAACTTGACCCGACTGTAGCACATGTGTTTCATACCAACACCATTTTCTACGGTTAGTCACTTAACATCATTAATCACCTAAATATTTTCCACACTTAGTCAAAACCTATACCTAACCTCATTAATACAAACCTAATCTTATTAATTTCTGTTGACTACTTAACGTTCTTAATCATTTAATTAACCTATAAATACCCATCTAACCCCATTCAAATCAAAGTAACCCGTTAATTATACGCTCAGCTCTCTCTTCGTTCGATTTTTCCCCAAGCCCCCCACACACACTGTTCTCTCATCTCCCCCTCTAGTAACTCTCTCTCTCTTCCCCCCCTATCGAATCTCCGACCAAGCTCGTCATCCCCGAGCTCAGACACCACCGAGCACCCCCAGCGAAGGCAAGGCCCACGAAGCCAGCGCCCCCGCTCTGTCCTGTGTACTTGCCGTCGACGAAGCACCATCGAAGCCCGACGTCACCCGAGGCTGCCTCCGCCCAGAGCTCCATCGACCGCCGACGAGTGCCCCGTCCTCCGCCTGAGCCTGCCGTGCCCCGCTTTCGCCTCGCCCCTCCGCCAGCAACTCACGCTCTCCGACCCATGCTCCGCCGGTGACCTCGCCCTCCCTCTCTGCTCAACCCACGCTGCCGTGCGGCCACCGACTACTCGACCCCCTCTCCGAGAGCAGCTTCATCGCTGCGCCGCCCCTTGCCGCTGTGAACACGAGGCTCCGACCTCGACCGCCGCTAAGCCTCCACCTGCGCTCAGAGTGCCCACCATCTCGGAGCACCCCACGGCGAGCACTCCACCGACCTTCGGACGTCTTCCCCACGTCGTCGCCTTCCGGGCTCGTAGCCCCGCTGCTCCCATCGCCGGCGTCATTCCCGCCCACCGTCGTGTCCGCTTCTCCTCCTACCTCGCTCTCCCTCCGACTGTCGCCACAGTCGCTCCGCCCAAGCCTGCAACAGAGCCCCTCATCCTCTGTCCGCCGCTCCGATCAACCCCCCCAAGCCCGCCACTGATCCGCCACCTTCCCCGACGCGACCACCGAACGATGTAGCACCGCCGTACATCGCTCCGACCACCTGAGACCCCTCCGACGTACGCTTCCATCTCGCCATGACCGTCGACGGAACTCGCAGCCACCTCCGAGCACTCGAGCTCGCCTTCCGCTCTTCGAGGCCTCCGACGTTCGCCGCACTCACCTCCGCCTCACCGCCACTACCTACGCCACCTCCGCTGCCCCGGTTGCCACCGCCGTCGACGAAGAGCCCCGTCGCCTGCATACACGTAAGAGCGGAGAACGACGGTATAATGTCGATGGCATTTCCGTAAATTTCGATCGTATTTCTTAATTTCGTATTTTTATTAATTAATAAATGGGTGTTAATGGTTTTAAATCCATAACTAATTATATAAGCCCCAGAAAAATGTGAGACTAGCTCCAGAAAATCAGAAATGACATTCTGGACCCAATGACGCTAGTTTCATCTCAATCAGACGAGTAGTTTTCCCAGAATAAATTTTTAAGCCTAAAAGTTAAATACGTGATTTTCGTTCAAAAATCCATAACTTGTTATTTTCACGTACACCAATACGTAAGAAAAATATATGCTATAGTACTCTTCGATACGGTCATTTTGACAGTTCATTTGCAACTTTCCGATGTAGATTGCATCCGGAATAAATTGTTGAATAAATACGTTACTTAATTAAAAATTAGTTTTAAATCTATTTTAAGCTTTTAAAAATTATAAAAATTCATACAAGCTTCAGAAAAATATTTCCTCTCGCCGAAAAATTATTTTCATCATATCTAGGCTATAGAAAAATTTAGAACGTTTTCCGACACCGTTTTAGCCAGTTTTGAAAATCAGAACGATCAGATTATTTAGGTAGGAACGTTGTGCGTTTTAATCAATGTTTTTGTGTTGCAGGTACAAACTATTGTGCACCTATTTCAGAGGAAGCCCTAGATCAAATTCCGGCTAGCTACGACAGCCTCGAAATTGGTAAGTCACGACTAATTCTAAAATTAGAAAATTAGATAAGTGCCCCCGTATGAACTTAGGACATCACTATCACCTCAGAACTGCTAATTGACTTGAACCGAACTAGAAACCTAATCTAATAGGAAAGTAATCAACTACAGATTACTTTGCCAACTTTCAACTTTGGTGGTTGTAGCACACAACCATCAACTTGGGTAAATTGTGTGCTAAACAACACTACTACATGCTCGAAGCATGGAATCGGAATTAAAGTCGTTGGACTTGTCTTTATTCTCAGTTCGCTTTGGCACAGTCTGTTTTGGAATGAGTTACTACTCTCTGGTTTCAATAAGAAAGTCAACCAGTTGTCTTGGTTTGATTAGTAACATGTGGAACATCTTGTGAAACATCTTGTGGAATATCTTATGGAATATCGTGTGGAACATCTCGTGGAACATCATGAAAGAAACATGTACATAGAACACTTGACACTTCACTTGGGTTTTGGGGTAACTCATAGTTTGAGAGAGTATGGGAGTGACTGGAGTTCGATCTTCCCGTCCTGCTGCCTGTGTTTCGGCATACCGTCCCGCTGCCTGAGTTTCGGCAAAATACATGTCCTGCTGCCTGTGTTTTCGGCATTCGTCTGGGTCGCGCCCAGGCAAGAGATGGACTTGATGGTCACATATTGTACTCTCCGACTTGAGTCACGTAGTGTAGTTACTTTTGCACAGTCACTTTTACTGTTGCACAGTCACTTTTACTTTTGCACAGTCACTTTTACTTTACGCACTACAGTCACCTTTACTTTACACGTTCCATGCACGTTACTTACTACACTTGTGCAGTCACCAGTTCTTTACCTGTCGTACTTCTAGCTACAGCAGTAGCATGTTTCACTTGCTTAGCCTGCTCTACCATAGTACAGTTGTTATCTTATCCAGTTCAGTTTACTTTTACTACTCAGTTGTGTACATTTGTTGCTCAGTACTTTACTTTTCACTCTGTTCTGCTCGTACGTAGTTACTTTTGTCATACCTGTACACTGCTTCTTTTCTATATTTAGAATTGTTGTGACTTACCTACGGTTCCATCTCCGTGGCACCGCAGACGACGTACAGATGAATATAGATGATCCTGAGCTAATAGCGTCAAAGTTCAACTGCAGCTTACAGAGTTATTTTCAGTGTTGTGTACTTTATTCTTTCATGTATATTGTTGGGACATCTTGTACAGTACAGGTTGTAATAATTGGACACTATTTGGGTATTTTTGTACATCTCTGCATCGTGGCTATTTTGTTTTCATTGGTAACCTGCAGGACCTGCGCAAATATCAAATAAGTAACGGGCCCCGGGAGCGGGTCGTTACAAGTTTGGTGGCCCATGCAGGTCCGCGCTAACTACCTCGTGAACAATATAGCAAGATCTGGATGTACAATATAAAATACTCAAATTAACCTCGAGTACGAGATGTCTCGAGTATTCACCTGTATTGGATATACGGGTGAAGCGTCCTTATTACCATCTTCATTAGGCCTCCCTTGATCTTCCTTGATCCTCATCACTTTCTTTGAACTCTTCACCTTGTCTAGAAATTCGTGTTTCATTCTTGGTTATACCCTCCCTAGTAACTTCTTTTGCTAGCAGCTATAGTAATTTTCCATAGGTTGAACTATCTACCCACTTCTACTTCATCACCTTTCCTTCAGTTGATGATGGCACGCATATAAATGATAATCTTCCTTCAATGGACCATGATACCGGTCAATGTGCTTGGCTAAAGTCTGTTGGATCAACCTAGCTAGACTGGGCATAAGTGATCCTGGCTTAGTCACTTCCCTGGCCGTGTCCGCTGGACCGCAAGGACGTGAATCATGATTATGTGACGTCATCGATCTTATTCACTATCAACCTTCCTTTAGCTTGATGAACTTTCGATTGACCTTCTTAGAATCTTTCTATTTTTAGTTAGCTTGAACTCTAGCTACGTTTATTTTAAGGAGGGTAGCATTCGATTTTCGATCACCAGAAGTTCAAGTTCGACAACGGAAGCGAATCAAAGGACGCTCAGAAGTATTGGAGGATGGTGCTGAAGATTTTGAGACAAGCCAAACCTGATGTGTAAGTGTAGGCTGTTTGCGTCTTTTCATCCTTCTTGAGCTCGTATTTCTCTTCTAGCCCCTACTTCTATCTTGTACCCGATTTTTCTCTCCAAAGGCTTGATTTCATTTTCCACCGACCACCTGCCCCCCTCTTTATTTCCTTTGTCCGCTTCCTCACCTCGAGTCCCGTTTCCCACCTAACCTAGTCTACCCTACCGACGACTTTCGGTGCCCTTTTTTTTAAACCCCCCCTCTCCTTCCTCACCAAGCCACCCAGTGGTTTCCCCTACGACTTCCACTCCTCCTCCCGGCCTCTTCCCCAAGCGAACTCGACCCGTCTCGCCTCCAGCTCCTCTGGCCTCACCCGAAGCTTCACTACCCCACCCTACTCCGGTGATACCCGCCCGTCAAGCAAACGCAGCCACCATAGATCGACAACCACCGATGGCCCTCCGACGATATGTTTTGGGATTTTTGGCCTTGGCACAACCCTCGCCGCCACCCTCGCTATTGCCATGTGGCTGAGATCTTGGGAAGCCGTGATCCTTGGGCTTCTCTTGAGCTCTCTGCCCTGGTTCTCACCCAGGTTGAGATCACGTTTGGGCTTCCTCTTGCGTCTACTCCTTTTGGTTTGCGGGAAAGTGTGTTTTTGGTTGTTTATTTGTTGGGTGATGTTGGGTGTTGCGAATGTCAAGTATTGGTCTACGGAAGGAGTGATGGCGATGATTATCGGCATGATATTGGCCTTGGGTGTTGAAGTTGGATGTAGGCCTTGTGCTTGGCTCTGGATGAGAGCTTGGATCTTGCCGTATTGTGGGATATTATGGAGATTGATGGAAGGAATACTGGCAGAGAGTACGGACTTTGGGTGTTGGCCTTGTACTTACCTTTGGGCGTTGATCTGGATGTTAGCATGTGGTTGGGCATTATGGAAATTGATGTTGTTGGTACCCGCGGATTAGTCGATACATGCTATACATTTGTGGCTAGACCCAGGTAGTTACCAGTAGCACGAATAAACTTTATGGTCTTCCGTTTTTATAGCTTGCTACTGGCTTATCACCTCAGGTTCCAAGTTCGAACAGATGTTGTCATCATAATAGCCCTCATTTTCATGTAATATTATCATCTCATGTTAATTTTAGGCTACCTGAGAAGTCAGAGTAACTATTGTAATGATACAGGTCTCAGGAATAGTTACGGAAACTATGATGATGTTAATACTTATTAGAAATATCTCTTGTTTTCTTGATGCCATTATATCACATTATATTTCATGCTATTAACAACTTATTTTCAAAATTATAATCATTCGACTAGTTTTCCACTTTATCATTTATTTGCTTGAGCTTCTTCATAAAATCAATTATTTTCAACAGAAATTTTTAAATTCCGAGGACGGAATTATTTTAAGGAGGGTAGAATGTAACGACCTGTATTTTTCCAAAACATTTAAACCAAATATTTAAAGTAATTTCATCTTAAAAGACATTTTGTAATGGTTGATCAGGAGTTTTAAACGGATTTCAAAAATTCTTATAAAAATATTTTGAAACACTAGACTTATTATAAAGTATTTCAGCAATTTCCGATTTCCTCAAATACCCAAAACATTTCTGTTAAAATTCATCTTCCAAAATTACCGTTTTGATTTAACGAATTTATTTTCTATTCAAACGTGTTCAAAACGTTTTCAAACTTCTGCAGTAGTATCATATGATCATTTAGGGCTCCTCACATTAATCTCGTAATTTTCTGATATCATTTTAATAGAGAACCCACATACCCGCTTTCTAAACGTTTTGGCCAAAAACTAGTATCCCTGTAGCCCAAACCCTGAAACGGACTTCGTATTCGCCATCCTCGCGACGATACGGTCCCGTGGGTATGTTTTCGTAATTTTTCGGACACGTTTACTAGTAGGGGCAAAATCGTAATTTTGTTTTTGTTTTTTACTAATTGCTTTCATTAATGGAGTTTTACTAATTACTAATTACCTTAATTAATTTTAACTTGACCCGACTGTAGCACATGTGTTTCATACCAACACCATTTTCTACGGTTAGTCACCTAACATCATTAATCACCTAAATATTTTCCACACTTAGTCAAAACCTATACCTAACCTCATTAATACAAACCTAATCTTATTAATTTCTGTTGACTACTTAACGTTCTTAATCATTTAATTAACCTATAAATACCCATCTAACCCCATTCAAATCAAAGTAACCCGTTAATTATACGCTCAGCTCTCTCTTCGTTCGATTTTTCCCCAAGCCCCCCACACACACTGTTCTCTCATCTCCCCCTCTAGTAACTCTCTCTCTCTCTCTTCCCCCCTATCGAATCTCCGACCAAGCTCGTCATCCCCGAGCTCAGACACCACCGAGCACCCCCAGCGAAGGCAAGGCCCACGAAGCCAGCGCCCCCGCTCTGTCCTGCGTACTCGCCGTCGACGAAGCACCATCGAAGCCCGACGTCACCCGAGGCTGCCTCCGCCCAGAGCTCCATCGACCGCCGACGAGTGCCCCATCCTCCGCCTGAGCCTGCCGTGCCCCGCTTTCGCCTCGCCCCTCCGCCAGCAACTCACGCTCTCCGACCCATGCTCCGCCGGTGACCTCGCCCTCCCTCTCTGCTCAACCCACGCTGCCGTGCAGCCACCGACTGCTCGACCCCCGCTCCGAGAGCAGCTTCATCGCTGCGCCGTGTTGTTTGTTTAAGTCTGTTATCAGTTCATGCCTTGAGAATAGTTCATGGATAGTTAATTTGTTTCTTTTTAAAAGCCTTGAGAATCGGTCCCCCCTGATTAACTCACGGCTGAAATGAGGGGCTGTTAGTTTGCCCACGTTTCCCTCTGTAGTTTGCTATAAATAGGAGAGCAAATTGGAGAAATAAATATCACAGCAAGTGCTTCATCTCCAAAAGAAGTTCCCTTGTTCTCTCTCTCTCTCTCTCTCTCTCTCTCTCTCTCTCTCTCTCTCTCTCTCTCTGTTTGTTCTCTCATCTCTCTGTTTATTCTGTCAACAAGGCGCTTCAATCCTTCCCCTTGCTCTCTGTCCGGCAACAAGTGGTATCAGAGCCGGACCCAGTATATGCCGATGTGTTTCCTCAGGAGCCGTCGCATGGGAGTCGGCGTGTACCGAACAGATAGGACGGAGCACTCTGGATGCCGAACAATGTCATGTCCACCGTGGCGAGCCCAAGTCGAATTCACTGTGGGAGTCCGCAATGCTCAGGGCGGAGCGGACTCATGTGCCGAGCGGAGAGAGCTCGGACATGGCTTGTCGCTGATGGAGGAGATCTCTCAGCAGTATGGCGGAGCGTGTTGCAAGCGGATGTGGCTCGACATCCATCAGAGGGATGGACCTCCCTAGCTCACTGGGAGGCAGCCAGAATGGACTTCGCTTGCTTGGAGCTCAGTTAGGGCAGCGGTTTGGATGATCGTTCGAGGGGAGGCTCATGATGTGGTCCTAGTTCGAGGGGAGGATTGTTGGGATTTCGAAATAGTCCCACATCGGCTAAGTGGGGGGATCCGGGGGTTTAAATAGTGGCTTTGGGAATTCTATTAGTAAGAGGCCTTTTGGGGGAAAGCCTCGTGTTTAAAACCGTGCGGGTACCGGTGCGGACCCAGAGCGGACAATATCTTACCAAAGTGGAGCACAAGCCCAAGGTGTTTAAACCCAGAAAAACAACATGGTATCAGAGCCATTTGGTGTTCGATCCGCTTCGACAAATGGCAAAACATGGAGTTGAAGTACCTGACAAGAATCCAGACACGCCGACAACGTCACACGGCGGCGGCGGCGAGATGCGGATCGTCGAACGCGTCGTCATTGAGGGGGAGAGTGCAGCGCACTTCCCGCCCCTCATGCGTACCAACTACGCGGACTGGGCGATCATCATGAAGGTCCACTTACAGGCGAAGGGCCTGTGGGACGTTGTCCAGGATGGGCCCGGTGAAGTCCGAGATGATCAACGAGCCATGTCAGCTCTACTCAGGGCGGTGCCCCCGGAGTTGATTCGCACTCTCGGCGTGAAGGCTACAGCCAAGGAGGCTTGGGTCACGCTCAAGGTCATGCGCATCGGCGTTGAGCGCGTCTGAGAGGCCAAGGTGCAGATGCGCCGGTCGGAGTACGAGCAACTCGCTTTCAAGGACGGTGAGGGGGTGGAGTCGTTTGGCCTTCGGCTCACAGCGCTCGTCAACGACCTCAACGAGCTCGATGATCCAGTCACGGAACACCAGGCGGTGCTCAAATTCCTTCAGAGCGTGCCGCGCGCATACAAGCAGATGGCTATGGCGATCGAATCGCTTGTGGATCTGAAGACACTGTCAATCGAAGACCTCACGGGCCGGCTACTCGTCGTAGAGGAGCGCGGCGATCTCGACGATCCTGTACCTACCGACGGCCGTTTACTTCTCACGGAGGAAGAGTGGCTCGAACGACAGAAGAAGCGTGAGCGCAGTGTGGGCGCGTCAAGAGGCGGCAACACCGGCGACAAAAGGGGAAAGGGTAAGGCCAAGCAAAGAGCCTACCGTACCGATGACAAGGCCTATGTCGGTTCCAGTGACAAGAAGAAGAAGGGCGAATGCCGTTACTGTGGTATTCCAGGCCATTGGGCGAAGGAGTGCCGCAAGGCCAAGCGGGATCGTGAGCAGCGCGAACAGCAGGAGGTAGCTAACCTCACGCGCGCTGTGCAAGACGACGAACCAGCATTGCTGATAGCGCAAACCTGCGCACTGGTGGAGACGGCACGCGACGCCGGTAAGAAGGTGCACATGAACGCAGAGAAGGTCTTTCCAATCGACACCGGGAACGACGTGTGGTACCTCGACACCGGTGCGAGCAACCACATGACGGGGTGCAAGGAGCTGTTCACGTCGCTCGATGAAACGGTGTTCGGCACCGTGAAGTTCGGCGACGGCTCTCTGGTGGAGATATGCGGACGCGGCGCAGTCGTGTTCGAGTGCATGAACAAGGAGCACAGGGTGCTCAGCAAGGTGTACTTTATACCTCGGCTTCGGAGCAACATCATCAGCTTGGGGCAGATGGACGAGATCGGATGCAAGGTGGTGATCGAGGATGGGATGCTGAAAATCTATGACCGTCAGAGGAAGCTGCTAGTGCGCGTGGCTCGTGCGAAGAACAGGCTCTACACAATAAGTCTGAACCTCGCCGAGCCGGTGTGCCTGCTGGCCAAGAACGACGACGTTGCATGGCTGTGGCATTCTCGTTACGGTCATCTCAACTTCCAGTCGCTCCGGGAAATGGCGCGCAAGGAGCTTGTACACGGAGTACCACCGATCGACCATGTCGAGCAAATCTGCGACGGGCGCATGCTAGGCAAACAGCATCGCACACCGTTCCCGCAGGCATCGTCGTACGGCGCTGAGGGCGCACTGGAGCTCGTGCATACTGATCTGTGCGGGCCGATCACACCTGAAACTGCAGGAGGTAAAAAATATTTACTGTTGATTGTCGATGATTACAGTAGATATATGTGGCTTGAGCTGCTTCGAACCAAAGCCGAGACGTTCGCATACTTCTGCAAGGTCAAGGCGCGTGCGGAAGATGAACGCAGAGTAAAGCTGCTCGCGTTCCGATCTGACAGGGGCGGGGAGTTCAACTCCGTCGAGTTCCAAGCATACTGCAACGACAACGGCATCATGCACTGTACGACTGCTGCGTACACGCCTCAGCAAAACGGGGTTGTGGAACGTCGAAATCAAACGGTAGTGGAGATGGCCAGGTGCATGCTCAAGAGCATGTCAGTGTCGGCAGCGTTCTGGGGAGAAGCGGTGAAGACCGCGGTCTATGTTCTCAACCGCGCACCTACACGCAGTATCAGCGGGCGGACTCTGTACGAGCTCTGGCGCAACAAGAAGCCCAAGGTGCATCATCTTCGCACGTTTGGGTGCATTGCACACATCAAGAAACTCGGGCCCGGTATCAACAAGCTTTCAGACAGATCGACTAAAATGATCTTTGTCGGCTACGAGGAAGGCGCCAAGGCCTACCGGCTGTTCGATCCGGTGGCCAACAAGCTGCATGTGAGCCGCGACGTCATCTTCGAGGAGCGGCGGAAGTGGAGCTGGAGTGGCGGTGATGGCACAGTACCCGACGTGGCTTCAAGCACGATCACCGTGGTGTACACCACGGAGCGCGGCACAATTGCCGTGGACGAGGAGACAGGCTCGTCCGCAGTGGGTGGGCATGACAGCGGCCACATCCCTGAGGTGCGTACACCAGCTCCGAGCTCGCTGCAGAGCATTGAGCCATGCACGCCCATGTCGGCCGCGTCGACTGGCACGACATGGGCAACACCGCCCACGTATGATGAGGCCCTCGACGTCGACATTGGGCCGCGTCGCTACCGGTACCTAGCTGATATCTATGACACTACGGCCGAGCAGGAGGCGGAGCAAATAGGCCTATGTTTACTTGCTGCAGACGAGCCGGCCAACGTTGAAGAGGCGCTGGAAGATGTGAATTGGAAAGCTGCCATGGATGTAGAGATGCAGTCGATCCGCGTAAACCAGACTTGGGTGCTCGCTGATCTTCCGCCGGGGCACAAGGCAATTGG
Source organism: Scilla litardierei (assembly GCA_030789695.1). NCBI lineage: Eukaryota > Viridiplantae > Streptophyta > Magnoliopsida > Asparagales > Asparagaceae > Scilla > Scilla litardierei. The sequence goes on from CM061141.1 coordinate 30,528,208, forward strand.
CCTGAAGTGGGTCTTCAAGGTCAAGCGCGACGCAGCCGGCGAGGTGGTGAAGTACAAGGCGCGCTTGGTGGCAAAAGGATACGCTCAGCGCCAGGGGGTGGACTTTGATGAGGTTTTCGCTCCGGTGGCAAGGATGGAGACAGTCAGGTTGCTCATCACACTCGCTGCGCACAGAGGCTGGCATGTGCATCACATGGACGTCAAGTCAGCGTTCCTCAACGGGGAGCTCACCGAGGAGGTCTACGTTCAACAACCACCCGGCTACGTCGACAGAAACATCGAGGGCAAGGTGTTGCGCCTTCGTAAGGCGCTATACGGGCTACGACAAGCACCTCGAGCTTGGAACGCAAAGCTGGACACTACACTGGCGTCGCTCGGCTTCAATAAGTGCCCGCTGGAGCACGCCGTGTACAGGAGAGGTATAGGGGCATCACTGGTCCTCGTCGGCGTCTACGTCGACGATCTCATCATCACTGGTGCTCAAGTGAACAATGTCTGCGCGTTCAAGGTGCAGATGCGTCAGATGTTCGACATGAGTGATCTCGACCTCCTCAGTTACTATTTGGGCATCGAGGTAAAGCAGAGTCCTGGCGAGATCACACTGGCGCAGAGCGCGTACGCAGCCAAGATTGTTGAGGATGCAGGAATGGCGGGCTGCAATGCTTGCCTAACGCCGATGGAGCAGCGTCAGAGGCTGTCTAAGAAGGATGGAGGAAACCCTGTGGACGCAACTCGCTATCGCTCAGTAGTTGGAAGTTTGCGCTATCTGGTGAACACCAGGCCAGACATCGTGTATGCGGTGGGGATCGTAAGCAGGTTTATGGAGTCGCCAGGGGCGCAGCACTGGGCGGCCGTGAAGCAAATTCTCCGGTATGTGCAGGGCACGACCGGATATGGATGCTGCTACAAGAGAGGAGGTGCAGGAGAACCGGTGCTGAACGGATTTAGTGACAGCGACCTCGCTGGAGACGCTGATGACCGCAAGAGCACTACTGGGGTCGTCTTCTTCCTCGGGTCAAGCCCAATCACATGGACGTCGCAGAAACAGAAGGTAATCGCGCTCTCATCCTGCGAGGCGGAGTACATGGCGGCAGCAACAGCAGCATGTCAGGCAATATGGCTGAGCAGACTGCTCGGTGAGCTACTTGGACATGAGCCGCGCATGGTAAAGCTGTTGGTTGATAACAAGTCAGCAATCGCACTGAGCAAGAACCCTGTACATCACGATCGGAGTAAGCATATTGACATCAGATTCCACTTCATTCGTGAATGCATTGAGAATGGTAGCATGGAAGTCGACCACGTTGGCACGGATGGGCAACTGGCCGATATACTCACCAAGGCGCTCGGGTGAGTAAAGTTTGTGGAGATGAGACAAAGGCTCGGAATCGTTAAGGTGAAGCCAGGCCAACAGACTTAGGGGGTGATTTGTTGTTTGTTTAAGTCTGTTATCAGTTCATGCCTTGAGAATAGGTCATGGATAGTTAATTTGTTTCTTTTTAAAAGCCTTGAGAATCGGTCTCCCCTGATTAACTCACGGCTGAAATGAGGGGCTGTTAGTTTGCCCATGTTTCCCTCTGTAGTTTGCTATAAATAGGAGAGCAAATTGGAGAAATAAATATCACAGCAAGTGCTTCATCTCAAAAAGAAATTCCCTTGTTCTCTCTCTCTCTCTCTCTCTCTCTCTCTCTCTCTCTCTCTCTCTCTCTCTCTGTTTGTTCTCTCATCTCTCTGTTTATTCTGTCAACAAGGCGCTTCAATCCTTCCCCTTGCTCTCTGTCCGGCAACAAGCCGCCCCTTGCCGCTGTGAACACGAGGCTCCGACCTCGACCGCCGCTAAGCCTCCACCTTCGCTCAGAGTGCCCACCATCTCAGAGCACCCCACGGCGAGCACTCCACCGACCTTCGGACGTATTCCCCACGCCGTCGCCTTCCGGGCTCATAGCCCCGCTGCTCCCATCGCCGGCGTCATTCCCGCCCACCGTCGTGTCCGCTTCTCCTCCTACCTCGCTCTCCCTCCGACTGTCGCCACAGTCGCTCTGCCCAAGCCTGCAACAGAGCCCCTCATCCTCTGTCCGCCGCTCCGATCAACCCCCCCAAGCCCGCCACTGATCCGCCACCTTCCCCGACGCGACCACCGAACGACGTAGCACCGCCGTACATCGCTCCGACCACCTGAGACCCCTCCGACGTACGCTTCCATCTCGCCATGACCGTCGACGGAACTCGCAGCCACCTCCGAGCACTCGAGCTCGCCTTCCGCTCTTCGAGGCCTCCGACGTTCGCCGCACTCACCTCCGCCTCACCGCCACTACTTACGCCACCTCCGCTGCCCCGGTTGCCACTGCCGTCGACGAAGAGCCCCGTCGCCTGCATACACGTAAGAGCGGAGAACGACGGTATAATGTCGATGGCATTTCCGTAAATTTCGATCGTATTTCTTAATTTCGTATTTTTATTAATTAATAAATGGGTGTTAATGGTTTTAAATCCATAACTAATTATATAAGCCCCAGAAAAATGTGAGACTAGCTCCAGAAAATCAGAAATGACATTCTGGACCCAATGACGCTAGTTTCATCTCAATCAGACGAGTAGTTTTCCCAGAATAAATTTTTAAGCCTAAAAGTTAAATACGTGATTTTCGTTCAAAAATCCATAACTTGTTATTTTCACGTACACCAATACGTAAGAAAAATATATGCTATAGTACTCTTCGATACGGTCATTTTGACAGTTCATTTGCAACTTTCCGATGTAGATTGCATCCGGAATAAATTGTTGAATAAATACGTTACTTAATTAAAAATTAGTTTTAAATCTATTTTGAGCTTTTAAAAATTATAAAAATTCATACAAGCTTCAGAAAAATATTTCCTCTCGCCGAAAAATTATTTTCATCATATCTAGGCTATAGAAAAATTTAGAACGTTTTCCGACACCGTTTTAGCCAGTTTTGAAAATCAGAACGATCAGATTATTTAGGTAGGAACGTTGTGTGTTTTAATCAATGTTTTTGTGTTGCAGGTACAAACTATTGTGCACCGATTTCAGAGGAAGCCCTAGATCAAATTCCGGCTAGCTACGACAGCCTCGAAATTGGTAAGTCACGACTAATTCTAAAATTAGAAAATTAGATAAGTGCCCCCGTATGAACTTAGGACATCACTATCACCTCAGAACTGATACTTGACTTGAACCGAACTAGAAACCCAATCTAATAGGAAAGTAATCAACTACAGATTACTTTGCCAACTTTCAACTTTGGTGGTTGTAGCACACAACCATCAACTTGGGTAAATTGTGTGCTAAACAACACTACTACATGCTCGAAGCATGGAATCGGAATTAAAGTCGTTGGACTTGTCTTTATTCTCAGTTCGCTTTGGCACAGTCTGTTTTGGAATGAGTTACTACTCTCTGGTTTCAATAAGAAAGTCAACCAGTTGTCTTGGTTTGATTAGTAACATGTGGAACATCTTGTGAAACATCTTGTGGAATATCTTATGGAATATCGTGTGGAACATCTCGTGGAACATCATGCAAGAAACATGTACATAGAACACTTGACACTTCACTTGGGTTTTGGGGTAACTCATAGTTTGAGAGAGTATGGGAGTGATTGGAGTTCGATCTTCCCGTCCAGCTGCCTGTGTTTCGGTATACCGTCCAGCTGCCTGAGTTTCGGCAAAATACATGTCATGTTGCCTGTGTTTTCGGCATTCGTCTGGGTCGCGCCCAGGCAAGAGATGGACTTGATGGTCACATATTGTACTCTCCGACTTGAGTCACGTAGTGTAGTTACTTTTGCACAGTCACTTTTACTGTTGCACAGTCACTTTTACTTTTGCACAGTCACTTTTACTTTACGCACTACAGTCACCTTTACTTTACACGTTCCATGCACGTTACTTACTACACTTGTGCAGTCACCAGTTCTTTACCTGTCGTACTTCTAGCTACAGCAGTAGCATGTTTCACTTGCTTAGCCTGCTCTACCATAGTACAGTTGTTATCTTATCCAGTTCAGTTTACTTTTACTACTCAGTTGTGTACAGTTGTTGCTCAGTACTTTACTTTTCACTCTGTTCTGCTCGTACGTAGTTACTTTTGTCATACCTGTACACTGCTTCTTTTCTATATTTAGAATTGTTGTGACTTACCTACGGTTCCATCTCCGTGGCACCGCAGACGACGTACAGATGAATATAGATGCTCCTGAGCTAATAGCGCCAAAGTTCAACTGTAGCTTACAGAGTTATTTTCAGTGTTGTGTACTTTATTCTTTCATGTATATTGTTGGGACATCTTGTACAGTACGGGTTGTAATAATTGGACACTATTTGGGTATTTTTGTACATCTCTGCATCGTGGCTATTTTGTTTTCACTGGTAACATGCAGGACCTGCGCAAATATCAAATAAGTAACGGGCCCCGGGAGCGGGTCGTTACATGTGTCGAGCCAGGGCATTACCCCCGAACACGTAATGCTCGCTTCTGGATCACGAGCCAGGAAGTGTTTTTGGCATAGGGTTGTGCCCGCTAAAAGCAGGTGCCTAGCCGGATCAAGTAGTACAAGTATTGTAGCGTGTGCTATGAATGCAACATTCAACATGGATAGCATGGCATGTACAGATGATTCACGTACCGTTAATCGAATTTAAACATGACAGATAAGATGCATGGTTGACAAGTGCAAATAATTAAAAATAGTCGGATCTAGCTTCGTTGTCAACCTAGGCGAGTATCATTTCGTCGCCTAGTCTCTTTTATGCCTACAACAAGCAAATGGCCTAAAGCGTGGCCTAAAAACCCTAAGTGGCAAGTTTCACTTGCCTGGCACCAAGGATGACGATCAACGAGGCACGTCACAAAATGTTAAACTACGGAGATGGGATCGCTGCCATGACAAAACAATATTAGAACAATACCCAATCCAGTTTTATTATCAAATCTACGACGTCTAACATCCATTTTCATTAGGGTTTAACAAAATCACAACGTGGGTTATGAAAATATTAAAGGATCGATTTACTAACCGTATCGTAGCGGAAGAACGGTGCAGAGCAAGCACAGCAACGGAAGAACGATCCGGAGAACTATGGCTCAGATCTGGAAATGGCGAAAAAATCTGGAGAAAATGGGATTTGGGGGGTTTTGGGGTTGCCGACGGCCTAAGGGAGGTGGCCGGCGCAAGAATGGCGAGAGGGAAGCTCCAAGGAAGAAGGAATGGCTTGGGGAAATGTTGGAGGATGATTTGGAGAAGAAAATGGCTCAGAAGAAATGAAAGAAGAATGAAAAGAATCGGGGGTTTAAATAGAAAAACCCGGCGGCGGAAATGAAACCTAGGGTTTCGGGGTCGATTAGTCGGTCAAAGAAGAGTTGTTGACCAACTAGTTCGAGAACTAGTCGGTCGGTCGACCAACTATGACCGACTAAGATCAAACAGTGAAAGAAGGAATAAATCTGGGTAATGAATTAGTCGGTCTGTGAAGGCCCGTCGACCGACTAGTTTGCAACCTAGTCGGTCGGTGAGTGTTCATTGACCGACTAACAATAAACAGTAACTTAGGTAAAATTTATCAAAGGAACTAGTCATTCTGAGAGCAAGTTCTGACCGACTAGTTTCACATCTAGTCGGTCGGTGGTTGTTCTTAGACCGACTAAGAGTAAACAGTAACTCTTGAATAATTGATTTAATGAACTAGTCGGTTCCAGAAGAGTTTTTGACCGACTAGATTGGAATCTAGTCGGTTGGTTCCCCTTCTTGAACCAACTAACGTGCACGAAAAGTCTCGATATGGAGCGCGAAGCTCCGGGAAGGATTCCTATGGCTCCTAAACTCAAACTAACTCTAAGATATGAGCAATATGAAGCTCGTCATGTGTGACTTACTCCAAGCTCAACGGTCTAAGGAAGAAGCTAGAAAATCACAACGAAACGAACGAAAACGAAAGCTACGGAGACAGAAAATCACACATAAGGAGAAAATCCACCAATATATATATATATAATATAGATAATCCAAATACATGAAAAACCAGTCGTTACACTTGCAGTCATGCATATTAAAACGTTCTAGAACATTCTTTATATAAGTCTCTTGTGAAAGAGAGAGAAGTTTCTTATTACGATTCCTTGAAATCTTAACTCCAAGGATATATGCGGCTTCTCCCATGTCTTTCATCTCAAAAACTGATGAAAGCCAAGCCTTGATATCCATCACAAAGCCCTTGTCATTTCCGGCTATTAAAATGTCATCTACATATAGAGACATAATAACATATTTGCTCTTAATCCTCTTGATATATACACAGTTATCTTCATCAAGCATGGAAAAACCATTTGATAAGACAACTTCTTGAAATCGTATATACCATTGCCTCGAGGATTGTTTAAGACCATATATGGACTTACGAAGTTTACAAACCTTATGTTCGGTTCCTTCTTTTACAAACCCTGTTGGTTGTTCCATATAGATCTCCTCATCCAATTCTCCATTGAGAAAGGCAGTCTTTACATCCATTTGATGTAATTCGAGGTCTAAACAAGCTACCATAGCCAGAATCAAGCGAATCGAGGTAAAACGCACAACAGGTGAGACGGTCTCTTCGTAGTCTATCCCTTCCTGTTGCGTAAAACCTTTTGCGACAAGGCGAGCTTTATATCTGTCTATAGAGCCATCAGCCTTATGCTTGATCTTGAGAACCCATTTGTTCCCAATAGCTCTACGTCCTCTGGGTAAGTCAACCAAGTCCCAGACTTGGTTAACTTTCATGGATTCTAATTCCTCCTTCATCGCTTCTATCCATTTATCTTTTGCAGGGCATGATACGGCTTGTTTGAAAGTAGCAGGCTCGTCATCTTCTTGTAGTAAAGTCATAAAGGTTTGTGGGAATTCATCCTCAAATCTTAGAGGAGCTAACCTTGTACGACTACTACGTCGTATTTGAGATTCTTCAAGTCCTTGTTGACTCGAATTTAGATCAATTCTAATATCACTCCCACTTGGAATGTCGTTAGAAATGCTCCCACTTGGATCATTATTCCCGTATGGAATAGGATTCGCACCATTCGTATCATCCATTGGTGAAGGTTGAAACGTATTTTCGTCTTCACCAAGAATTCTCCCACTCGAATGAGGTAATCCTTCTTGATCATAAATCTCAAATAGAGATAAGTCCTGACTTATCTCGCCCTGTCTTGGTCCAATGTGAGGAATCGTGTTGGTCCAATGTGACCAAGCATTACATGCCAACAAATTACATCTGACTCATAATTTGATGAATTTGCAACAAGGAAATTTTCATTATAAAATGAGGAATCATACATTGTATTTAATACAACAAATCCTTTGAAAACATACCCAGAACCAATTAAAGAATTATTACAAGACAAGTCCACTTTACAACTATGAAAGAACCAACTATAACCAAGACCCATTAAAATGACCACAGATATAATATTCCTTCGAATATCCGGAGCGAAGAGAACATCATGAAGTAGGATAGTACGGCCGTTGTCCAAGACGAGCTTGCACGTCCCAACGCCTTTCACTTCAACACGTGTGTTGTTTCCTACATAGATCCACTTCGTTCCTTGGGGTATCCGGTGATACTCCACGAAGGACTGCTGTCCCTTAATATGTGGTCGGTGGCACCTGAATCAATTATCCAAAAAGGATTAGATTCTACAAGAAATATTAAATTAGAAACACATATGTAACTAGTATTATTACAAGTTACCTCGTCACCTCCACTCGTACATGAACGAGCATAGTGACCTAACTTGTTGCACTTGAAACACTTGATCTTCTTCAAGTCCTTCTTCTTGTGCCATTTCTTGTGCCCACCTTTATGTTTGGGTTTCTTGGTAGACTCTGGTTTCTTATTACGTTCATTAGTAAACTTCGAACGATTTTTCTGTTTCTTTCCCCCGTATGAGGAACTAGCAACCATGTGCACTTCTGCACTTGGCTTGGCGGCCACAAGCCGCTCTTCCTCTAACTCGAGGTGCTTATAAACATCGCTGAAGTTCTTGATGCTCTCATTATGAGTGAGATGCATCTTCATTTGGTCCCACCCATTTGCTAGGGAACGTATGACTGCTTGGATTTGTTGCTCATCAGTGAGCACATGACCTGCATCATTTAACTCTGAGATGAGATTCGCCATATGTCGCGGATGCTTCCCCATGGAATGATCTGGACGTTTCTTGTACGAATCGAATTTTATAGTTAAGGAACGAAGTTTGGACACCGAGGTGCCACCAAACTTCTCCTCTAGCTTGGACCATATGTCCATGGCTAGGTCATGCTCTCGGAAGATGCGCATTATGTCATCGGCCATACTGGACAGCAACGTAATGCGAGCAATCTTGTTCTTCCGAGACCAAGCATCGAAAGCTTCCTTGTCTCTTCTGTGTTGGGCCGTAGTGCCCAACTCTGGTTCAATCATTATGTTCTTCAGAGTTTCGAGCACATCTTGCTCCTCTAGAACATATTGTATTTTCATGGACCATAGTTTTTAATTATCGCCGTTGAGTTTTTCACCTTTGTTTAACTCAGCGACGATGTTCTTAGCGACGGAAGACATTTTAGCTTTAAAATGCTGCAAAAGACATAAAAAACAAGTTCGATCAAAAACATTGCATAAATTTCACATATGATAAGTTACTTTCGAAAAATATTGAAGATGTTGCTCTAGAATCGGAAAGGTAATTTACAATGCCAATCACTATCTAGAACAACTTTCAATATTTCCCCATCACTTTATCAAATAATAGTACTCTTATAGTACTTGCAGCGGAAAAAGCGTTTCAAAAACATATTTTGAAAAACGTATTTTTGCAAACGTATTTGAAAATGTATTTTGCAGCGGGAGGTAGTGGCCTTCCCCAGCTATTGCCAGGGTCGAGCCGTGGCCGTGCCAAGGCCGGATTCTTCCAAGTAAGGGGTTTTGCCATATGCAACTGTCGTCGTCCCCGTATGGGCCGGCCATGCAGACCCCCCCATCACCTTGGTCGAGGCCGGGGCTCAACGGTCCTGGCTTGGCTAGGGCCGGGCCTCCTCTGTGTGGCCATGTCCCCTCAGCCAGGGCCTCTGCCCCGGCCGAGGCCGGCCAGGGCCAGCCAGGGGTCCTGGCTGGTCGGCCAGGGGCTCCGGCCCCTCGGCCAGGGCCTCTGCCCTGGCCTCAGGCCCTGGCCGACCAGGGGCCCTGGCCCCTCGGCCAGGGCCTCTGCCCTGGCTGAGGCCAGGGCAGCCCTGGCCCTGGCAGAGGCCAGGGCGCCTCTGCCCTGGCCTCTGCCAGGGCCGGCCATGGCCCTGGCAGAGGCCAGGGCTGGCCTCCTGGCTGGCTTTGGCCCAGGGCCGGCCAGGCCCTGGCCTCTGCCAGGGCCGGCGCCCTGGCCGGCCAGGGCCTGTGGCCTCCACGACCAGGGCCGCCCCTGGCCTCCTCGGCCAGGGCCGCCCCTGGCCCTGGCCCTGGCCCTGGCCTTGGCCGGCCGGCATCCCTTTGGCCGGCCGGCCTTCCCTTCTTGGAGTCCACCCCCCCCCTTCGGGGGTTGTGTTTGGTTGTCATTGGCCGAAGCCAACCCCTTCCCCAACACGGAGGGGTGCATTGCCACCATTACCCGCATGGCCATGGTGATCATGCACCAAAGAGATCTTCTTCTCCGATGAGAAGTTTATAACTACCATCATCTTCTCCGATGAGACACCCGTTCGTCGAGAAAGTGGTTATGTTTTAATGGCCGTGTGCCAAAAAAAATATAACACACTTGGATGAACGGTCAGTTCTTCCCGTCACGGAGAGTTCCTGCCATATCCGTAATGACAGAAGACCCTACCGTGAAAAGAACAACTGCTGCGTTCTCTCCGTCACGATGCGCTCCTACCATATCCATAATGGAAGGAAACTCATTCGTGAAAAAAACAACGCCTCGTTCATCGGTGAGACCGGGGCGATCCCATGTGGCTCTGATACCAATGAAGGATCCCGTCGCGCGGAGATGAAGGATTGAAAGAGAACTTACGTTCGCGTACGCGACACCGTAGTCTCTGAACTTCGCCCTCGGATTCGCCACAATGGTCGGTACTACGTCACGGAGGATCGAAGCAGCGTTTCACCGTCTAAATCTCTATTTAGAAGAAGAATTTAATGGAAAGGGAGAAGAAGAACATAAGTTGCCTTATGCAAACTTATGGCATGGATGGAATGGTGTAAAAGCCTTACCCTTGGGTCATATTTATAGGCTTTAGGTGTAGTTATTGTAGGAAATAACTACATATAAGCTTATTAGCCTATATTAGCCCTTTTACTTATCCTCTTCTTCATTCACTTATCAAGTGCCTTTATGCACTTATAAAGTGACTTTTTCCACTTATCGAGTGGTCCTTTTCACACGTGAAAAGGTTCCCTTCGTGCACGCTTTCGTGCACGCGATATCTGAGGTCCATAGACCCTCATACATCCCCTCATGAGTGTGTACATGTCGTCCATATCCAACAAAAACTAACAGCGGCAACTAGGAAAACAAACAGCAACTAAGGAAAGCCTCCAGCTGAGACTAGGATAGGTCTCGGTATCCTCCAACTGAACGTCAGCAGAAGCCTCAAGCTCAACGTCAGTGAACTGATCGTCCTCAACAACTCCCTCAGACTCAAAGCCTAACATGCGACACCCAAAGAGAAAAGGGTGCATGTCAGCAAAATGTCTCCAAAAGGTAAAAAGGAAGAGACTTTTGTGCAAGGAAACATAAGGGTAATGAATGCAACTAGCAGGTTAAAACATGATGACATGACATAATATTTAATGAATGCAGCAATTTAAAATGAACATGATAGTTAACAATGCATGTCACGTCGTAGCCAAAAAACTACTAAACAATATTTCACGATTTTACGAAAAGCTAGTAATCACGTCGTGCACAGTGTTTACATCGTTCAGCTGAAGTTGTTGTACGGGCACACTTCTACGCTGAGTGATCGCTTAACACTACCCCTCCACGTGTGTCTAAACTGGCACTCAACTTCTGGTTCACGAGCCAGGAAGTGTTGATATGGCATAGGATTGTGCCTGCCATGCATGTGCCTAGCCTTTACATGTTATAAGAGTCAGAATCATACTCGTCGCAGCTTATGTCAGAATCATACTCATCGCAGCTTATGATTCATTGTAGCGTGTGCTACGCATTCATGGCAAGACAATCAAATGCATGAAATGACATGTGATATGCAACATTGATAGTATAAAAGGCAGTTATTGCAAACAACGAATGCGTACAGTATATCAGAAGTAAACGTGTCATGTGATATGCATGAACATGGCATGGCAAGGGTGTCAGATCTAGCTTCGTTGTCAAGCTAGATCAAGCATGAGTGTCTAGGCGACTATCATTTCATCGCCTAGCCTCTTTTACACAAAATCTCAGAATAGCCTAAACATGACTTAACATTAACTGAGCAAGTTTCACTTGCCTGAAATAACGTACTGCAAATCTCAGATCAAAGGGTCCAGAATCTTCCTATGTGCTCAAACCAAATTCCAACCTACAGTCTCATATTAATTAACTTCAATTAGTTATTATCCAAAGCAAGGAAATTACGGCTTTTAATTTTGTTAAACATGCGGATGTGCGGGTTCCTACGGATCGGGGGCTTACCTTAACACGACGCGAAAGCTACACTGACGTCGGATAGCAACGTCAGGGGTTGGATTCCGGCAGCGAGCAAGGTATAGCGCTTGCGGGGTGGCTCGCCGGCCTACGGGGAGGCACGGCAATGGCAGCCGACGGGGCAAGGGAGGCCGACTGTGGGTGCTGTCGACAGCAGCCATGCATCTATTTATTTACATCTCCTCAGAATATTCATACAGACATGGCGATTTAAACACTTTGTGTTGGCTATTCTCCTCGTTACCTTCTCCCTCTCCATCAATGAATTTAGTTAGCAAAAATAATTCATTTTGAGCTCCGATGCTCACCCTAGTGGTTGAATCACCCGGCTGTCTCGGTGGAGGCCCTGGTTCGAATCACACTACCTCCTATCCACTTTTAATTGTCTTTATTTTCCAACTTTTCAGGCTTCGATAGATACCTGGCTTCTCTGTCTTCGGGGTTAAGCGATCAGAAAGGGTGTACCAGTGTTCGACGACCAGTGCTTCATGCTTTCCGATGGATCAAAAAAAGATTCATTATGTAACTAGTTTTTTCTCAATTTTGGTGTTTGTTGCTGGAACCGAGGTGGCATAATGAATCCGACCCGACCCTACCCCGGCCTCGTTAACCTGACATGGGTAGAAGCATACATGGGTCGGGTCGAATACTGGCTGACCTGGTTGATTCGGATAAACATTCGGGTCGGGTGCGGGTTGACTCGTCAACCCAGATCAACTCGGATCTAGCCCATTTTAATTTATAAATATACTGGCAAAAACCCGTGCACGCAACCAAAAAAGGGACCTAAAAACCCCACACACAGAGTGCGGGACCCCGCCGATGTGTGAAGGAGAGAGAAGAGTCAGTGTAAGAGTAGGTATTGTCTTGAGGGTAAAAATGGAAAAAACCACGTGTTAAAGTGCAAAAGGCTGGAGGCTAAAGTGGAAGAAGGTCATATCCTAAGTGGGTGTGGATTTTTGGGGTTTAAAGGTTTAATGGTAAAACTGTAAATATGTGGGCTGAGGAGGCAGAGACACTTTTTGGGTGAGAGTTTTCCCATGGGTGCCGAGACATTGACACGGGGACAAACCCGTAGGAAAACACCTCAATTGTATAATAGATTTTTATTTATATTTAAACATTAGAGCGCATGTTGAAATGGAAGTTTTGGTGATGTGTTTCGTTTTGCGCTATTTCTGGATTGATCTTGGGTTCGATTCTAGTGATTGAAACATTTTTTTAATTTTAAATCTCAACTCTTAGCTTACTTAAATACATGAATTGTTCTTAAGCAACACCATTATCTTTAGCATAGCTGGTGTGCACTTGTTCATGCCTCACGGATGTCATCGGTTTGATTCTGCCGGCGGCAGTTATTTAACACACAATATTTAAAGAGAAAAATATCATGCGGTTTGGGTTCGGGTTACCCGACAATCAGTCGGGTTCGAAGACGAGTTTTAATTTTCCGATCCAAATTTGATCCGGGTCGGATTCACGTACACCCCTAAACAGGTCGGATGCCCAACACATTCCCAACCCGCTTGTCACCCAGCTGGAATCTCTTAAGTGACCGCAGCCGATAGTCATTGCAATGCGAAAGATGCATGAGAATGAGATTACATCAAATTTAAAATTTTGAAGCAGCAAACATTGAACAAGCAACTTAACAAGCGCCATGCTCAACCACCTGCAGTGTTTGGTGCAAATTTACACAGGCGATTAAGCTACAACTAGGAAAGCTCTGCATGCTGGCAAACAACGAACAAGCATACAAAACCTATGCTTTCATTGTAGGCGCAGCATGTTGGTGACTGATCAGATGATGCCAAGGTACTCATAATTTAGAGCATCCACATACGAGTTTCACTTAAGATTCTACCACCAATACTAAATGTGCTTTCAGATACAAGTTGAAATAAGAATTGACAACATATTTTTTGTCATAAGATTGAGAAATTGATATTGAAATTGCTTTGACTTCAAAATAAAAGAATACTCAAATGCATCTCGCGAGGCATTCAAAGACGCATTTAAATGCAGTTCCAACTTCCAACTGTTTCTTACGAGTACTATCTGCAAATTCCATGCTCTCTAAAGAATCAAATTCCTAAAACAGAGTCACAAAAACAATTAAAAAGCATATATACAACTGCGTACATTTACATGTAATAAATAAATTTACAAAGTAAATACATTACCTTCATTACATCCATGCAATCCTAAGCATAAAGAGTAGCAGCCCCATGAGGATCTTTGCTTTGTGCACATAATGTAACAGGAGGCGTCCCCTTCTTTATCTTGCTTATGGACTCATGGTGAGAATAGTTCAGTTTTCACCACGACAAACTCATTGAAACCTTTTCGTACAACCGTATAGCAAAATTTCACAAATTGGATTTTGTACCGAGTGCCTAATATGCAAGTAATGCCAAGTAACAAATTATATGCACATCCTTCTTGTGCATCTCTTTAGCCATAATGCTAATCAATTCATTATCATCTTTTATTTACAATTTCGAACTATGTTGTAACACAAACTCTTAAGGAAAAAACAAATTGAAAGTGAGATAATTCGTGCTCGAAAAAAAATGCATGTGATGTTGTACAACCCAGAAAGTCGACTATCTTGCAAGCTTTACCCTATACTAAATGCCTGTTGATGGTTTAAGGCAAAAACGACATAAAAAAGAAAAACAAACAAACACGGTTTCTATGGATCTATTCTTCCGAAATTATAAACAGTCAAGGCCAACCTCCGAGTGCATGACATGTTATATATTACATAAGATCAACAATAGAATGTCTTCGACGACATACTGCAGACATTACATTGTTCTTGACGTTCTTGAAATGCAGTTACTATTCCAGAAAGGAAATTCTCACAGTTTTAAACCGGAGAAGAAATTCACTTGCCGCCATCGCCAAACAAGTACCCAAGGGAAGACCCACCGCCAGGAGCAGCATGCACCTTAGTCGATGGTCGATCCTGAACAATGCAACTGCAACGTTAGAACATATCACCACATTGCACACTCGAGATTTTACAACGCGCTAACTCGAACTACCAAAATTTAGCGGCCATGAAATTAATTGACACTTAGTTATATTAATATTAAGAACAAGAATAACTAAAACTGAGAAACAGTAGAAACCCGAGATTGGTTATATACATGGCAAATCTGCAGTACAGTTATTGTTGTAAAAAAGAAACTAAACTGAAAAAACTGCAATCAATACTCAAAAACGTGGAATACGGGAAGGAATCTGATTTGAATGTCAGATAATTATATTGGTGCAAGACAATTGCAAGCAAAACTTTGAAGGAAAAAAAATTGCAAGCAAGAAACAGGTGGCAAAACTAAATCTCAAACAGGGAGGTCTAATCGCTCCCTCTTGATAGAGTAATAACAAGCATCAATACATGATAAACTTGGAGCAGTCTAAAATAGATCAAATCAGGTTAAAGGGATCACTGTACCAAAGACGTATAGAATATTATTAAATGTTTATGATGGATTGGAGTTGATCCGTGTTCAGCAGTAAGTCTTGTGTACAAGATAGCACCACATGTACAACAAACACCAATCAGCATGCACTGAAAGCTTGAACATTTTTGGAATGTATTATGTTAAGCAAACCTTAAAAGATGAAAGGTATCTATGTTAAGAAGTCCAAACAACAATTACGTGGGACGAAATAGAAAACAATGCAATAGAATTGAATGACAAAATGACATATGTAATAGAAAATCATGCCATATAAGTAAACAACAAATGGCACAAGGCAGCTCAAATCATACCGTAATAAAATTTCCAGTATTCTGGCCATCTGCACGGAAGTAGTTGTTGGTTTGGTTGCCTTGAATACCTGCTGGGATCTGTTTGCTAATATCAGCTGGCGGAGAATCACTAGCAGGCTTTTCAGCGGGTGCAGGATTATCAGCAGCAGCAGCAGCAGCTGGTGGTGGTGGTGGTGGATTTGAAGCGGGTTTGGGAGCCTCATCAGTCCCAAATAGGTAACCAAGAGAACTTTGTCCCCCACCGCAGCTGACTCCACGGCCCATTCTCTATCTAATTAAGCTAAAAGACAAAATTCCTGTCAAAATTTTACAAATCACCAGTTAAATGCATATGTAACCAGTGCAGGCCCATTAAACATCAGAAGATGCGTGGAAGAACAGATATTGAACCATGCGTTCAAACATAGTATATGTAATAACAAGACAAGTTTAAATCAGTTGAAATAATATGGCTGTGTTTGTATTTTGCTTAAATTCAATTTAATCATTTTTCAAGAAAAAAACATGAGGAATGGCCCAAAGCCCACCTAATACAAGCACAAGAAATACCTTAAATCGTAATATTAGAAAAAAAAAATGATGATGACGATGATGATGATAAGTAGGACGATATAGTAAAACAACTACCCCGTGAGACCATACATCTGACCCAGTTAGCCAACATGAGTTCTTAGTCCAGATCATGTTTGCTTAACAGTTTGACGTCTAAAACAGACATTAGGACTTTTTGCAAAATGCTGAAACCCATCATCAAAAAATGCTAGAGGCCTAGAGAAATTATAGAATTAAGTTAAACATAACTAGGTTTACTCACGAGAAGTTAAATGAAAAAAAATTGCCTAATGTATGAAGAAGTGGCAACAAAGGATACAATAAACAGACAACAGATATCATTCAATTTAAATCACAGACCGCACTCTGCAACATAAACTGTCTAATGACAGGATGTTTGACAACTTTTTCAGAAACATGGTAAACTTGCGAACCAAAGAAATATACTGAAGTTTATTTCATGTTCAGATAATTATGAGAACGTTTCAGAAAAGAAAGAATGGCCATATACCGAGTTCTTTAAAGTTACAGTTAGTATAATAAGGTATGAAGGATACAGTGAATATATAAAGACGGGATATGTTTAATCTGTCATTAACATCGATCCAAGCACCAAAATTAGTCGCATCAACCATCAGCAAAGCCCTTAACCAAGATCTACACCAATACATTCTTAGAACAGAGCTACACCTGTTGTTAAGATACGAGCCTTGCTATTGGTAATCTCCAACTACATGCAGATTGTTGAGAATTGTGATATAAACATACAAGAATTTAAATACGGATTGGATTAAGATTTGGATTCAGACTAAAATTCTTTTTGGTAAAGAATTAGATCCAGTTTAGAAGTCCTATTAGGCTTAGAATTTTGGTTATTTAGTTGTATGATTAGATCTAAATAAGTGTTGTATTGAGATATAGTATAAGAGCTATACTAGGATATGTCCGTGTATCACTATAAATATGTTTTATTATTAGATGAAAGGTAAGCTTTTGGTGAGTCTTTACTCTCACGATTGGTTAAAATAAGACTTCCGGATAGAGATTAGGTGTAGTGAAAAATGGAAAACATTATCTGTGAGATGAACATGCATCTTGTAATCTTGTATTTCCTTTACATAATGTATATCTCTATCGATACTCCAAGTATGTAGGATTAAGCTTGATTTTATGTGTGATTTTTACATTATCTTGTGTGCTCAATTTTTTGTAGGGATCTCGAAAACCCCAACAATTGGTATCAAAGTACCAATAATTTGTATCAACTATCAAGTTTTACGATGTTCAATCCGTATTTGAGCTCGCAAGATGGATGAAGAAAATGATACGAAGATCACCAATGTTACGAGAATGAAGAAAAAAAAGAAAAAAGGTTCGCATTTACTGTAACTATAGTAATGACGATGCAGTAACTCGTGAATAGTAACATGAAGAAACATGTGGTTTAGTTGGTGATCGATCGGAATTGATTTGAGCACAGATTAAACGTTCGGATGTCAATTGAGACTATCCAGAAGTCTAATGCTCCAAATGCAATGATGAAAACAAATTAAACAGATTTTATTGTTTATAATGAAGATTGGAGATCATTATAGGATCGATATGGATCAAAAATATCATGTGCAGATCGGATGATCGGAAGGTAAATGGTGGCGGTGATGGTACTTATGAGGTAGTGTAGCCTCATGATTTGGATAATGTTGTGCTTCAAGATATGGTGTAACACATAGTTCATACGTCATCAATTATATCTCAGATATATCTCAGTTGTTGATCATGATGATTGGATCCAAGTAGAGCATGATGTAATAATCGCGAGTATTTGGAGCATGACATGAGAGCATCACAAGCGATCAGTTTAAGATTTAGATGGAGCATGGTTTAGCGATCTTAGTTGTTCAAGGTGTGACAAGGAAATATCATGAGTGCTCATTTTTAACCACGGTAGAGCATTGTATAATGATCAAGTAAAAGTAATCATGAGTGCTCCGTTGGAAACTATGATAAGCGTAAGTATATTTTCAAGAGGTGAAGCATGGTGTATGTGTGGATTTACCAATGAAAAAGGATGGTAAGAACACACACACATTGATTTGTGTGGCTTATTAATACAAACAAAGGTAGAGTGTTGTGATTATGTCCTGCATCCAGGTATTGCAACCAATGTATTTTATGGTTTAGTATCAAAGTGGAGTGTTGAAAATTGAGATATAAATACACACAAATTTGAATCCGGATTAGATTGAAGAGTTGGATTTAGATTAGAATTACTTTTGATAAGAACTTATCTTATTGTGCGTGTAATTTTGGTTATTTGATTGTATATGCTACAACTTAATAACAGTTATAATAGGATATGTTTCCTTGTATAAGAGTTATACTCGGATAGAGATTCCTTGTACCAATAATATATCTCTCGCATTGTTAGATAAGATGCGGCTTAGCTTGGCTTTGGCTTTAGCTTTGATCACTTAGAAAGCCATTGGATAAAGAACGGTTGTAAGTGTGAATGGAGATAATTATTGGTGGGATGAAAGTCCATCTTGTTATATGTATATCCTACCTATAATGAATTTCTCTATCTGTGCCTCATGGATGTAGACTGAGATTGATCGTCCGAATCAAGTATATCTTGGTGTTCTTATTCTTTATCTTGTGAGATTGTTCGTTCTCTTGCATGCTCTCTTGCATGCTTGATTTTTCCGCAAGGGTCTCGAAAACTCCAACGTATTTGTTTAAACTAATCAGATCAACGCATATGATCACTAATGGATCCTATCAAAATATTTATATAGACTAAATACATTGAAATAAAATATACGGATCAGACATCTAATTGCTATGTACCAATTGAAACATGAGAAAAGTTCCATTTTTTCCACCACTTTATAAGTTTTAGGGATATATATGATGATTTCCACAATAACAACGGAATTCAAAAAGAGTTTATGATTAATTAAAGGTAGGATATTACACAAAAACAATCAAAGACCAAAGATCAAGTCGCCGAATTTCAATAAATTTGAAATCAGAAGATCTCGTCCCTTAAAGGCTAAACATTTTGAGATGAACACGCGGAATCCTAAACTTTTTTAAAATAAGACGGTTATGAACACTAAAATGATGCAAGATTTCAGTAGATCGTGGAAGCTAACATCATACAAAAAGAGGAATACGATGGCGATCTATCGCGATCAGAGCCAAGGAATCCATCAAAGGATCCCACATTTCGTGAAACATTAATAAATCTATGGTTAGGGTTTCTTACCGTTGCGCTTGATAAGCGAAAAAGCGGAGAGTGGAAATTTTGCAAGAGAATGAGAGGGGAATTGATATGCGACCCACCGTTTTACTGCCCGGCACATACCACGTATTTACACGTTTGCCATTCAATTTCTTTATGCGAAAAGGGAATGCTATGCGCACCCACTGTTTTACTCCTGCACACAACCACTTTATTTACATGTTTGCAATTCACTTATTCCTTATTCGCACAACCTTTATTCTTCTTTCTCTCACCATATTAGAACACGTGCCTCACATGTGTATTTTTGTGGGTGCATAACCGGATGCAAAAGGGGAATGTTGGGTGTGTGAGTGGGTTTTGTCATGTGTGCATGAAGCTTTTTTGGGGGGAAGTGTTGGGCCCCACACACTGAGGTAGTCAACCCTGGCCACCACTCTACACATCATCACTTGTTTTACTCGGCATTCTCTCGTGGAGGAATGTTACCAATTGTAATGGTCTATTAAATAACCGTGCACCCAATAAATCCCATTTCCATCCCATGACACGAGTCCCACCCGGACGTGTATTTCTGTGGGGTGCGGATTCGCGTTGATGGGATTTTGTGAGATGTGTGTGTGTGTGTGTGTGTGTGGACTTGGCTGCATTTGGTTTTGTGAGAAGGTGGTGGTGGGTCCGACATGATAAGGTGGCCAATTCCTAACCACCACTCTATCACCCTATTTGTTCTAGTCAGTAGATTCCTCCCTTAATTGTGCACGAAGTGCAAGGGCTCCAACAAACCCTCTCACCATCCCATGACGTGGGCCCCACCTGGACGTTTGTATTTCTCTTTGTGCGGAATTGGGTGTAAGGTATTTTGGGAGAAGTGTGGGTGCATGTGTGGGTGCAGTCTTGGCTGCATTAGGCTTTCCCTTCCATTTCCACATCACCTCGATCCCATTAAACTCCTCATCTTACTCCCATCACATGTCTCCTCACCCCCACCCCATCATATCAACTCACTCCCCATCAAATTCATCACCTCACTCCTATCAACATGTCCCTCCTCCCTCCCATCATCTCCTATCGCACCCCACCCATCACCCAATCCCATCTTCCTGCACAGAAGACAACACCTAGGGACCGACTCACACCATGATGGACCTAGCAAAAACTCCACCAAGCCCTACATCTCTTCCATGTTATGTGGCTAAAGTCTTAGCCACCACTCTACCAACACATTTGTCCCAATCAGCAAGATTGCTCCTTCAATTATATAATAGATAATGTTAGATGTTGATATCCCATTTTTGCCCTTACCATCAAAAACGGTTATCACACAAACATGCATGCACACAGTAGCATATTCGTGCATACCTCTCTTTTTTAATAATTTTATAATTTTTTTCTTGTATTTTATAATTTTATAATTTTATAATTTTTATAATATAAGAACAAGTCGTATCGTTTAGTTTGAAGCATTAGAAGTTCTTCAACATGCATCTTTCATATAAAATGCATTTTCATATCATAATTCATGCTCACACCAAATAAAAACCAATGACATCTCAAAGTTCTTTTTTTATTGATACATCGGAAAGCATGAAACATGGGTCGTGGAACACGGGTACCCCCGCCCTGATCGCGACATCTCAAAGTTTTACTTTTAAGCTTTCTGAGACATTTTGAATGGTCGAAATCTTGACTAGTTACTATTCTCATGGTATAATCTTCAACCTATACCCCATCCAAATACATTAATAAGGTTGGTTGAGGCTGCCAACTTGAGTTTGGTTAGGTCTAAATTAACCATTAATTAATTAGTCAATCGATTGATTAAGCATTTAATTGTGGGGTCATGTTTAGTCTTAGGCTATCGTCTTATTAAGATGCATCATTTTTTATCCATAGTAAGCAAGAACTCCATTCATTTTATTTTATTTTATTTTAAAATGAAATGAAGAAGACGTGTACATATGGGAAATTGGCAGGCTCCCCCTCCCTCGTGGGACTTCACACAGATATTTATTTTGAAGAAAACAATTAAAAGATTGAAGAAGATTGTGTGATCTTGTTTTGTAAATGATGATGAGACGAATGGTACTCTCTCGACTGCTTATTCCTTTCCGCAAGGCCTGTTCCACAACTTGAAAGTTGGTTAGAAATAGGGGGCAAACACCATTGATGGTCTTATTCATCAACTGTAGCCCACTTTCTCCACTGCTTTCCGCGTCATGTGTTTCTTTCGGCCAAAAACTTCTGGCTGATTTGATCCGCTGTGGAGCCGACGTGAAGCCGACGTGGAGCTGACTTTCTCACAGGCGAAATAGCCGGAAAATCCGCGGATTACAGCTGAGAAAGTTGAATGTGCCCCACTCTCTCTCTCCCCTTCATCTCGACGAATCGTAGCGCGCGCTGATGTTTTTTTTAAAATTCGTCGGAGGCGAGAAGTGCACAGTGCTCCGACATTTTTTATCCTATTTCAGAGCACTGTGCACTCCTCTGTGTGTTAAGGGCGGGTTAAAGGCAGGTTAATGGTTAATAAATGTTTAATTAAATAGGTTAGTTTAATGATTATACTTAAATATGTTGGTTTAATGATTATAGTTAAATATGTTACTTTAATAATTAGTTTAATTAAATAGGTTAGTTTATAACTAAATTATATTTAATTATTTCTACTAATTTTATTAATTTCCATTATATAAAATAATAATTAAAATCAACATTTATTACTAACATAAAAATAATTCAAATTAATTAAATTAGGTTAGGTACAAGTAATTTATTATTTCAAAACTGTAGACCACACATCAAACATTCCATGAAGCTTTCAACCCCAAAGGAACACCAAAAAATTTTGTAGGACCCACATAAAACTCTCAAACACACTTTCTACACTACTATCAAGCCTAAAGAAACACACAACTTTACTTTTCTCAATCCAAGATTTCACACCCCATCAGTTTTCCAAAAGCCATTTCCAACTTGTGGAACAAGCCTAACTGAAGTACAAAATTGTGCAAGCATTTTTTTTGTTAAAAAAGAGAGAAGAAATCGTCTTGGCTCACGGGCTTTCATGCCATTCGCGCACCATCTGGGCCCACACGTGTCAGCATGACATCAAGAACTTCTCGGAGCCCTAAAGTAAATTTGAACAAGGGTGGTGATATTAGTCAAGTAAATTATACAAACTTTTATAGTACTTGTATTTTTCTTACAAACATATATCTTATATTAGAATTAGAAATAACTCGTGCACACAGTGCACGACGGAAAAAAACCCACACAAATAGGATGCGGTGCATGCACAAAACCAAAAAGGTGTGGAAAATATGGGTTTGTGTGTCGGTATCTTTGGGGGATAAAACGTTTTTTTGAATGTTGGTGCACTCTTGGGGGTTTTTTGGGTAACTTTTGGAGGCCCCACCAAGAGGAGGTTGCGCACCAAGGTCCAATCATTTGCCGCAATCAATTTGTGACTGGGACAAAAGCCCTTATTTGTATAATAGACTCGCGAATGCCAGTGCCTAGAGGACACTGCGAAAGTTGTCTCCCCGGTGCAAAACCGACGGGGATTGTAACGGCCTGTATTTTTCCAATACTTTCAAATTAAGTATTTAAAGAAAATTCAATTTTAATTGTATTTTGTAATGGTTGATCAGGAGTCTTAAACTGATTTCAAAATTTCTTATAAAAATATTTTGAAGTACCAGACTAGTTGAGGAGTATTTTAGTAAAATCGGATTTCATCAAATACCTCTAAAAGATCTGATTAAAATTCATGTTCAGATATTGCTGTTTTGGTTCAATGAATTTATTTTCTATACAAACATCTTCAAAACGATTTCAAACTTCAACAGTAGCATCCTATGATCATTTAGGGCTTTCCACATTAATTTCATAATTTTCTGATATCATTTTGATAGAGAACCCGCAAATCCGCTTTCTAAACGTTTTGGCCAAAAACTAGTATTTCCGTAGCTTAAACCCTGAAACGGTCTTCGTATTCGCTATCCTCGTGACGATACGATCCCGTGGGTATGTTTTCGTAATTTTTCGGACACGTTTACTAGTAGGGGCATTTTCGTAATTTCGCTTTTGTATTTTCACTAATGACTTTCGTTAACGGGGGTTTACCTATTGTTAATTATTACCCTTCCCTAATTACTTTAATTAACAACCTAACCTAATTAACTTAATTAACTTCTTACCTAACCTAAACCGTATCTACCCCCCCCCCCCCCCCCCCCACCCACTCACTCTCTCAGCTAACCCTGGTATCATCCCAACTACCCTTTTTCTCTATACCCTATAAGTACTTCTACCCTCTCTCGTTTTCTTTCAAACGAAACCGCACACTGTCTCTCTCTCTCCCTATATTTTTTTCGAACCCAGGCGCTCTCCCTCTCCTCTCCCGCTCTCCGTTTCTCTCTTCCCTCTCTCTCTCTCCCGCCCCGGAGGTCCGACCGCCGCCCGCCTGTCCGACCGCCGCCACCGTCCTCCGGCGATCGTCGCCGTCTCCCAGCGCCCGACAGACACCCCCACCGTCGCTGCTACACCCCACGGCCCTGCCTGACGCCTCACCGCCGGTGCCATCGCTCTCCTCCGCCTCACCGAGCGCACAGGGCCCACGATCGCCGCTGCTCCGCCTCCGTCCGCCGCGCAGTCGCCGCCGTGCAACGCCACAGCAACCCCAGCCTCCGAGCTCCGCCTCCCGAAGCCCCGCACGCCGTCGCCTCCCGGAGCAGCGCCCCCGGAGATCCCGTCGCCGCTCCTCTCCGACTCTCCGCCGCCGTGCCCCCGGTCGCCGCCTCCGCTGACGAGGCCAAAGCCCCCTCCGCCCGCCGCTGTCAACGGAGGAGCGTGAGTTTCTCACGATGGCATGATCGTAATTTCAACGAATATTTCGTATTTCGTATTTTTTAAATAAATTATTAATAGGGTTTAATGGTTAAAAATCCATAACTAAATATATAAGACCCAGAAAAATGTGTGACTAGCTCCAGAAAATCAGAAATGACATTCTGGACCCAATGGCGCTAGTTTCATCTCAATCCAACGCTTAGTTTTTCCAGAATTAATTTTTAACCCTAAAAGTTATATATGTGATTTTCATTCAAAAATGCGTAACTTGTTATTTTCACGTACAATAAAATGTGAGAAAAATATATGTTATAGAACTCTTCGAGACGGTCGTTTTGACACCTCACTTGCAACATTCCGATGTAAATTGCACCCAGAAGAAATTGTTGAATAAATGCGTTACTAAGTGAAAAATAGTTTTTAAATTGTTTTTGATCTTTTAAAAATCCTAAAAATTACTATAATCTTCGGAAAAATATTCCTTCTTGCAGTAAAATCATTTTCACCATATATAGTCTATATAAAATTTTAGAATCGTTTTCGACACCGTTTCAATCAGTTTATAAAATCAAAACGATCAGTTAATTAAATAGAAAATGAGTGTATTCATTAACCAAGTATTTTTGTGATTTCAGGTACCAATCTTCGTGCACCAGCTCTTTCAGCTCCAACCTCGTCTTGCCACGACGAGCTCGAATATAGTAAGTCACGACATATTCTAACTTTAGAAAACTAGTCTACTGTGATTGCATGAACTTGTGACACTTCACCACTTATAGCCTCGAACGGCTATTTGACTTGAACCAAACTAGAGAACTAGTATGAAAGTAATCAACTAAAGATTACTTTGCCAACTTTCTACTTGCGTGGTTGTAGCAAGCAACTACCAACTTGGCTAAATTGTGTGCTAGCCACACTACCACGTGCTCAAAGCACGGAAGTAACAGCTTTTGGTGTTGGACTTGTCTTTATCCTACTTGCTGGTTTTCAATGAGGAAGTCAACCAGTTGGTCTGGTGTGACTAACATGTGGAACATCCTGTGGAACAATCCTGTATAGAACTTGTAATTGACACGTCACCGGGGTTTCGGGGTAACTCACAGTTGCGAGAGTACGGGAGTGACTAGAGTTCGATCTACATGTCAAGCTGCCTGTGTTTCGGCCTCCTGTCTAGCTGCCTGTGTTTCGGCAAACCATCCGGCTGCCTGGGTTCCGGCATTCGTCTGGGTAGCACCCAGGCAAGAGACGAACTGAACGGTCACATATTGTACTCTTCGACTTGAGTCACGTAGTTCTAGTGTAACTTGCACAGTTACTTTCTTTACATTACATGCACTTTACTTTCCTTGCCAGTACAGTCACCGCACTTTACTTGCCGTACTTTTACCTTCTACACTTGTACAGACACTGCACCGTACTTTACTTTCACTTTGGTCTGCTTTGTCATACTTGTACAGTACCTCTCTTTCTTTATTTAGAATTGTTGTGACTTACCTACGGTTCCATCTCCGTGGCACCGCAGACGACGTACGTATGGAGGCAGATGCTCTTGAGTTAATAGCGCCAGACTTCGACCATGAGACCGCAGCTTCCAGAGCTATTTTCAGTTGTGTACTTTCTTCTTTCATGTATATCTGTTGGGACATATTGGATTGTAATAATGGACACTATTTGGGTATTTTTGTACATCTCTGCATCGTGGCTATTTTGACTTCACTGGTTAACTGTAGAACCTGCGCAAATATCAAATAAGTAACGGGCCCCCGAGAGCGGGTCGTTACAAGTTTGGTGGCCCTACGCAGGTCCTCGCTAACTACCTCGTGAACAATATAGCAAGATCAGGATGTATAATATAAGATACTCAAATTAACCTCGAGTACGGGATGTCTCGAGTGTTCACCTGTATTGGATATACGGGTGAAGTGTTCTTATTACCCAGCTTCCTTGATCTTCCTTGATTCCCATCATCTTCCTTTGAACTCTTAACCCTTGCTTAAGAACTCGTGTTCCATTCTTGGTTATACCCTTCGTAGTAACCTCTTTTGCTAATAGTTATCGTGACTTTTCATAGGTTGAACCATCTACCCACTTCATCACCTTTCCTTCAATTGATGATGGCACTCATATGAATGATGATCTTCCTTCAATGGACCATGATACCGGTCAATGTGCTTGGCTAAAGTCTGTTGGATCAACCTGGCTAGACTGGGTGTAAGTGATCCTGGCTTAGTCACTTCCCTGGCCGTGTCCGCTGGACCGCAAGAACGTGAATCATGATTATGCAACGCCATCGATCTCCATCATTATCACCCTTTCTTTAGCTAATGATGGCCTCCTGATTCTTTTACTTCTTCCTAATCACTTTTAGTTCGTCTGAACTCTAGCTACGTTTATTCTAAGGAGGGTAGCATTCGATTTTCGATCACCAGAAGTCAAGTTCGACAACGGAAGCGAATCGAAGGACGCTCAGAAGTATCGGAGGATATCGCTGAAGAATTTGAGACAAGCCAAACCTGACGTGCAAGTGTACACTGTTCACGTCTTTTCATCCTTCTTGAACTCGTATTTCTCTTCTAGCCCCTACTTCTATCTTGTACCCGATTTTCTCTCTCCACGGGTTTGACTTCCTTTCCCATCGACCACCTTCCTCCTCCCTCTTTATTTCGTTTGTCCGCTTCTCCCCTCAAGACACGTGCCCGACGAACCCTACCCTACCTAACCCTGACTTTGGTGCCCCCCTTTCTCTCTTTTTAACCCACCTCCTTTCTCCGCAAGCCACCCCGTGGTTTCCCTCCGCTCCGACAAGCCCACT
Source organism: Scilla litardierei (assembly GCA_030789695.1). Lineage (NCBI taxonomy): Eukaryota > Viridiplantae > Streptophyta > Magnoliopsida > Asparagales > Asparagaceae > Scilla > Scilla litardierei. Next base: position 30,555,124 of record CM061141.1, read on the forward strand.
CCCCCTCCCGGCCTCTTCCCCAAGCGAGCTCGATCGGACCTCGCATCGCCGCTCCGATCTCCGATCCGCCGGCCTCACCCGAAGATCCGCCAGCTTCCGCTTCGCTCCATCCCGGAGGCCCTCCCCACCATGGATCGACAGCCAGTCGCAGCGCTCGCCGCCGTGGATCGCCAGCCGCCGATGACCCGCCAACGACCTTGGGGTCTGTTGGGCTTAGCAGCAACCCTCGCCGCCACCCTTGCTTTGGCCGTGTGGTCGGGATATTGGGAACCCAGCGCCCTTGGTATCATTGGGAGCTCCTTTTTTTGGTTCTTCCCCCTTGAGCTGCCCAGCTTCGAGTGCTTCTTAGGGGTGCTCCTTAGTGCTTGTAGGTCCCTGAGTTTTTGGTCGTTGAACTGCTTAGGGCTGATGGTGTTTACCGTAGACATCGACCAATGGTGTTGGGAAGGAGTATCCTTAGGATTGGGTATTGGCATACTTTTGGGCTTAGGCGTTGAAGTTGGATGTCGGTCTTGTGCTCGGATTTGGGAGACGGCTAGGATGTTGGTTTCTTGTTGGATGTTTTGGAGACTGCCGGGACAAGTGGTAGCGATGATCTTGACTCTCGAGAGTTGGCCTTATACTTGCTTGTATGTGTTGATCTGGGTAATGGCTTGTAATCTGTTAGCATGGCAGATGAAGTCGTTTTTGTTCGGCTGGTTAAGTTGTAGCAGCACGAATGCATTAGCTTTAGCCCTTACGTTTATGTATGCTATGGCGATGATTTACTTGGTTAGGACCCAGTATGCATTAATGGCATGAGTTGTAGTTTTAAACTTTATGTTGTTAAATAAAGCTTGCTACTGACTTATCACCCAGGTTCCAAGTTCGAACAGATGTCATCATCATCCTCATTATCATTTCCGAGTAATGCCATTATTTTATATTTTGCCTACTTGATAAATCTGAAGTAGCTATGGTGAAAATATATATTAGTAACATCCCTTAATTCTTATCACATTATGTTTTATTTACAACCTGGTTTACTAGATTACTATTTTTCTATCATTTATTTGTTTGAGCTTCTTCATAACATCAATTATTTTCAAAAGAGATTTTAAATTCCGAGGACGGAATTATTTTAAGGAGGGTAGAATGTAACGGCCTGTATTTTTCCAATACTTTCAAATTAAGTATTTAAAGAAAATTCAATTTTAATTGTATTTTGTAATGGTTGATCAGGAGTCTTAAAATGATTTCAAAATTTCTTATAAAAATATTTTGAAGTACCAGACTAGTTGAGGAGTATTTTAGTAAAATCGGATTTCATCAAATACCTCTAAAAGATCTGATTAAAATTCATGTTCAGATATTGTTGTTTTGGTTCAATGAATTTATTTTCTATACAAACATCTTCAAAACGATTTCAAACTTCTGCAGTAGCATCCTATGATCATTTAGGGCTTTCCACATTAATTTCATAATTTTCTGATATCATTTTGATAGAGAACCCGCAAACCCGCTTTCTAAACGTTTTGGTCAAAAACTAGTATTTCCGTAGCTTAAACCCTGAAACGGTCTTCGTATTTGCGATCCTCGTGACGATACTCTCCCGTGTGTATGTTTTCGTAATTTTTCGGACACGTTTACTAGTAGGGGCATTTTCGTAATTTCGCTTTTGTATTTTCACTAATGACTTTTGTTAACGGGGGTTTACCTATTGTTAATTATCATTACCCTTCCCTAATTACTTTAATTAACAACCTAACCTAATTAACTTAATTAACTTCTTACCTAACCTAAACCGTATCTACCCCCCACCCACTCACTCTCTCAGCTAACCCTGGTATCATCCCAACTACCCTTTTTCTCTATACCCTATAAGTACTTCTACCCTCTCTCGTTTTCTTTCAAACGAAACCGCACACTGTCTCTCTCTCTCCCTATATTTTTTTCGAACCCAGGCGCTCTCCCTCTCCTCTCCCGCTCTCCGTTTCTCTCTTCCCTCTCTCTCTCTCTCTCCCGCCCCGGAGGTCCGACCGCCGCCCGCCTGTCCGACCGCCGCCACCGTCCTCCGGCGATCGTCGCCGTCTCCCAGCGCCCGACAGACACCCCCACCGCCGCTGCTACACCCCACGGCCCCGCCTGACGCCTCACCGCCGGTGCCATCGCTCTCCTCCGCCTCACCGAGCGCACAGGGCCCACGATCGCCGCTGCTCCGCCTCCGTCCGCCGCGCAGTCGCCGCCGTGCAACGCCACAGCAACCCCAGCCTCCGAGCTCCGCCTCCCGAAGCCCCGCACGCCGTCGCCTCCCGGAGCAGCGCCCCCGGAGATCCCGTCGCCGCTCCTCTCCGACTCTCCGCCGCCGTGCCCCCGGTCGCCGCCTCCGCCGACGAGGCCAAAGCCCCCTCCGCCCGCCGCTGTCAACGGAGGAGCGTGAGTTTCTCACGATGGCATGATCGTAATTTCAACGAATATTTCGTATTTCGTATTTTTTAAATAAATTATTAATAGGGTTTAATGGTTAAAAATCCATAACTAAATATATAAGACCCAGAAAAATGTGTGACTAGCTCCAGAAAATCAGAAATGACATTCTGGACCCAATGACGCTAGTTTCATCTCAATCCGACGCTTAGTTTTTCCAGAATTAATTTTTAACCCTAAAAGTTATATACGTGATTTTCATTCAAAAATGCGTAACTTGTTATTTTCACGTACAATAAAATGTGAGAAAAATATATGTTATAGAACTCTTCGAGACGGTCGTTTTGACACCTCACTTGCAACATTACGATGTAAATTGCACCCAGAAGAAATTGTTGAATAAATGCGTTACTAAATGAAAAATAGTTTTTAAATTGTTTTTGATTTTTTAAAAATCCTAAAAATTACTATAATCTTCGGAAAAATATTCCTTCTTGCAGTAAAATCATTTTCACCATATATAGTCTATATAAAATTTTAGAATCGTTTTCGACACCGTTTCAATCAGTTTATAAAATCAAAACGATCAGTTAATTAAATAGAAAATGAGTGTATTCATTAACCAAGTATTTTTGTGATTTCAGGTACCAATCTTCGTGCACCAGCTCTTCCAGCTCCAACCTCGTCTTGCCACGACGAGCTCGAATATAGTAAGTCACGACATATTCTAACTTTAGAAAACTAGTCTACTGTGCTTGCATGAACTTGTGACACTTCACCACTTATAGCCTCGAACGGCTATTTGACTTGAACCAAACTAGAGAACTAGTATGAAAGTAATCAACTAAAGATTACTTTACCAACTTTCAACTTGCGTGGTTGTAGCACGCAACTACCAACTTGGGTAAATTGTGTGCTAGCCACACTACCACGTGCTCAAAGCACGGAAGTAACAGCTTTTGGTGTTGGACTTGTCTTTATCCTACATGCTGGTTTTCAATGAGGAAGTCAACCAGTTGGTCTGGTTTGACTAACATGTGGAACATCATGTGGAAAAATCCTGTATAGAACTTGTAATTGACACGTCACCGGGGTTTCGGGGTAACTCACAGTTGCGAGAGTACGGGAGTGACTAGAGTTCGATCTACATGTCAAGCTGCCTGTGTTTCGGCCTCCTGTCTAGCTGCCTGTGTTTCGGCAAACCATCCGGCTGCCTGGGTTCCGGCATTCGTCTGGGTAGCACCCAGGCAAGAGACGAACTGAACGGTCATATATTGTACTCTCCGACTTGAGTCACGTAGTTCTAGTGTAACTTGCACAATTACTTTCTTTACATTACATGCACTTTACTTTCCTTGCCAGTACAGTCACCGCACTTTACTTGCCGTACTTTTACCTTCTACACTTGTACAGACACTGCACCGTACTTTACTTTCACTTTGGTCTGCTTTGTCATACTTGTACAGTACCTCTCTTTCTTTATTTAGAATTGTTGTGACTTACCTACGGTTCCATCTCCGTGGCACCGCAGACGACGTACGTATGGAGGCAGATGCTCTTGAGTTAATAGCGCCAGACTTCGACCATGAGACCGCAGCTTCCAGAGCTATTTTCAGTTGTGTACTTTCTTCTTTCATGTATATCTGTTGGGACATATTGGATTGTAATAATGGACACTATTTGGGTATTTTTGTACATCTCTGCATCGTGGCTATTTTGACTTCACTGGTTAACTGCAGAACCTGCGCAAATATCAAATAAGTAACAGGCCCCCGAGAGCGAGTCGTTACAGGGATAGCATGCTTACGGGTGAAATGCCGACAGGGATAGTCATCATCCAGTTGCAAGAACGTCGGGGACAGTCGTCTCCCGGGCACAAGAACATCAAAACAGTCGTCTCACAGGCATAATACTAACGGCGTAAAGAAACCCTGGGTCAGTCGTCGCAGGGGTGCATCAAGCGCTAAAAACACAGGGTGCAACAAAGAAAAAGACTAATGACATACCCATAAATAGGGGAAAGATGAGGGGTCTTTGGTTTTTTATGAAAAAGCAATGACAAGCTTGCAAATAAGGGGTGTTAAAGCAAAATTTGGCGATAACAGTATCTGGGCCAACGAGGACTTCTCTGTCGAGGTGGATCCTCGTCAACTGATGGAGTGATACCTTCGGTTAGTAGAACAAGTGTCGATGATGATAGAGACAAGGATGCAGTGTGGAAGTTCGCTTGACCCCGTAGTTAAATACGAAGGTCGTTCGACCCTTCGGCTAAGACAATGCTTGAGCAGCGGATGACATGAGCAGTCGTTCAACCCTTCAGCTATGTCGCGCTTTGATATCCTGCACAACAAATGAATGTCAGGGGGTCGAATCTGGGTTTTGACTCAAATTCACTCCTATGCTTAAGTTAGAACGCGAACTTAAAGAGAACTCGTGGCTGTCGAGATCGACCCATGGAGGTTCGCCTCGAGTCAGTCATCGCGAGTTGTTTGGAGGACGAAATATAGAGTGGAAAGCAGAATATGAAAGTAATAGATCTTTTGTACCTCCTGGGGGTCCCTTCTTCTGATTGTTCTCTCGGTATTTATAGACTTTGGAGTCTTTTATGTGACGTTGGGAGAGTTAACAGTCACCAATTATGGTGTCACGATCCTCCATCATCAATATGGGTAACCACCGCCCACTCCTCCCGCCAATTATGAGCCATTATCGATTACCTCATTGAGTTACGGAAGCTCAATGGGCAACTGACACGTGGGTATTAACTGGGTCGATTCATGGCTACAATAATGGGCTCTGAAGACTTAATGGGCTCAGAGAATATCTTGGTGGGTTCGGTGGCAATAATATGAATCTTCTCTCGAATGCCAGCCCAAGGATTCAATAATGGCCCCCGTCACTTGAGCACAGACAATGCGCCTGTTGGGGTCAAGTGACGTGATATCTAATTAATGGGGCGTGTCAGTCGAGGTGGGAGTATTTGAGTTTTAAGCGCCACAACCATCGCCCTTCTGATCGATACATCGCGTTGAATCGAAATCCAATATACGTGGATGTTTGGATCATTGACACGTGTACGGATACAATGAGATCGATTCATATCATCATATGGTATATATTTACCTTTATAAGGCGATTCTGGAGAGAGGGGGGAGAGATAGAGAGAGAGATATTGGATATTGGACTCCCCGGATTTGGTTTTGGATGATGAACAAACATAAATATATCGTGAACTAACACTTTGTGAGCGCAGTTATGGAGATCGTCGCCAAATTCATATGAATATCAATTACGACGTCTCAAGACTTCTCAAAGCATGTGATCGTATGCCTAAAGCTTCGTTGAAGCTTATGGACCATTTTAGAAGTCATGAAGATTCGATTGAAGCTATTGAAGACGGTATCGTCAAGTTTTATTTATAGTCTTTAAGCTTATTTCGTAGAATGTTAAGCCTTGAGTAGGTCTTACGGTTTAAATCTTCATAACGCTCATATCTTAGCTCTAGGATCTTAGTAGAAGTCCATACAATCTTTCCCGAAGCTTCGCGCTTCGATTCGCGACTTCTTGTGCATGTTAGTTGGTTCAAGAAGAAGAACTGACCGACTAGATGGTGATCTAGTCGGTCGGCAAAGCTTCTTGGACCGACTAGTTTCTGTCAGTCAATTCTAAGCTCTTTACTGTTTACAGTTAGTCGGTCTAAGTTGACTCACCGACCGACTAGTTTGTAAACTATTCGGTCAGTGATGCTTCTGTGACCGACTAGTTGAGCTTTCCCTGTACATGCACATTTGAGCCTGAGCTACTGTTTATCTTTAGTCGGTCTGTGTTCATTGATCGACCGACTAGTTGATGAACTAGTCGGTCAACTTTCCTTCTTGGACCGACTAGTTGAGTTTTACTGTACATGCCAATTTTCACCTAACTTACTGTTTATCGTTAGTCGGTCTATGCTCATTTGGCGACCGACTAGTAGGTGAATTAGTCGGTCAACATTTGTTCTTGGACCGACTAAGTCAAGTTGTGCTCAGACTTCAGTTTTATCTGTTAGTCGGTCTCAGTTGAGTAACCGACCGACTAGTTGTGAGACTAGTCGGTCAGCTACTCTTCTTGGACCGACTAGTTCCTTTAGTCTGTGCTTCAACCTTTTGGCTGTTCTTCCATTAGTCGGTATACGTTAATTGACCGACCGACTAGTTGATGAACTAGTCGGTCGGTAGTTGTTCTTTAACCGACTAGTTGGATTCAGAAAAGAGCCGTTGGAGCATTAATTGAAACGTTTTTCTTTCTCTCTCTCCTCTAACATATATATACTTGATGGGCTGCATTCATTGCAGTCAAGGCTGATATTATTGCAAGTTTAGAGATCAAGAGAAATCATTCCAATCTCATTTAAAGCTCTTTCATTCCATTCAATAATCTCTCCTCACTCTTACTTCCAAAGAGAGATTCATTGATTGTGAAGCCTTCCAAGCAAAGTGCTTTATTCTAGGTCACCAACATCCCCATAGCTCTTCATCGCTGATCTACATCTTGGAGCTAGGGTTTGGTGCCACTTCTTCTTCCTCAAAATCATCATTGCCCTAATTCGTAAGCATTACTCAAGGCATAGGTATTTTGTCGGTAAGAAGTTATATTTCATTTCAATTTCATATTGTAAGTTTCACTCTCGGTTGTGAGAGTGTGGTTGTGATCCCGGGTTATGGGAGTCACAAATTACTTTGTGTATGATTTGACTTGTGGAGGTTTTTCACAAGTATTTCATAGTGGAAATCTTGAGTTAGGGTTTCTAACTCAAGTATCCGGAGGGGATCCGGGTGGTTGGGACGTAGGATCACCGGAAACAAGTCGGGGAGACTTGGGTGGATCCGAACCCAGTAATATCGTTGTTTGCGATTGTTTCTTTGTTGTCTAACATTTACATTTCCGCATTTTCCGCATTGTTTGGTAGAGTTTGCAAGTAATTAGGAATTAGCCTCTTAATTATTTTAAAGTACTATTCACCCCCCCTCTAGTACTTGTGCAGTAGCTTAGCAAGGCATTACATTTGGTATCGGAGCCAAGTCTATAGCTATGTCTGCCAACGACAACAAGACCGTGCGTCCACCTTCCGACTATGGCACCTTCAGGAACCGTGAAGGAGCATCTTCGGTGATGGAAGGACATTCCTCAACGAGGCCTCCATTCTTCAACAGTACCAACTACGGGTACTGGAAATGCCGGATGGAAACTTTCATCCGGAGTGCATCTCTATGGAGGACCACGATGAAGGAATACGTCGAGCCCGCCGAAGAAGACTTTAAGAAATGGACAACTGCGGAGGTCGCCGCGGAGGTAAGCAATGCCAAGGCAATGAACGCCTTGCAATGCGCATTGGAGCCCGAGGACTTCAATAAGATATGCACATGTAAGAGTGCATATCAAATTTGGAACTCCCTCCTCATACTACATGAAGGGACGAGTAGGGTAAGAGACTCTAAACTCGTTGTTGTTAACAAAGATTATGAAATGTTTCATATGCAACAAGGTGAGAAGATGAAGGAGTATTATGCTCGCTTCGTCGACATCATAAACGAGTTGGAGGCTCTCGGCAAAACCTACACCCAAAAGGAGAAGTGTTCAAAGCTTATCGAAGGACTTCCTTCTTCTTGGGAAAAGCGTACCTTCGCCATCGAGGAAGGTAATGATATGAATAAGTACACCGTAGTTCAACTAATGGGTACTTTAATGTCATACAAGGTACGCAAGGATAGCAAGTTAAAATTGCAGGAAAAGATGAAGTCCTACCTAAAGCAAGACGAGCCAAAGAAGAAGGCTATTGCTTTCAAGGCCGCTCCATCCACATCCACATCAACCGATGATGAAGACTCGGAAAATGAGTTGGACTTGGAGTCCATGGCACTCATGGCCAAGAAGTTCAACCGTTTCTTCCGAAAAGGTAACTATAAGAACAAAGCTAAATTTGGTTCTTCTAACGCCTCCTCCTCTCCTTTGTGTTTCAAGTGCAATAAGCCAGGACACATGAAAGCGGAGTGTCCTCTAAATAAGCAAAAGGAGAAGTGGAAGGCGCCGAAATTCGATAAGTCCAAGAAGTACAAAAAGGGGTACAAAAAGGGACTTGTCGGGGCAACACTCACCGACTCCGAGGATTCCTCAAGCGGAGAGTCAGACGATGAGCAAGTGGAGCAAGCACACATGTGCTTCATGGCAAGAGAGGAGAATGATCAAGGATCTTCCTCTTCCGATTATAGCGACAACGAAGGCGATGAGGTAACCATGGATGATCTTAGGAATGCTAATTCTCAATTGTGGTCTAAGTATACTAAATTAGTAAATATGTATACTAAAGTAAAAGATGACTTAGCTAGCATTCAAACCTCGCCTAAAACTATCATCACCAACAAAGACACTGTTGTTGAAGAGTTGAAGAATGAGATTGTTAATCTCAAGACTCAACTTGAACATGTTAGCATTGAAGATCCGAAGGAACACAAGATAGCGGATTTGACTTCTCAAAACTCGACTTTGAGTATTGAGAATGAGAATCTTAAATCTCGTGTTTATGTGCTCACATCGCAAGTATCCACTTTGGATACTTCTTTGCGTTCTCTCACCGAGAAATATGAGAACACATTAGGCCGAATTAATAAATTCAATAAGGGTAAGGACCATTTGGATAAAATCCTAAGTGACTTACTTCCGGCCAATCACCACATTGGCTTGGGGTATACGATGGGAAGTTCATCCAAATCGGCCACTACTTTTGTTAGGCCAACTTCCGGTGACTCAACGAGTGGTAGCAAACACTCTATTGATAGTTCTTCTACCAATGGTGCTTCCACCTCGTCCACACCCTCTTTTGGAAAGAAACCCATTTTGGGTGGACCTCCAAAGAAGGGGCATGCTTATATGTACACCAATACTATGCCACGTAGGAACACACGTCCTACTCCACCGGCTCACACATATGATGATTTCTATGCTACACGTTCACGGGCACGTGCACACCATGTGAGACACCCTCACGCACGTGTTCCTCCACATGCATATGTTTACCCACATCATCGTATGCATAACTATCCACATGCACCATTCCATCATGTTCCTTATGCCTATCCACGACATGCATCACGTAGAAACCAACAACGCATGCATGCACCCAATAGGATGAGGGCTCCCAAGATTTTCACTATTTGGAGCCCAAAGGACACAAGCATGGATGAAAAACAAGTTTACATGAATGCTTATTTTTCGGATGTTGTGCATAGTAGAAATTATGTAGAAAAGTCTAAGTCCAATTGGACTTGGCTTCCAAAGGTCTAATCTTTTGGACCCAATGACCTTGGGTACCATGATATGAAATTTTCTATCTTTAGGTACTCAAGGAAAAGAAAACGAAAAGGAGCAACAAATTTAAATTTAGCTCCAAGGGGAATTGGATACTCGATAGCGGGTGTTCAAAACACATGACGGGTGACGCTCAATTGCTCTCCGGAGTGGTTCCCATTGCAAATGGAAACCGCGTCGTATTTGGAGGCAACGAGAGCGGAACCATCATAGGTGTTGGTAAAGTGGGTAATCCTTCTAAACCCCTTATATGTGATGTTTACCTTGTTAAAGGATTAAACCACAATCTCATTTCAATAAGTCAACTTTGTGACAAAGGTTACAAAGTTAACTTTGCGAAAGGAATGTGCCATATTTTAAGAAAAGATAATAATGAATTATTGTTTTTCGGCACACGCCATAAGGATATATATATCCTGGATCTTCCAAGATCACATGAACAATGTCTTATTGCTAACACAAGTGAACAAAACTTATGGCATCGACGTTTTGGTCATGTGAACTTTGGAACACTATTTAAGCTTTCCAAGTTAAATTCTATTAGAGGCTTCCCTAAGCTTGTCTTTCAAAAGAAAAGTTTTTGTGACTCGTGTCAACGAGGCAAGCTTCCAAAATCTTCATTTAAACCTAAGAAAAGCATTTCTTCTAAGCGGCCTCTAGATCTATTACATCTAGATTTATTTGGGCCAACTAGAGTTGCTTCATTAGGTAATGCTAGATATGGACTTGTCATCGTTGATGACTTTTCTAGGTTTACTTGGGTATTTTCATTGTGTAATAAAATGAAGCTTTTGAAAACTTCACAATTTTTGTTAAGAAAGTACAAAATCTCTTAGGTACCACCATTGTCACTATTCGTAGTGATCATGGAGGTGAATTTGAGAATGAGTCTTTTGAGACATTTTGTGATGAATTTGGTATTACACACACCTTCTCTTTCCCTCGTGCACCTCCTCAAAATGGTGTAGTTGAGAGAAAGAATAGGACGCTAGTGGAGTGTGCTCGCACTATGCTTGATGATAGCCAACTTGGCCATCAATTTTGGGCGGAAGCGGTACACACCGCTTGCTATGTGTTTAATAGAATACTTTTGAGGCCCGACACTAAACAAACTTGTTATGAATTGTTGTTTGGTAGGTTGCCTCAAGTTAAACATTTTCGTGTTTTTGGTTCGAAATGTTTTATTAAGAACACGTATGGTAGTTTGGACAAATTCGATCCAAGATCCGATGATGGGATTTTTGTTGGATATTCTTCGAGTAGCAAAGCCTACCGGATATTCAACAAACGAACCTCAACGATCGAGGAATCGATTCATGTGTCATTTAATGAAGGATTTGTTCCAACTAGAATTACTAATGATGATGACTCTATGGATGTCTTATGTGATTCAATTGGTAATTCTAACTCTAATGATTCTATTGATTCTATTGAGACTAACCCGTCTAATGGAGTTGTTGAGAATGTTCCTAGTGATCAAGGTATTCCCAAACGGCTTCATACCGTTCGTGACCATCCTCAGAGCAAGTCATTGGCAATATCCATGATAGTGTCAAGACGAGATCGCAAGTGAACTACTTCGCTCATTGTGCCTTTGCCTCCTCGATAGAGCCAAAGAATGTTAATGAAGCATGCGAAGATAGCGCTTGGATCTTAGCCATGGAGGAGGAACTCATTCAATTCGAGAGGAATGAAGTTTGGGAGCTTGTTCCATTGCCATCGAAGAACCACACCGTCATAGGGACAAAGTGGATCTTCAAGCACAAAACCGACGAAAACCAAGTCGTCGTTCGGAACAAAGCTCGGTTAGTTGCTCAAGGCTACCGTCAAGAGGAAGGTATTGATTTCGAAGAATCCTTCGCTCCGGTAGCTAGATTAGAATCAATTAGATTATTATTGTCTTTTGCATGCCATAAGGATTTTAAATTATTTCAAATGGATGTTAAAAGTGCAGTTTTAAATGGAGATGTTGTTGAGGAAGTTTATGTTTCTCAACATCCGGGCTTTATTAATGAAAAATTTCCAAATCATGTTTTTAAACTAAAGAAAGCGCTTTACGGTTTGAGACAAGCTCCTCGAGCTTGGTATGATCGCCTAAAGAATTTTCTTTTGGATTTGAATTTTAAAATGGAAGAAGCCGATTCTACACTTTTTGTTAAGCATTCGAATAATGATATAATTTTAGTTCAGATATATGTTGATGATATCATTTTCGGTGTTACTAACTTTGCTCTTTGCGAAGAGTTTTCTAATGTGATGAAGGATCAATTTGAGATGAGCCACATGGGTGAGCTCAAATATTTCTTAGGTCTCCAAATTTACCAAATGGACGATGCAATCTTCATCCACCAAACGAAGTATACGGTGGAGTTGCTTAAGCGATTTGGAATGGAGAATGCCTCCGGGAAAAAGACTCCAATGAGCACGACTACGCATCTTGATAAGGATACGGGTGGTAAGGATGTAGACATTCGTCTATATCGAGGTATGATAGGCAGTTTACTTTATCTTACCGCAAGTAGGCCCGATATTATGTTTGTCGTATGCGTATGTGCTCGTTATCAGTCTCAACCTAATGATTCTCACTTAGTAGCGGTAAAACGTATTTTTCGCTATCTAAGTTACACTTTAGATTTTGGATTACTTTATCTGAAATCTAGCACATATGAGTTAGTCTCATATAGTGACGCTGATTATGCGGGATGCAAATCCGACAGGAAAAGTACTAGTGGCACTTGCCATTTTATAGGAAATTCCCTTGTCTCTTGGTTTTCCAAGAAGCAAAATTCCGTATCACTTTCAACCACCGAGGCGGAATACATTGCCGCCGGTGCCGCGTGTGCTCAAGTTCTTTGGATGAGACACACACTTAAAGGCTTTGGTATAAACTGTGATACTTGCCCTATCATGGTTGACAACCAAAGTGCAATATGTCTTTCCAAGAACCCGGTACACCATTCCCGTTCGAAACACATAGATGTCCGACACCATTTCTTAGATGATCATGTTGCTAAAAAGGACATCATATTAGTGTACGTTGAAACCCAGAAGCAAATCGCCGATATTTTCACGAAACCCCTAAAGGAGGACTCCTTTGTGCGGTTACGTCGAGAATTGGGGATTATGGGTGAATCCGAGATATAGGATTCATTTTTGTTCAATATTCTTGCATGTTATACTATTCGTTATATTTGCTCATGCTTGAAGTATTGAAATTTTCTGGATTTTTGTTGAATTTTCGGAATTTTCGCTCGATTTGTGCGTAATCGTCAAATTTCAGATTTTCGATGTTTAATGGGATAGTATAATGATTAATGAGAGTATTTTGATGTTTCATCCAAGTGTGATTAGGAGAGAAATCAAATTTCATAGATTATCAATTTTTGGACCTCTTTAGTCGGTTCATGTTCAGTGACCGACCGACTAGATTGAGATCTAGTCGGTCAGTAAATGAACACAGACCGACTAATTCTTGTCAGTTAACTTGGGTTCAGTCACTGTTTACAACTAGTCAGTTCATGCTCATAGACCGATCGACTAGATCGTGATCTAGTCGGTCAGTGCTTGAACTGTGACCGACTAGTTGTGTCAGAGACTGTTTGGTCTTTTGAGCTCCCGACCGACTTAAAATCGATCTAATCGACTATTCTCTCTTTTAGTCGATCGAAACTTCTCTCTCTCAGCTCGAAACCCCCAAACCCCCGCTCGAGTCTCTTCCTCTTCCGATCAACTCCGGCCATCTTCTGATCATCCGCCGCCGTCGATCACTCCTCCTAGGTATATCTCCTCCTCCTAGGTCTCGATTCCTATTCTAGGGTTTGATCTACGTCGATTTCATCTCCTAGGGCTTGTTGGTTTCGATTCCTAGGGTTTGCTAGGGTTCTTGAATTCGGCTAGGGTTTCTTCGCATTGATCTCTTTTGCGTCGTGTCGTGCCTCGATTATGGCTCGTACACGTATCCCGATCACTCCATCTAGCCCCTCACCGATGACCGTAGAACCTACCCCTACGGATCCCATTCAACCTTCGAGAACCCCTCCGAAACGTCGTGCTAAGACCACCCAACCTTCGTCGTCTTCGCCTCCTCTCAAGAAGAAGAGGACAACGACCGCCAAGCCTAGAGCCCAACCCAAGCCTAAGCCCAAGCCCAAGCAACTTGCATCTCCCTCCTCTTTCCATACTCCTACCGATTCCGATTCCGAGTTCATTCCCGAGCCCGAGACTCATAGGGAACCCACTCATCCTACCCATCCTGAGTCTAGCTCCCGACCTCGTACATCTACCCGTAAGCCTAAGGGAAAGGCTCCGATGCCGGTAGGCGGTGTCGATATCTCGTTGTGTCGCGATGACCCTTTGTGTCTCGCGGCTTACAACCGTATCGAGCATTGCCCACTGCTTCCGGAGCATTTCGTCTAGTTTAGTGACTTCCTAGGCCTCGCCGATCTTCTTTCGTCCTCCGGTCTACTCGATTACCTTCGATACGACCCGAAGGCGAACCCTCACCCCTACCCTCGCCTAGTAAAACTATTCTATGCCAATAGGATCCGGGGTCAGTACGATGCGACCCACTCGATTGAGACGACTGTTTTGGGGACTCCTATAGTCCTCACAGCAGAAATCTTAGGAGAGATTTTGGGTATCTCCTCGTCTGGCCTCCTCCCCTCTGACATTTCGGTGGATGATATTTCTTCCCTTGATCAGACCATCCTTTCTGAGATTTTCCATCAGATTCCTCCCGCCATGATTGGCGTACCCTCCAAATCCTTCAAGCCTAATGCATGGGTCCTTAATTTGATTCTGAAGTCGTGCTTGCTTCCCAAGTACGGCTCCTCATCTCTACCGTCCCAGCCTTTTCTGAAGTTGATCTATGCTATTTTCATGGGGAGCTCGATTAACTGGGCTCGCATTATACTCGATAAGATGGACTCTTTCGAGTGTATTCGCAAGACCACGAAGTCGGCTCACATCCCCTTCCCGTGCTTGTTGACCCTTGTATTTCGTCACTTCCGTGTCACACTTCCTCGTGACGATGAGCGTCCACTTGGTCCTCCCCTGAACGCGACAGCCGTCAAGAAGTCTCTTGCGGCGCTCCGTCACGTTCAGAGGACGACACCTTCAGCGTCTGCCTCTGCTTCTGCCTCTGCTGCTTCCTCTACCACTCTTGCTGATGTCGTTCGTTCGATCCGTCGTTTGGAGTCTCGTCAGGCTCGTTCTGAGGAGATTCTCAGCCGTATCGCTCGACACCATGGTATTGAGATCCCTCCGTCTTTTTCTGACGAGGATGAGTTGGACGAGGAGGACATTGAGGAGCTTTGCCGTGCTTCTACTCGTGCCCCCTAGGGCACTTCTGGGTGCTGCTGTTGCTGCTTCGTATGCTGGTACCCCCGAGAGCACACCTGTTGCCACCGCTCCTGCGGTGGATGCTCCGACTGGTGCTCCCGAGGCCACTACTGTTGCTGCTCCAGAGATTGCCACTTCTGCCGTCGCTCCCGCTGACATTCCTGATGTTCCTGTGACCACCACTTCTCCTGCAGAGCCTGCTACTGCTGCAGATCATGCCGCTTCCTCTTGAGCTTCCTTGAGGACTCTCCGATGCTCCTTGGATGATACATCTAGTGTGAGAGAGTTTTGATTAGGATAGAGTGAGGTTCTGGATTATTTTGATGTACTTTGATGATGTTGTATGTTGCATGACACTCTGATATCTGTCTGATATGATGTTGTATTTTGTGCCCCGATCAGTGGATCGATGTTTTTGTATGTCAGTGATGTTTATTTTTGATGTACTCTGGTTCATACTTATTATATATATATATACATCGCAGTTGACATTTCATTCTATTGTGCACAATTTATAATTTCTTTCATGTCTCTGATGTTTGATTTCGTCGCTCGACGATATTAACTTGGTTTAATAGAAATTTCTTCTATGGAAACATAGAATTGTTTTCCGTGTACTCAATTAACCAAGAATGTTGATATTGGAGAGTATATTCCATAACTCAATCCGAAAAATTGATTTGATTTTTGATGATTTCGTTTTACGATTTTCGACTATGGTTTCATTGACACGCTTTGATTTTACTCGTATTTTTCTTTGGTGTCACGTGAACCGTCGTCGTTTTCTACGACTCCCGTGCTTTTATTTGAAGCCATTGTTGTCGTTGATCTCCTCCCGCTCTTTTTGCTAATGCCAAAGGGGGAGAGATATAATAATAACGATGTGCTAAATGATAATTTAAAGCACTATTCCAAGAATCTAATTTGATATGTTAGATTCAGGGGGAGTTAAGATATATAAATGGATTTTCAAATCCGATATTTCAATAACCAACTTTTGGTATTCGAAATTTCAATAATCGATTCTCATTTATATACTTTACTCGTCTGCTTGATGCGTATTATTATTGTTTAATTTGGAATTAACGTGTCATCAATGCAGGGGGAGTAAGTAAATTACATTTGAATCATTATTTTTGATTATTATTTATGTTGGTTTGTCATCATCAAAAAGGGGGAGAATGTTGGATATTGGACTCCCCGGATTTGGTTTTGGATGATGAACAAACATAAATATATCGTGAACTAACACTTTGTGAGCGCAGTTATGGAGATCGTCGCCAAATTCATACGAATATCAATTACGACGTCTCAAGACTTCTCAAAGCACGTGATCGTATGCCTAAAGCTTCGTTGAAGCTTATGGACCATTTTAGAAGTCATGAAGATTCGATTGAAGCTATTGAAGACGGTATCGTCAAGTTTTATTTATAGTCTTTAAGCTTCTTTCGTAGAATGTTAAGCCTTGAGTAGGTCTTACGGTTTAAATCTTCATAACGCTTATATCTTAAATCTAGGATCTTAGTAGAAGTCCATACAATCTTTCCCGAAGCTTCGCGCTTCGATTCGCGACTTCTTGTGCATGTTAGTTGGTTCAAGAAGAAGAACTGACCGACTAGATGGTGATCTAGTCGGTCGGCAAAGCTTCTTGGACCGACTAGTTTCTGTCAGTCAATTCTAAGCTCTTTACTGTTTACAGTTAGTCGGTCTAAGTTGACTCACCGACCGACTAGTTTGTAAACTAGTCGGTCAGTGATGCTTCTGTGACCGACTAATTGAGCTTTCCCTGTACATGCACATTTGAGCCTGAGCTACTGTTTATCTTTAGTCGGTCTGTGTTCATTGATCGATCGACTAGTTGATGAACTAGTCGGTCAACTTTCCTTCTTGGACCGACTAGTTGAGTTTTACTATACATGCCAATTTTCACCTAACTTACTGTTTATCGTTAGTCGGTCTATGCTCATTTGGCGACCGACTAGTAGGTGAATTAGTCGGTCAACATTTGTTCTTGGACCGACTAAGTCAAGTTGTGCTCAGACTTCAGTTTTATCTGTTAGTCGGTCTCAGTTGAGTAACCGATCGACTAGTTGTGAGACTAGTCGGTCAGCTACTCTTCTTGGACCGACTAGTTCCTTTAGTCTGTGCTTCAACCTTTTGGCTGTTCTTCCATTAGTCGGTATACGTTAATTGACCGACCGACTAGTTGATGAACTAGTCGGTCGGTAGTTGTTCTTTGACCGACTAGTTGGATTCAGAAAAGAGCCGTTGGAGCATTAATTGAAACGTTTTTCTTTCTCTCTCTCCTCTAACCTATATATACTTGATGTGCTGCATTCATTGCAGTCAAGGCTGATATTATTGCAAGTTTAGAGATCAAGAGAAATCATTCCAAGCTCATTTAAAGCTCTTTCATTCCATTCAATAATCTCTCCTCACTCTTACTTCCAAAGAGAGATTCATTGATTGTGAAGCCTTCCAAGCCAAGTGCTTGATTCTAGGTCACCAACATCCCCATAGCTCTCCATCGCTGATCTACATCTTGGAGCTAGGGTTTGGTGCCACTTCTTCTTCCTCAAAATCATCCTTGCCCTAATTCGTAAGCATTACTCAAGGCATAGGTATTTTGTCGGTAAGAAGTTATATTTCATTTCAATTTCATATTGTAAGTTTCACTCTCGGTTGTGAGAGTGTGGTTATGATCCCGGGTTGTGGGAGTCACAAATTACTTTGTGTATGATTTGACTTGTGGAGGTTTTTCACAAGTATTTCATAGTGGAAATCTTGAGTTAGGGTTTCTAACTCAAGTATCCGGAGGGGATCCGGGTGGTTGGGACGTAGGATCACCGGGAACAAGTCGGGGAGACTTGGGTGGATCCGAACCCAGTAATATCGTTGTTTGCGATTGTTTCTTTGTTGTCTAACATTTACATTTCCGCATTTTCCGCATTGTTTGGTAGAGTTTGCAAGTAATTAGGAATTAGCCTCTTAATTATTTTAAAGTACTATTCACCCCCCCTCTAGTACTTGTGTAGTAGCTTAGCAGGGCATTACAAGAGAGAGCAGGAGAGACAAAAAAAGCTTCTTTGTTTCAAGCGCTTTCGAACCAAGATTCAACTTTTCGACAATGGCTTCCTCTTCTCCTCATGCTTCAGCTGGAGCCTTGGCCTCAGTCCCTAAGAAGGACAAGGGAGGGGCCATCGTTCCTGATTTGATCTCTGATCAAGCCTCTCGAGTGGGGGCTAATCAGATCTCTGAGTATCAGAAAAAATATGATAGAAATGATTACCCGATCCGGCTGCCTCGAGCAAATGAAGGGGTTCATCTCCCTAGTTATCGCGAAGTTGGAGTTTATATCAGGGCTTTTCAACTGGGACTTCGATTCCCTATGCACACATTCATGTTGTGCGTACTGGAGTCTTTGGGTCTTTCCTTCTGTCAGCTGATGTCTAATGTAGTGGGCCTCTTGATTAGCTTCATCGCGTTATACGTGATGAATGGAATTGAACCACCCATGGGTTTGTTCAATTTATTCTTTGTAGTGCCCCCACTCAAGTCTCCATGTTGGTACTTGATAACCGCTTGACGAGGCAGAAAGCTGTTTAGCGACATCCCCTCCTCCAACACAGGATAGAAATAGCAATTTGTGTTTGTGGTATTTCCTGTCCAGGCGAGTTTTGGCAATCAGTGGGAGAGTCCTGAACTTGGAATGGACAAAGACAGAGCTCTCTCTAAGGAAGAGCAAGAGGCCGTTGATACTTTGAAGAAGTTTCCTGAGGCAAAGAGGCTGCTAATAACGGTATCAGGACTTACGTGGACTTCTCTGTCAAGGCGGAACCTCGTCAACTGGTGGAGTAGAACCCTCGGTTAATAGAACCAGGGTCGATGGTGTTAGTAACAAAGATGCAGTGTGGAAGCTAGCTCGACCTCGTAAATGAATACGACGGTCGGTTAACCCTTTGGACAAGACAATGCTTGAGCAGCTGATGACGGAAGCGATTGTTCGACCCTTCAGCTGGGTCATGCCTTGATCTCCTACACCACAAATGAACATCAAGGGGGTCGGATTTGGGACTTCTTTGCCTTGTGCAACTTCTTCAAAGTATCGGCAGCCTTTTGCTTTTCCTTAGAGAGAGCTTCGTCTTTGTTCATTTCAAGTTCATGACTCTCCCATTGAGGGCCAAACTTGCCTCGCCAGGAAATACCATAAACACAAATTGGTTTTTTTCATTATGGGTTGGAGGAAGGGAGGTCGCTAAACAGCTTTCTGCCTCGTCGAGCGGTTATCAAGTACCAACCTGGCGACTTGAGTGGGGGCACTACAAAGAAGAAATTGAACAGACCCATAGATTGTTCAATTCCATTCATCACGCATAATGCGATGAAGCTAATCAAAGGGCCCACCACATTCGGCATCAGTTGACAAAGGGAAAGCCCTCAAAGACTTCAGTACACACATCATGAAGGGGTGCATGGGGAATCGAAGTCCCAGTTGAAAAGCCATGATATAAACTCCAACTTCGCGATCACCAGGGAGATGAACCCTCTCATCCGATCGAGGCAGCCGGATCTGGTAATCGTTTCTTACATATTTGTTTTTGATACTGAGGGATCTAATCGGCCCCACTCGAGAGGCTTGATCAGAGATCAAATCAGGAACGACGGCCCCTCCCTTGTCCTTCTTAGGGATAGAGGCCATAACTCCAGCAAAAGCACGAGGAGAGTAGGAAGCCATTGTCGAAAAGTCGAATCTTGATTCGGATGCGTCTGAGACGATGAAGCATTTCCCTTCTCTTCCCCCAGGACCGCCTTATCAAGGTAAATGTATGCCCAATGATGATCTGAATCGATCTCATTGCATCTGTGCACGTGTCGATAATCCTAGTATTCCCGTATATTGGATTTCGAACTAATGCGATGTACGAATCAGAAGGGCGAGGGTTTTGGCGCTTAAACTCAAATACTCCCACCTCGATTGCCACACCCCATTAATTAGACATCATGTCACTTGACCCCAACATGTGCATTGTATGTGCTTGAGTGACGATGTAACGGCCGCTTTTCGATCGTGTGTTTTTCGTACGCGTACTTTCTTTTTAGTACGCATACTTCTTTTCGTTGCCTCCTCTTGTATCCCAAACGCGCGATGTTATATACCGTTGTGACCCTCAGAGAGAGTAATTATTTGTGGAATTTTTTGTGAACCTCATTTCATGGGTCGTTCTCCCACAAATCAGTTTTGATTGAAAGGGTGTCGTAACTTTAGACTTCGGCGTTTGATCTTTTTATTTTTAGTTCCATTTTTTGTTAACCTAGCACGTGACCGGTCATCGTAGTCTCGATCCTCTCGCTGACATGGGCATCCCGATATTTTTATTATATTTTTCGGACACCGTTAGGCTGACCCATCACCATAATTACTTTTAACCGATAATTAGCCTAGACTAATTCAAATTCGAATCCTAATTAAATCTAATCTAATCATAGGAAACATATGTATCACATGAATATTATCCTAGCTATTGGCAACACTAGTTGTACCCCCCTCACACACTCTCTCCAATAACCCTTAATTCCACTCTTTTCCTATCCTATTTAGCAACATCACCTATTATAACACAACTCACTCACACAAGCCTAGGGTTTCTCCTCACAACGCAGCCGTCATCCTATATAGGTGTCGACGCACCATCCCTTGCCCCTTGCACCGCTGGCCATCCCCTGACGCTGGCCAACATCCGGCCACCCTCCTTCCCTTGCGCAACCGCTTGAAAAACTGCCGCAAGCCATATGACTGCCGCATCCTCCTTCCATCAACCCAGTCGTGCAGACCCCGGCCGCGCCATCCCCACGGCAGTCGCCGGCTCCTCCTCCGCGCATGCAGCTGCGTCGCCCAGCCCTACATCTTGCCGGCCTGTCCTCTTCTCCCCATTGATTCCGGCCATCTCTCCCTATCTCTACCCTCCTAAAACCCCACGATAGCCCACATACTGCTGGCCAAGCTCTTCCACCCACCAGCTTCTCCATGCCAACCCTAACAGCGGCCCATCTCTCCCTCGAGTCCCATGCAGGCCGAGATCTCCCCCTTCGTTCCCCAAAACGGCCGAACCCCCTTGACAGCCGCGCATCCGTAGACCGCGCCTCCCGCGCCATTGCTGTACCTCCCTCCTACCATTCATCTCCTTCTAGTCGATGATCTGTGGCCATCTTCACCGCTAGCGCACGTCGAACCTTGCTCGCTGTCGGATCCAATCATTGACGTCGCTACCCGACGTCAGTGTAGCTCTCGCGTCGTGTTAAAGTTGTAAGGATCGCCTTACCATTGCAATACTAACAACAACACACTAGAGGGGGTGAATAGTGTAATGGCAATAAATTGTCCAATTAAAATTAAACTTGCAAATGCGGAATAATAAATGCAAGAGAAAATAATTGACACAATCAATCCAAAAGCAAACATAAGATTTTACACTGGTTCCCCAAAACTTGGGTACGTCCAGTGATCGCTCCGAGATGTAACCCTAAAGAACGGTTGTAGTTTTACCGCAAGTGCACGGTGTAGCAGCGAGCGGGTTATCGAACACAGGGAGGACGAATGACCGTGCTTGTTCCAATCAACCTGGCTATTTAAGAAGAGAGAAATTTGCCTTTGGCGATCCTGTCACAATCGTCAGACAAAGTATGGAAATATCAAATCAAATAAAGGACGTCTAGGGAATGGGGAATTCCCGCTACTCACCATATTTCGTAAAAGTGGTTCATCGGTATCAAAATCGCTAGAATAAGATTTTGGATGAACTAGTTGCAACTGAATGTAGAACCAAGCTCACGCTCTCTCGTTGTTGCCGGCCTATAGCTATCCTAGGTTCGGGCCCAATCTCTTGCAAACCCTAGCCTAGGGAAGCTAGCATTAGGATCAACATCATCGTTCAATCGCGCACCGAGCCCAATCTCTTGCAAACTCGGCCCGTGACCTAGTTTGGGATAGTTCCTACCCGTCCAATCTCTTGCAAACGAGTATTGGCGCGGAATTGGAACCGGAAACCCTAGTATCGGTCCAATCTCTTGCAAACCGATACTACGGAAATTCGATTCCAACCCAATTCGGATGTCTAGGGTTTCCTATCGAATTGGGATCCAATCTCTTGCAAATCCCAATCGATGTGAATTCCTAGCCATCCGTAGTAAATTGATCCCAATCTAATCCCTAATAGCAATTCTAGCAAAATTCCTACCAATTCATCACAATCATGAAATAGGGCTTGTAGGGTTCATCCCCACGCCCCAAGACGTGGCGACTACTCACAATTCATAGCAAGATCACAAAAATAATCAATGAAATAAGCAATAGAATTCATCACAATATTGAGATATGCAATAAAAATAGAATTTTTAGAGAAGAGAAAAGCAAACCAATGGAGTTCTTCAATTAATCCAACAAAAATCCAATTTTGTCTCCTCTCCAATCTCAAGAATAAAACTAAAAAGCTAATCTAAAAGCTGCAAAAAATCTAAGAGAAAGGCTCTCCAAACTAGGGTAAAAACAGGGGTTAAATACCCCCCAAAATCGTCCAAAAACTGTGACCAAAATACCCCTGCGCAGCCTGTTTTCCGCAATTTTCGCTACAGGCAGCGCGTCGCACTCGGCCGAGTGACAAAAGTCGCTCGGCCGAGTGAAAACCCTGTAATTTTCCAGTAAGTCTCAATCTTCAGGGGTCTTCACTTCGGGGGCGGCTCGGCCGAGTGAGTTGTCGTCACTCGGCCGATGGCTTCATGGTACTCGGACGGTCAGGATTATCCACTCGGCCGAGTGGGTCTTCTGAAGCTCAGGCAGCCGAAAAACAGTAACATGGCGATTTTTGAAGCGGGCTTCGTCTGGGCGCCACTCGGGCGGACGGGGTCTCGTCACTCGGCCGATGTGGTCTCCGTCGCTCGGCCGAGTGCACATATGAATCGTGTCTGATCTGGTCGGCCGAGCGGTGTCTCGCTGGTCGGCCGAGTGGCTCCTCCACTCGGCCGAGTGGGACACAAAACATGCCCAATTTGCTTGTTTTGGCCTCCTCGACGCTCCTGCGATGTCCGTTCTTCTTCCGCTCCTCTCCAACAGCAAAATACCCCTCGGGGAGGTCGTCGGCGACCCTCTGGAGTAAGTGCATCTCGAGATCACTCCGAATCGCGCCAAATCACCTGAAATGCGACAAAAACAACAAATCGTGAAAAGCATCGCAATATCGTCGATATATCGTGAAAAACATGATTTGGGCGATCTAAATGGCATGCAAACATGCGGGAAAAAGGTGTAAAATAAGGAGTGATCAAAATCCCCCAAGCTTGCCTCTTACTCGTCCTCGAGGAAGATAAGTAAAAGGCGAACCCGGTGGATTCGGAAATCGAAAACGGCGAAAAATGAAGAAAAATGAAGAACGGAGAAAAATGAAAATAAAGAAGAAAGAAAGAAGCGAGGAGGTAAGCTGCTAGATCATTTTCTCAGGACGTGGGTTCCGCTTACTCGTATAGCATGCACTGAATGAAAAACACATGTCAAAGAGCTTTATTTTGATATCATAGTATAATTGTGCAAATAGAAATAGAAAACCCACGAACAACAGTATAAACATGAAAAACGGAATAATTTTATAATTAGCATCGTCTGAATCATTTAAAGCGGTATACAAATCACAGATCACACACTTTTCAATTGAATTCTGTCTATCAGGAGTATAAGAGTATCACACTATAGAATAGAGAGAATAGAAAAGTATGGATTTCATGATATGAATGCTAGGCTTAGATTTCTGGATGTCGTAAAGCTAAAAATAATCTCACCGAGTATAGAATATTACTTAGCCTAGGTTGTCGTGCAACGTCAAGTAGTCACTCTCTCACACATCAATGGATCCCCTCCCCCAAGCTTATCTATAAGTATGGTGGCATAAAAAAATATTTACATCCCTATTTTTATAAAGCTCCAAAAGCAATGAAAAGAGAAGAGAAAGAAAGAAAGTGAGATGGGATCTTTTATTGAGGATTTTTCCTCTTTTCTTTTTCTCCTTTTTTTTCTTTCTCTTTTTTTTTGATGCAAAAGCATATATACACAACGATCCCAACTCAAAGAGAGATAATGATATACAGGAATATTTTCTCTTTTTTCTCTTTTTTTTGAATAAGAAATTTGGAGCTAGGAATTAATAGCGGGGGAAATGCCATATAATAGAATCGCTAAGGGGAGATTCACCAATGATTTTAAAAGTAGAGAAATGATGTTCAAGATTTGTGGAGAAAGAAATGAATATATCTCTCGGTTCACTCTATAAGACATGCATGACAACTTCAGCAGGGTAATCTAATCTACTCAGTTTCGATCACAAAAAAGCTAACTAATCCAGATTTATCATAGCTAACATCATTCAATCATCCTGAAGTGAAATGTACAGTTCATGCATATAGAAGTGATATAGGAAAAGAAATCAGTACTCCAGATATAGGCATTCAATGCGTGAATCTTGGTGTGTTTTCTGTGATAGCATACATATGAATATTCAGACTCAGCTAATAATAAAATTTCATCCATTTTCATGCGGAAAAAGTGTGGGTTACTATCTCTAGGTGCAAGGCAAGTCATAGCATATGATATCAGAAATAAAATCTAAGACATGACAAATAAAGCATGCAAATAGAGTAAGCTAACTCCACGTCATCATCATCACAGAAAAGTCATCTCTAGCATGAGATGAAAAAGAAAGAAATAAAGATAAAGGGAAAATAGAACTATTTACAATGCGGCACGCAGAAAAATAAGAAAAACGTGTTGCATGGCAAAATAAAAGAAAAATGATGAAAATAAGTGCAAAAGCGGAAAATGGCGTGAAAAACTAAAAATAAAGGTGGCAAATCGAAAAAGATCGTGAGAACTCACTCCCCCAAGCTAAATGGCACAGTGTCCTCAATGTGCAAAGTGTGGCACACCGAGAGACAAGTAAAGTGAGGGGCAAGTGAGGATGCATGCATGATGGGAAAAAAAGGAAAATAAACGAAAAATAAAGAAACGAAAAATATGATGCGGACATGATGCATGCAGGAATGGAGTGATACAGATAAAAAGGTGGGGCACCAAAACTCTCCCTCTCTCCCCAAAAAAGATATATAAGGATACGATCTGAATGAGAAACCTAAAATAAGTGAGGGGAGGGGGTGGTCAAAAGGCAACAGGACCCAGCAGAAACGGGCAGCACAACGGCAGGAATAATCGATGGCATCAAGGGTGCCTAAGAAGGTGGTACTGCGCCGTCTCCGTCCTGAGGCGGAAGTGGTGGTGGTGGCTGGACAGGCCGCTGAGCGGGTGTGGGAGTGGGAGTGGTAGCAGGCTGAGTGTGTGTGGAAGTGTGGGTGGGAACCTGCTGGGTGGGTGGTGGTACGCGGGAGAGACGCTCCAGGACCTGGGTAAGGCAGTAGTGAATCTGGTGGATCAGGTCAAAGCGGCCAGCCATCGCAGAGACGGTGGAGGACAGAGTCCTAAGGTCGCCTCTGAGGCCACTCACCGCCCCCTCTAGAGCACGAATGCGCTGAAGTACAGTGTCGGGGGAGGTGGTGCAGAGGGACGCACCGGGCGGGGCTGGCATACTCGGGTCGCGTATGTGACGGGCTCAGTGGGGAAGTGAACGAAAGGCGCTGCGCTCGCAAATGTGGGCCTGGCCTCAGTGTGAGGCCGAGGCACCGGCTGGTGAGAAGTAGAGGCAGCAGCAGCGAAAGAAGAGTGCAAAAGTGGCAGCGAGGCGGCCAGAGAGGTCAGTGGCACAGAAGTGTGGACAGACGCCACGACACTCTCGGAAAATACAGCAGCAGTGGAAACAGAGGGCTCTCCGCACTCAACTACGGTCGGCGGGCGCTCGGGTGGGGCAAAAGAAACAGGCTCAGCAGACAGAGGGCCGGTGGTGGTGGTGACAGCCTCGGAAGCAGTGGAGGTGGGCTCAGCTAAGGTACTCCCGACACCGACAGAGGTGGGGACAGAGGTGTCAGGAGCAGCGGAAACATCAGGTGTAGGCTGAGGGGCCACGGGGTCAACAGGGGCAGCGGGCTCGGCAGGTGCAACAGGGTCTGCGGGGGCAGCGTGGGCAGCGTGGGCCTGCTCGGCCTCCTCGGCCTCGAGCACGTAAGCAGCGGGGATGAGAACATCCATCGCAGGGAGCCAGTCCACGTGGGCTGGTGCAATCTGAGTCCGAGCTGGGCTCGGAAGAATCATGTAATCGGCACCGTAAGGGCCGTGCAACCAGACCCAGTGACGCTCACCGTGCGGACGAAGCATCTTCATCCGGGCCATAACATCGATCGACAAAGAAGTGGGGCCCGGTACTCGTCGCAGGTCGTCAGGGAAGTCCTCGCCGGTCATAAGGGCAAGCAAGGTGATCAGGCCGTCGCAACATATCAGTGAGCGAGCGCCCACCGACACAATGTTGCGGTCCAAAAACCAAGCCGCGACATCAATCACGACGGCGGGGACCAGCTCATCGTCATCCCTAGATAGAGCTCTGGGACGTGTCATCGCGTAGAGCATGTAGAGCTCTGGCGTAGACATCGTGCCCGGCTCATATCTGGCCAAAAAGGTCGTCGCCATAAGGCGCTGAGCAATACGGAGGCAGGGATGGACAATGGCCGAGGCCTTGGCCCTACTAGGGTCAAAGGCAGCGTGAAGACCCGTAATCCAGGCCCAGAAGGCACCGGCGTCGAAGGAAGGTGGGGGGATATGGGTGGGGCCGTAACCGTGATCGGCTCCAGGGACAGCGGGCCACGAGAAAAATGCTCTCATCATATCGAGAGTGACCTGGCACTCCCGGTCCATGAACCGAAACGAGCATCCCTCGTCGGTCCGGGCGATCGAACTAAGAATCTCAAGTGTCGGGCGGGTAAACGTGTCCGCCGACACCTGAAAGAAATCTCGCCAGCCCACGTTGTCGTACAACGTGAGCATCCCCTCTAGTACCCCCAGGCGTCCTAGGTCGGCAAGGTGTGCAAACCTGGAGGGTACGATCGAGCGCTGGGAGATACGCTCGAAGACGGCGCGGTGTGCGTCGTCTCGGAACGTAATCCCGAGCGGCCCGACCAGTGGAGCCGGAGGTGGTGGCTGTGGAGCGGCAGGGAGTGGCTGTGCGGGCTGTGCGGGCTGTGTGGGCGCTGCAGGCTGTGCGGGGTGTGCGGGGCCTGCAGGCTGTGCTGGGTGGATGGGGTGTGTGGGAGAAGGCGGAGGAGAGTCCTCCAACTCATGGGAGGGGCCGGCATCATCCGACCGCTTCCGCTTGGCGGAAGCTCTCTTCGACCGCGGCCGTGTCCAGGGCGGCATATCGGCCCCGAGTGCGCGCCGAAAAGTGTAAAAAGTGCGGCGTGTGCAAAAGAAAGGAAAGAGTGTACCCCGACACGCCACGAGTGCTAAGCAATGGAAGAGTGCGGAGACAGCGCCTCCGCGAAGCCCAATTCAGTCCGTAGAAGCTCCCCTGGGCTCCCCTAAGCTCCCAAAACAACCTGCGCATGAAATGGAGATATCAGCGGGTAATATTCAAAACTTATGGAGCATTAGGGGTATAATAGATAGATATAGAAATTGATTAGGGGTTGGGGGTCGTTTAACACATGGATCCTCGAAAAATACACAAAAAGAGGAGAAAAAGGGCGAATCAGGCGATACCGGAGGTGGTCGGAGCGGCGGCGGCCGGCGGCGACTCGGGCGAGGCGCGGCGGGTGCTCGGCCGGCGGTGGCTGGCCGAGCGGCGGTGCTAGGTGGTCGGTCGGGCGAGTGGGGGCGCGAGCGAGGGGAACGGGCGAGGGGAATGCGAAGTGTCGCGGGCGATTTGGGTTTTTGCGTTTCGAAAAACGTGCCCCCCCGGCCCCTTATATAATAAAAGTTACGACTCGGCCGAGTGACTAGGTCACTCGGCCGAGTGGGATTAAATGAAATATCCTCCTCGCTTACGCTACGGCCGAGTGGCTTTACCAGCCTCGGCCGAGTGGAGTAAGTCCATTCGGCCGAGTGGCTCAAGCTACTCGGCAAGACTCACCCTAGGAGCGTATCTGTTTTACTCGGCCGAGTGAAAATATATACTCGGCCGAGTAGCATTTATACTGAAATCAGGAAAATAAACAGAGAGTTGGGTACAGCAGACTTCCCTCGTTCGTGAGCGGCTCGGCCGGACGAACTTGTGTACTCGGCCGAGTGACTAGTATACTCGGCCGAGTGAGCCTTGTGTTCTGCTGTTTGTCTTCGTTTGGGCTCTAAACTCCGTCTTTCTTCCTCCAGTCGATTTCATCTTACTCCTAAGCATCGAGCGTCTTCCTGGGGCGCTCCTCGTCGTCTCGTTCATCCTCCTCATGATGATTTACCTATCTCCTCTCCTGTCAAGAAAAATAGGACCCGTTATCACAAAATTTTTGGGCGAACGACTCAAAACACTAAAAATCTCTAAAACAAAAATAAAGAAAAAGTAAAAATAAAGCAATAACCGTCGGGTTGCCTCCCGACAAGCGCTCGTTTAAGGTCGTGAGCTCGACCCCCTATGATTTTCAATTAATGCGGGATGTTTGGTGCATATGAGATGCACCCATCAAACTTTCCGAGGAGAACGCTTGGATTCGGAAGTTGCGGCGGCGTGTTCTCCCTCGGTGGTCTCTCGTCTCGAATTGTGTTGGGGGAGGCTCCCCCAAGCTAG
This sequence comes from Scilla litardierei, assembly GCA_030789695.1. Classification (NCBI taxonomy): domain Eukaryota; kingdom Viridiplantae; phylum Streptophyta; class Magnoliopsida; order Asparagales; family Asparagaceae; genus Scilla; species Scilla litardierei. The sequence goes on from CM061141.1 coordinate 30,583,908, forward strand.
CGTTTGCTCCGGTCAACGGCTTCACCGGTGACGCCGATTTTCGTATCGGCGGAGCTTTCTTTGGAGACTTTTGTTTCGAGAGCTTGCAGAGCTCTCGAATCCTTGCAACATCAGCGTCGCCTTCATCATTTTCAGCGGAGAGGTCGGGGGAATCATCTATCTTCTCATCTCGGCCTAAATCCGGGCCTTCCTCGAAATCTTCATCGAAAAGAGCGCCAATCGAGTGGGGGATCGCCTCTTCTATCACCTCATCAAGGACGTCCATGTAGTCAAGTTCCTCGTGGTAAGGCATGTGTTTCATGGCCTTAGGAATGTGAAGCTCCACCTCGATGTTGCCGACGTTCAAAGTTAGGGTACCTTCTCACACGTCGACAATCACTCCGGCGGTGGCGAGGAACGGGCGTCCAAGTATCAATGAAGTATCTCCCTCCTCCTTAACGTCCATGATCACGAAGTCACATGGCAAGCATATTCCTCCCGGGACTTGTAGCGGGATGTCTTCGACGATCCCTACCGGCCTTGTTATTCGCCCATCGGCCAATTGTATCCGCATGTCGGTAGGTTTTAACTTCGTCCCGGTGTTTAGCCTTAAGAACATGGAGAGAGGCATGAGGCTCACACTAGCCCCTAGATCTACCAACGCCTTTTGAAGAGGGACGCCGCCCAAGGTGCAAGGAATCCGAAAACTCCCCGGGTCTTTAAATTTGGCCGGCTCCTTCTCTCTCTTGGTGAACCAAGAGCCCTCCTCGGCTAGCATAATCTTCTCCTTCCTCTTTCTCCCCGAAATCAAGTCCTTTAAGAATTTAGCATATGTGGGGATTTCCACGATGGCGTCGAGGAAGGGAATGTTGAGGCTAACTCCCCTCAGATACTCGAGAAACTTTGCTAGCCTTTTCTCCATTTTCGCTCTAGCAAGCCTTTGGGGAAATGGGACCGGTGGCATGAAGCGCTTTTCCTCAATCAATTGCTCCGCTCTAGATTTCTCCTTTTCTTGTGGCTCTTTCTCCTTATCATCTTCAACTACCGGCTCAATCGGCTGCAAACTTTCCTCCACGGGCTCCTCGGTAGGGATCATGGCGGGGGTGGTATCCTTCCCGCCTCTAGTAGTAACGGCAACTACGGCATTGATGTGGCCGATGTTGCCCCATGGGTTTTGCTCGGGTTGCGCCGGTAATCGTTGAGTGTTCCGATTGAGCAACGCCAATTGCTCCGATATTTGAGCCACAACGGTATTAAGGGAGTCTTGTCCCACCTTCAAGGTAGCATTGACCTTATTTTGCTCGACCATAAACGCCTCCACTCTAGCTTCGAAGTCGGATCGTTGTTGAGCTTGTGGAGGGTTTTGATTTTGATTCCTCCACCCTTGATTGTATCCGGGCGGCCTATATGGTGGAACTTGTTGCTTCGGTTGGAAATTTTGTTGTGGAGGCCCCCTCGGCGGATAGTGTTGTTGTTGGGGTGGTGGTGGTCGAGCTTGTTGAGGTGGTTGTTGTGGCGGGTTCAAAGCTCCTTCATTGTTGGCGTAAGAGAATCCGGGATGATTTCTTGTGGCCGGATTGGCCCAATATCCTTGGTTCCCCGCGACATATTGTACTTGCTCCAAGGATCCTTCTCCTTGCTCTCCTCCCGCGTACATGGCTTGAGATTGGTCTTGCCAATCACACATTTGGTTCGTTGGAGCGGAGGTGGAAGGGGTTCCTTGGGGCTCCGTGATAAACTTCTCCAGTCTCTCCACTACCTTGTGGAGAGAATCAAACTTGCTTGTAAGCTCCGCTACGGCCTTCGCCTCGTAGATACTAGTTGGCTTTAAGGAGGACGTAGAGTGTCCTCGCTCATCGCCCCATTGTTGGTTGTTTGAGGCCATCTCCTCAATTAGGGCCGTAGCTTCCTCGGGAGTCTTTGACAAGATAGCACCATTCGCCGCGGCATCAATAATTTGTTTGGTCCCCGGTTGGAGACCATTGTAGAAGCTATGAACTAGCTCCCAATCTTCTATGCTATGGTGCGGGCATTGGTGCTACAGATCTTTAAAACGCTCCCAAGCCTCATAGAGCGTCTCTTGGGGTCCTTGCTTGAAGGACATGAGAGCGCTCCGGATCTTCACCGTCTTGGAGGGCGGATAGAACTTGTCAATGAATGCACTCGCCAACTCGTCCCAAGAGGTGAAGACTCCCTCAGCCTGCGTCCTCAACCAATAGAGTGCCTTGTCCTTTAGCGTGAAGGGGAAGAGACGCAGTCTGATGGCATCGATGGAGACCCCCGACATTTGAAATGTGGCGCACTTCGACAAGAATAATTGGATGTGGTAGTGAGGATTTTCATGGGCATTCCCATGAAATGGGTCATGCTGCATCAGGACCACTAGTCCAGTCTTTAGCTCGAAGTTCTTGTCAGCCGCCAACTCCGGCATAGCAATGGATGAAGTCGTAGAAGAGGTCTTAGGCCGAAGCCTATCTCGAATAGAAATTATCCTCGCCATCCTTGTCGCTAATTGGTCCGCAGTTTCCGGGTTGGTCATAAACCTCCCTTCCGGGTTTTGTCTCCTTTCCGCTCTAAGTCTCCGCGCGGTACGTTCGATCTCGGGATCAAATAATATAGCTTCGGGGTCCGCCGTAGATCTCGTGTACATGCACAAGGAAAACAGAGTTTCAAAGAGATGATTAGTACCGTGGAAGGGTTAGGTAAAAATAAAGAAATGGAAATAATAATAATAATAATAATAATAATAATAATAATAAATAGGTAGGGTGGTAAGATCAAACGCAATCGCCTCCCCGGCAGCGGCGCCAAAAACTTGGTCGCTCCGGGATGTAACCCTAAAGAACGGTTGTAGTTTTACCGCAAGTGCACGGTGTAGCAGCGAGCGGGTTATCGAACACAGGGAGGACGAATGACCGTGCTTGTTCCAATCAACCTGGCTATTTAAGAAGAGAGAAATTTGCCTTTGGCGATCCTGTCACAATCGTCAGACAAAGTATGGAAATATCAAATCAAATAAAGGACGTCTAGGGAATGGGGAATTCCCGCTACTCACCATATTTCGTAAAAGTGGTTCATCAGTATCAAAATCGCTAGAATAAGATTTTGGATGAACTAGTTGCAACTGAATGTAGAACCAAGCTCACGCTCTCGCGCTGTTGCCGGCCTATAGCTATCCTAGGTTCGGACCCAATCTCTTGCAAACCCTAGCCTAGGGAAGCTAGCATTAGGATCAACATCATCGTTCAATCACGCACCGAGCCCAATCTCTTGCAAACTCGGCCCGCGACCTAGTTTGGGATAGTTCCTACCCGTCCAATCTCTTGCAAACGAGTATTGGCGCGGAATTGGAACCGGAAACCCTAGTATCGGTCCAATCTCTTGCAAACCGATACTACGGAAATTCGATTCCAACCCAATTCGGATGTCTAGGGTTTCCTATCGAATTGGGATCCAATCTCTTGCAAATCCCAATCGATGTGAATTCCTAGCCATCCGTAGTAAATTGATCCCAATCTAATCCCTAATAGCAATTCTAGCAAAATTCCTACCAATTCATCACAATCATGAAATAGGGCTTGTAGGGTTCATCCCCACGCCCCAAGACGTGGCGACTACTCACAATTCATCGCAAGATCACAAAAATAATCAATGAAATAAGCAATAGAATTCATCACAATATTGAGATATGCAATAAAAATAGAATTTTTAGAGAAGAGAAAAGCAAACCAATGGAGTTCTTCAATTAATCCAACAAAAATCCAATTTTGTCTCCTCTCCAATCTCAAGAATAAAACTAAAAAGCTAATCTAAAAGCTGCAAAAAATCTAAGAGAAAGGCTCTCCAAACTAGGGTAAAAACAGGGGTTAAATACCCCCCAAAATCGTCCAAAAACTGTGACCAAAATACCCCTGCGCAGCCTGTTTTCCGCAATTTTCGCTACAGGCAGCGCGTCGCACTCGGCCGAGTGACAAAAGTCGCTCGGCCGAGTGAAAACCCTGTAATTTTCCAGTAAGTCTCGATCTTCAGGGGTCTTCACTTCAGGGGCGGCTCGGCCGAGTGAGTTGTCGTCACTCGGCCGATGGCTTCATGGTACTCAGGCGGTCGGGATTATCCACTCGGCCGAGTGGGTCTTCTGAAGCTCAGGCAGCCGAAAAACAGTAACATGGCGATTTTTGAAGGGCTTCGTCTGGGCGCCACTCGGTCGGACGGGGTCTCGTCACTCGGCCGATGTGGTCTCCGTCGCTCGGCCGAGTGCACATATGAATTGTGTCTGATCTGGTCGGCCGATCGGTGTCTCGCTGGTCGGCCGAGTGGCTCCTCCACTCGGCCGAGTGGGACACAAAACATGCCCAATTTGCTTGTTTTGGCCTCCTCGACGCTCCTGCGACGTCCGTTCTTCTTCCGCTCCTCTCCAACAGCAAAATACCCCTCGGGGAGGTCGTCGGCGACCCTCTGGAGTAAGTGCATCTCGAGATCACTCCGAATCGCGCCAAATCACCTGAAATGCGACAAAAACAACAAATCGTGAAAAGCATCGCAATATCGTCGATATATCGTGAAAAACATGATTTGGGCGATCTAAATGGCATGCAAACATACGGGAAAAAGGTGTAAAATAAGGAGTGATCATCCAGCCACACCAATATTCACTATATTCCCACAAAGAGAAGTGAATACAAATCCCACAAAGAGATACCTCACCAAGAGGATTTTGCCCTACACAAGGACCCAACCAACCCTACACAGGAGTCAAACTCCCACCAAGAGAATTACTAACTCCCACTCAGAGAATTAGGGTCAGCCATACACTAGGACACTAAACTCCCACTAAAAGAGTTACTCCCATAAAGAGAGATATTCCCATAAAGAGAATATACTAATCCCACAAAGAGATAAACTCCCACAAAGAGAGAAAGACTAATTCCCACAAAGAGAATTAGTGTTATAAGAATGACCAAGTAAAATAAATACTCTTACCTATGCCTTGAGATGCTTACTCATATATGAATGCAAGGCATGGAAGCGGATCTCCAAGTGTTGAGATTGGCTTGAAAGCACTTGGATGATTTCCCTTGAGCTGGACTTTAATGCATGAAGATGAATGAGAGCTCAAAGAGGGAAATGAGAGAGTTTTAGAGTGGCTTTATAAACTCTTATGATTTTCAATAGTATCAAGAAGTTCTAGAGAAATCAGCACACCCATATATATATGAACCCTATATCAACCCTCAAAACCCAAGAAAACAGCCAAAAGCCCAAGGCAGCAACGGCTACAAACTGGACGAAAACGACACCGACAGTCGACTGATGATCAAAAGACAGTCGACTGATCAATGGCTAGAAAATATCCAACGTCTATAATCTGAGCCAGGACAGTCGACTGATGAAGTCGATACAGTCGACTGAGAACAGGATATGCGCCTGTAAAACCTTCAGCAGGCGACTGCTGCAGGGGATGAAATAAAACAGAGAGCTGCACTCTTTCTCCACATAAACATACATGCGACTGATGACAATAATACAGTCGACTGTAAAATAGTCAGGTGACTGTAAAACCTTCATCAGTCGACTGCTGCAGAAGATGGAGAAAAACAGAGAGAAGCATTATATGCACTTACGTTACTCAGACGTCTATTGAGCAATCCACGGGCGACTGTAAATATACATGCGACTGTAAACTGAGCATAAGTCGACTGTTGCATAATGCTCAAGTAGAGTCAATAGAAATGTTGACTTGAGCAGTGCATATCAGTTGACTGTAGAAGGATCGACAGTCGACTGGACATCGTCCAGTCGACTGTAAATCCTTCAGCAGGCGACTGATGGAAAGCCAAAGACTCCAAATGAGTCTTTGGACAAGATGAACCTATTAGGTTGGATTCTATGATAATCCTAAGGGTCACTAATATGGCTAATTGCATATGCATGAATGAGTAGACCATCTAACAAGGCATTACATTAACCTAGACTCAAATGAGAGAGAAAGCAATAAAGGAAATATTACATGGATTACATCGCTTTCCTTAGAGTCTAAGTCTTCCATCTTGATGTCTTGATGCTCTCCATCATCTCCAAGCTTTGGCACCCCTTGAGTCCAAGCTTTGGCCCTTCTTCACTTGATGTCCATCCTTGCACCAAGTGTTTAGTCTCTAAGAAAGATATGCTAGAATTGAAACTGTGAGACTAAAACATGAGAGTCATTAGCAATAACATAATGTTGTGATCATCATCAAAATAAGATTGGTATGAAACACCAATACTCAACAAAGGTAAATCCCCGATCCATAGGAACCAACACCCGCATGTTTAAACAAGATAAAAATCGTAATATTTTATTGTTTTTGGTTAAATCACTAATTGAAGATAAATAATACAGGACTGTAGGTTGGTGATTGGTGATTGGTGATTGAGCACATAGGAAGATCTGGACCACCGTTGAACTGAGATTACGGACAATTATTTCAGGCAAGTGAAACTTGCTCGTTGATTGTTAGGCCATGTTTAGGCCATTTTGTGAATTTTGTGTAAAAGAGGCTAGGCGATGAAATGATAGTCGCCTAGACACCATGCTTGATCTATCTTGATAACGAAGGTAGATCCAACACCCTTTCCATGTTATGATTCATGCATATCACATGTCACGTTTATTTTGATATAACTGTACGCAATTCAATATCTGCTATTATACTATCATGTTGCATTTCGCATGTCATTTCATGCATTGAATGTTTTGTCGTGAATGTGTAGCACACTATACAAATGAAATGTAAGCTGCAGCGAGTAGGATTTTGACTCCTATATCATGTAATGAGGCTAGGTGCACCCCTATGCCAAATAAAGATCACTTCCTGGCTCGTGATCCAGAAGATGAGCGCCAGTTCATACACGTGGAGGGGTAGGATTAAGCGATCACTCAGCGTAGAAGTGTGCTCGTACAACAACTTCAGCTGAAAGGCGTAAACCCTGTGCACATCGTGAATGCATGTTTTTCGTGAAATCGTGAACATTGTTTAGTAGCTCTTGCTACGATGTGTCATGCATTGCAAAATATCATGTTCATGTTTAAACTGCTGCATTCATTAAAATATTATGCCATGACATAATCATTTTAAACTGCTAGTTGCATTCTTTTCTTTTTATGATTCCTTGCACAAAAGTCTCCCTTTTCTTTTTTTGGAGATTTTTGCTGACAGGTGCCCTTTTCTCTTTGGGTGTCACATGTCAGGCTTTGGGTCCGAGGTAGTTGCTGAGGCCTACCAGGTTGCTGACGTCAGTTGGATGCTTTTGCTGACGTCCAGTTCGAGGATAACGGAGACCAGTCTTAGTCTCAGCTGGAGGTTTTTCTTAGTTGCTGTTTGTTTTCCTTATAACTGCTGTTAGGTTGTTCGATGCATAGCACCTTATCTTTGTTTTAGTTTCGGCCATGCTTGGGGCCTTTCTTTTTAGACTCCTGTTCTCTTTTATAACGTTGTCTGTGGATGTTTGGAATAATGAAATGGATGTTTTGAATGTTGGTTATTTTATTGCCTGCGTTTATATTTATTATTGTTGTTGTTTCATTGCAATGCAAGAATCTGCGAATAGATGAACACACAGACGCTTATCAGACTGTAGCTTCACAGCTCTAAGTCTGAGCAGACCTCTTCGCGTCTCGTCTTCCATACTTGGGAAGCGGGGCGTGACAGACAATGGCCATTGTTGAATCCTTGGGCCGTCATTCGAGTGAAGAGTCATGTTATTGCCAACAATCCCACCAAGATACTCTTCAGTCCACCAAGTTATTTTCCGAGCCAATTATTGTAGCCAAGCATCCCCCTAGTCAACACACACGTGCCATTTGCCCGTTGCGCTTCCTAGCTCAAGGTGGTAATCGATAATGGCTCATAATTGACGGGAGGAGTGGGTGACAGTTACCCCTATTGATGAGGGATGATCGTGCCACCATAATTGGTGACCGTTAGCGTCACTTAAAAGGCTCCGAAGTCGATAAATACTAAGAGAAAGATCAGAAGTGGGGACCCAGATGTATGAAAGATCTATTACTTTCATATTCTACTTTTCACTCTATATTTCGTCATCCAAACAACTCGCAGTGACTGACTCGAGGGGAACCTCCGTGGGATGATCTCGACAACGCCGAGTCTTTCCTTAAGTTCCCATTCCAACTTAAGCTTTGGGGTGATTTGGGCCGTAATTCAAATCCGACCGCCCTGACGTTCATTTGTGGTGTAGGAGATCAAGACATGACTCAACTGAAGGGTCGAATGATCGCTTTCGTCATCAGCGGCTCAAGCAGCCAAAGGGTCGAACGATCGTCATATTTGTCTACTGGGTCGAGCGAGCTTCCGCACTGCATCCTTGTTCATATCACCATAGACCCTGGTTCTACTAACAGAGCGTCACACTCTACCAGCTGACGAGGCTCCACCTTTACAGAGAATTCCACATCAGTCCTGATACCGTTATTGCCAATTTTGGCTTTAATAATATCAGATCCATATTCGAATCATTTTCATCCTTAAATAGAACCATGTTGGTAGCGTGGGAATTTTTGAACAGACTGTCCATATTCATTTTTCTAAATAAGAAACAACGTAAAGGTTTTATTTCTAAAAGACCCCATTGAAAACACCCCTAGCGAGGGTGGAGTATCCCCCTCCTCTTTAAAATCCATGCATCCACCTGCCCTTTGGCCGAGTGGTATATCTTCCCTCTCGGTAGTCTTAGGGCCTCTTCTTTTGCATGGAAAGATGCCGTGAAAGTTGAAATTGCACCATTCATGCACTATTCGTGCACTGTTCACCAACTTTCCACTATGGCATGTTTTTTGCTGGAAAATGAAAATGGGAAAGTTTGCTGACGTGGTGGGCTGATTTGATGTTTTTTGGGATTCCTGAGTATGATTTGTAATCCTAGCTTTTTGAGAGGGAAGTTGAGGCAAGTTTGGATTTGTGGGTCCCACTATCTCTCTCTCTCTCTCTCACCAACTTTCCACTTTCTCATTCCAACTTTCTACTACCAAAAGAATACAAAAAAGTTGTGTGGACCACACTTTACTTTCCCAACACCACTTTCCATACAGCTTTCCATCCAAAAGAACACAAAACTCCATTTTCTCTCTCCTCAGAGTCTAAACTTTTCCATTTCAATTTTCAAGCAAAAGAATGTCCGCGGGATCGATCCCGCGTGTGTGGCTTCCCGATGTACCCAAAAAAAATCCATGCATCATTATGGATGCCACATACTCTGAGTCCCACATTGGCGCACATTGATGTGGGGCCCACCCAGATTTTGAGGCAGTACATGTGTGAGACGCTCCAATGTTGGTCTTTAAAGAAAATTATACATTTACTTTCTCCAAAATGGAAAGCAAAAGAGATGGTTTTTGACAGTCAGTTACCGAGTTGTGATCAATTAGAGTAATAAAAATTACTCAGACACTCTCAAATCTTTTTGTTCTTCTTTTATTCATTCATCATCCCGATTGTTTACGGGTGTTTTCTCACCACTGAATCGTTGACCGAAGACTATACGATCAACGTGGTCAAGGGGTCGGTTGAGATCCCTTGGGCACGCCAAGCACACGTGCGCTCAGCGTGGGTCAGAGATGGAGTCGAGGTCGAGCGTGAGATTCGGGCAGAGTGTTGGTCCTCGGCCGAAGCAGAGCGGAGTGGAGCCTCGACTCTGTGAGATAGGCTCGGCCTCGGTTGGACGCGCGTCGAGGGATAGCCTCGACGCCTCGTTCGCTGCTCGGTCTTCAGTCGGTTGCCACGCTTGCCAGCAGTGGGGGTGATCGTCTGGCGCTGAGGGGTAGCCTCGGTGCCTCGGTCAGCTTTTTCCTGAATAGACGAGAAACTCGTCAAGGGGGCCGGACCTTGGTACCGGTCGAATCCCCTCCGATGCCTAAGCCAGATCAAGGTCTGAAGAGTACTCGGCTGGGTAGGTATGACTCGAGAGGAGATCAATACGCTGACCCTTGGCGCAAGCAGGCGGAGGGAGAGAAATGACGGAAGCCAAAGTCGTTGATGCAATACCTCAGATCTGTATACCTGGGATTCGATCCCCTTCTTGGTCGTCCTTCCGGTCCTTTTATGGAGCCTGGCCCACGTTTGTCCCCAACCCACTCACCCACGTTGTCCGCCCCTTCACGCCCCCGAGATCCGTCCCCACGATGTTGCCTGCCTGCGTCATGGGGGAGTCGATTACGGGGCTCCTTAACGGACATTAAGGCTTCGCGCTTTGGAAGGAGTGGTTATCCCTGGTGATCGTGGGCTGGTCATGAGCATGTCGGGCCGTGGATGATTCGGGTCTGAGATTTCCAGTGGGTCTTATAGATCGGGCCGTACCTTCTTCGTGGGCCTCCCGCCCTCAGGTTGGGCTTGAGCCCCTCGGTTCCGAGGTCGCTCCGAAATAGGCATATCACCGATCATATCGTGTTATTCGAATCTGATGGCCTACAGTTCAAATATCAACACTTTTTGTAAATAAAAACAAAAACAAAAAACAAATACAGTGTTATTCTTCCATTTGGCATTCTTATCAGATGTCTGCAAATCAAAGGAATGATTGTGATGTGCCTGTGTATATGCATATTGATCAGAAGTTGTGGTATATTCCAAAATTTTCTCATCCATTCAATCATTTGAATTATTGCTGATGATAGTTGTATCCTTCTCATTCCCAGCAAAACAAAACAAAACAAAAACCAAAAAACAAGATAAAAATTCATTATTCACAGCTAGTCCTACAGTTTGAGTATTTTGGCTATAGTGAGCCATGATATGCTGCATGAATAGAGCTTAAATTAATATATTTTGATATACTAAGTCGAACCCTTGTAATAACATTTTAATTTTATGATGTATGGATTGTAACAATAAGATGATGATAAACATTGACAAAAAAAATTATTCTGCAACTTTGGAGTTAGTAACTTGGTATCCTTGGAATTTTATGATCTCTTGAAGAACTACTCTTGAGGAGCTGCTACTGGCTTGCTCAAGTCCAGGGAAAATTGTAATCTCGTATACTTGTTTTACATGCATTACTATCTAAAGTTTTTTCTTCTGTCAAATTAAGATTTTTCAGACCGTTGGCTATAATTTCACACAATGTGTTTGTATGTCTAGTCTACCTATCCTTTTCTTAGAGCCTATCAATTTCTTTAGTGAATCTCAATGCAACCTTATCTTCAAAAACTATTGAAGGATGCTTAGTACTAATAATGGCAAAGAATATTCCGCAATTGTACAGATACTTGAAGCCACATTCAAACTGTAATGATTGGATTAGTTTCGTTAGCTAAATTTGCACTTAATCCGGGATTAAAAATAGACCAAAAAAATAAGAAATTTATGCAAATGCATTTCATTAAAAAAAATAAAGAAAGAAAGAGAGAATTGTAAGCAACCAAGCCGAGCACAAACACTTAATTCCAAAGCGAAGGGAGGGGGAAAAGACACAAAAAGGGCGGTGTTTCAACAACACACGATTGAGAGTGGGGACGCGAAAACAAACCATGCCCATTATTTAAAGCAAGAGCATGATTAGTCATTAGAGGTTGGATGTCATTATACTGATGTTAGCGATAATCGAAAATTAATTAAGAGATCAAGAAACAGATGGGGTTTAGAAAAACCGGGCACTTCTGGTCAAAATAAACTGAATACAATTTACTAAAAATTCTGATGTGTATTCAGAAAAGAGATCCATTTTGAAACCCCAGTTTGAGCAAACCAAACACAAGAAATGGAAAGATCTGTTGATAAAATACCTAGAAAACTTTCATGCCATCACTTCGAAACCAATTTGGTACGCGCAGTACCGAATTGCTCGCGTCCACAACCACTTATTCTTAAGTTTGTCATTCAAAATTTTAACCCAATTCTACCCTCAGCATGCACAACCGTTGTTGATTATTGGAGAGGACGGCAAAGGCGTCGGCGGTCTGCAACCACTGTCGGCGAAGGCGTCGACGGTCGGATCAAGAGCGAGAGAAGACTTCTCCACTTTCGATGTCCCCGATGATGACTTCTTCGCTCTCGATGCCCCTCGTCCAGCTCCATCATCATTGCCTCCGGTGATGATGTAAAGGGGATCATCACCGTCATGATCATCATCGCCGATGGCACCTCATCCATCACTGCCGATTGCACCTCCTCATAATCGGCGATGAAGGTGACTCATCATGATCATCATCAAGAAAATGGGGAGAGATCACGTCGCCGGTGACCTACGTTCAAATCTCTCAGCCAAATCTCAATCACTCATTTTCTCAATCACCCTCTCAGCAAACGGCGATGAATTGGTAAAATCCCGATCGAGCTGGAAGTTGAAGACGAGGACGATGACAGAGGAAAGAAAAAGCATCGACGACGCTGTCAATGGGGACAAGGTCGGAGATGAGGAGAGCACAAAGATTTGCCATCATCGACGATGCATTTTACAAACATCATCGGCGGTCCCTCTATCTCCCTTCGTTGTCCCTTCACCGACGACGAGATCCGATATCGGTTGTGCGCATTGAGCAAAATCACACGTAAGTGATAGCGGTTGTGAGCGCAGAGCAAAATCGCCATCTGTTGCGGGGTTTTACTCACCGCGCACAATCATGAGTATTTTCGCAAGTAAGCAATTATGAGTGGCAAACTTGTAAATAATCCGAACTCTGGTCGTGCGTAGAGCAATTCGATACGTGCGCGTAGCAACTCCCGATTTTCTTTTGGGAGTTGCTACGCGCATGCACCGAATTGCTTTCTCTCGCGCAGCAACTTACTCTCAAGTTTGCCATAACAAAATTTCTCCACTTTTAACCCCGTCGCTCATATCGGTTGTGCGCGTTGAATAAAAATCCACCGCCACCGCGGTTTTGCTCAACGCACACAACCGTTATCCACCTCTTTAGTGTGCACAACCATACAGCGTGGAAGACGACGACGACGAGAAGCTTTTTCATGGGTTCGGATTTTGTCAAATAAAGACGACGAGAAGCTTGATCTGGTTTTTATGACTCATTTCATGACCCATGAAATGGCTTCGTTTGACCAATCTTTTGGAGACGGAGACGACGATTTGAGTTTTATGACTCATTAGCCCAAGCCTCTCCATATACGTTATTGTCGCCACCCCCGGCATCGCTGCCGACGTCAGCCACGTCAGCACCCGCCCCCTCGTCTCAGAGTTCATAGGCTAGGAGCAGCTCGGTAGGGCCCTCGTGGGGTCTAATCTCGTCATCCCCCTCTTCAGCAAAATTGAGATGAAGACAGCAGCGACGGAGGGGGCTTGATGTTTAAGTCGCCTCACCTTGGCGCTGGGCCTTATTCTAATTCTCATGTTTATGTCGGGACGACGGAGGGAGCATCTTTCAAAATATAGAGCTTGGCGATGGGCGACGGCGGCAAAGTCTCCGATCTCAAGCTTGAAGAAGAGTAAAGCCAGCGTTGCAGCGAATCTCGCCCCTTGGCCCGATGATAGGAAAAGCTGGGTAGTCGGAGGAGGGGCGTCGGAGGGGGCTGGGGGAGATGACCGCTGCCACCACGACAGGGCTGGCGGTGTCATCATGGCCAGCATGTCACGTTTTGCTCACCGCACACAACGGAGCAGTTTGGTTATTAATTTTTGTCGTGCGCTGATGAGAAATTTTGAATGGAAAATTTGTAAATTAGTCGAACTCTGGTCGTGTGCAGAGCAATTCGGTATATGCGCGTAGCAGCTCCCTTTTCTTTTTTTAGAAATTAACACCATAGATAGAACCCAAAAAAGTTTTTGGGAGTTGCTCCGCGCGCGCCCATGGTTTTACTCGCGTGTACAACCATTATATCATTTATTTCCAAGTTTGCCACTCAAAATTACTCATCGCGCACAATCATTCAAAAATTCCGAAAATGCACCAGTTGTGCGCGTGGAGTAAAACGGCCGACCGCTGGGGTCAAAGCCGCCCCCTCCGCCGCCTCTCTTCATCTTCCACAGCCCTCTTCTTTGCCCCTCCTTCGCCCTCTCTGCCTCATCCTCCGACCTCCCTTGCTCCTCTACGCCCCCTCCCCCGACTACTCCGACCCGCCCCCTCTGCTGACCCTTTTCATCTTCCCCTGTCCCCTCCTTTGCCCGCTCCACCGCCACCACCCCATCCTCCGACCTCCACAGCCTCTCCGTCGCCCCTCGTACGACTACCCAACCCTGCCCTCGCTCTCTTCGCTGCTCCCTCCTTCAACTCCCACCCCCTCTATCGCCTCCCGGCGTCCCCCTCCACGCCTCCCCACCGCACATACCGACCTCTAAAATCCCGTCGTCGGGAGGAGGCGGTAGAGGGGTAGAGGGAGACGAGAGTAAAATATGTGTAAATTTTAAATGGCAAACGTGTAAACAAGTGGTTTCGCGACTGAGTAAAACGGCAGGTGCCCGAAGCAATTCCCATTGTTTTTTTTTGAAAAAAATAAGAAAAGAACCCAAGAAAGAAAAGAAGAGGAAAAAGAAGTTGCGCGTGTATGTTTTGGTGTCAAGTCTTAAAGGGTTTAGGTCCACCCGCTGGTGGTTCGAGGATAGCGAGCACCTTACAGCAACTACACCGACTCTTACTGTGTTTGTGTTTCTGTTTGGTTGACTCTCCCTCTCCTCTCTCGCTCTCTCTAGCTCTCTCTCTATATGCCGTCACGAGCAAGAGAGAATGTTGGCTTCCATGAGATAAAGGGAAAGGCAGCATTTTTATTTTTTATTTTTACTAAAATAAAAAAGGAAGAAAAATTCAAAAGAAAAACAGTTGGGTGATTGATTATTTTTATATGTGTGGTGGTTATTGGGTGGTGGATTTATAGTATTTTTTTTTGTTTTTTATGGCTTATTATATTATCAGCTGAGAGCTGAGCTCTCTCTCTCTCTCTCTATGAAAGGGGCTGCTGCTTCTTGCTTCTTTGTTGATTGATACTAAATAAATAAAAATTGTTGATACTATTATTATTATTGAGCCTTGGGATTGGTTTTGTCCCCAAATTGGGAGGTTCTCTCTCACAAAGATCAGCTGTGAATCCTTGCTTTCCTGCTCCCCACAAGGTTAGCACTTCTCTCAGCTTTGTATAATTTTTCTCTCTCTTTTTCTCCCGTCTCCTTCTCTTTTTGTTCCTATCTTGTAGTTATTAAAGCTTGAATTATTTTTTTATTTGTCCAATTTATCATCTTTGTGCTATTGTTATTGCCTGTTGTTCTGTTTCTGCTGTTGATGTGGGTTCTTTGTGCAGGGCAGTTGTTGTTCTATTTTGATTTTTGTGTGTGGGTAAATGGGGCTTCAGTTTGTGGCTCTTCAATTTTGTGGATAATTGGTTTTTTCTACTAGTGGATAAGGTCTGATCTTTCTCTGATTTATGTTCAGACAATTTCTTATTAAAAAAATTGTTTCAGAATTATTAGAAGGGAAGCGGAAGTTTTAGTTGGTTTTTTTGTATCGAGCCAATTTCGAATTTTTGAGGTTTAAAGCTCAAGGGATTAGTACATCCGATTTTTTATGGGGTTTAAAATTATTAATACAATTATTTTGCACCGCAGCAGCTAAAGGAAAGGGATAGCATAGTGCTTGGATTTTTGGCATTTGCTCCTTCTTTTATTAATTAAATTTTATTTGGGTAAGTCTTGGCTAAGAGAGATTTTTTTTTGCCATTTTAACTAGTTGAAAAGAGTCAATTTTTAATAGGAATATTGGCTTTTGTGGGTTTAGGTAAGAATTTCGCTTCATCTTTTCGATTCTCGAACGCTATATCCTTTATTCATTAGTAGTGGAAAAGATTGAGGTTTGATCTGATCTAGGTTTTGTTTTAGGTACTAGTGAATGTATGAAGCTAGCCATGCTTTGATTAATTTGCAAGCACGCAGTAATCTAATATCATTCTGTTTTTTTTCCAGATTAACTGCAAAATTTTGCATCTTCAAGGCCACAGTTGCAGCACGACAAAGATTTGTTCATTGCGATTACAGGTGAATGCCTGAAGCTGCAGCCTTGGCTCATTATCTTGCCTTGGCCTGAAGCTGAAGCATATAGTTTAATTTATTGAGTGATATAGCATCCAGATTAATTCTGTTAATAAAGCCACAATGTCCTACATGTTGTTCTTTTGCATTATCAAATGATTGATTGAACTATTGACTTCTTACCATTCTGTTAATTCCATTTCTTTACACCGTTTATTTTAGGGAAATTTTCTTAAATAAAAGGACCTTAGCTGAAAAGGCTTGAGAATTGATCTTTGCCCGTCTTATGGTGAAGTTGTCTGCTCCGTCTTGCCCAAATTGTATTGATTTGCTGTCCAACGTTCCCAAGCAGTGAAGTTCTTTAAATTTGCCCGGTAGCAAGAAGGAACTGAATGGCTACTTTCTATCAGAGTTCTACGAACCAAAGGGATGCCATTCCAAACCTTTACACGAGAGATTCGGGGGACACTTTGTATCCCGAGTCTTCGGTTGGTGGCAACATGATGTATTTCAATTTTGCGTCGTCTGGTCCATTCTCAGATATGTTGGCTAGCGGTAATGAATCCCAACCAAACTGCACTGCACTTCCTGTTATCTCACAAGAATCATCTATGAGCGTACATGCTTATAACACGTGGAGGGATGGTAGGAATGAAATGTTGTTAATGCAAACGAATGGTGGCTCCATGGATGGTGAGAATGAGCTCGTTCGCGGCTCTGTTGTCTTTAACGGACAAACCTTGTCTTTGCAGCAGTCAAATTTCTCTAATGTGCAAGGTCAAGGATTGTCTCTCAGCCTTGGCACACAGATTCCAATGTCGTCGTTTAAGTACCAGCCGTCTAATTCAGACGTCTCCATGTTGAGCCCTCATCAGTCATCAGGTAATGGAGAGTCATGCAGAGATGATAATTCTAGAAACAAGCTTTTGCACGCTAATGCCTCTCCGTATGGACTTACAAATCTCACGAGCAATATTTCAAATTCTAAGTATCTCAAAGCTGCTCAAAATTTGCTCGATGAAGTTGTTAACGTCCAGAAAGCTTTGAAGCAGAAAACGAGCAAAAGCCAAAATTTCAACACTTCCACGGGCTGCAAAGATAATGATGGAGCATCAAAGAGTGATGGGGGGCCCTCAAACCCCCAGGAATCAACAGCAAATTCATCTAGTGAGCTTTCACCTTCTGAAAGACAGGACCTTCAGAACAAAGTCACGAAGCTTTTGGCCATGTTAGATGAGGTACAGATTCATTTCCAACTACTTTCTGATTCATTGATCATAGCCGCCCTGTTTGTAAAATCAATTTAGAGTTTATTTAGTTAAATATATAGTGCAATTAAATGGTGACTACTTTTAGTACTAGTAAATAATATAAGCTAGATTTATCTATATGTTGAAGGTATGCTTTTCTACTTATGCTAGAAATTGTTTAGGTATAGTCTTTTTAAAGAGAAATGAGTTCATTCTTGTTTATCCACGGTTTTCATGTTTCCAAGATACTACATGTTTTATTCAACCATCCTTTTTACTGTTTCTTAAAGTTGACAAATGGATTTATAAATTATGTGCCCATCTGCTTTACCCGACTTTTGTTAGTTATGGGTCCACTACGAATTGGCCTTTAGTTCTGGCAGCAGATTAAAGCCAATCTCTCATTACTGCTAAGGCTTACAGCAGCCAGAATATCATTTAGTCTAAAGATGTAATCTGACATTTGTGGCTTATCCATCTGAAGTAAGGTTTATGTAGTTTTGGAACTTCCAATCTTTGCATCAAAGAAAATAAACAGTATACAATCAGAAGGTCTTTTGTGCTTCTATTTTTATCTCTCTCATTCAGCGATGAATGCGATCCTTTCATATTATCAAAACTTGAAACCTTGGGATCACATTAATCGTGGATTATTCTCATTTGCTTATTTTGGTTTCAATTCATTGTACAAGATCATTGATGGTTTGATCAGCCCTGGTTGAATAAGACTATACTCCAGCAAAAAGAAAAAAAGAAGTCCTAAAGTGCAATCAAGTAGGAAATCATAAAATCTTAGGAGATGATGGTCATTTGCTTTCTTGTATTACTTAGATTTTTCTTTTTCTTTTTTGATTCATCATGAAAGCAGTAAAGAACACTTGACCTCACTCAACGGGAGGGAGGTCACATGGGTCGTGGAAATGCAAGGACTTAGATTTTTCAATGAACGTGGTTCTGTACATCGGCTTATTCTGTGTCATTTTCTCTTTTTTTTTTTTGATGAATTTATGATCTGACAAGGTACAAATGAAAAGAATGACCGTGGGTGCCTATATCAAGGTGTTCCCAATAATTGATTGTCTTATGCGTTGGTTTACACAATATGCCATCATCTCATATCCTTCCTTTTCTTCTGGAACTTCTAAGCCAAAGTTCAATGCATGCAATCTAATATCTTTTAGGGAGGCACCACTGATTGGTGAGCCTTACACGATTGTGCAAAGCATATACTGTTTGGACAGAGCTAACGCATATACTGTTTGGACAGAGCTAACGGTATCTGACTGGTATTAGCACCGTTATGGCCTATATCGGGCCTTTCTCTCAATATGTATAAGGCCCAGTCTATCATGATATCATCCTTATGAATTGACTTGAATCCAAAAAAAAGATGCAATTTGTTTCTTTTTTTCTTGGTCCTTTTCCCTCTGCGGATGGGTTATGTTCTGTGGAGATATTTGGACAGCAAAACATTGTATTCTAGCTCTTTCACTAATGTTCAAGCCTTCTTGGAGATTGCCTTAATTCTTGGTGCCAAAGATTCACATTTATTCTATATTTTTGCTTGTGAAATAACATATCTTTCAGTCCAAGTTGTTGTTGATTTAGAAGCTAGTGACTAGTGTGCATGTGTGTCAGCATCAATTTTATTCGCCACCACGTGTCTAGGTTTGTTGTTTATTCACAGTTTAAGTTATGAAATCGGGTTTCAGCGGAGCATGATGTTGGTTATAATTTCTAGCGGGTTGAAGGCTTTACTAATTTTTGCTTTCTTTTCTTCTTCCTACATAACGTTTGGTCAGTTGGCTTGCTTCCAGTTAGATACGTAGCTTGGTTAGTTGTTAGAAAAGATCTAGATATTGTAGTTCTATTGTGTTATGTTATGTGTTTATGATTCTGGTATCACGTGGTTGCTGGCAACCAGCTTCCTATAAGCTGTATGCTTGCTTAGCTAGCCATACCACATAAAACAACGATTGCAACTAAAAAATTGGACTTAGGAGTGGATCAATGCCCAAGTTAATAACGGTAAATTTTCAAAGTTTGTGGAATCCAATTTTTGGAGGAATATGGATTGGTTAAATGGGTTAAGTTGGTGTACTGCTGCAGTTGGGGATCTGATATTGATTTTATGTATAAACTTCGTCGCCCATTGTTAGGCAAAATTAGATGGCATTGTGGTTAAATCCCAGTTAGCAACTGAAACAAGTTGGCAGCAAAAAAAATCAGTGTGTCCAAACAATCACTCAAGGATTTGAAATTTGTGTAGCACGATAGATACAGTTAGTTTCTAGGACTGCCGATGCCATGTTCTATATTCTTTAACTTTTCCAGTTCACAAGGAGACTGTTAAGATTGGGTCAAGTGATTTTCCATCATTGAGAAATTTATGTTCATATATAGGCTGCACAAGGAAGGATATATTTCTTGTTAACATGCTGTCCATGATCTGATCCTAATCATGGTCAGCAAAGTTTTGTGGTGACATTATGTAGCTCATATATATTGGGGCTGATGATTTTGATCCAGCAAGTTTCCATTGTATGTTGCATAAGTGGAGACATCCGGAGCCTTAAAACATTGTATAAATTCTTTTTCCATTAATAGAGATGTGTATCCCGACACAGCATACTGGTTGAGCCTATAGTGGTTGGGCAATGGGTCCGGGCTTCTGTTCTTGCTTACACATCTGAGCTGATCTTTGGGCTATCCTTTATCTCAGTAGTCCATGATAACCTGGTGTGCCATTCTGTAATATTTTTCTCTCTTGGTCTCTTGGTTTCACAGATCTGTATCTTATTCCCAGTTTTATGCATTATATTCAAGTTACATTTTTTTAAAACATCAGAATGGCTTTGTTCACACGTTTTCCAATCTATTAGTGTTGAAGTAGCATTAAGGACCATATCTGTTACAAAAGTACATTCAGCATAGTGCCTCACTGGCATGGGGCCACAGTGCATTCATCAATCTCTTTGAAGGTTTTGTAGTGATATATATATATATGTTTGTATATTGAAGTTGATATGCACATTAATCTCTGTCCGTCTTCTTATTGAATTGAGTATAAAATAGAATAAATTATATTTACTGCTTTACCATATTCACCAGTGAATCGCATGCATAAAAGGCCAGAGTGGAAAATTTTGGAAGTTTGATGATGAGAGGGGAAGCTTGTCAAAGTTGGATCCTTAAAGATGTTACCTTAGGGATGCTGAGGTTTTTAGTTGAACTATCCCTTAATGGATCAAAGATTAAGAGAGTACGACAAGGCTAAATTTTGAACGATTATTGGTCTATAATCTGGAACATACTGGTATAGATAGGTTGATCTCTTTTCCATGCGGTACCTGAGACTTGTTGTTATTGCAAAACTTCTAAATTGAACACATATGTTTCCATTCGTTATCCATGCATACTCATTTGATTGGATGCACCTAAGGTTCCTTACATATTTCTTCATCAACTTGATTTAGTCACTGGGTTGACCTCGTATTTTTAAATGACACAACAATAAGAAACATCAACTTTCAGCATTCTTCACACATTTAATTGTTCTGATTTCACTATACTCCACTTCATGAGTTTTGACTCTTTCAGTATGATGGATGAATGGATTTGTTCCTATTGGTTTATTCACTCCTATTAACAAAATATTAGGTTAGTTTTCTCATAAAACAGAAGCCCTTAGAAAAAGTAGAGAATCATTCAGGTTCAGAAGGTGAGAAGCAAGAAAGGGCTTAGTGCAAAGGCAAACCTAAAAACCAGTTTTAAATGTCGCTGGAGAGATGCTAGCATTTTCATTCTATTGAATTAGCTGTGTCTTGGGTGTCAATAGCTACATTATGGACTCTATTTGGTTGGCCTGAATGAACACTTATGGATTACATGAAAAAAGATGTTCTATTTGTTAATTTAAAGGAGACGGATCCTGACAGAGCTGAATGGAAGACAAGATTCATGTAGCTAACCCCAAAAGTTTGACCCAACGGTTCTCTCATTCTTGTTGCTGTTGTTTTTGGCATGACATCAGGCTGTTGTAGAGGTCATGTTTGGTTGCATTACGATTAACCTTTGAGACGACTTTTTGTAGTATATGTTGTTTTTTGGTCTCTAGGTCCTGGCTTTTTAGCCTGAATGTTTTTTTGGTGCCGGGATGATTTGGTAGATTGGTGGTATACATGGTATAATTTTTCTTAGCTTTGAAAGTGATTGTCAGACATCCAGATATACCCATGTTTACCATTAAAAACGCAAGCATGCACTGATTCAAGAAGAAGATTGGGCTTTATTAATATGCTAATTTCCTTGCTCTGAAATTCACAAATTTGGGGGTTTTTAAGTAATTGGAATTAAGACATCCAGGATAATCCTGCGCGTGTGTTGTGTCATTGATTATCCCAGAAAGGCAATAAGTTCCATGAACTGAAAGAATACACATGTTTAGATTTTATAAGATTGTGTACACCATTTGAGTTGCTAGTAGCGACTTAAATTGCTTTAAGTGGATGGCTGCGTTTGAAGAACTGTGTATCTCTTGTTAACTGATTATTTTGATACAGTTTGATTCGTCATTGCCAGTTTGTCTGTTGCTTGCTGAAACATAGAAGTGATGAGGATATGTGTTTCGGTAGTTCTATCTTGAGGCTTCTAATGACTAACAATATGCAACCAGTTTAACCTACATTGTAAAATTCTGTATTCATTAACGACGAGTTGAATATACTACCAATGGCAGGTTGATAGAAGGTACAAGCAATATTACCATCAGATGCAGATTATAGTGTCATCTTTTGATGCAATAGCAGGCAGCGGTGCTGCTAAACCTTACACTGCACTTGCCCTGCAAACAATATCTCGGCACTTTCGCTGCCTCAGGGATGCTATCAGTGGTCAGATTCAGTCGACCCGGAAAGTTCTTGGAGAGCAAGAGAGCTCAAGCACAAAGGGTTGTGGCATATCTCGCCTTCGTTATATAGACCATCATTTAAGGCAACAGAGGGCCATGCAGCAGTTCGGTATGATGCAACCACATACTTGGAGGCCTCAAAGGGGGTTGCCAGAAACCTCGGTTTCAGTTCTTCGAGCTTGGCTTTTTGAGCACTTCCTTCATCCGTAAGCCCGTTTAAGTCCCTCATTCTCCGAGTCCCCTTTTCTACGCCTTTTCTTTTGTCAATTGCTTATCTATCTTCTGTATTTTCTCCAGTTACCCAAATGATTCCGAGAAGTCGATGCTAGCAAGACAGACAGGATTGACGAGGGGTCAGGTATATTCAGTTTCTTTGGAGGGAAACATTCGATGTTAATGGAAATGAAAAATCAAAAGGATATATTGGCCATGCCATCCTCTAATCTTTTGTCTGAAAAAACACAGCTTAGTGAAACTAAGCAGATCCCATACAATATCATCATCAAATCTTAGAGATGAATTTGGTGTGTGCCTTCAACCAAAGGACTGAAATTGTTATGTCCTATTCTGACTAAATGAGATTTATATTTAGTTTCATAATTTGGCATATTTTGCACCTCATATTCGGCCGTGTTCGAAACGGTATTAATTAATAGAACAGGCATAGTGGCCAACTAGCTTCACTGATAAATTTTAGTCCTACATAAGAGCTTATTTCCTTGGCGTTTACTATTTTATGTGCACAGGTCTCAAACTGGTTCATAAATGCACGAGTTCGTCTATGGAAGCCCATGGTAGAGGAGATGTACAAAGAAGAATTCGGTGAGACCGAAATTGATTCAAATTCTTCTTCAGAAAATGCGCCCAAAGGCAAAGACGAGATGAGATCATCTGAAGACGGGGGAGACTTGCTTCAAAGCCCCGGGTCTGACCCATGCCCAAGAAACAGTAGCCAAGTCCACTTTGCTGATTCTTCCAAGTCCAACCTAACACACAACATGGAAATTGGCGGCGGACCCGGATTCCAAAACGAGGCGGCAGCGGCCGATGATGCCTACAGAGCTCTCAGATTGGGGGATCAAAGGCCGACCGTCGAGGACTGCAGCCTTCTGCAGGACGCCATCACGCAGTCCGACAACAGCGGGAGGTTCATGGCCTATCATCAGATGGCCGAAATGGGGAGGTACGCGAATGCTGGCAGCGTGTCCCTCACATTGGGCCTCCAGCATTGCGATGAAGGCGGACTCGCTGCACCAGACGGTCATCAGGGCTTTATTGCGGTGAGAGGGGATGACATATACAGCACCGCAGGTCCTTCCCTAGGATTCGGACCGTCCCATCTGTTACATGATTTTGTTGCTTGAAAACTGTTTGTATATGCAATGTAGGGTGTTAGAGCAATTGAAGTCTTATGGGAGTGAGAATAACAAGCGTAATCCTGCTTGCAAATTGTTGTTGAAGGAAGTGACACTAGTATGAAACATCACAGTGTAATGTGTAAAAGGGAGTGGTTGGTATATATATAGTTGTTAGGTTGGTGTAAAGATTATGTAATATATGTGTGATATAAAGAACCAAACATTTTGCATGTGAGATCTAAAGATTTTACAGAGAATGAATCCTTCTCATGATCTAATGCGTCAGTATCAGATGCAGCAGCCGTATTGGATCATGGCTCAGGAGAGTTGATGAATCACTGACAGCTTGTGCTTGTCTGAAGACCTGAGATGGTGATCAGCAAGTACTTTTGCAGTTATTGTCAACTAATTGAGATGGGACAAAATCCCACATCTCTGAGAGCTGATTGTGATGGGGATTGCAGACTGTCAATTGAAGTTCTTAATGTGCACATCACATACATCATAGGACTTCACAAGGGCACAAAGCAAAGTGATGATGTGAAGTTGAGATTTCATTTCATTTCTATTGGTTCAGATTTCTGAGACTGTTAAAAGGTGGTCCTAAGCTTTGAAGGTGAATGCTGTTAAAATGGAGTGAGGCCCGAGGGAGTGAGAGATGAGGATAGCTTTGTGGTGCATCTTATCTTCCTCGATTCATTAGCTGGCTATACATAAAATGATTGCTTGTATTCTGTTCTCCCAGTAGAGTGGACCACCTTTTCTCAGTACAAAGATTTACTACTGTCCCCCTATGAGCTCTACTTTTCAGCCAAACATAAAGTGCAATTATAATCTAGAACTAGAAGTAACATGCGCACAAAAGTACATGGAGCAAAAAAAAAACCTCATACGAAGAGGATGCGGTGAACGCGCGCAACCGAAAAGGAGTGAGAAATGTGTGTGCGTGCCGATATCATCGGGGTCAAAAAGTGCAAAGTTTGTGGGTTAAAACGCAAAAAACCTTGGGTGGCAAACATGTAAATAAGTGGGTGTTTTTTTTGGTTTTTTTGGGCTGAA
Source organism: Scilla litardierei (assembly GCA_030789695.1). Taxonomy (NCBI): domain Eukaryota; kingdom Viridiplantae; phylum Streptophyta; class Magnoliopsida; order Asparagales; family Asparagaceae; genus Scilla; species Scilla litardierei. Next base: position 30,608,420 of record CM061141.1, read on the forward strand.
TGGCAAACATGTAATTAAGTGAGTTTGGTGGGTTTTTTCTAGGCGACGTCAAACATGTAAATAAGTGGCTTGGGTGGGGGAGTTTTTGGGCGAGTTGGAGGGGGTGATGTGGAGGGTGGAGCCCACATTTCTCCTAGTCATATTTTAGTCTCCACCTAGGACAACTTCACCAATTGTATAACAGATCTGTCACAGTATTAGGATTAACCCTTGTCTAAAAAGGTGAGCAAGCTTCGGGTTTAGGATTTGAAAATGCCATAAAACATGGGTAATGGTTTTTGGATCCGGGTTAGCAGACCTCGAGTTTTGATTGGTCAGAAGAGTATTTAAAAATAAATAAAAAACCACAAAGCAACAAACTCTCCAGTTTATGCATGGTTTCTAATCTAGCCAAGAGCATCAGTTTCTTTGAAAGCATAAAATGCCACAAGAATAAGAATCCAGATAAGAAAGATTTGCACAGTGGGGTGATGATTTTGTCTGCATCATCTCATCACCATTGGAACTACTACTGGTGATGGGCCGCAGTGCTGGTGATCAATAGATTTTATTGTCCTTTTTTTAAAAAGCAGAGACAGAGAATGCAAGAAGCAGTGGAAGTACTTAGATTAATGTGAGACCAAAACATGTGATCTCTCTATCAAATGTCAGTGAGCAGAAACATGGACCAAAAAAGCAAGCAATCATTGCAAAAGCAAGAACCATCATCTCATCAGTTACATATACATAAAGAGAAGAGAATGACTCTATACACCTTTGAGTTCGGTATATGGAAGTGACACAATTCCTTAAAAAGAAAGAAAACATAGTAGAAACGCTATGTTGTGACCCTATATTTGATTTGGAGATTGCTATATACATCGAATCATCGGGTTTAGTGATGTGATTTGTTTCCAAAAAAAGAAATAAATTAGGAGAAAAGATGGTTGTGAAGTGACAAATTGATGATTAATTTTCTTTTTTGGAAACATGTCACCTCATTGCAACGATTTTCGGTGTATATAGTTCAACTCTGATTTTTATCCCCAATTTTGGAAGGTAGTCACCTCCTTACACCGAATTCCCGGTGTAGATAACAATTCTCATACATAAATTACATGGTCAAAATCAAGATCAAATAAGGACTAAATGCATCGTGTTATGATTATTTTCCATTTTTTGAAAAAAAAAATGTCAAATCATTTGTCTAATCATATATTTTTTCCATTTTTGAAAATAATCAGCTAAAATTTGAGGGGTATTTAGCACTTCTCAAGCAAGCAAATCCCGAAAAAAAAAACCCACTTTTTAAAAAAGAATTAGAAATAAACTGTGCACACAATGCACGGGGACGAGCTACACACATACACATGATGCAGGTCCGTGCAAAGCGGTAAAGGAGAGAAGAGTGAGTGTGCGTGTGTATCTTCTAGTAGTAAAAGGAAAAAAATAGGGGATAAAGTGCAAAAAACATGAGATGAGAGGTCAAAGTGAAAAAAGACATATGAGAAACATGTAAATAGGGAGAAGATGAATGTTTTCTTGGGGAAGTCACTTGGTTTCATGAGAGGACAGTAGCACTCATGCAAATAGTGGGAATGTGGGAGCCTTTTCTCTGGGGGTGCCACAAAAACACACACCATCATACCCAAACCCTCACCCTCACCGCATTGGGCCTATCCATAATAAGGTGGCCAAATATTGGTCATAGCTCTATCAACCATTTTGTCATAGCAGGACAACTGTAAAAGAAACTGCGCTTTTTGTTGTTTTTCGGGTATAAATATGGCCGTCGCAGTTGGATTCCTACATTGGTATGATATTGTCTGATCTGGACACACTGGCCACACAGTTTTGCTTTTGGGCTTCACTACAAAAAGCCTGAGAAAATAGGCTAAATGCCACCGGCCAAAGTTGGGTTTTAAATTTTACCACCATTTTTTAAAAATTTGATAGAATAACACCCTAACGAAAATAAGGACGAAAATACCCCCAGTCAAAATAATATAAAACCCCTTGAAAAACGAAGCGGTCGGTGGTCTTTCTCCGCCATTTTGCCGCCTAAATCGTCAACCTTTCCCGCGAAACCCATAAATCATCTCATCGTCGTCCTCGCCGACCATCCCTCCACCTCTTTTCCCGGCTACAACCGCATATGTCGAAGCTGCAATGATCCGAACCACCGAACGCACAAACCAATCGCCGCTTCTCCAACTCATTCGGCATAGCCCTCGCAAGCAGAACTCACAGCACAGCCGTACCAAGACTACAGCTCCTCTTTGATTATCGAACGAGGTAAGTGAGTAGCGAATTTTTTTGGAATTTTTTTAATTTTGGGTATCATTTTAAGGCTTTATCCTACTCAAATTCTTCGCAAATGTAAAGGATATTGATGCTCATAACACTAAACATGCATAATTGGACATTAGCATCAATATACGTTAAAATAAGTTGGAATACGCAGTAAACGCTAGTTTACGCGACATTTAGAAGCGCAAAGCAGCGCATTTCAGCGCAAATTGGCGTATATAAGTGCATATCAGTTAATTTGAGGGGATAATAGTACGTACATATCTAGGAAGCATTATAATGCGATGAGGGTCATGTTTTTCTATTTGTTGTGTAAAATACGAAGTTATAAGATGTTAAATGCTGACTTAGTGGGAAAATAATATCACTGATTGGTGTTATACGCTGACTTGGAGTTGTGCATACAACTATACGAGCATAATTGGAAATGAGCATCAATATACGGCAAAATACGTTGCAATACGCTAGTAAACGCTGGTTTACGCGACATGTAGAAGCGCAAAGCAGCGCTTGTCAGCGCAAATTGGCGTATATCAGCGTAAAGCAGTGCATATCAGTTAATTGGAGTAAATAATATTACGTACCTATATAGGAAGCACTGTTATGCGAAGAGCAGAATGGTTTTGTATTTTTCTTTGTAAAATACGATGATGTTATACGCTATTACTAATGCCACCACTACATTTTTAGGGTTTCAACAAGAATCAACCATATTCTGAGGCCAAAATCCAACTTCGAGCAAATGGATTTGAATAAAGGTGAATTTTACGATGTTATACTATGAATTTTTTGTTAGATCTGACATGCGTCAGATGTATACGTTGTTATGCATGCATAAACGTTAGAATACATGATTAACTTTCCTGCAGGTATACTTGTTCCAATTAATTATGGGGGAGAGTGGAAAAAAGGTAGTGATGGTTGTTGGACCTATGATGCATTGTTTACAAGGTATGTAAGAGTTAGCGGGTCGACAACTTACCCGGAACTAATTGATAAGATCTGTGCTGAAACTGGGATTAGTAAGGATGAGAGCATAATTGACGTGAATGCATGGATTAGTTACCCGGTGAATACCGTGATGCCGCCCTTTATAATGCTGAGGAATTCAGATATTTCAACATTCATTGAGCTCATTGCCAAGAGAGATTACAACGTTCCTTTATGTATCAGTACATCGCCAAAACCAAAGGTTGTGATAGCCCCTAGTCCGCTAGTTGTGGTAGACAAAATAAAGGTGAATGCCGTCGTGGCCCAACCAGTAAGCAAGAGCGTGAACAAGCCCATAACAGTCCCATTTGGTATCGAAGACAACAATGATGGTTGTTCTCCTATCGGTCTAGAGGACATTAAACTGACCAATCCAATAGATAATTTTGGTGGTAATGAAGAAGCGTATTCGATGCACGAAGATGAAGACGAAGAAGAAGATAGTTGTAATGACGAATTTGACAACGATGACCCCTTCAATGATGTTTGTGATGATGATTTGTATGAACGACCGGATCCATTTGCGTGTGTATGTGATGGTATGCTTGATCCATATTTTGGTGTGTTTGTGGAATCACGCCTGGCCGTACATCCAGTAGAGGGTGATCATGCAACAGAAAATATAGACAATTATGATGAATGCCATACAAACAAGCATGCAGATTCACATCCTCTCCCCATAGTCCCAACTGAGCCAGTTTTTAAAGGTATGCTGTAGTAAATTGGAACTATGTTATATTGGTGTATACTGTAATAAAGTAGATAATTGTGCAGGTAATCACAATCAAACCATCACTTGTGGTAACGATGGACCTTCTGAAGCACATTCGACCAATGTGAACGTTCATGTGATGAAGGATTTCAGCGTTGGTGAACTTGTAAGAAGCAAGTTTGAACTGTTGCTCCGACTGCGTATTATAACCGTGAAGGCGAATCGCGAGTTTCGCATTACACATTCTGACCGCAAGAGGCTTATTGCTACCTGTGTTGACAAGTCTTGCACGTGGAGGCTTAGGGGGTCAGTGTCAAAGAAGCATGGAGCATGGATCATTCGGTCATACGTGAAGGGTCACAGTTGTTCCATTGATGCAAGGTTTAAGCGTTATCGTGGAAGTGCAACAAGCGAAGTTATTGCGCAAATGGTTAAAGATGATAATAATGATCCGTTGGATATCGTGAACATGTTAGAAAAGGTGTATGGTATAAAAATAAGTTACTGGAAAGCTTGGAAAGCCAAGGAGATTGCTACACAACTGATACGTGGCAGTCCGGAAGAATCTTTTATGGTACTCCCATCTTACTTGTGGTTGTTGGAGCATGCAAATCCCGGAACGTATTCGGCGTATCAGTTAGACGTGAACAATTGTTTTGTGCAATGTTTCTTGGCATTTGGGCCCTCAATTGTGGGTTTTGAATCTTGCATCCGACCCGTTATAGCTGTAGATGCATGCTTCTTGAAGGGACGTTACAGAGGCAAATTATTCATTGCTACTTGTATGGACGAAAACAACCAAATTTATCCATTAGCATTTGGCGTCGCAGCAACGGAAAACGATGCATCGTGGGCATGGTTCTTTCAGCAACTTCGCCATGTTATTGGGGCCCGACAAGATTTAGTGTTTATTTCTGACCGTCATCCTTCAATTGAGAAATGTTGCAAGGAGCAATTTCCTGAAGCAGTGTATGGAATTTGCATGTTCCATCTGGGGTTGAACATGAATGCAAAGTACAAGGTGAAGGCGAAGGAATTCTTGTACAGTGTGGCTAAGGCTTATACAGAGATAGATTTCGAAGAGAAGTTGCAGCATGTGCGGTCAACAAAGCGGCAAGTATACGACTATCTTATGGATGCCGATCCCAAAAAATGGGCTAGGTGTTTTTTTCCTACGAGGCGATACAGTATCATGACGACCAATATTGCCGAGTCAATGAATGCTCTCTTGAAGGTGGCTAGGGAATTTCCTATTATCACTTTGTTGGAAACTATTAGAACAAAGTTACAGGCTTGGTTCCATGATCGCCTACGACTCGCCAACAAATGCACTAGCATACTCACTCCTTATGCTGAGAGAAAGATGGGTAAGCGAGATGATAAGTCACGCCACTTCATGGTACATCCAATTGATGAATTCAGGTTTTACATTCTTGATGGTCAACGTGATGCAACGGTTGATTTAAATTTGCGCAATTGCACGTGCTATAAATTCCAGCTAAACCAGTTGCCATGCGCACATGCAATCAGGGCTTCCATGACGCGTAATATATCTTCTTATACCCTTTGTTCAAGGTAAAATTCGTTATACATAGGTATACGTTTGTATACTTTCCGTGTATCAGCGTTCAAAAGCGTATAATAGTGTCTAATGGCGTAGAGTAGTGCATACTGGTTTATATTAGTTTTTACTCGAGTGTTACAATATGATGCTTATCTTATGCAGGTTTTACACAATTGAATGTTTAAGGCTGGCATACGCCCTACCATTGAATCCAGTACCGCATCGAAGTGAGTGGTATCGAGTCGTACCACAAAGTGTCCAAGATGTGGTTGTACGTCCGCCAGTTGTTTCGAACATAAAAGGAAGGAGAAAGAAGAAAAGGATGCCGTCACAAGGAGAGGAAACCCCTGAAAATCTCCCAGGAAGGAGGTGTGGACGATGCAGAGAGCTGGGCCATAATAGGCAAACATGTAAGGGGAAGGAGTATGTACCAACTCAACCAATGTGATGGTGCATCAAAATTTTATGTTTAGCCATTCATCAAATTGTAATAATTTGCAACAATGTAAGTGGAAGGTTTAACTAATAATAAAGTCAGATTGCAGCTAAAACATGTCCATTGTGATGCTTGTATCATGAATACATACTAAGAAAGCTTGTATGTTCAGCAACTGGCAAAGTGCGTCAATAGGCTTTGAAATACGATGTAATACGGTGGTAAACGCTTGTTTATGTGCAAATATGAAGCGCAAAGCAGCGCATCTCAGCGCAAATTGGTGTATGTCATTTAATTTGAAGGTATAATGGCTGAAAGACTAAGTAATCATTCTTAGAATGAATAATATCAGATTTCACCTTAAACAGGTCCATTGAAACTAATCACGTGAACCCAAAACTGTCATTCCTTTTGAAAAAGTCATCCCAAAAATGTACATTGTGATGACTGGAACGTGCCTAAATACTCCGTAAACGTGGACGTGAGGGAACGGGCGAATTGCATCAATAGGCGTTGAAATACGATGAAATACGGTGGTAAACGCGTGTTTACGTAACATTTGTAGCGCAAAGCAGCGCACAGCAGCGCATCTCAGCGCAAATTGGTGTATAACATTTAATTTGAAGGTAAAATGGTTGAAAGACTAAGTAATCATTCTTAGAATGAATAATATCAGATTTCACCTTAAACAGGTCCATTGAAACTAATCACGTAAACCCAAAACTGTCATTCCTTTTGAAAAAGTCATCCCAAAAATGTACATTGTGATGACTGGAACGTGCCTAAATACTCCGTAAACGTGGACGTGAGGGAACGGGCGAATTGCATCAATAGGCGTTGAAATACGATGAAATACGGTGGTAAACGCTTGTTTACGTAACATTTGTAGCGCATCTCAGCGCAAATTGGTGTATAACATTTAATTTGAAGGTATAATGGTTGATAGACTACGTAATAATTCTTAGAATGAATAATGTCACATTTAACCTTAAACAGGTCAATTGAAACTAATCACGTGTACACAAAAATCTCAGTCCTTCTGAAGAAGACGACACAAAAATGTACATTGTGATGAGTGTAACGTGCCTAAATACTCCGTAAACTTGGACGTTAATGAACGGGCGAAGTGCATCAATAGGCGTTGAAATACGATGTAATACGGTGGTAAACGCTTGTTTACGTAACATTTGAAGCGCAAAGCAGCGCACAGCAGCGCATCTCAGCGCAAATTGGTGTATAATAGTACGAACACTATAATTAAAGACAGAAGTACACTGATTAAAATTTAAACTAGTACTGTGTCAATTTTCTATACATACTATACATATCATATAAAAATCAAGCGTTGATATCTTTCTCATCATATACAAATGTCCCGGTAGTGGTTTTGGACCACTTTACCATATCCACCGCAAGTTGCCTCCTGTAATCAATAAAGTGCGAAGACGATAATCCACGGAGGTCAGTATTCATTGCCAAGCACTGAACAAATTTAATGGCATAAACCCCACAGTCCCAACTGTTTGGCTGCTGTGGAACATCAAGAATTGTCATAGCAAATGTGATGTCATGGTCCAATTTGGATTCAGCGCTTGCAAAACTCTCGTTGTAAAGGGACGGTGCGATTGTGGCATGCATCTTAAAGATCTCGCGGCGTTCTTCCTTGTACGCACTCGACATGGAGTCATACACTTTGACTTCTTTCTTACCAAAGTCATATGCATATGCAGCCCAGTGCGACCCCGCAATGTTTTCGATCCCATAGACGTGGTCACAATTGGCCCATGCCTTACATGCCCAATTTTCATTCATCCCTAAAACAAACATTACCAAATCAAGGTCCATGGCACCCCATGACAACACAGCTCCATCCATCTTTTTCTCGGCATTCATCTGCCGGTTTTCCATAAACATCTTGTACCCATACTTAACGGACCTGCTGTAAAGACCTCCCAAACAAGTCCATTTTGATGATGGGAACATATCAGGATGCTCCTCAACTTGCATGTTAAGTAACTGGAGGTGTGCATCAATATGCTGTAAAATGCGTTGGAATACGTTAATAAACAATGGTTTAATTGACGCATAATTAGTATGTGGTATGCAAAAAGATGTGTTGCGTTAAAATACACTACTATACACTATTATACGTTAATATACACTAGTATACGTCGACATACACCGGTGTATGATGGTGTATTTGGGCGTATACAAGCGTATTTAGGCGCATATCATTGTATATAATTAAAAATGCTAAGATTATTGCAAGAATTCATCAAGAACATAAAATAAATAATATGTGGTATGCAAAAGGATGTGTTGCGTTAAAATACACTACTATACACTATTATACGTTAAGAAACAATATTAGTACATACCTCACTGCTAAGCCAACCTCTTGCAGAAATGAGCACTTCCAAGTTCTTACAAGATATGGAATCCAATGTCTTCACCCTAGGCACTAGTCCAGCTACTTCGGCCCTTGATAGATTCCTGGACATCCATGATCTTAACAACTCAAACCTTGCCGTATCATAAGAGAAATCCGTTGTAGTAGGGGTGGATAGGGGTAAATCAATAAGATTTTCTTTTTCAGCTTGGGCTTCTTTTTCAGCTTCTTTTTCAGCTTCTTTTTCGGCATAGCATATCAGCGCTTGATTCTTCTTCTCAGCTTCTTTATCATCACCCTTCTTCTTCCTTGGTTTTTTTTGGCCCTCAGGTTTCTGGTATGGGCTAATAACCGCAGCTGCAGGCCTCTTCGTCCTCATAGGTCGTCCACCTATGTTAATTTGACTCTTGTGTTCCTCGACCGCAGCACTAACTTCAGCAGAGATAGCCGCAGACACAGCAGGCATGTCAAAACCAGGCTCGTCAATAACCGCAGCACCATCAAAACACTTTTCATCGTCATGGATTTCGATCGCTGTAGGGGGTTCATTTGTTGGATGTGGGAGGTTAAGTTCAGCCCTCAGTTGCCTCTCCATTTTGAAAATAGCCGTGGCTATCTGATAGGAAAAAATGGCCTTCACTCGCTTCGCAACATTTATCTCAACCCTCTTCACATCCAACCTATCCTTCTCAAACGAGGCCACCCTCCCCTCCAACACTGTTATGCGATCTTCCATCATCTTGTTGCTCTCGTCCATCTTCTTTTCTAGACTCTTCAGAGCCAACGTCAAGTTTAGAAGCCCGGGACCCTTCTCTTCTTCATCTCCACCAGGAGGCATTGAATATCCGAGAAAAGCCGGTCCGTAATCAAGGAAATTTCGGACTCCCTGATAGTAATCAATTTCCAATTCTGCGGCTTCTGGTGTTAATCGCATGAAAGGTAACTGCAAGAAAAATAAATAAATAAGTCTATGGTGTGGAAAAAGCGAAAATACACCAATATACATCAGTATACGCTAATATACGCTAGTATACGTTGACCATCACTGGTGTATAATGGCGTATATGAGCGTATACGAGTGTATTTGAGCGCATACAGTGTCATATCATTATATATAATGAAAACATTTCTAGGTGTAATGTAAAAATCAGTATTACGTTCACATACACCAATATACATCAGTATACGCTAATATACGCTAGTATACGTTGACTTACACTGGTGTATAATGGCGTATTTGGGCGTATACTAGTGTATTTGAGTGCATACAATGTCATATCATTATATATAATGAAATAATAACTAGGTGGTATGTAAAAATCTGTGTACCGTTCACATACACCAATATACATCAGTATACGCTCATATACGCCAATATACTTTGCCTACACTGGTGTATAACGGCGTATTTGGGCGTATACTAGTGTATACTAGTATACGCTAGTATACGTTGATTTACACTAGTATACTGCGACGCACACAGGTGTATATTGGCGTATTTGGGCGTATACTAGTGTATTTGAATGCATACAGTGTCATATCATTTTACATAATGAATAAACAAAAGTATAGTGAAATATAAGTCCATTCTTACATATTCAACTTCAAATATAGTCTGCCTAGCTAGGGAATAGCCACCTTCCAACGCGTTTGATGTATCCCATCGAAAGACCCTTGGAAGAGGGTTCCCAGGCACCCTCCTAGCCAAGGCAGCAGCGAAATCTGGCAAAAGACACTCTAGAACCCATGCTTGAATAGCAAATGGGAACGTCCCCACCTTCAGATGTGCCACACCTGGTTTCTTAGCCCTGATCAACATGTGGGCCCACTCCTTCACCAACTCTTCATACACCAATCTTCCCCATGGGTATGCATTGAACAGCTCCGGATCATCTGCCAAGCATATTGCCCTTGGATGCACAATATTACCAGCGTCTTTCACGAAGACCATGCTGTGGATGATGTAAAGCACAGCAAGCTTGCGAATTTCTACGCTGCCAGGATTTTCAACGGCCTCGGTGCCGAGCTTTGCCATCACATCTGAAAATCGAAGGGTAGCTGTGTCAAGGAAAGCCCGGAACGGTGTCTCTGCTTCCTCGTCACAATTCGGGAACTCCCCGAATGGCAAGCCAGTCACAAGCGTAAATTCCACATGCCCAAATGTATGCCAATGCCCGGCTATGTTAAACTTTAATGCCCGTTTATTTGGGCTGGTACTGCTTTCAACCTCCCCTCTACATAATAACCAATGCAAAGTAGGACTTTGTATCGGGAATTTCTCAAGCTTAGACAAGAACCATATGAAATTGTACTCCTTCAACATTGTCTGGAAGGCATCTTCGCCCAAGTATGCCTTAGCCTCTCGTAGGCATTCCACGGAAGCCCGATTATTAACTTTGATTTTACCCATCTACATAACGCAAAACATATCAGGATATTAGATAATTAATTTTCCGTATAACAGTGTAAGCGTATAACATCGTATTTTACAAAGCAAAATACAAAAACATGCTGCTCAACACATAAAAGTGATTCCTACTTAGGTATGTAGCATAAATTAACTGATAAACACTGATTTACGCTGATATACACCAATTTGCGCTGAGTTGCGCTGATATGCGTTCCAATTTTAAACGCAAACCGGCGTATTTTACCGCATATTGACGCAAATGTGCAATTAAGCAACTTTCTGGTATGCACAACTACAAGTAAGCGTACAACATAAATAAGACAACATATTTTCCAATTAAACCAGTGTTTTACAACGTATAACAATGTATTTTACAAAGAAAAATACCAAACATGCTAGTCCTCGCTTAAAAGTGCTCCTAGTTAGGTACGTATCTTTATCCCGTCAAATTAACTGAAAAACACTGATTTACGCTCATATACACCAATTTGCGCTGAGATGCGCTGATATGCGCTTCAATTTTAATGAAACCAGCGTATTTTAGCGCATATTGATGCAAATGTCCAATTAAGCATCTTTAACCCATATCGATGGAAGTGTATTTTAGCGCATATTGATGCAAGTGTATTTTAGCGCATATTGATGCAAGTGTATTTTAGCGCATATTGATGCAAGTGTATTTTAGCGCATATTGATGCAAATGCTCAAATAAGGGTATGCACATCTCGAATTGAGCGTACAACACAAATAAGACAACATCATTTCCTATTAAATCAGTGTTTTACAACGTATAACATGAATTTTACAAAGAATAATACCAAAACTTGCCGCTCCTCGACTATAAGTGCTTCCTACTTAGGTACGTATCTTTATCCCGTCACATTAACTGCTAAACACTAATTTACGCTAATATACACCCATTTGCGCTGAGATGCGCTGAGATGCGCTTCAATTTAACGTAAACCAGCGTCTGTTACCGCATATTGATGCAAATGTCCAATTAAGTAAACTTTCTGGTATGCACAACTCCAAGTAAGCATACAACACAAAAAAGTCAACTTAGTTTCTTAATAAATCATTGTTTTATATCGTATAACATCGTATTTCCCCAAAAAAAAGTACATAAACATGCTTCTATTTAGGTTTTTAGCATAAATTAACTGATTTGCGCTTACATTCACCAATTTGCGCTGATATGCGCTGATATGCGCTGATATGCGCTTCTATTTGTAACGTAAACCAGCGTATACTACCGTGTTCCAACGTATTTTACCGCATATTGATTCACATCTTCAAACAAACTTATTTTGCTTCACATGCAAGTTGATTAGTGTGATAACTTATCATGTTCGTATTCTTCTCAAATTGTATTCTTCACAAAACCCTAAATTAATTCCCCAAAAAACTTTTACAAAAATTGCCAAAAAAATTCCAACATGCGAAGCTAAATATGCGAAATTCCTTACCTGGTTCTACAAAAAGTCGCTTGATTATGGCGGTGCTGTGATTTCTGGGTCGTCTTCGCTTTGCGAGGGCTAAGGCGTATGAGTTTGCGACGCGGCGACGGCTTTGATGGTTCGTTGTTTGGGAGCGTTGCAGTTGCGTGAGCTGCGGATCAGGACGGGATCGCCGGAGGGCTGGTCGGAGTTGAGGAAGAAGGGCGATTTTGGGCGGCAAACTGGAGGAGTGCAAACGACGGTGAAATATGAGTGTTTCTCAGTTATTTTACTTTTTAACTTTTTATTAGGGGTATTTCCGTCATAATTTTCGTTAGTGTGTTAGTTTGGCAAAGTTTTTAAAAAGGATGGTATAAATTAAAGAGTGATGTTAATTGCACCGCACTTATTTCTGAATGCACCGTAAATCTTATTTCACCGCACATATTTTTTCCACAAAAAATATTGACTTTTTAAACCCTCTTCTCTCTTCCAAGTCATGCCGAACAGCAACATGACAACCAACCCAACCGGACAACCACCTGAGTGCTGAGTCGCGAGTTAGTTTAGGAACAAATCCTTATAGTCTGAGACATCCTCGGAGGCGATGGATCATCATTGTCTTTATCGAAGAACCTGTCGAATGGATAGAGCTCTGGTGCAATCGTTTTGTCTTCCAATTCTTTCAGCATTGGTGTAAAGAGCGCCCATGCTGCATCGAGCTCATAACTTCTGATAAAAGTCGGTGCTCTTCTGCAATTGCATCTAATAGAAGCCTCTCATATGCATCTGGTATCTCTACAGGATACCTACAATATATGAACGTTATGAAGACCTTTTACATGACTATTATTCCTTTTAAATGCGATATTTTCATGACAGAAGCTTGCTACAGAAAATACAATTGCATGCATATGATTTCTACACTGCTTGAGAAATTGCTCATGAATTGACATTCTTAAACTCATAAACTTAGTTTTGAGCTTAGAACTAGAAGGGAACGAAAGAAATGAAGTATTTTTCACATGCTAACCTTTATATATAATATCTTACAGTGCTCGCAGATCCAAACTATGCTTTTAACTTGTACTAAGTAAAAGAAACCCCTCCCATGTGCTCGTGGCCCTAAAATTCGACTACCGTGTAATGCAGAGAACATTTGCCTTTTGCTATTTTTGAGTTTCACCTTTACTTCTACTGTCAGAAACAGAGGCCGGATCATAATTGTTTCCTCACGACAACAAATCGAGACTGTCTCAAACGGTTTATTTCTCTCCTTTCGCTGTCCCTATCTAGTTCTGCCTAGTTCAATGTCCTGTTGCTGCTGTTTGAAGAAGTGAAGGAGATGAATAAAAAAGTCAATATTTTGGGTGGAAAAAAAATGTGTGCGGTGAAATAAGATTTGCGGTGTATTCAGAAATAGGTGCGGTGCAATTAACATCACTCTAAATTAAAACCCAACTTTGACCGGTGTTATTTAACCTATTTTCTCCAAAAAGCCTCATACCTATGGAGATATTAATCCATATTTAATCCCAACACCCCGTATGCGTAGCCGCCGACGTGGGACTATTTGTTCGCAACCCACCACTTTTCACACACTAAGACCACACGTCCCAGATTCCAACAACTCTCTTCAATATAAGAGAGAGAGAGAGAGAGAGAGAGAGAGAGAGAGAGAGAGAGAGAGCACTTGTTTTGTTCCCCTTCCATCTATTACTATTGGTTCTTGTTACTTTCCCGTAATTCAGCCAGGGATATCTCAATTACATTGCACATCTAAGCTTTGGTTGGTACTGTTTTATTGGGGGTTTCCTTTTTTTTTTGTGTGCCAGGGCTCTTGTTATTATGGGTCTTTTTTCTAATTTTTATCTTACCTTTTCCCACCAATGTTGTATCTCTAATTGTCAGCATTGCTCTTGTAGGGTGGGGAAATTTGTAGTGCAACAGACCCATTCATGGATTTTTGGAAGTTTTGATCTTGGACATCGGAAGTACATGAAGGTAAACTTCTTTGATGCACTTCAAATGCTTGTTTGTTTCTCTCAAAGAACTTAGATTTAAGGACACTGGCCAATTGAACATAGAAATAGAACTGTTCCTTTTTTTTTTGTTCATTTGTATTTAATTTTGGGGAAATTTGGTTCATTTTCTTTCTAGGAGAACTGGCTTTTGTATCTCAGGATATATATTCAATTGTGAACTGGATTAGGATATGCACCGGTATCGTGTTTGATATCCAAGGGAACAATTAGAATTGCCTGGAACTCTGCTGGTTGATCATCATTACAACCTTGTTTCTCTTAATTGTTTGGCTATGGTTTTCAAAGATTTCTTGAAGGAGTCAGCTTCCAGCCTTCTGTGACAATTCCTTGTCTCCAGTATGAATGGTAGCTCAATTCATGCTGAACATCTTGCTTGTGGCCTACAATTTCAACCAAATGTTGTACCACATTACTGATTCTTGAATTTCATAATGAACATCTTGCTTCTAGCCTTCTGTGACATTTTCTTTCTACCAATCTTTGCTCCTGATTCTTGAATTTCTTCCTATTGGTCAAGTTCCAGTCTTATTTGAGTTTGCAGTCGCTAGTATTAGCAAGTTTAGCTTGAAGGTCCAGTGCTTAGTGAGCTGGAGGCTCCTCCAAAAATCAAAATTTTGTCATGTGTTGTTGATGCATGTTGACATACGCTAATGTTTTGATTTCATGCATGATGTATTGATATGTTATGTTGCATTGATTTTATGGCATGGTGTGTGCACTTAATTTTATGGTGTGTGCACTTAATTTTATGGCATGTCTTTATTTTTTTTAACACTTTAGAAAATTTTTAGCTGCATTCACGACACTTGTGAATGATTCCTGTTATGCATTGCACATGCAAGGACTTAAATTTTCTTTGTTTGTCCATGTATTATAGTATATATAAGAGATAACATAGGATGATAATAGTCTTCACTAAAATGTAATAAACTGACTTATGACCGTGCCTTCATTTAAAGATTACAAAACTGAAAATGGCGAGACCCATTACCGATACTAATTCAAATCCAAGTCTCTTGAACAAATGATGTAGCTTAACAAATGTTCACGTTTTGTTACGCCTATTTGGCCGAAGCCCGAAAGACACGAGCCCAGAAACCCGACTACCGATCAGAAGCCCATCTGCGAGATCAGGCTCGCCCGACAAGGCCCCCTAGAAGACCCCCGAACATCGATCCGACCCGGCCCCGATAACGCGCAAGTCACTCGCCCACTCCAGCGATAACCGTTCCCCCAGGCCCGCTACCACTTAATGGCCGTTATGGGGAGATGCTGAGATGGCGCAGGGAGCGGCGATGGGGAGGCGGATTGAGGGGGCACGATTGGGGGCGGACGAGGGACGTGAGTCGTGGGCAATCACGGCGAGAGGCCTATAAAAGTGCTAGAAGGACGACTGGACAAGGGACCGCATCTCAGGTAACAAAACCTAAGGTACTCCATCAACGACCTAGTTCCCCCACTTCATCTCCTTCCCCCCGCTAGCGCCGGAGGACGTCGTTCCGATCTCCTCTCGAGTCGAACCGTCCCCGCCGAGCCTCCTCTTTCAGATCGTCATCTGACTTAGGCATCGGAGGGGATTTGGCCGGAACCAAGGTCCGGCCTCACTGACGAGTGTTCTCGTCTGTTCAGGAGGACGTCAGATCCACGAGCCGAGGCTTCCCCTCCGCTCCACGCCGGCCGCGTATCAAGCGAGACGACCGAGGCTACCCCTCGTCGTCCGACCGACCGAGGCCGAGCGCATCCATCCGAGCCGAGGCTCCCCCTCTGCTCCGCATCGGCCGTGCATCAAGACAAGGCGCCGAGGCTTCCCCTCGTCGTCCGACCGTCCGAGGCCGAGCATCTCACATCGGGCCGAGGCTTCCCCTCAGCCCCCTTGAGGCCGAGGATCCAGACCCGGCCCAGCTGACGTGTTCCACGTCGTCCGCATCTCCGATTCGTGTCGCGTCTGCACGTGCTCGACGCACCCAAGAGACCCAAATCGGCCCCTTGACCACGTTGACCGGGCAGTCCACGGTCAACGCTTCTGTAGTGAGAAAACACTCTGAAACATCTGGCGCCGTCTGTGGGAACGAACTATCCCACGAAAAACAAACCACACCTGCAATGACACGGCTTCACCCATCACGGCGAAGGGAGGGCAAGGCCCAGGCGCGAGGCGACAGGGCCTGCCATGGTTGGCAAGAGAGGGCCCGGGCCCAGCGCGAGGAGGACCGTGAGGAGAAGGCCAAGAAACCCTCACCGGCCCTACCGGTCGAGAGGACGGGCACGACAGTAGCAGCGCGCAGGTCGGACGCAGCTTTGGTGGTGTCGGTGATCATCGACACAACAATGGTACGGCGGCTGCTCATCGACACCGGCAGCTCCTGCGACGTCCTCTTCATGTCAACCCTGGAGAAGATGGGGCTGCGGAAGGAAGACTTGCAACCTCGCTCGGGTCTCGTGGTAGGGTTCACGGGTCATTCCACCCCCATCATCGGCACGATCCACCTCCCAGTAACACTCAGAGGCCCACCAGACTCGGTGACCCTGGCGGTAGAATTCGTCGTATTGGGGATCGGGTCGGAGTACAACGGAATCATCGGCCGACCCCTTCTCAACGCCATCGGCGCAGTTGTCTCGACCCTTCATCAGACTATCAAGTTCCGAACACCCAGGGGGATGGGGCAGGTCGAATGCGACGCGGGGAGACCGAATACCTGCTACCAACTGGAGGAGGAAGGGCCCGAAGATCGTCTAGTCGACCAGATGGCCGCGCTCGACTTAAGGGGCGGGCCGAGACCCACCCATGCGGAGGAACAAGAGCAGATCCCGGTCACGGACGTCGAGGGCAGGTTCGTCTCAATCGGGAGAGGGCTAAGCCACGACCTGAGGAGCCAACTGGTCGAGTGCCTGGAGGCGAACCTTGACGTCTTTGCTTGGTCACCAGAGGCCATGCCCGGCGTAGATCCCCAGGTGATCGTCCACCAGATCAACGCCGACCCCAACTTCAAGCCGGTCAGGCAGAAGAAGCGGAACCTGGGTGGCGAAAAGATGAAGGCGGCCTCCGAGGAGGTAGAGCGTCTCCTCGACGCCGGCTTCATATGAGAGGTCTGGTACCCGGAGTGGCTATCGAACGTGGTGATGGTCAGAAAACCCTACGGAAAGTGGCGAATGTGCGTGGACTTCAGTGACCTCAACAAAGCCTGTCCCAAGGACAGATACCCCCTGCCGCGCATTGACCACCTTGTGGACAATGCCTCGGGGTACGAGATGCTTAGCTTCATGGACGCCTACTCAGGGTACAATCAAGTCCAGATGGATCCCCGGGACGAAGAGATGACATCCTTCACGACGGACCGGGGAACGTACTGCTACAAGAAGATGCCCTTCGGCTTGAAGAACGCAGGGGCCACCTACCAGAGAATGGTCAACAAGGTTTTTTACTCCCAGATCGGGAGGAACCTGGAGGTCTACGTCGACGACATGCTCGTCAAGTCGAGAAAGCCGGAGGACCATATCGCCGACCTCCGTGAAACCTTCGAGCGGTTGCGGCGACACAACATCCGACTCAACCCCACGAAGTGCACGTTCGGGGTAAGATCTGGCAAATTCTTGGGATTTATGATAACTAACCGTGGCATTGAAGCTAATCCTGACAAGATCGAGGCATTGATCAATATGCGGGAGCCAACGACGATCAAAGAACTGCAAAGGCTGAATGGGCGCATCGCGGCCTTGGGGCGATTCCTATCCAAGTCGGCGGAGAGATTGCTCCCCTTCTTCAAAGTTCTGAGGAAAGCGATCGCGGAACCGTCAGACAACAAGAAGGCGATACCATGGGACGAAGACTGCTCCAGGGCGTTCGCGGATCTCAAGGAGTACCTTCGCAGCCCGCCTCTCCTATCCAAGCCACGAGAAGGGGAATCGCTAAGCCTTTACCTAGCACGCGCGGAGGAAGCGGTGAGCTCGGTGCTAGTCAGGGAAGACGGTGGGGTGCAATGGCCGGTGTACTACACGAGCCGGATCTTGAAGGGAGCGGAGGTGCGATACTCGCCCATGGAGAAACTGGCGTACGCCCTCGTTCTCTCAGCGCGAAGGCTCAGGCCCTACTTCCAAGCCCACACCATATTGGTCTTGATCGACTCGCAATTGGAGCAGAATCTCAAGAGATTCGATCGAATGGGAAGGATGCTGAACTGGGGAGTGGAATTGAGCGAGTTCGACCTCCGATTCAAGCCACGCACGGCCATCAAGGGGCAGGCCTTGGCCGACTTCATCGCTGAATGCACAACGGAAGGAGAACATCCCCCGGAGGAAGAAGGCCCAGCAACGGTAATCACCCAGCCCTTATCTTTCCTTTCGGCTGACCACCTCCACCCTGTCCAGTCAGGAGTCCCAGGAGCATGGATAGTCCATGTGGACGGATCGGCAACACAGTCAGGAGGCGGGGCTGGGATTGCGATCCGATCTCCGGAAGGGAACATCGTGGAATACACGTTGTGGTTCGAGTTCCCGGCCACCAACAACGTGGCGGAGTACGAAGAAGTAATCAACGGCCTGAGGCTGGCCCAGGAGCTCGAAGCCGAGTCCGTGCGCCTCCTCAGCGACTCGAAGCTCATTGTCAACCAGCTTCTGGGAAGTTACGAGGCGCGGGAGGAAGCAATGCAGAGGTATCTCGCCGTCGCCAAAGCGGCGCTGTCCAGGTTCAAGAGCGCGGAAGTCTTACATCTCCCACGGTCGGAGAACGCACGGGCAGACGCGTTGTCGAAGCTAGCCTCGTCCTCGACCAAGGAGCTGGGCCACACCATTTACGTGGAGAACCTGCAGTCCCCCAGCACGGAAGAGCGGGAGGTGATGGCGATCGACCAAGATCCCACCTGGATGGACCCGATCATACGGTACCTCACTCATGGGGAGGTGCCGACGGACTGGGACGAGCGTTGGACACTGGAAAGGAAAGCGCTCCGATACGTGATCCATGAGGGGGCGCTCTACCGAAGACGCTGGACGAAGGCGGATGTCCTCCCATACCTGAAATGCATCGGACCGCAGGAAGCCGACTACGTCCTACGGGAGGTTCACGAAGGGATCTGCGGAAATCACCACGGGGGCAAGATGGTCGCACAGAAGATCTTGAGGCAGGGATATTACTGGCCGACCCTAGTCCAGGACGCAACGAACTACGTCCAAAAGTGCCAAGAATGTCAGAGGTTTGCCAACCACACCTCAACTCCCCCGTCGGAGCTCATCCCTATCGTGAGCCCCATCCCCTTTGCGAAATGGGGGCTCGACATCCTCGGACCATTTAAGCCGGGCCGGGGGCAGCGGAAGTATCTGATTGTGGCGGTGGACTACTTTACCAAGTGGATCGAGGCCGAACCATTGGCCACCATCACGTGGAAGAAAGCGAAAAGCTTCGTATGGAACTCCATCATCTCCAGATTCGGAGTTCCACGGGCCATCGTCACAGACAATGGGAAACAGTTCGACTCCGCGGGGTTCAAAGACTTTTGCGCGGAATGGGGGATCATGCTCCTCTTCGCCTCTGTAGCGCACCCCCAGACCAACGGGATGGCGGAAGCAGCCAACAAATGCATCATAGAGCCCCTCCGAAAGAAAGTAAAGGACGCCGAAGGAAACTGGCCGGAAGAGCTCCCCGGGATACTCTGGTCATACCGGACGACCCACAATGAGGCCACCGGCGAAACCCCCTTCATGCTTGCCTACGGAGCCGAGGCAGTGGTACCGGTCTAACTGGGTGAAGAGTCTCTCCGCCTCAAGTGCTTCGACGAAGACATGAATTCGCAAGGCCTGGAGCTCAGTCTGGAGCTCCTCGGCGAGCGGCGGGAGCAAGTCCTAGCCACCATCATCCGCCAGAAGCAGAAGGTGGCCCGATACTACAATTCTCGTGTCAAGGGAAGGAGTTTCCACCTTGGGGACCTGGTCCTCAGGAAAGCAAGCTTCAACCCGGATATCGCTCGCAAAGGGAAGCTAGCAGCTAAATGGGAGGGACCCTACAAGGTCATCGAGGTCCTCGGACCCGCAACCTACCGTCTAGCCAATATGGAGAGGAGGATCTCACTCACGCCTGGAACACAGAACACTTACGCAAGTACTTTCAATAAATATATTGTTTTCTACGAAATGAATTTATTTAAATTTGTTCCTTTCCAGATAAATGTGTTCACAAGAATCCCACTCGGGACAAGGAAAGCCTCGCCCGACGGGACGCCTGCTAAGCATGCGCCTAACAAAAGAATATACAAAGGGACGTGCGAAGAGGCCGAGTGGCATACCCCTCCCTCACACATCTCCAGGGGCACCCGTGGAGCCACATGCTGGTTGATCACTTGGGTCGCCCCCACGCTCTGTCTCGCCGTCAGGGTGCGCCCGGAGATCCTCGAAATTGATTCCCGAGAGCAGGAACTTCCTCTGGATCTCGGATTGGCAACGTGCGAAACCCTTCTCGAACGCCTCGACCATGGCTGACTCCACAAAGGAGGTGGCATACTCCTCCACAGCGACTTGGGCGATCTGGGACGGATCCACCTCCTCAAGCCCACGCACCCGAGCCTCCAAGGTCTCGATCTGGCGTTGGTGCTCCGCCCTCTCCACCTCGATCTCCCGGGATCTCTCGCCGAGTTGAGCAAGGAGAGCCCTCACCTGCTCCTCCGCCGCCTCCAGACGATCGGAGAGTTCCAGGGCCTCGGGGGCAGCAACGGAGACGGGAATCTTGTCGGCTCCCCCAGACGTGTCGGCGTCTCCCAAAAGCTCGGCGACCCGCGCCTCGGCCTTTGACTTTGCAATCAAAGCCAAGGCTCTCTCACGGTCCGCCTCTTCGAGGGCAGAGGACATCTCAGTTATGCGGGTCTCCAAGGACATGACCTGCGCCTCATCTAACTGACCTGCCTCCCCCTCGTCACCGTGGACCTCAAGATCTCGCCCGGCGTCGGACCTGGCCTTAGGAAGCGCCGCAAACTGGCGCCTCATCGAAAGACCCACCGAGGACAACTGCACCAAGACGACAAAGGTAAGACGGCGAAAGCAGCTAGAGGAAGAACAAGCAGAGACACTCTACCGGCTGGCCAGCCTGAATCACGAAGGTGGCCAAGCAGTCGCCTCTAACTCCATCCAGCGCAGCCTAATCAGGAGGGATGCAACTGTTTTCGGCCACTCGTGCGGCAGCTCCGCGGCTCAAAAACACCGATTCCTTCTCCCCCACCGGGAAGCGTGGACGAAGAAGGCCTTCCCCTGACGAAGGAAACTCGCCTGGGTCGGAGCGGAACGCGCCTAGATACCGATCGTAGGCATCAGGGAGAGAACCGCCCGGGAGAGGCGAGGGGCCAACCCACGGCCAGGCAACCTCAACGGGGGCAGGTCGGTGCTGATCAGCGGGCGGTGGGACGTCAACTTCCTCGACCCCCTCGCGGACCCTCTTGGAAGACTCCAACAAGGGGACGGAGGGAGAAGGCCCCTTCTTCCTTTTGGAGCCAACAGCCGAGGTCACGGCCCGCTGCTTCTTCCGGACCTCCAACACATGATCCCTCTTACGCGGGTCCGGATCTGAGGCCATCACGTGAGGGCTGGCGGGAGAAGAACCGAGAGGGAATCCACCTGCACCCAAAGAAGAAGTAAGGGGCCGAGAAGAGCCCGAGCAACCCCAAATGGCAGACGTTCAGAGAACTTACCCAAGGGCCACACAGTCTTGCGTAAATTATGGCTGCTGAAGAGGACGTCGATCGTCCGATCCCTCGAAGGAATCGCCAGCAGGGCCTTCGCCGCCTGCAGCTCGGCGGCAGTTGGGTCACCCAGATCAAGGATGACCGCGCCGGTCGCTCCCCAACGAGTCGGGAAAGGTACACTCGACGGGAACACGACAAATACGAACTCCCCCTTCCAACGCTTCAGGAAGCTCGGCAACCCCAACACAAGGCTCATCTTCGGCCGGGCGCTGATGTAAATCCACGCCCCCGACTGGTGATGACTCATGCGGTAGAACTGGGCGAAGAGACGGAGGGAGGGCACCACTCCCTTCAGCATGCAGATGACGACGAACCCGACGAGGAGCCCGATGGCGTTGGGGCAGAATTGGCACAAGCCCACGTTATGAGCTTGAAGGAACTCGATGATAAAGGGGTGGAGCGGGAAACAGAGCCCGAAGCGGAAACACTTCTCGTATACTCCAACCTCGTTGGGACCGGGAAGGCAGATCCGCTCGTCGGACCCGGCAGCCCGAGCCGAGTAAGGCGGAAGCAGGTAGGCGGAGCGCATACTCCTGATGGTGGTGGCACAGACCGACGAAGGCCACGCTAAGACATCTGGAGGCACCCCTGAAAGTTCAACCCCATGCCGACGAATCGTCGAAGGAGGACTACCCGTCGGGTTAGGAGTGGCATCACGCTCCGGCCGACCCGAACCAATGGCGGAGGAAGACGACATGGGACAGAGCTCGGGCTGGATCAAGATCAACACAAAGAAGAGAATGACGGGATGGCGGCTCACAACCCACCCGGCTTCTCTACCAAAGACGACCCCGCGAGCGGTGGGGATAAACCCGCAGTTACACGTGGCAACATCAGGAGACCGACGACGCTTCTGAACCCACGTCTTAAAAGTATCGAACGGACCAACTCATGATGACGCCCAATTAATGAGTCGGCATCGACTGACGAGCCTGTCGAAATCGGAGGAAGTCACATCGGCCGAGCCGAACCGGCCGAGGCCGATCGACCCGACCAATGGGGGCAATTGTTACGCCTATTTGGCCGAAGCCCGAAAGACACGAGCCCAGAAACCCGACTACTGATCAGAAGCCCATCTGCGAGATCAGGCCCGCCCGACAAGGCCCCCTAGAAGACCCCCGAACATCGATCCGACCCGGCCCCGATAACGCGCAAGTCACTCGCCCACTCCAGCGATAACCGTTCCCCCAGGCCCGCTACCACTTAATGGCCGTTATGGGGAGATGCTGAGATGGCGCAGGGAGCGGCGATGGGGAGGCGGATTGA
The DNA here is from genome assembly GCA_030789695.1 of Scilla litardierei. Taxonomy (NCBI): domain Eukaryota; kingdom Viridiplantae; phylum Streptophyta; class Magnoliopsida; order Asparagales; family Asparagaceae; genus Scilla; species Scilla litardierei. The sequence goes on from CM061141.1 coordinate 30,631,678, forward strand.
GGGGGCACGATTGGGGGCGGACGAGGGACGTGAGTCGTGGGCAATCACGGCGAGAGGCCTATAAAAGGGCTAGAAAGACGACTGGACAAGGGACCGCATCTCAGGTAACAAAACCTAAGGTACTCCATCAACGACCTAGTTCCCCCACTTCATCTCCTTCCCCCCGCTCGCGCCGGAGGACGTCGTTCCGATCTCCTCTCGAGTCGAACCGTCCCTGCCGAGCCTCCTCTTTCAGATCGTCATCTGACTTAGGCATCGGAGGGGATTTGGCCGGAACCAAGGTCCGGCCTCCCTGACGAGTGTTCTCGTCTGTTCAGGAGGACGTCAGATCCACGAGCCGAGGCTTCCCCTCCGCTCCACGCTGGCCGCGTATCAAGCGAGACGACTGAGGCTACCCCTCGTCGTCCGACCGACCGAGGCCGAGCGCATCCATCCGAGCCGAGGCTCCCCCTCTGCTCCGCATCGGCCGTGCATCAAGACAAGGCGCCGAGGCTTCCCCTCGTCGTCCGACCGTCCGAGGCCGAGCATCTCACACCGGGCCGAGGCTTCCCCTCAGCCCCCTTGAGGCCGAGGATCCAGACCCGGCCCAGCTGACGTGTTCCACGTCGTCCGCATCTCCGATTCGCGTCGCGTCTGCACGTGCTCGACGCACCCAAGTGACCCAAATCGGCCCCTTGACCACGTTGACCGGGCAGTCCACGGTCAACGCTTCTGTAATGAGAAAACACTCTGAAACAACGTTCATCGTATGCAAATAGTAACTTGTTAAATCATTGGACCGGCATTCGAGATAACTCGATCGACAGATGACTAAGGCCCGAAAGGCCCACCAAAAAAGCCCGATATTGACTCAGTCAAAGCCCAATGGTCAGTCGATCGTTGAGTCCACCTCGCTTGAACGTGAGATTAAAGGCGGACTCGTAAATCACGGAGACGTGTACGACATTTATTCCAAAGGGACCTTGCACGCCTATAATAGAGGAACGAGTCTCATTTCCAAGGTACGAGGTTTAAGATATAGAACTCTACTTTCTCAACTGATACTTCGTATACGTTCGAGCTTGCGCCGCCAATCTTGAGACAAACCTCCGTGGCTCGATCTCAGCTGCACCAAGCTCCACCTCTAACTTAAGTTCCTACACTAACTTAAGCATCGGAGGGGATTTGTGTTGGAACTCAGATCCGACCCCCCTAACGTGTCTCTGTGGTGCAGATCGACGGTTATCATCCAGCGCCGAGGGTCGTTGCCGAGCCACCATCCTCGAGCGATCGACGTTTCAACCGCCTCGAGCGCCACACCATCATCAGCAACCATCACTCGAACCGGGTTCCTCCAACCCAGGGTCCCACTTCACCTGCTGACGAGGCTCCGATTCAGCGTCAGGAGTCCACGTCAACTTGACAACTGTCTCGGTCAATTTTGGCCTTAACATAACTCTTATCAAACTACTAGATAGTAAAAAACCAATGCCGTCTGCTTATGACTAAAAATCATAGGCAATACGTAGTCCTTTTCGGGGTTTCCTCTCTATGCCATGTCTCTGTCATTTGAGTTTGTTGCATTTGTCCTAGTGTATGACTCTACTGACATGTTCATTTGAGTTTGTTGCATTTGAGCTAGAGAAGTTTTAACAGCAGTAGTTTCTTTGTTTTCAGCTTGAGAGGAGACACAAGCAGTACTTTCATCAAATGTGCGCGGTGGTATCATCGTTTGAAGCAGTCGCTGGCGCAGAGGCTGCAGCATCTTACACTGCCCTCACATCCCAAGCTATGTCAACCTCAGCGGTGCCATAATCACTCAGCTAAACGCCTCACTGAATCCTTCATGAAACTTGACAGTCAGCATATGACTTCCTTTTGTGAAAGTCTCAAGCATTTGCTCATTTGAGTTTAGCCAATAAAAAAGACGCGAACACGCAACACATTATTATATGCAATAATGTCAGCGTGTTCAATTCTGGCGCCCATCTGCACCGCTAGAAAAATATACTGCGGGGCCCGTGATCTTTTTTTTTTGGACAAAAAAAGGAAATGATGTGAAAAATGGCGTACTAATTCTCGAAATGAAAATGGATATTATTATGATTATTATTGCATTTATTTAGATCGTAACAGTTGTCGGAAGCCGCACTTTTCTAAAAACGCGGCATTTTATTTTCTTCTTCACATTTGTTTCCTTCTCTTGAGGAATAATTGAACACTAAATTTCCTAGGGTTTTGGTTCCGGGAGAGAAAAGGGAACCAAAAATTTTCGGGCTTCTTTCTTTTTCTTATTCGGTCGGATTTTAGGGTTCCGATACCGATGGGAAACAAGGAATCCCCCGGCGGAGACGAAGGCGGGCGGAGGAGGTGGGGGTGGGGGTGGCTGGTGGGGGCTCTGATCGCGGTCCTCCTGGCGATCGCCGCGACGAAGGGAAATTACAGGAAGGGCTCCATTTTGGGTGCCGTTTACAAGAAGTCAACCCAGTGTCCGCTGGTAAATTTTCTACTTTTTTTTATAAAAAAATTATTGTTTAATTTTTTAGTGACTAATTTTTGGGGGGTTTTAGGGATCAAGGAGATATACAGGGATTGTTGAGGACTGTACTTGCGATTTCGAGACGGTCGATTCTGTGAATGAGGAGGTTTTGCATCCGAACTTACAGGAGTTAGTAATGACTCCATTTTTCCGATATTTTAAGGTAATTTATACAGACTTTTTTTTTTTGGCTCTACCACTGTTTTGATGGAGAAATTTTTTGAAATTTCTCCAATTCGCACAGTTATATATGATAAGTAGTTGCTTCTTGAGACTAGATAATGATGTATTCTGTGATCTGAAAATTTCTTCGATATAGTGGTCTGAAAGTACTGGACACTGCTTAGGCTAATGCAGGGTAATGCACTATCAGCAGAGTAAAGAAAATATGCATTATTTGCATTGTACCATATCGGAACACAGTAGGACCTACGGCAAATATTGGAGTATATGGGTTGTTATTTGGAATCAGTTTATGACCATCTATCCTTGATGTGTTTGTCCTGGAATCAAATATTAAAGCATACTATAATTCACTCAATTAGTTTGCTGTGATATTTAAGGTTCTATATTTTTCATCCACAAGGTTATTACCCACACAATCGCTAAAACCCCCACAATCTATGATCTGGAGTGTATATTCTGATTTGTGGGACATTAACTATTTGGAATGGTAAAGTCAGCCTTCTAGATTCTTAATAACTTTTTAGACTAAATTAAAGATCATCATTACCAAGATTAGGTGACTTCTTTGCTAAATTTTATAATATAAACGTTTGATGCACCGATTCGTTGTCACATACTCTTATTGTACACTTACTCAATTCTTCTAAAGTGTCACATGCCTAATCCTTTTTGCATATCTGTGTTTCCATATCATATCGTATCCGATACTTGCATCCCTATCCGTGCAACCTAGGTACAAACTGTTGTTTTTTGAGCTTCAAATTGGCGTTTTGGGCTTGACACTGCCGTGCCATGGTCAGCACGGCCGTGCCTTGTTTTTTAGACTGCGACTGCAACACGACAGTGTCACAAAAACTGAGAGTCAGCAGCCAACACGGATATCAACATGGCCGTGTCACCTGAAACAGAGAGTCAACAGTTTATTCCTGCAGGTCCAACATGACTGTGCCGCTTTCTAGCACGTCCGTGTCGCTTGTAGTTGGTCCAAATACGTGAGTTAGGGTTTTGATTTAAAAACTAATCTAATTGGACGGTTGAGATTCCACGTGACCGATGGAGCTATTTAAACCCATCCTAGGGTTTATTTAGAAGAGAGCGTGTGCTATCATCAAATTTCTTCTTTCTCGCGTGTCTTGGAGCTTTGGGGCATGAATTGGTAAGCGATTTCTAGATAATTCTTTGTGAAACTCATTGTAATCTTCTTCATATTATCTCTCTTTTCAGGTTGAGGGATTTTGGTGAGGGATTTTGTTTTCTTCTATTTTGGTGAGATTTGATATCTTTATTGGGTTTGTGAGAAGAGTTTGAACTCCACGTTTGGAGTTATTGGTGCTCTCTATTGTTGAAGAAGATTTAAGAAGTCGGTGTAATTCTCTCTGATTATATTAGTAGAAACCGTCATCGGAAAGCTGGACGTGGGCACTATTAGTGGGCCGAACCAGTATAAACTCTGTGTCGCTTGACTTGTTGTTTTCCTACTTTCGTTACTTCTCGTATTGCTTTGTTTTTGGTTGGATATTGTGCTATTGCGGTGTATCTCTGAAAGATCGCGGTGTAGCGATTGTTGTGTAGCTATCCGCTGAGAAGGAAACCTTTTGCTTCCGCTGTTCGTCCATTCGTTTTCCAACAAGTAGTATCGGAGCACCAGGTTGTCAGAGGTTACACAATGTCAGAGACATATTCAACATTTGGATACACGATTGAAAAGTTTTCAGGAAAAAATAGCTTCATTCTATGGTCAATGAGGGTGAAGGTTATGTTCAAGTACGAAGGGCTTTGAAGAATAGTCTTTGACATGAAATCTATTCCAGAATCTGTCACAGACTATTTAAGATCAGAGCTAGAAATGAAAGCACACATCACTATTCAGATGGCCCTATCAAAGAAGATCTTTTGCGAGGTTCGAAAGAGGAGACTGCAGAGGCCTTGTGGAAACGGCTTGAATCTTTATACCTAACGAAATCACTCACAGGAAGGCTGTATTTGTTACAGAAATTGTTCATGCTCAAGATGAAAGAGGGGGATCATCTTGATTAACTGAATCAGTTGGTATTGGATCTGCAAGCGGTGGAAGAGAATGTAAGTGGTGAGTACCAAGCAATTGCAATGCTTTGTTCTCTACCTAAGGAGTACTCACTTTGTCGAGACCATGATACAAGGAAAGGACAAAATCTCTTTGGAGGAGGTCGTGGCAGCTCTACGCATGCATGAGCTTAGAAAGAATGTGTCGAGGGGCGACACAAGCACTGATGATCAGGATGCGGCTCTTTTTGGGAGTCGTCAAGGTGGACGATCCAAATCTAGTTCCAAGTTTGGGAGACCCAAGTCAAAGAGTGAAGTTAATAACGACCAGACATGCCATTATTGTAAGAAGGCATGGCATTGGAAGAGCAAGTGCCCACTGTTGAAGGTCAAGGGTAAAGAGTCTGCTTAGCCAGTAACAACTTTTGGAGGTGAATGCATTGATGCTGATAACGGAGAAATATTAGCTATCTTCTTTGGAAGACAATCGGGCTTCATGGATTCTTGATTCAGGGTGTGATTTTCACATGACTCCGCCACGGAGTCATTTCGTGGCATATACTCCTAGAGATGGACCAGACGTGTACATGGAGAACAGAGTTATGTCTAAAGTAGTTGGGGTCGGCACAATTCAGTTCTAGATGGAAGATGAAGCCATTCGAATACTTACAGACGTTAGGTATGTACCCGACTTGCAGCAGAATTTGATTTCTCTTGGGGCCTTGATAGGTGTAGGGTGTTGCATGGTGCTCAAGGGAAAGTGACTATGGGTGTCTAGAGGAGGTCGTTTTGTGATGGCGGCGAGGAAGATTGGCAACCTTTATAGCTTTCAGTGTCAGACGATGTTGGGTTAGAAGTCTGGTGCACCAAAGAGCTCCAATGGAGGAGCATTTGGGACTCTTAGGGACGTCGTGACAGAGAAGCGTGGTCGTTTGCAGGATGGGATAGCTGTGGTGTGTAGAGAGCAGTCATCAAGAGATCGGGTCCAGAGTACATCCCATCGTGGTTCAGCTCCATGTGCGGCTCAGATTGTTTACAGGGAAGCAGGTGGCTTCAGGGTAAAGTTGCAGTCATTAGGAGGATGCGTTGCTGAGTGCAAGGAGTTGGGTATTCGGGTAGAGCAGTTGCAGCACACTGATGCGCACTGACGCAAGAGGCGTGGATGACATGGCTCAAGGTGGGCGAGACGTGGTTCGTCCAAGGGATCATCTGGAGTGCACAGACCCAGTGACTCGGAGATGACTAGGAGCAATGGATCTCACAGAGATCGTGGTGGTGCTGTTGTGAAGTCCTATTGGAGAGTCAAATCCAAAGGCGGTGAGTTGAGGTTGTCGTAGCTGGATGAAGATGTTGCTCTCACTTCATGTTTGGGGAAGGCGGTGCGCGGTGCTTCCTCGAAGGGTTGATGTGGATCAACTCAGGCGACTACTGTGAAGTGCGGCTATGGATCGACTTCGGGTACGTTGGAAGACACAAGTTTGGTGTCAGTTCAGTCGATGATGAGGCATGAGGTCGCGGTGTTAACTTCAAAGAGAGATCACTACAAGTAGGGTGGTTAGCATGGTTCAGTTCTTCGAGCTCAAAGGGAGTTTGGGCTCGAAAGGTCTCTTAGAGTGTTGATGTGCCGAAGGGTGCGGTTCCCGATGATAGGTTGGTGTTTTCTTGATCAGATGGAGATGTCTGGAATCTGGGTAGAGCCATGAAGAGCCCTTGATGACAAGGTTCGTTGGAGGAAATTTGAAGCATGATAGAGTTTGTTGTTTTTTGTGCTTCAAATTGGCGTTTTGGGCTTGACGCGACCGTGCTATGGTCAACACGGTTGTGCCTTATTTTTCAGAGACTGCGACTGCAATATGGGCAGCAACACAACTGTGTCACCAAAACAGAGAGTCCGCTGCCAACACGGGCAGCAACAAGACCTGTCACCTGAAACATAGAGTCGACAGTTTTTTCTTGCAGGTTCAACACGACAGTGTCGCTTTCTAGCACGGCCGTGTCGCCTATAGTCGCCCAAATACGTGAGTTAGTTTAGGGTTTTGATCTAAAATCAAATCTAATCGGACGGCTGAGATTTCACACGACCGATGTAGCTATTTAAACCCCTCCTATGGTTTATTTTGAATAGAGCTCTTGCCGTCATCAAGTTTCTTCTTCCTCGTGCGTCTTGGAGCTTTGGGGCATGAATTGGTGAGCGATTTCTCGAGAATTCTTTGTGAAATTCATTGTAATCTTTTTCTTGTTATCTCTCTTTTCGGGTTGAGGGATTTTGGTGAGAGCTTTTGTTTTCTTCTATTTTGGTGAGATTTGATATCTCCATTGGGTTTGTGAGAAGAGTTTGAACTCCATGTTTGGAGTTATTGGTGCCCTCTTTTGTTAAAGAAGATTGAAGAAGTCGGTGTAATCTCTCTGATCATGTTAAGTGGAAACCGTCGTCGGGAAGCTGGATGTAGGCGCAGTTAGTGGACCGAATCAAGGTAAACTCTGTGTCGCTTCGGTACTTTTCGTATTGCTTTGTTTTTGTTGGATATTGTGCTATTGTGATGTATCTCTGAAAGATCGCGGTATAGCGATTGTTGCGTAGCTATCCACCGAGAAGGGGACCTTTTGCTTCCGCTGTTCGTCCATCCGTTTCCCAACACAAACTATGGTTCACGTATACTAACCCATCAATATGTGTACAAAAATGCTGCAACTCTCTAACAATCTCATAAAAATTTTCTTGTACTCCTTAATAGATATATTCTGTTCTTACCAAGCATCCGATGAAGCCTACCCCCAATGTATTCTTTTTTGGACCAATAGTGTTCTACGTACTTGTTTTCATTCCACAGGCAAAAGCAATCTGTATTCCTAATAAGAATTGTTGTTAATCACATCTTCATGTACACTAGTAGTGATAAGGTTGTTGTTCTAAATTTTTAATTACACAGTTTGGAAAATGCAGACCCTTAATGCTGTTTTAACGGATCTCTATTTTCCAATTTGACATATTAGTGAACCCATTGAAGTTAAATTCATATTCCTGCACGCACTAGTTATTATTCAACCTAACCTGGACAGTTTTTCTTCTGATATTTTCACTTCAGAAAAGGCAGCTTATAGTTCATCTCTGGTATATGCTAACTTCAGAGAACATTAGATGTACTCTTACTATGGTCATGCCTCTTCCAATTTGTAAAAGTAACCGGCTTAGTTGGAACTATTAGGTTATCATATTATCTTATTGGTTATTACACTTCTTACATTTCATTTTGATAGGTTAAATTGTGGTGTGACTGCCCATTTTGGCTTGATGACGGAATGTGTCGTCTTCGGGATTGCAGTGTTTGTGAGTGCCCTGATCATGAATTTCCGGAGCCATTTAAGAAGCCCCTTCAAGCGCTACCTGCAGATGATCTGAAATGTCAGGAGGGAAGGCCAGAGGCTGCTGTTGATCGTACACTTGATAGTAAAGCTTTTAGAGGGTGGATCGAAGTTGATAATCCATGGACGTACGATGATGAGACGGATAACGGTAGAACCTCTTTGTTGTATCCTATTTTATGAGTAGTGCTCTATACACCCCTATGAGTAGGGGTGTATGTCCTTTTGATTTCCAAAATTAGAGAAATCTATTAATTCAATTGTCAAATCATTTGTGTTCTTTCTATTTCCGGGTAAATTTGACACTAACTTGTAGATACACCCCTAAGAATAGGGGTGTATGTAGCACATATCTATTTTATTTGTCTTTTTCATATTTGTATGATGTTTTATTATTTTTTCTTGTTTTCATTTCTTTTATTTGCTACATTTCAATAATTGATGATGTTTGAGATGTTTGATGGTTCATTTATTTCATAGCGGAGATGACTTATGTGAATCTCCAGCTAAACCCGGAACGCTACACTGGTTACACGGGGCCATCTGCAAGAAGGATATGGGATGCTATCTACACCGAAAATTGTCCAAAAGGTTAGTTCTGGCATCTATTATATGCTACGCTATCAACCCCTTCTGAAATATGCTTATTTATCCTAATTGACACCTTATTATTCATTGTTTAATAGGTGCTGTTTTTTCATCATGTCTGTTAGAATTAGGGAATCAAAGGTTTTGAGAAAAGAGAGAGAATTTCTCCTCTTCATTGTATTGATATATGTAGGGGAAAAGATACACAACGAGTATGGGCTTACAAGAGCCCAAATAAATAATTACTACATAGATTTTAACACATTCTCTCAAGTTGAAGCATATATGTCAATCATGCTCAGCTCGTCACTCAAAGTAGAAAACACTTTTGGCGAAGATTTTGTAAAGACATTCCTCAACGGTTCTGGAGTGCGAGTAAAAAGGATAACTTTACATCCACAGCATCAAGAATAAAATGATATTATATTTTTATATGTTTGGTCCTCTCATAAAATACCATATTGTTGGCTATATAGATTGTTACATAACTAACTCAATACATAGATATAGAATCTTTGTTCTGGGAACTAAGCTCCTACAATAACGTTTTAAGCCACAGCATTTCACAAGTCGTATGAGCTATCGCTCAATATTCTGTTTCAGAGCGAGCAACAATATTTTTCTTATTTTTCCTATAAGTAACAAGATTATCTCCAAAATGTGTAATAGCCCTATGTAGGTCTCGTGTTTTTTTATCTCTCGCATAACTGGAGTCAAAAAAATCTTTTATTTTTAAATGCATGTTCTTCTGTTATAGTAAAACTTTGTCAAGAGAACCTTTAACATACATAAGAACCCGCAAAGATACTCTCTAGTGAACTTTTCTGTGTTCATGCATGACGTGATTGATCATACTTTCTACAAAAGTGATATTTAATTTTATTACTAAAAGATAGATAAACCTTTTAACCTTTAATATTGAGATACCTCATCAACTTGCTAATGTATCATATCAATAAATATCAACATCCATGGGAGTACTTATAGATTTACAACCAAGTAGTTCAGTTTCATGTAATAATTCTAAGGTATATTTTCATTAAGAAAGGACTAATTCACGCTTATTATGAACAATCTCAACCGTATGAAAATATCTAAGCCTTTTCACATCCTTAATGATAAAATGCTATCTGGGATACTCTTTTGTCCTTTTAGTTTTAGCACGATCATTGCTTGTCAAAAGAATGTTATCAATACAAAAATAGAATGATCTGAATAACACATGTGAAAGTAAAAAAAACTATAGATACTTTGCTAATTTATCAAACCATGCCCATTGATTTTGTTTAAGACAATAAATTATTTTTTTAAACTTGTAGACTATATTCTCTTCCTAAGCAACAAATCCATGAGATTGTTTCATACATATTTCTTTTAGATTACCATATTAGAATGTATTTTTTCACATCCAACTGAAACACAGATAACCATTGATTAACTGTCAGAGATAGGATAACTTGAATTGAGTTGAACCAAGTAACTAGAGGGTTTACAGATAATCAACCTTATATATATCTATGTGAATCTTTTTGTAACCAAGAGGGCTTTATATGTGTCTGCAGTATCATCCGATTTATAATTCACAGCAAATACCTAACGATGGCCAACATCTTAGCGAGAGAAGGCAAAACTAACTCCTAAGTTTCTAAGACATCAATGTATCGATTTCCTCATCCATAGCATGCTTTCAACATTGATTCCTCAAGAATTCATGATAATTTTTGGGTATAAAAATAGAGAATAATAACAAGGTAAAATGTTGAAAAAATGTATGGTGACAATTAAATGTTAAAATGAGATATAAGTTGTAATGTAATTGATCATTTACCATTACAAAGATCAATATGAAGATTTAAATCCGATAGAGTAGAGTTTGGTAGATTAGTGAAGGTAGATTATTGGACTGATCAGGATTTGCAACTGTAATGAAGGATCAACAACAGAAACATTAACAATGAAATCTTTCAGACGTCTAGTGTATACATGTAAAGGTTTAGATGTAGTATACACTTCAGTAACTCCATCATTAGATATCATTTATGAAATAAATGGCAATGAAGACGTGGTTCCTGAGTTTTACGAAAAATACGGTACAGTTTTATGATACCTACGATGTCTATGAGCATAACGATGATGACCTTTTGTGCCTTAGAGTAACCGACAAATTCACATCTGATAGACTGATATGAACCAACCACAAATCTGGATTTTATTAATAAACTGAAAATAAAAGGGATAGATTGATTACAATTATAGGGGTAATCGTCTTTCCAAGACGCCGATCGATAGTGGACGTCCACACTCTGTCGTAGACTGATGAACTTTATCTCAGACAAAATAATCAAATCAAGCATGTCTGGAGCCGGTCGGCCTCCCCTCTTATTTATAAGGATCTAACTAATTGCCTAATTACCCAAAAGCACCTACAATAATAAAATCACAAAAATGCCCAAAGTGCCCTCATAATGGGCTGCATCTAACATTATTCCGCCTCTGAAAAACCACATTGTCCTCAAAGTGGTGCATTAAGTGCACGTGGCTTTCGTTCCAAGTAGACTGCATACCTCCTCCGGGTCAAAAGGAAGAGATGTGTCTCCACCGTCTTCAACGTCGTCTTGACGAAAGCCACAATAGTCACTCAACAGATCTGAAGGTGCTTCATGACCTAAACTGAAATGCTGACGCTTGGACGGACGTCCAATTGAAAACCAATGGCATTGGGGCCATTTAAGAGTGTCGACGGACCAAAACGGGTCCTGAAAAATATCGTCGGGCCAAGGCGGGGCCTAAAGGGCATCGTCGGGCTCCCACAAGTACTCGGGACGGTCGTTGTTGTCGTCGCGCTGTTGGAAGGGCTCAGTCGCACGATGTTTTGGGCCTCAGAGGGGGCTGTCGTCGCTGCTGAAGGGGCGGCAGACCCCTGGGGCCCTAGCAGGGGCTGGCACCCATGCAGGAGGGGCGGCAGCCCCCTGGGGCGCCCAGGAGTGGCTGGCGCCCCTGCTGGAGGGGTGGCAACCCTCCCGGCGGCCCTAGCAGGGGCTGGCGCCCCTTCTAGAGGGGCGGCAGCCCCTCGGGGATGCCTTGGAGAGGCAGGCCCTTCTGTTTCACTGTCGGAAAGCTCCTCTCCTGTTGTTTTGATGCCCGAGGGCTTCGTGGTTCGCAGCTTTGCATCGTGGGCTTTGGATCTGCGCCGTTCTTCTCCATCTCTTTCAGATCTGAAACTTCAGCTGGTTTTCTTGCCCACTCCGTCGCTTCCTCGGCATCTTCTTCCTCAAGGGCTTCCCTCAACTCTTGAAAGAGTTGTTTCATTGATTTCTTTTCTTCTTTCTCTTCCAAAGCCGTCACTTTTGGCCACGCCGCGATTTGTTGTTTCATCTCTTGATTCAATTGTATGTCATATTGGGCTAATTGCATGATGGCATCCAATTCCTCCTTCATAGATCCCATCGCATCCCTCAAGATCGATGGGCTCTGATACCAAAATGATACGAACTAAACACAAATCTGGAATTTTATTAATAAAACTGAAAATAAAAGGGATAGATTGATTACTATTGTAGGTGTAATCGCCCTCCCAAGACGCCGATTGATTGGGGACGTCCGCACCCTCCCGTAGACCAATGAACTTTCTCTCCGATTTCACAAAATAATCAAATCAAGCATGCCTCTCCTCTTATGTATAAGGATCTAACTAATTGCCTAAGTACCCAAAATCCCCTACAATAATAAAAATCAACAAAATGCCCAAAGTGCACCCATAATGGCCGGATCTAACATAGACCTAGGAGATAACTTGTTGAGTCCACGTTGAAGATTCTGAACAAAGCAAATACGCCCAAAAATACTAGGAGACAGGTTGAAAACATGTTTATCTGAAAACAAATAAAAAAAGAATACGACCATTTAAGTACAGATGATGTCATCCTATTAACCAAATAAAAAACACTTAACACACCATCATATAACATCAGATCAAAAATATTTAAAAATATTCATTTAAATCATAAGAGTTCTAACAACATTAGAATATGTTTTAGGTTTTCTTCAGCAATCCCATTTTGTTGGGACGTATGAAGACACGATGTCTGATGTAGAATGTCATGAGACATACAAAATTTAAAAATACCATTTTTATGCATACTCAAGAGCACTATTTGTGCGTAAAATATAAATAGTGATCACAAAGTGTATCTCCATGTTATTGTTATTTTTAAAATATCAGGTACCGAAGACATGTTCTTTGGTTGATAAACACAAGTCATCCTAGTAAGGTTCAAGCTTTCAATTGAAACTGTTATATTTTGGCCATTTCAAAGGAGACTAGCGTGAAACTTAATTAAAATTTTTGTTTCAAATGAAACAATAAGAAAACATGTGAAAATCTAAAAGAACCCAAAGGAAAATTGAAAAAAAAAACATATCAATAACGCTAAAAACAAAAAACCTTTAACTACTATTTCTAAACCCTTAAAAAATTAAGCAGCAATTGCAACAAGAAGAAATGAGAAAAATTAAAAGAGAAGCACTTTACTGGATATTATCTAGGATGTTAGGTCAACATTTACACACACATCTGCTGCTATTGTTCTCGCTCTTTCATATGCTCCTTTATGCTTTCAATCTTATTTCAATCTCGCCATCTTAGCAGCTTCGATTTCTTAGCTGCTTCGATCGATCTCGATTGTTACCTTGATTTCGTTGTAGGAATCAAAATTCGTAGGAGATATCTCTCAAATCCCTAGCTACACATAAAAAAGTAAAGTAAACTTCAGAAAAGAGAAGGAAATGAAAAATGAAAGAAAAAGGTGAGGAAAGAAATTACAGGTTTTGCTTCCATCTCATACTCTTGATAGTGATTTCGCATTTGATTGATCTCACAAGAGTCTTGATGACGGCTACGGTTTGGGACAGTGAGGATTAAGTGGAGAGATCTGTTAGATTCGGTCGGCCCAATAGGGGGGCTCATTTTGAGTGTTTTATGTTATTTTATTAGTGCATGTGTATTTGGATAATTGGCTAATTTCTGAAATTGTATTAGAGGGAGGGGTGCTAGCCGGCCCTAATCATGCTTGATTATTGATATTGTGTTAGATCATCCAAGGGAGAGTGCGGACGTCCTCTATACCGGCATCTTGGGAGGGTGATTACCCCTTTAAGTGTAATCAATCTATCTTTGTTTTCAGTTTATAGTAATAAAAATCATATTTTTGCCTTGGTTCCTATCATTTTGGTACAGAGCGAATAACGATACATGGCAGCGTCGACAAGAGCCAAGGGCAAATTTGAAGGTTTGGAGGAGAAATTTAGTGGCGTGATTGACGTCGTGAAGAAAACCCTAGCGGAAAACGGCGTGGCAATTTCGAAGTTGACGGCTACCGTTAATTGGATTGACGAGAGGTTGACAGCTAGGCAAGACAAACAAGATGAGGCCCTCGTGTAAATCATCTTCAAACTCTCGATTCTTACCGGAAAGGATGGTAAAGATGGCGTGAACCTTAGTTCTTCAAAAAAGATGCCACCTTTAGTGAAGGGGAAGGAGTAGTTGGAGAAGTTTGATGAAGGCATGCTTTCTGACGCCGACAAGTACTACAAAGACGAGGAGGAAGATCAGTGGAAAGACGATGAGCACTTTGGGGATCAACTGAAGGTCAATGGAAGCCGATCAAACCCCCAAGGCCAACCTTGGGGTGACCGGCCCTAAACTTGGGCGTGGGCAGTCACCTCGCCTAATACGGGCACCGACAGGAACGGTCGTGCCTTGCCGGCCACCTACTGGGTCGACCGACCCTGTCGGACATTCCGGAGGGGCTGTCGGGGTTCGGCAGCCTGCGGCAACCCCCGGCAGCCGCCAGGGGGTTTCCGACCACGACGAGGCCCCACGTGACACATCTTGGCTACGATGAGCACTATCAATCGTCCAACGGCTATCCAGGGCAGGTACACAGGGATGGGCTTTATCATGGTGATGAAGGATAGGGCGGCTACTATGAAGATGAAGGGGGAAATGCCTATGGTGGTGGTGATGACTGGGGAGGCTACTGAGGACGCGGAGGGGGCCCACGAGTGGGCCATGGAGACCGGAAGAGAGGGCCACGAGGAGGACATGAGACATCAGGAGATGTGGCAACACTATCATCAGCACAGACACACAAACGGTAGGGCAAACCAGGGGCATTTTGGGGTTGATGGCAGAGTACAGAAGTTGAAGATGCTCGTGTTTAAGGAAGAGGATCCGCATGCATGGATTTATAGGGCAAAGCGGTTCTTTACTGTGTCTCACATGACTGAGGCACATAAGTTGGAGGCATCGGCTGTATGTATGGAGATGAGAGCCTTAGGATGGTATCAGTGGAGAGAGCAACGACACCCATTTCACAGTTGGGAGGAGATTAAGGACTGCATCTTGGAGAGGTTTCGGGATCCTCACATGGGAACCTCCACGAGCAGTTGTTTGCACTCAGGCATGACATGCCCGTGAGGGAGTACATCAAGAAGTTTAAGACATTGTCAGGGCGAGTGCGCGGGTTCATTGACGATCACTGGAGGGCACATTCATGAAGGGCCTAAAGCCCATTATTGTCTCCGGGATTCGACCATATAAGCCTCAAGGGCTGGTGGAGGTTATGGAGATGGTACGGATGGTAGAGGACCACCAGACGGAGGAGAGGAGAGCCAGGAGCGGTTAGGACTGGCAGGTTGAGTGTGGAGCTCCAACAGTGACAGGGGGCTGAAGGCGGCCACATGGACAGATCAGGCGAGTGAGGAGAATATTGAGGAGAAAATCAGTGCATCGCCAGTAGTGGATCAGTTCAGGAGGATGACTGACACTGAGATGAGGGAGAAGAGACAGAAAGGGTTGTGTTTCAGACGCGATGAGAGGTTCACCTCAGTACACCATTGTGGGGTGCGCAAGCTACAAGTGCTGATAGCCGGGGATGACGATGAGAATGTCGTGAAGGATGAAGAGCCTGGAGTGGATGACGACAACCACTTGGAGTTGGACCGCCTTGGACTTCATGCACCACCCTGAGGACACGGTGGATTTTCGGGGGCAGAGTAATGTTAGATCCGGTCGTCCCAATGGGGGGCTCATTTTGAGTGTTTTATGTCATTTTATTAGTGTAAAAGTATTTGGGTATTTGGCTAATTTCTGAAATTGTATTAGAGGGAGCGGTGCTAGCCGGTCATAATCATGCTTGGTTATTGATATTGTGTTAGATCATCCAAGGGAGAGTGCGGACGTCCTCTATACCGGCGTCTTGGAAGGGCGATTACCCCTTTAGGTGTAATCAATATATCTTTATTTTCAGTTTATATTAATAAAAATCGTACTTTTTGGTTTCTATCAAGATCCTATGACATTTATTTATCAGGTTCGAACTAGGTTTGGTTTATAACTTTTAGTTCAACCCAAATTGAAAGATGTCTTTCATGTCAGGTTCAAAACGGATCTGGTTTGTGTTTATCACTTAAAACCATTTTGGGAATATAGTTGTTAATGTTTGAGTTTTGGGTTAAACATATTTTAATCCGATTCTATAGTTATTTATTTTACAATTTATACTTTAACCCTTTACTTTTATAGTCGTTTACGCTTCTGTTGTCAAATATTACAGATATCCTAATAAAGTTTAGTTTTTACAAATATAAATACATACAAATAAATGTATAAAGTATAAATAATTTCGAAATCAAAACTTAAAGCGGAATCAATGAAAATACCAAACCTTATTAAAACCAAATTTTTTATGAAACCAAAACCAAAACCAAAACCAAAACCTAACAGAGTTCTCAAAATTTGCATCCTAGGAAAATCATCAATAAAAAATAAAAAATACTTATGCCAAGAAGAAGAAACATGACTTGGTCTTTAAAAATTAAAATGGACAAGTTTAAAGGAAATCGACTACAACTACTGACACGATTAGGATAAAAATCATGTTGATGTTTTTTACTCACAAGACTCACACTGTGAAGAAGACACGTGACTTTTGTCATAGTTTTTGAAAAGACAAGTGGCCTAATCAACAGTATCACTTAGTATCACAAGAAGAAAATGCAGTCAAATCAGCAATTGCATAACTATCATCCAGGTAGTAGATTCGAATTGATCTTCATCTTTAATCTGAAGAAGACAGTATGAAAACAGAATGTCATTTTCTTTTTGAAAGTTGACAAATCAATACAAGATTAGCATGTGATTTAGAAACACATAGGACATCATATAAGAATATTGTAAGAGTAACCTCTGTAAGTCCCTGGTAGCTACTGCACAAGTACTACAGGGGGGGTGAATAGTACTTTAAAAATAATCAAGAGTCTAATTCCTAATAATTGTGCAACCACAAACAACTATGCGGAATAAGTAATAACAATAAGAACAATATCAACGCAAACAAGCGATATAATGGGTTCGGATCCACCCAAGTCTCCCCGACTTGTTTCTGGTGATCCTACGTCACAGACACCCGGATCCCCTCCGGCTACTTGAGTTAGAATCCACTAACTCAAAGTTCCACTAAATAACTTCTTGTAGAAACTACTACAAGATCAAACAATAAAATGAATGAATTGTGACCCCCACAAACCGGGATCACAAGGTTCTCTCACAGCCCGAGAGATAAACTTATAATAATAGTTTAAATGAAATAAATATAACTCACCACAAATTCATATGCCTTGAGATACTTACGAATTAAGGCAAGGAAGGAATATGGAAAAGAGTGAGCACGAAACCCTAGCAACGATGAGCAGCGTGAAAATAGCTAGGTTGAAGATCTTGACCGTGATTCAGTTCAATAGAGGAATGATCACACAGCGCACAAGATCCAAAAATCTCCCTTGAGAAACTAGGTTACAAACGTGAGAGAGAGAGAGAGAGATTTTTTAGAGAGAGCCTTTTTGAAATTGATGAACGAACGAATACGAATTAGATCTCAATTTCATCTCATATTAGAAATATTTCCATGTTAGAAACGAGTCAAGCAAATATGGAAAGAATCAAAACAGATCAAGAAAAATCGTGGAAATAAATTCTCCAACGGCTGGAAAAATAAAGCAGCTTAATCGGTCTAAGAAGGATCACTGACCGATTAGTTTGACAACTAGTCGGTCGGTGAACCTTCTTGGACCGACTAGAAGATTGACAGAGATATAGAGAAATAAGGAGGATAAACTAGTCAGTCTAAGAAGAAACATCAACCGACTAGTTTGACAACTAGTCGGTCGGTGAGCCTTCTTGGACCGACTAATTGGTCAACAGTAAGAATGTCAAAATTCACAAGGATGATTAGTCGGTTCAAGAAGGATTTCCAACCGATTAGATCGTCATCTAGTCGGTTGGTCCTTCTTCATGAACCAACTAAGATGCACAGAAAGTCATGAAACGACGCGATAAGCTAAGGAAAGACTTTCTAGTGACTTCTAAGGCAATCCTAGAGATAAGCTACGATAGAAATAAGAATAACTAGGCAAGTACTACTCAAGGCTTAACATTTGCAGATGATTTGCAGACTTGCTGATTTGCAGACTTGCTATCTGATTGCACGTCTTTCAATCCTTGCTATGCTATTTGACTCCCACCATCCAACTGAGGTACTTAGTTCTTTTGCAAGCCGTTCTTTTGCCCATAATTACCTTGCATAGGAGTGTATCTAATAGAATTTTCTAGGATTTTTTATGGATAAAAACAAGATTTTGGGTGAAAAGATTGGATTTTTATGACAAAGCTGTGGATTTTTAGGGCTAAAAGAGTGGATTTGGAAGAAAGACGAAATTTTTATTGATAATAAAATGGAAATACAAAGATAGATGGCCTCTTTCGAGAGGAGGACCGCTCTCCCAAGCTTCAATGTGAGAGAAAGCCGAACTCTCCCACTAATTTAAGGGATCTACCCCTATTCACAATCAATTCTTCACCAAATTCAACACCACTCATCTTCGAGTCTCCTTCCCTTTATTTATAATAAAACTCTTAATGATCCGCCGTCTCTAAATTATCAAAATATCAATGACAAGGTTTCCAGCTTAAGTTATAGATCTACCACTATTGGACCATCAAAATTACAATTTTGACACATGTGTCCAGAAATAACAGATTTACAATTGGTTGTCGTCGCACCCTCAAGTTTATCATTTCTCCGTTCCAAAGAACCATTTTGTCCTCAAGGTGGTGCATGAAATTCGTGGGCCATATTACTCTGAATGAGGGTGATCGTCCCCTCCTTGTCTCCGAATGAGGGTGATCACCCGGAATACTTTTGCCATTGCCATTGCTTTCGAAAGGGTTGTCGTCTCCCTGTGGACCTCCTCTAGTCCCCATGAAAACCTAACAGATCTCTTTCGCTGTCGTTGGGCCACCCATGGTCTTCACAACCTTCTGCAAAATATGGATGGACGCCACGATGATCGTCATGCACGCCTGAAGGTTCGCCACCACCGAAGCTTTGTCGTGGAGGCCCAAGAGGGATCCATTCGTAAACTATGGCCCATGAATCCTCTTGAAAAATTTCCCCGGGGTCGTGGGCCCTTGGGAGGCCCGCCTTCCAGAGGGCCTGGCCTGGGTCGCCTGCCAGAAGTCAGAGGCCTTCTAGAGGCCCGCCCGGGACAGCCCTAGCCTGGGCTGCCTGCTAGGAGGTTGGGAACCTACTGGCGGCCTACCAAGGGGACGTACTGGGCTGAGCGGCCCACCCAGGTGCCACCTGCCTCGTTGTATCTCCCACATGTTTGGGGGTGGACTTACCCTCCGCACGTGGTTCATCGTCGTTTGGGTGAAGATCTGCCTTAAAGTCGATGATTTTCACCTTCCCTGGCTAAAGGTATCGCCTTTGGCCCCAGATCTGAACGTTTGTCTTTATTGTTGCTGAGAGCTAGTTTTGCCATCTTTCTCTGGTGGTCGACGGCAATCAATGGCCGAAATGTTCTTTATCATGGCATCCAATGATGCCTTCAACCCGAATTCCATTGAGGCCATTGATGATCTCATCTCTTCTATCGATTTCTTCAATCCTTCCACTTCACTATCGAATTTTTCCTCTAAAGCTTCAATCTTTTTTGTTGCCGCTACTATTGTTGTCAAGATCAAACGCTCCGATACTAATTTGATTGAATTTTTTAGGGGTTTGATGGATTAATAATAGGATTTTTGGTTTAAAAAACTGGATTTTATATGGTAAAGATGAGATGTTTTGGGCTAAAAGAGTGGTTGGGGGAAGGCGATATTTTCATTGATAATAAAATAGATCACAAAGATAGATGTTCTCTTTCGAGAGGACCGCTCTCTCAAGCTTTAATTTGAGTGGAAGCAGAACTCTTCTACTAATCTAATGGATCTACCCCAATTCTCTAGCAATTCTTCACCAAATTCAACACCCCTCCTCTTCTAGCCTCCTTCCCTTTATGTATAATAAAACTCTTAATGAGCCACCGCCCATAAATCACCAAAATACACATGACCTAGGGTTTTCAGCCTAAATTACAGATTTGTCTCTGGACCCTCAAAATTACAATTTTGTCCATGTGCCCAAAAATTACAGATTTACCATTGGTTACCGTCACACCACCAAGTCTATCAATATCAACTGCTAACTGCTGTAAAATATTGCCATTCTATTGATACGCAAACGTGTACATTTGTCTTCTGTGGCCGGCCTCCCTCGTATATTTGTGCTTTGTAGTTGGTGCAATTTTAAAGAGAAAATGGGATTGGATGACTTGTTTAGAAGTACTGAACAACTTTGATTAGCTAACAATTAATAATAAAGACGATGGGTTGTAGGAAACTGTAACAGTCGTTTCTTGTTCGTCACCAGACGGATGTTTCTGAATTTCAAGCTATATGTTGAGTTTCTTTCTGAACTTGAACGTGATCTATTTTTACCAGGAGCATATATGATATTTCTTTTTTAGAATTTTATTTATAAAGCGTACTACCATAGATTGTTTCTTTGTAAAGCATCTGAAATGTTTATTAACTCTCTCTAGTGTTTATTTTTATTATGAAACAATGAACGCTAGAATTACCATATGAAAGTTAAATAAACCGCTTTTGTGGTGTGTTGTGTTGTTTTTTGTTTTGTTTTGTTGTTTTGTTGTTTTTTCTTTTTTTTTGTTTTTTTTTGTTTTTTGGATTTTTTTTTTGTTTTTTGTTTTTTTTTTTTTTTTTTTTTTTTTGGGGGGGGGGGGGGGGGGGGGGGGGCTGTAAACTTTGGGTTATGGCTTAGTCATAAGATTGTGACCCTGCTGTTGAGGAAAGCCATTTATGCAATCTATGGCTTCGTTGGCTTAGTCATAGCATTGTAGTTTATAAGTACATCTTGCTTAGTGGTATGCACATTCCTTCTATATCATATCATACATGGTATATTGTTTATGTTAGCATTGAAAAGGGAAGCTTAATCAAAAGGAGAAAAGTTGAAATATGCTTTAATGTGTCTCCGCTAACAAAATTGCTGGATTATGGGGCTTCACACTTTTGGATTTGCAGGACCAGCCCTGATCCTCTCTTCAAATATTATCTAATAGGAAAAAATAAGCCATTTTAATTGGAGAAACCAACACTGCCGGGGTACTGAAAGATAAGTCTAAGTAGATTTTCGATGAACGTGTATGATGAGGAGTGCATATGATAAGAAGATGGTTCATGGTACCGAAGCACAAGTCTCATATGCATGATTTTTCCTCTGTAGAATCTATTTAAACTATCGTAAAATTCCAAGTTTCACTTTTCAGTGAACTGAATTGGATCATATTTTTTTTCTTTGTGCATTTGTCATAGCTTTACATATAACTCTCTCTCTCTCTCATGATGATACAAACATATGAAAATGTAAAATGTGAGTTTGTAAAACGCTTTGCTAATTGATTTGTGATATTTGAATGAAACATACCTCATAATCGGATTGTAGTAGATGAGTAATAGACCAAAAAAATGTGTACTGTGGTTCTAACGTAAAATATGAGAGGTTCTAACTTTTAATTAAGGGCGCTTCATCGATCTGAATGGATTCATGTTCTGTCTTTATAAATTGGGATAGAAGTCCTTGTTTTTGTTTGTTTCATGCTTATTACTTTCCTTGTGCAGATCCTTCCGGGGAATTTTGCCCAGAGAAAAGAGTACTCTACAAGTTGATTTCAGGATTACACTCCTCAATCTCGGTTCATATAGCTTCTGATTATCTGCTTGATGAAGCCAAGAATCTGGTTATCTTCTCAATATTATCTCATAGTTTACAATACATATATGCTAGTGTCCCTTTGGGATACATTGTTGATAAATTATTGGTTTGCTGACATTCTTTGCCGTTTGAACCAGTGGGGTCCAAATCCTAAATTGCTGTATGATCGCGTCCTGAAATATCCAGATCGTGTCAGAAACTTATACTTCACATTTCTGTTTGTTCTGAGGGCTGTGACAAAGGTAAATTTTATTTGATACTTGCATAGATCAACACCACCTTCCATAGTGTATATCTTTATATCGTGATATATTAAAGATGCATTTCTTTTTTCATTTCCATTTTATTTTACTGTCAGATGTCATGTTTTGGGCTTTCACGTCAGATATCTTTTTTTTGTCTTGTTCATTATCAAATGACATGTTACTTCAACATTAGTTAGAGCATTTAGGCCATGCCCAGTCCTTTGATTGCAGAATTTAATTCACATGAAAAAGGAAAAATGAAAATTTGCATATATTAATTCATACAAACAACCTGACATCAGAACTGAAATTAACCCAAGCCTTGTTCGCTCTTCATGTCCTGTGATATTTTTGTTCAACTAGCATTTCAGTGCTGCCTTGTGAGCCTCTTACTGGATGGAGCAGTAAATGGTAGCAAGAAAATGAGAGCACAAAATATTCAAAGTTAATATTAAAATGAGCATTGCATTTTTAATTTCAAGTTTGACTTTATAATCATTTCCAGCTAGTGAATCTTATAAGCTGCCTTTTACTCTTTTAATCTAAATGTATATTTGTTTTCTGTATCACTAAGTTTAATTGATTTTGTAAAATTGGTGGTGGCTAGGATACAATTTACCTTGCTAATTCAGCACTTATTGAACTAAATCATGAAGACACAGTATGTCTTACTCTTTCCTTTCAGTTCCAGAAATATATATAAATATTCATCCAAGTGAAGGCATAATATAAGGACATAAAGTGACTCTTCCAAACCATGTAGGTCCTATCTTTCCCTTCGTTCCAGAAATTAGTACAACTTGTATGCTGCTGATCAAATAAGTCAGTGAGGTACACATGTTAAACTCATCTGAACATCATGTCATATGGATCTTTATTCAAATATAGTATCAACATCTATTCAGACTGATATCAAGGTATAAGATAAGGACATACATAAGACTTTTAAAAATTGGCTTTTCCCATTGTCAAGTGAACGTGTGTAATCCAATTGTTTTAAGTGAGAAAAAGTACAGTTACTGCAGCTGATGAACCAGCACAGATTTGGGACGAGTTTTGCCTGTCTTGAGGATATCTAGGTTTTTAAACGGTAAGCTGCTAATTGCGAGATTGTATCCTTTTAAAGTTTAAACCAACATTTTCCCATACAACTATTTCTGATGCAAAAAGTAACAGCCATATGAAGTGTGCACTAGGAAGTTATCTTGCAAAACATTGCAAATTTAGCTCAACAGTTAATGGTAGCTGGCACTTTTCGAGTGAGTAACAGCGGCAAAAGCTCTGGAATTGAGGGTGCTTGGCAAGAGTCGTAGGATATGAGTGCAATAACTCTGTTGGTAAGCATGCTTTGGAAAGTGTAGTGCTTGGATAGTGATCTGCTGGGAAGTGCTTGCTTGCAGCATTATTAACAGTATCAGACCTGACAACTGGCTAAAAGTGTGGATCTGAGTGCCACATGAAACCAAGTCACACTGCGCAAAATTCTGGTTTCTTTTGTCGTGTCTTTTCCTTTTCCTTTAATGAATTTGTGCACATGTGTGCTATAATGTCACATCATCTGAAGTCAAATGATGATAGTATGCCATAATCCCAAGAAATGAATGGACCCACATTATGCTTGCACCAGGAAGATGTGCAGTATATAGTATTTCTGTTGAACTAAAATTTTATCATAGCTCAAGGTTTGATAAGTCCGTTTTGGTTTTAGTTCCGGTTCCGGCCTCTTTTGGATTAAATGTTTCGCCAGGTTCCATAAGTTATGAAGTTTTCATTTGAAGTGTTGGCTTTGTTTCTGCGCATAACAATATTGAGGTTAAGTGCATGTAACCACTAGACATGCCATCATATCAAGTTGTTTGTATATGCAATGCCTAAGGAGTAAATGTTGTAAATATGTATGCTAAGTGAAACCTAATAAAGATAACTCACTTATGGTACTCAACTAGTTAACCCTTATATTAGTTGACCCTTATATAAGTTCTAACTAACATAAAATCATCAATTCAAAGTTAAATTGAGACCATAATCAAAGTTATATTAAAATACAGCAAATTATATGCAGTGCGTAAAGAGTAAATACAAATATGTATGCTAAGTAAAATTAATAAAGAGAACTCAATTATAGTACTCAACCAGTTAATCCTTATGTTAGTTCTAACTAACTTTTAAGTTATCAATTTAAAATGAAATTGAGACCAAAGCTACACTGAAAATACAAATTATAATAGATTAAGATTTATGGAATTAATATAGCAATAAAAATTGGAGGGGTTGATATTATGGATAACCAAGAAATTATATCACTACCCATTTCTCCCTATATTTTTGAATTTTTTTAGTTTTGGCATTTTTTGTCTTGAAACTGATAGAAACTGGCTGATGCCATTTACTTTCATTGACAACATAGCGAACCAAAACTATATGCTAGTTTTGGACTGAAACTGAACAAAACTGTGACGAAGCCAGCGACACTGACAGGAAAAGGGTGAAACCTTCTTCGTTGTCATAGCTTGAACTTTTGAGGGACGAACAGTGCGTTTGAGTTCATTTACTTAAGCTAAAATGGAAAAACGGTATTCCCTATTATAAACCATTTAGGAATGTCGTTGCCTTTTCCCCTTTACCTTTTGATTGAGAAGTAATTGATGGACGTTTCGCAAATAATTTTTTTTGAAAAAGAAAAGATGTGCAGATGTTCATGTGTTTCTCCAAATATCAAAATTTTATCATATCAAATATGGTAATTTTTAGATTTAGGAAAAAAATTAAAAATAATATTAAATTTCAACGGGAAAAAAATATTTACAAAAAATCGACTAAGTCTGGCCACGTCAGCAGCCAGGCGTGTACCTGGGCGCTTACTGTGGATGCTTTGAGTTGGCCGCACTTGGCAAGTGTGGCCAAATTGAGTTTCCCCAGTTTGACCGCACTTGTCAAGGGCGGCCAAATTGAATTTCCCCAGTTTGGCCGCACTTGTCAAGTGCGGCCAAATCATTAGGGGCAATTTCGGTCAAGCCTTCAAATAGATTGTTTGCATGTTATATGATAAGGAAGTCGTTAGCCTATTGGTATTACTTCTTGTTTGGAGGAGAGATGTCTCGGGATCAATTCCTAGTATTCCCCCTATAAAATTTATTTTTAATTTAAATTTAAAAAATATTAATTATTTAAGCATTCACGGCAAGATTCGAATCCAGAACCTCCTGGATCTTACCTACAAGCCTTACCACCAAGACAAGTATTTCATCAATACATTGAATACAAATAATTTATTTGAAGGTTTGATAGAAGTCGCGCTCCTAATGACTTGGCCGCACTTGGCAAGTGCGGCCAACTCAAACCATCCACAGTCAGCGCCCAGACACGTGCCTGGCTGCTGACGTGGCCAGACTTGATCGATTCCTGTAAATATATTTTTCGGTCGAAATTTAATATTATTTTTATTTTTTTCCTAAATCTAAAAATTACCCTATCAAATATGATGCAGATTTGAGGGCTTTCACCAATTTAAACAACATCGTGATACCCAAGTAATCATTGAAACTGTTTTTTACAGGTGCAACCTTATGCCATATCAATTGGAGATACTTGTGTTGTGTGACACTGTTATACCCGGGCCCCTAGCTAAGGTATCTAGCTGAGCTTACTTTATATACAAATCCATATGTGGCCTTAAATAGAAGATTTGGATGGCAAGCCTTGCCTAATTCCAAAACAACTTAGCATACAAATACTTAATTTTAAAGGGGGTTTTCACATATCCGTCCCTTAAATCTTGCTTATTTTGATATTTGTCCCTTAAATATGGGTATTTTCTCTCAAGTCCCTTAAATCTTAAACTTTTAAGCTTAATAGTCTCTCTCTATAACTTTATGTTAAAATCTAACTGAAGTAGGAATATTCTGTTAGGGCTTGCGGGCTCTTTGTTTGGGGACGGTCCGGTCTGCTCACGGGGAGGAGGGGGCGGCGTTGCCGCCTCCCCAGCGTTTTGGAGCACCGCCTCCTCCCGGCATTTTCGGGGGAGGGGAGCGCATCCTCCTCCCCTGCGTTTTTTGGGGGGAGGCGTATCCTCCTCCCCCTCCTCCTCAGAGAGGAGGATGGGTGCCTCCCCCAGAAAACGCAAGGGAGGCCCCCTCCGTGTTTGAGGAGGGGGAGGAGGCATCTCCTCCTCCCTGGCGTTTTCTGTGGGGGAGGCTCCTCCCCCCCAAAAAAAAAGCCGGGGCGGCGGCGGCGGCGCCCCCTCCGTCCAAAACGAACTACGGGGGGTGGTTAATGGTTGATTAAAGTTTATTTCTTAATTAAGTAACTGTAATCATTATTTAATCGTTAATTAATGTAATTTGAGTTAACTTTTTAACAGAATATAGGATGGATAGACTATGAAGCTTAATGTTTAATATTTGAGAGATATGAGAGCAACTACGAATTTTTAAGGGATAAATATCAAAATATGCCAGATTTAAGGGATGAATATGTTAAAAACCCAAATTGAAACTATACGCACCATGACTACCCGTATTCTACGAGCATGGTACACGTTTTTTTCTTGGGGAAGCTTTATTTAAGGTCATGAGAAATACTTGGAGCATATGTATGATACATCTTTCATCACCATATATGCAGGTGGGGTTGAGCTGGCTAGGATCCATGGACCAACCTAGGGAAACCTAGGGTTGATTTCTAAGTGTCGAACGTCTTCAACATATACACGTGCGAGTACAATGCAATGTGCATCTTACATATTTAGGCATGCCATGCATATTATCATCGTGTGCTTGCTTTTGCTTTGTCTTGGGTCACCCCAAAATGCTTCGAGGAACTGTTGATACTTTGTCAGAGGTCATGAGTGGTGCAGTTTGGACCTTGCGGGCCATGGTTGTTCGGCCTGCATAGGGGTGAAATCACAAAATCACAAGAAAAACCTAAAGATGGGTGGTTTGGTAATTTCGGCTAATTATCTAATTATGAAGGGTTTTGTTATAAATAAAGGCAGAAAGATTATGAGTGTTTATGTTGAATATTGGAAGAGTTAGTAGACAATTAGTTAGTTTTGATTATTGGGAGAGAATTGGCATTCCTCTTGAATTGGAGGCCATATCTTGTGATTCTATTATAGATAAAAATATCTCTTTTTGCCCTAATTTTGTCTTAGTTCCTATCACTGGTCCATGTAGACCCTGTCAGAATAGGATTTGGGCTTCCACGACAAGTTAAACCAATGAAGACATAATCTGCATAATATGATCCGAGACACTCTAACCTAAAACATCTAATCTAAAAGGTTAAACTATTATGCAGAGGCATAACTTTCAATACATGACCTTCACTTTTTACTCCATCTTTTTTCGATGTGCGACTATTCTTGTAATATATGATCTTACCATGCCCTTTAAATTTTTTGTAAATAACTTAATCCATGTGAATCTTTCATATTAGAGTTCAAAATGACGAATCCACTTGAAGATGATAGGAAGAACATGTGGGAAGCTCGTAACATAGGCGGTTGATTGCTCCACATTGAATGGTATGATCATGGTGATTGATCCCCATAGACAGGTAAGGATCAATGACTTGAGGAGGTTATGAGGACTATGGATCTAATAACACGTTGAGTAGAAAAACATGCTTCGTCCCAAACTAGTATTAGTGTTGTTAATATAATTGAAAAAAAATACAAAACGATTACAATTCATATTTGTTTTCCCATTTGACTTCTTTTTAAATATTGAAAATTGTGTTTTCTTATTTGAAACCAGAAACCATAATTCCTAATTCTGAATAGACCCATTGGACACCAAAAACTGAAATCCACATCTTAGTTTGATACATTTGTAAAATAATTGGAAAGGGTGAGATATGTACATTAAATTCATATTCATATGAACCTTCTAAATGTGCCCTAGTGCAGAAAACCTATTTGCAATACATCGTATGCTTCATGCAATGTTCTTGTCGGGGCTGGAGCCCCCTCTTAGAGCCTGGTTGCCTAGGTGGTAGGAGAGAAGGAAACGGAAGCACATGCATATTAAGAAGGAGAGGATCAAGCTTGTCTTTGCGAGGACTTTTCGATCACCGCCTGCCTCTTGGAGCAAGGTACACGGTTTCAACCAAAATCAACATGTTTTGACCGTTTCGTACCAGTGTCGAAAGAGACTGATAAGAAATTGCCCAAAAGTTCCTGTTTCGGCTTTCAATCGTCTAAAAAATCACAAAAATGTTGTTTCTGTCAGCTCAAAATTGTTAAAACAATACAATTCATGTCGAAAAATGAAATCACAAAATATTTAAAGCCAAAAGGAGGGGGCATGAAATCGAAAAATATTTGAGGCAAAAAAAGAGGAAAAAACTTACTTCAGCCATCGACAGGGGTCGCTGAAGAGCCGTCAGAGAGACATCGTCTTTGTCTTCAATGCATCGTTTGATTCTTCCGCTTGCAATTATTTTTGGCTTTGTTTGCATCGTTTGATTCTTCGATGTGTGTAAATAGATTAGTAGAGGAGTTCGAATCAACGTATGTTTCCTGTAACCGAAGAGGAGACATCCGAATGGAAAATCGAGCGGCGGCTGAGTTTTCCGAAAAAGGTAGCTAGTGTTTTCTAAGTGAGGTTGAGGGCGCATAAGGGAGTGGAGTTGTTGGACTCATGGGCTTAGTTTTAAGTGGGGATGAGAGAACAAAAGAAAATGTGTGGGCAGTGGGCTTTGGAGTAGAGTTTGGTCCTTGGGGTTCTCATTTAAAAAAGAGAAAGAAAAGTTAAAATAACAGAAGAGGATGGATCATCAGAGGGGTAGCGGACTTATGGCTAGTGGGCTTGTGGTTGGGCTAAAGAAGGGAAGGGGAGAAAATAATTGAGAGGGAGAAAATAATGAGAATGGTGGGCTGGCGGTTGTGGGCTTTATTTAAGTAGATGGGCTCTGTTATTAAACATGAGGTTGGGATTGGCTGCATTATAAGAAAATAGGAGTTGAGTATAAATAAAAGTGTAGGATTTGTTATAATTTGATAGGTTTTTAAGTATTTGAAACTACCGATACAAATGAAATAAAACTAAACTCAGAAATCACCGAAACGAGCGAAATCAGATCGATACCTAAAATTTCCGAAAGAGCGAAACCGAAACCAAAATCAAGACCTCTAATCTTGTCTTGGGTCGCCCTCAGCCTCGCAAAACTTACATGTTGTCTCCTCTTTTAGTGCGAGAAATGAGCACGAGAACATGAAAAAGAACTAGTTCGGATCACGACCCACTTATATTAGTTAACCCAAGAACGAAAACATGGAAAAGAATTAGTTTGGATACCGATCCACCTATATTAGTTAACCTGCTAAGTGGGTTAAATAATATAAGATGGTCATGGTCTGACCTGTTTTACTCACGTAAATGGCCTTGGACCCTGGCCCTATTTTTCTTGTGTTCTCCCTCTTTCTCGTGATGATGGAGGAAGCGAATAGCGGGCTTTGAGAGAACGTCTGTGCTTCTGGAGGAGGCCAACAAGTGCAAAATCTAACAACAACAAAGCTCTCTCTCTCTCTCTCTCTCTCTCTCTCTCTCTCTCTCTCTCTCTCCCCCCCCCCCCCCCCCCCCCCCCCCCCGCGCGCCTAATTGTGGCTCCTAAGCCCTAGTTGAGCGGCGGTGGGGTCACCTCCACCTAGGCGGGCACCTAGGCAGCTGTCCAACCCACTTTTTACAACGCTGCCTCCATGACAGGTTTTGCATCAGAACATATTGTAAGTTGTACAGAAGATGGACTTTGCGAATTAACCCCACCATAGTCATGTTGCATGCTTGCATGTGTTTTTTATTGGGTATGCTCACACATCCTTCTCACGTGTTTCAACCTTAATTGAGTGGTAGAAAACTGAATTCTACCTTCCATCTTTGTCTAGTCATATTGATGCACATCGGTACATGCAAATTTTGTGGCATAACAGCGTATTTTATGTTGTTTCAGGCTGCGGATTACTTGGAGCAGGCTGAATATAACACGGGCAACCCAGACGATGACCTAAAGGCGCAATCGCTAGTGAGGCAGTTAGTCTATAACCCTAAGCTGCAAAGTGCGTGCCCATTGCCATTTGATGAAGCTAAACTTTGGAAAGGGGAAGGTGGGGCTGAACTGATGCAGCAGATTCAAAAGCAATTCAGGAACATCAGGTTTCAATAAGAGAACTAATAGATAATATTTATCAAAGCTGAAAGCATTTAATTTCTATGTAACTGATGCCATGTGCACATTTCAGTGCGTTGATGGACTGCATAGGCTGTGAGAAGTGCCGGCTATGGGGGAAGCTTCAAGTTCTTGGTCTTGGCACAGCGTTGAAGATCCTTTTCTCTGTCAATGGCGGAGGAGTGAAGAATCAGCATGTAAGTTGGTCTCTTTGTAACAGCATCAAGTTCTTAGCACCAAATTTCACATCCTCTGTTCCTACTGAAACTCGAAGCAAGTCAAAACAGTTGGTCCAAATATACCATCTACCTCCTCATTCCATATTCCCAATTTTTGTTAGCTTTCTTTTGCCGGTTGCTCAAGTTTAGACTGCTTGACAGATGCGTGTTCCTACTTGCTAATTGACCCTCCAGGATTATCACAGGCCGTTCTTTTCGCCATACTTTACTGGCTACGGTTTCATTTTAGCATCAAATTATCCCATGATACTTTATTTTATTTTATTTCCCCCTTTGCAGTTGAGCTTAAATTTAATCTAATTGCCATTGAACCTTGTCTTTCAGCTGCAGCTGCAAAGGAATGACGTAATTGCATTGATAAACGTTTTGAATAGGCTTTCCGAGTCCAATTACTTTGTTCGTAAAATGGCCCCCCAAATCGATGAACTCATGAAAGTTTCTAAACCAGCAAGCATGAGTGATTTTCTATAGCCAAGAAACATTCGAATCATTTCCCTGGTAAGATCTCTCAGTCTGGATGATGTGCTGCATGCAAGCGTTTATTCGAATCAAATAACAAGTTTTTATCCCTTGGACTACCAGACCTTTGATACTGTGAAGAGGCTCACCATGAAAAAACGGCATGTAATTCTTTCGGGAGACAATACACCATTAATGGAGTCAATGCGAAGAGGGTGCTCAGGGCATCGAATTGGGATTTTGTTACTAATGGCTTTGCCTGATTCTTGTTTGCCCGAGCTTGAGTTCATATGTTGTATGAGAAAGGAAGTTTTGAACATTTGACATCTCTCTGTATCTTGACAGCAAACAACCACAACCCATTACAATGTAACTCGTTTCTAAAGGACTTGACAAAAGAAAATACAGACGACGAACTTCGAATATCAGTGGGCATGTTGCTTTGCCTAATGCGTGTTACAAAACTTAGGTCCCTCTGTTTGAGGAGCCCATAGAAATACTGTTACAATTATACTGAGTTAAAATTGAGTTGTATCTTTCTGATATTATGTTACAATGACGGAATTGAGGTTGTGCTCAGCTAACATTCAATCAGTTCCCCCCTTTTGAGCAGCACTAAGCATTGCATATATACGAGAACATACAAAACTTGTCTCCATTGAATATGATTGCTGACCAAACAAACTAATCAAGTACATCAAAAGAATGCAAGTAACCAATACACAAGAGCTTAACACAATCTCCTTCCACATAATTTACAGCAAATCAAAGTTCTGTGAAACAACCCTCCAATTATCGTATAAGCATTTGCTCAACGGGTCGGACAATTAGGCGCAGTGCCGCCGGTGCTGGGGCCGTTGGTGCAGCCGGAGGCCTGCGACGACGAGTTGGATCCCCTTGGAAGGATTTGGAGCAAGGTGGCGTCTCTAAGGAGCCTTGCCTCTGCTGCTGGAGCGCAAAAGGTCATGGCGACAAGAGCCAAGATTGCCACAACTGTCATCACTTTAAGCGCGCTCTTCATTATAACCAAAGCCATTACAAGAACATATAGTAACGTTGCTTGTTTAAAGATAATTGATACAATGATCGATTAAGGAGGAGGTGCACGTTTGCATATTTATAAAGGGCCAGAGTTAGGGGAGTCCTGGGCTCCAAGAATCTGACTTGCATTAATGTACAACGTTTTGTTTGACATTTGACCAACATTCCATGGTTTGCTACTTGATGACAAATTTTGCATGAGGTGGATTGACATTGCATGCATGCTTAGCAAGTGAGAAGATGATCAAGAATTTGTTTTGGAAGCTCGCAGGAAAGTGATATGTTAGAACAAAGAATGTGGAACTCGTGAAAGCACCAGCTGCTGATTCCTGGAAACTAACTATATATTGTATTGCTTTTAGTTTTCCATTCAAAAAAGTTAGCCGCTAAAATCATCCATTGAATAGCTTTTATGCTAATTGCGTCAGAGATGACATGAGAGACCTGTGGGTCAATCAAGTTAGAGTCCAAACTATGACCTGGCTTGATCATGTAGAAACTACTTGCACCAGTAAGCCATTGGACAACCGTTCGAGATTTCAAAGTTTGATTCCCGGCCAGATTCCAGAATATTCAAGAAGCTTCCGTTATGATATTGGTCGTTACGTGTAAATTAGTACTTTTAAAAGGAATGCTCTCTCTCTCTCTATCTGAACCAGATTAGGGGGAGTGAGATGGTGTAAACAAAGGAAGGCATCGAATCTTGACCGAACACGGCTGAAGGCCCGTGGCAGATGATGGGGTCTCTGGTGTGGGGTTTTGTTGGGAAGGCAGGGGAGTAAAGGACAGGTCGCAGTCAGAGGCGGTGAAGGAAGAGACGTTGCTATCTACGGATGCATTATGTGTTGTATGGATGAGATGAAAAGATCAGCCAGTGGTAGGGAGGGAGACAGAGATGCCAATCACATCCAATCTTTGGCCAGCCCATTTCCGGTCCCATCTCGATCTTTGTTTGTGGAATTGGGAGCATCTGATCTCTTCTCTCTTTCTCTTCTCTCTCTCCTCTCTAGTCTAGGAGTGGCAAAATAGACCCGACCCGACCCGATCCGAACCCGGCCTCTTGGGTCGGGTATGGGTAGGGGCCAATCCGAGTCGGGTCGAATTCGGGTCAACCCGACCGACCCAGATAAAAATCCGGGTCGGGTACGGGTTTGACCCCTCGACCCTGTTGACCCGAATTCGACCCGTATTTTCACTCTTTTCACCCCAACCCGACCCGGACCCGACCCGAACCCGACCCGGACCCGACCTTTTTTGAAAAATAATCACTATTTCACACCGAACCCGACCCGAACCCGAACCGAACCCGACCCGTAAGACAAACCGGATCGGGTACGGGTCACCCGGGTTACGGCCGGGTCGGGTTCGGGTATCCGAACCCTGACCCGAATTTAATTCGGGTCAGGTTCGGGTTTACCCTTATTCGGGTCGGGTCAAACCTGACCCGACCCGAACCCGACCCGCCCCGCCCGTTTGCCACCCCTACTCTAGTCCCAAAAAAGGACACCTTCTCCTTTCACCGTTTTGATTGAGCATAGGGTTTAGCCCACTTTTTAATGAAATGGATGAGGTGCAAGGATGTGACTTTAAACCTGAAATTTAGTAAGTGTGCACAACTATTAAAACACAGAATAATAAAGAGGAATAACCAAGATAACACAGAGAACTTGGTAACACAGTTCGTTGGGCACACCTACATCTGCGGGGCCACGCCCAGAAAATCAAATAACTCCACTAAATATTAATGATTACAATCACCAATACCACGATGTTAGGGGGTGAACAACATCCCCCTCAATACAAACCGTTAGAGATGATCTCAATCAACCCCGTGGAGTAATTTGAGCAATCTCCCCTTGCGTGCAAGATTCCCTTGCAAACTGACAATGATCAACTCCCTTGATCTCCTGCCTTCGTAAACGTCAGCCTCCTCCCGAGTAACTTGCAGCTTTCACAAAAGCTCTCTTCCAACTCGTAACCCTAGCTGTCAATCTTCGTTTCCTTTTTAAACGAACTCCCCCCTCAATTAGAGAGCCGCTAAAGGAAGTAAGCGCATTCAAATCTCAGGTAGATTTGTCGCCGCATTAATCGAAGCCCGTCTAGGAAATTTGTTTCATCACAACATCTAAAAACAGTAATAACCATAAGCGGGTGAAAGTCTCTCTCTTATCTTCAACCGACACAATAAAAGCGAGAGAAACAAGGAATCGAACAAGATCTTCAACGAATCGTCAGTTGGCGTAAACCACATGATCGTTGAAGATAATAACCTATCACCAGAAGATCCTTCCATCTATAAAAACAGATATACCAGATACAGCATGTTGAACATTATGTCTGACGTAAAGTTCAACAATATGTTCGACATCCTCCATGACACAGGCTGAGATCTGACATAAGAACACATTGCGCCACAAATGACAACAAGACAAACATGAATGTCCTAACAATCTCCCCCTTTGGATTTTAGTGGCACAATCTTATACGGCAGAGGCAAGACCATAGATGGAAAACATAAAGGAAACAGCACCATAGATTGAGAACAGCACCATAGTGAGATGGGAATATGATACACACAGAGCCATCAACATACATCCTTATCAGCAACAACACCACCAACACTATAACATTTCTACACCCACCATAACAGATAACAGAGAGATGTAATACTCTCCCTTTGAGCCACTAAAAGACAAAGAAACATACCTCATTTAGTACCATCTCCTGAAGCACCAGAAGGAACCATGGACTTCAACTGATTGAGTCTATCCGTAATCATAAGCTTGTGAGCTTCAAGAAGAACCGTCTGACGGTGAAGAAGAAGGAGCCGATCGTCCACATTCTGCTCTTCCTTTTCAAGCAGATGAATATCGTCTGAGATAAGAGACTGGCTGTCCACCGAGCACGATGCAGTTGCATGCTCCCTGTCAGCAGGAGTAGAGGCAGAAGGGGGGATACTGGAGAGGAAAGAGCAGCTTTCGGAGAAGGGGAATAAACAACAGATATATCTTCAAGCTTTTTGGCCACTGACTTGGCAGTAAAAGAAATTCCCTCACAGGCAGAGGTGAGATCAGAAGGAGAAGGAATAATCCTCTGGGGGATCAACACCATCGAGACAAGGGACGCATGAGGCAGGGAGGACGAGGGTGCTGATGACTCTGTCATCCCTAAAATGGTGTTGTAGATGATATGGCCAAGATTGAAGGGTTTCTTGGTCCCTGCAGTATAGATCAGTTTGCACATGGACTTAATGACAACCGACATATTAGAGGTAGGAAGCCAGTTCCGGGTTGCGAACCTGTAGAGTAGAAAAAATTTTGCAGTCAGGGCAGATGAAGGAAAAGCAAACATCTTGGGCCAGTTGTTGATCTTTCCCCTCGTGACAGTCCTTACAAACAGATCATGATCATCACCGACTGAAATTCCAAACACAGGCAAAACTTGTGAGCATGGCCACTTCAACAGTTTGTTCAGCAGGGATGGAGAAAATGAGACAACTTTTTCCCGAATAAAGGCTCTGAAACCCCATCTAGACCGAGACTCACCAGAAGATTTGGACAAGTTGCTGTAGAATTCCCTCACCATGACTGGGTAGACTGGCTTGAAACAACTGGCAGCATGAAGAAGGTCGATGTCCTTTAGGAAGGAAACAAACTGGATATTTTCAAAAGACGAAAGAGATATAGATTTTTCACTAAGAATGGCTCTCTCAGAGTAAGAGGGCCATCTCTTCTGGCAGGATAGTCAAAAAATTGTTTTGATAAGGCATTGGATGCAGAAATTGAAGATGAGGATGGGGAACCTGAAGGGCCAGACACTTTGGATTTCTTAGATGGAGAAGGAGTACCCAATCTAGATGAAGCTGCACGCTTGCAAGATCCAGACCTTGATTTGCCAGGGTGAGAGGGAAATGGATCTACAGTAGGAGAATCACCTACTGGGGCTCCTTCTTAGTGAGCATCAGTCCTCTCTATTGCAACAGATGGTCTGACATTTGATGCAACATTATCACTAGGTCCAACATTGACACACGGAGTAGTAACATTACCAGGAGAATGATCAATCGCTTCTTCTTGTACAGTCACAGGAACCTTAACTTGAACAGCTTCTTCAAGGACAGTAGACTCATGGGACTCAGATGGAAGAGCTGAGGTCACCATCACATGGGTGTCTCCAGAAGGAGTATCATCAACCACTACATTTGGTAGTCCAGCACCAACACCCACATCAGACATGACCTCCTTTCCTGGAGCAACATATGTTTCAGCCACACAGGTCACATTCGACACACCATTGTTGTTAAGATCAACATCCATATCAGCCAATTTATCCACCCCTCCGTCAACATATAAATCTGAAATACTCTTAACACCACTACCACATTCATTAAGATCATCACCATGAACACCACTCCCTGAACGATCAGCACAGTTAACATGATCTTCAGCACCCACATTAACATGTCTGGATTCATCATCCCCATCAACATCCATATTGGGCATATCAGCAGACAAAGAGGATTCAGAATCCGAAATCTCCACAACAACAATTTCAGAGACTCTCACAGAAGATCTACGGGGATTTCAGGTTTTGAGGATGATCATGTCATCAAAAGGCACCTGCACACTAACCAATTTACCACGCACCCTTTTAAGTTCGAGAGAACCAACACGAACTCCAGAGAGATCCAACCAAGAAACATCCAATATGCGTCCAGTTCACGGAGGTACCAGAACCAATCTTGAACGATGACATGATGTTGAAAATTCTCATCTCCTTCAGATCCCGACATTGAATGTTTTACCGGTAAAAGCTGAATCTCAAGAATTGGGGAAAAAGGTACCAATGCCAGACCAAGAGACCCTGAAGAAGATGCGTGGAAAGAAATACCAGACGAAGAGACCCTAGAGGAGCGAGAAACCGTCCCCTTTCGTTTAACACGAGGAGAAGGAGACGACGAGGCTGATTTTTTTAGACGAAGCGGCCAGACAAGAGGAACAACGAGGATCCTGAGAGGGATTCTTGCTCTGATCGCGACCCATGTGATCCGTCATGACAGATAATTCCTCTAGCAGAAAGAAAACAAGAACCCTAGAAGCACTTTGGAACTTTTGAACGAGGTTTAGGAATAAAACGAGCGCTGAGGGAGAAAAATAGCGAGACCACGATGGAAATAAGTATAATAGAGATAGTGTAAAGAATACAAATACCCTTACCACATAAAACCACATAAAACCTCTTTTGTGTTGCAACACATCGTGCAACATTATGTTCAACATAATGTGCAACATTAGATACAACACAGCCCAAGAGCCCGTCGCAATTCTTCAAATCTGCTTGGTGCTTGCAACACAGCCCATGCCCTTGGTGCTTGCTTTAATCCATAGAGAGCCTTCTTGAGCCGGTAGACATGTCTCGGATGAAATGGATCTCAAAACCTTTCGGTTGTTCAACATATACTTCTTCATTCAAAATCCCATTCGGGAAGGCGCTCTTCACATCCATCTGATGGAGCTTGAACTTGCAACTGTAGGCAACAGCCAAAAGAAGTCTGATAGATTCCAGTCGCGCTACATGTGCGAACATTTCATCAAAGTCAATGCCCTCAACCTGAGTGTAGCCTTGAGCCACCAAACGAGCCTTATTACAAGTGATATTGCCCTTCTCATCGGTTTTGTTCTTAAATATCCACTTTGTCACAATGACATTCATTCCTATAGGTCTCTCAACAAGACATCAGACATCATTACGCTGATATTGATACAGCTCTTTTTGCATAGCTATCACCCAGAATTCATCAAGTAAAGATTCCCTCACATTTTTCGGTTCAATTACTGAGAGAAAGCATATGTACCCAGCAAGGTCACGATAATTGACTTGACTAGTAACTTTGGTACGAAAGCCATCTTGAACATCACCAATAACTAGTTCCAGAGGATGGTTCCGTATGATTTTAGTGATCCTCCGAGAGACGTGAGCATCGCTTGCCTCAGGCAGTGGTTCTTCTACGGATGTTGAACCATGTGTTACAACATTTTGTTCAACATTGCCTTGCGGTGTATCACAAGTTGCAACATTTTGTTCAACACAATCTTCTTCTTCTGCACCTTCCTTTTGAAAAGTTGACCCTTCACTTATAACGACTTCTCCCTGATTGAAGTCATCTATAATCACGTTAATTGACTCCATCATGATGTTAGTACGGTTGTTTAACACCCTGAAGGCACGACTAGTTGTTGAATATCCAAGAAATATTCCTTTGTCACTCTTAGCATCAAATTTCCCCCTCGGAGTGCGATCCTGCAAAATGTAACATTTGCTTTCGAAAATATGAAAGTAAGATGCATCAAGTTTCTTACCTTTCTAGATTTCATAGGGAGTTTTCTCTGTTCTGGGTCGGAGATACACTCTACTTATAGTGTAGCATGCAGTGTTAATAGCCTCTGCCCACCACCTAGCACTGACCTCCCTGGCATTCAGCATCACACACGCCATTTCTTGTAGGGTGCGATTTTTCCTTTCAACCACTCCATTCTGTTGAGGGGTCTTGGGGGCAGAAAATTCATGAGAGATTCCGTGTGCTCCACAGAATTCGGCAAAGGAGTGATTCTCAAACTCCTTGCCATGATCACTTCGAATCCTGACTATCTTCCTAATGATATCTCCTTTCTCAGTCTGAAGACGGGTGTATAGCTTCTTGAATGCGTCAAATGTATCTGACTTCTCTTTAATAAAATCTACCCAAGTGAAACGTGAGTAATCATCAACACAAACATAGATGTATTTCTTACTTCCCATGCTAACTTCTGTTGCGGGTCCGATCAAATCCATGTATAGCAGCTCCAAGTTCTTGGTTGTGGTGATTATCTGAAGCTGTCTATGGCTGGTCTTCTTTTGTTTTCCTAGTTGACAAGGAACGCATACACTCTCTCTTCTCCTGTTTATTGTCGGTATCCCACGAACAGCTCCCACTTTGGATATCTTCATTAAGGTCTTGTAGTTGAGATGCCCTAGTTTCTGATGCCACTGCTCAGATACATCAACGGCAACACTGATACGATTGTTAGTTTCTTGAAGTAAATAGCAATTGTCTGCAAATCTTCTCCCAGTTAGGATGCCAGCTTCATTAACAACAACACACTTATTTTTGGTAAACTGAACAAACAGTCCTTGATCGCATAGTTGGCTTATGCTAATAAGATTTGCTTTCAAGTCTTCCACATGCATCACATCCTTGATAGTAATAGATCCTGTCATCTTTAAGTCTCCCTTCCCAATGACTTTGCTCCTTTGACCGTCACCAAACATAACATGACCTTTGTTGCCAGCTGTGTACTCAGTGAGGATGCTCCGATTACCAGTCATGTGTCGGGAGCACCCACTGTCGAAGTACCACATGTTCTTGGAAAAGGCAATCATAGAGGTGCAAGCGACCATGCAGAACAGTTTAGTCTTCCTTACCCATTTTTTATTTAACCTTTCGTCAGAATGTCCATGGTTTCTTCCTTCATGTTGATGTCTCATGCGACTGAAACAATTCATGTTCGTGTGTCCTATACGCTGGCAGTAGTCACACACAAGACGCCTGGATATTGCACTGCTCTTCTGCTTCAGCTTCCGTTCACCTTGCTTGCCATGCCTCATCTCTTTCAGATCTTTAGTGACAGGAACCTGTCTTCCTTTGGAACCATGTAGATATCCTCCTCTGTTGTACCCTACACCTGTACGATCTCCAGAGATTTTTCCCATGTTCAGAATGTCGTCGAGCTTAGCCTTCCCGGAGTTCCATTTGTTTAGGATGTTTTCTGCCTTCTCAGCTCTGAAGAGCGTTTTCCTGAGTTGGTTCTCAAGATTCCTGAGATTGAGCTCAGTCTTCAACAGTTTTGCCCTCACATCGTCCTTTTCACCTTTCAGTCTGACATTTTCATTCTTCAAGGATTTGTTGATCTCACAAATCTTCATCCAATTATTGAACATAGTTTGATAGGCTGACCGAATGTCATCTTCACCAACCTCCTCATCGCTACCTGCTTCAGAGCCAGAGTCACTGTCAGATGTTGTACTATATGTTGTAACATTCTTTCTGACAATTCCAACTTTATTCCCCAATGTTATACATGTTATCAAAACATTAGGTTCAACATAATTAGAGGTGTTACAATTATCGCAGTTGGATTGATCACCCAGAATAGCTGTAAATGCAACGTAATTGCTGATGATGTCCTCATCTCCAGTACTTCCTTCTGAATCCTCATCACTCCAGGTACTGGCTAATGATTTTCCTTTCTGCTTCTTGAGAGTATTTGCGCATTCGGCTTGTATGTGACCAAACCCTTCACACTCCATGCACTGTATTCCTTTACCTTTGCTCTTGGGTTCATACTTCTGTGCAGGACGGCTGATCACCTTTCCAGTGGTGTGAAGATTCGGACGAATGTCCTTGTTGACAGATCTGAAATTTTGGTTCATGTTACTAATCTTCCTCATCATCTTGCTATAATTTTTAGTTAATAGTGCGATATCGTCTTCAAGTTCTGATTCATTCTCTGATTTATGTGCTTCACTAGCTTCCGTTTTTAGAGCCACTCCTTTATCCCTTTCGTTTTGCGTTAGATTCATTTCGTATGTCTGGACTCTGGAGTGACACCATTAGTTCATCCAGTCTCATAGTAGATGTGTTCCTCGCTTCTTCAATAGCCGTGATCTTTGCAGAGAACTTGTCAGGCAGAGATCTCAGAGTTTTCTCTACCATCTTCTTTTGAGAATACTTCTTCCTCAATTGAAAAACCTGATTGGTAATATTACGCAGTCTTCCATTGAACTCAGCTACAGTTTCATCGTCATTCATTCTAAGATTTTCAAATTGGGAAGCAAGCATTTGAAGTTTAGAGGCTCTTACTGTACTGGTCCCTTCATGAATATTCTAAAGAATATCCCACGCTTCCTTTGCATATTCGCATGTGGAGAGTAACTTGAACTGTTCTTCGTCCACCGCAGTAAAAATAGCATTCA
Source organism: Scilla litardierei (assembly GCA_030789695.1). Classification (NCBI taxonomy): domain Eukaryota; kingdom Viridiplantae; phylum Streptophyta; class Magnoliopsida; order Asparagales; family Asparagaceae; genus Scilla; species Scilla litardierei. The sequence goes on from CM061141.1 coordinate 30,672,692, forward strand.
CGGCCTTTGAGTTTCCCAGCGCGGTACGGTCTTCTTCAGGACTCCAATCTTTCACTGGTTTGAAGTGTTCCTTTCCTTCTTTTTCTTCTTGAATTGGAGGAGTCCACACTTCTATAGTAGCTACCCACGCCTTCTCATCAAGAGACTTGATAAAAGCACGCATCCGAGACTTCCAGTACGTGTAGTTCGTACCAGTGAGCAGCAAAGGACGAGTCACAGATGCTACTTCCTTCGTATTCATGGTCTGCGTACTAAAACAAAGAATCACACCCACTTTGACACACAAAATAACACGAGTGAACTGCTCTGATACCAATTGAAATTTAGTACGTATGCACAACCATTAAAACACAGAATGATAAAAAGGAATAACCAAGATAACACAGAGAACTTGGTAACGCAGTTCGGTGCGCACACCTACATCTGCGGAGCCTCACCCAGAAAATCAAATAACTCCACTAAATATTAATGATTACAATCACCAATACCACGATGTTAGGGGGAGCAACCTCCCACTCAATGCAAACCGTTAGAGGTGATCTCAATCAACCCCGTGGAGTAATTTGTGCAAGCTTCCCTTGCGTGCAAGACCCCGTTGCAAACTGACAATGATCAACTCCCTTGATCTCTTACCTTCGTAGACGTCAGCCTCCTCCCGGAGTAACTTGCAGCTTTTGCAAAAGCTCTCGTCCAAGTCGTAACCCTAGCCGCCAATCTTCGTTTCCTTTTTAAACGAACTCTCCCCCTCAATTAGAGAGCCGCTAAAGGAAGTAAGCGCAATCAAATCTCAGGTAGATTTGTCGCCGCAATAATCGAAGCCCAGCTAGGAAATTTGTTTCGTCGCAACATCTAAAAACAGTAATAACCATAAGTGGGCGAAAGTCTCTCTTTTATCTTCAACCGACACAATAAAAGCGAGAGAAACAAGGAATCGAACAAGATCTTCAACGAATCGTCAGTTGATATAAACCACATGATCATTGAAGATAATAACCTGTCACCAGAAGATCATTCCATCTATAAAAACAGATATACCAGATACATCATGTTGAACATTATATCGGACATAAAGTTCACCAACATGTTCGACATCCTCCATGACACATGCTGGGATCTGACATAAGAACACATTGTGCCACAAATGACAAAAGGACAAACATGAATGTCATAACAAAACCTAAATATGGAAAAAAGACTCAAATCATTGGTCAATTCTTCCATCTCTCCTTCTAATTTTGGCTATTTTTAACCAATGTAACATCTATTCACCTCATTTTGAGATGCAGATGGTCCATCTCTTTTTAATCCCCCCAAAAGCTTTCTTTCTTGCCGGTTGTTTGAATGAAAACACAAGCGAAGAACATGCCTAAAGATTTCTTATATGAATTTTTTAAAGATAAACGGAACATTAAAAAACAACCAAAACTAAAAAAGACCCAAAAACCCCCATCAAAAAAACCCCAAAAACACAAGCCAATACACACACTCTCTCACCCTTTCAATTTGCACCGGGTTTTGCACTTATTGAACCAACCATGTGTGGCTGTGTCTTAGACTGTATACACGAGTTATTTATAGTATTTTTATATTTTATGGATTATCAACAACTCATTTCAACAATCTTTATCATAATGCATTACATAAATCCTGGCTCCATTTAGCAGTTTGCATAGTTGACAATGCTTTGCCACATGAGAAATGCATTGAGTATTTTTTTTTGGAGCATTCTTGCATAATTAATTAGCTGTAATAAAAGATTTATCTTTAGCGATTATGGGTTTGACGTAAGACTTAAAAAAATTTTGACAAAAAAAATAAGAAAACTTGGAATAATTTGAATTTCTATGATTCGAAGAACTTCATTTATTTATTACTTTATTATAATTTTTGCAATTTTTGCAATTATTGCAATTTAACCCTTGAGCATTCAAACCCGTTGAATTTATACTCCCGACCAAACTGAATCTGCCTGCGTTTGTAGGTTTTCCCCACGACCTCCTCCCCTGCACGTGACATGCAGCAAAGTCGTAACAAAAGGGCGAGGGGACAAAAAATTGAAAGCAACTGCGGTCCCCTCACCTGCGTTAACCTCACCCTCAATCCCCTTCCCCCGACCCCGCAGACATCGGCAGGTGACCGGAACCCCTGTGAAAGCAACGAGACGAAGGAGAGGGAAATTGAAGATTTTCGCTTCACTCTCTCGTTTCTATCTCTAAAGGAGATATTTCTCTCTCTAGAAAAAGACACTAAAGACTATTAGAGCCCCCTTCTGTTTCCCTCAAGCACTTCACATTGTTCTTTCAGTCATTTGAAAGCACGAGAGAGAGAGAGAGAGAGAGAGAGAGAGAGAGAGAGAGAGAGAGAGCGAGACTTTTTGTTGAGAGAAACTAGAGAGAGATAGAGAATGCAGCAGCACCTGATGCAGATGCAGCCCATGATGGCAGCCTACGCTTCACCGAATCAAGTCACCACGGATATCATCCAGCAGGTCTCCCCCCTCTCTTTAATGCTCAAGTGCTGGTTTATTTTGGCAAAAAGATGGGATTTTCCCAGCAAAAGATGAGATTTTTTGGGCTTCTTCGATGACCCATTTCAAATGCGGTGGGGTTTACCCCTTTCTGTTCACGTTGGTCGGGGTTTTTCGGCTCGTTTTGAAACGGGTTTGTTGGGTTTCGTTCAATCCCATTGTTTTCTCTACTGGGTCGGGTTCTTCTTTTATTGCTTGTACTGTAGCCAGTGTGGGATTTTTGCTGTTTATTTGTACCGTTGGTTTTGTTCTTTAGATATGTAAGTGGGTTTTGATAAATGATCGATTCAAATGTTTTTTTTCTGAAATATGGGGAAGATTGGGGGTTATGTAGGGTTTTTGTTGCTTGCTTCTATAAAGCAATATTATTATTATTAATTTATTTATATGATCTGATACCTAGATGCTCGGTTAGAACTAGGTGGTGATATAGTTTGTTATCTATAGGCTCCTAGAGAACATATTGTTGTCTATTGATGAAACTGATAATTAGTGATGAGACTTTTGATACTCTTTACTGTAGTTTTTATAGTTTTATACTTTTATGATTAATCATAGAAGATGAAGATGCTCATGGAGGTGTTGTGCGAGTTGAGCACCGATTTTAGTCATCTTATTTACATTCGATAGGAATAATATTTTTTTTGATAAAACATTAAAAAGGTACAACTGTTTATATGTTTATGCTCAAATAATTTAGTTTCTCCCTTGCTTGTAGAATGTTTTCATGATGCATGATTGAAGCTAGGTGCTTTTATGCTGAACTCTCATGTGCTGTGTGCTCATCAAAAAAACGTTTGATGGGGTCGATATTTGATAGCTGATGGTGTTGTCCTAGATCAAGTGAGATGGGTTTTGTATAGTATCCTGCTATTATTTTCTCATTTTTGGATAGGACAATGTAATCTATTTAGCACTAAATAATTATGTATTCACAAGTGAGAATGGTTTTTTTTTTTTTTTGACTCTTTGCACATAGTGATTATTGACAATGCTTGTTCTACTATTACTTCTTTTAATTGGTTTTAACTTGCCTTATAGTTGCACGTATTTGACTATCGTTCTTCCTTTTATAACATCATATAATCGTCGTGTGTTATTGTCTCTATTACTGGAGGTATTAGATCATATATTACAATTTCTTTCTTATATGCGCATCCAAAATTAGTGATGTTAGTATCACACAAGTCCTTTCCCCCTTGAATGCCTCTATCTAGGTTTTTAGAAACAAATAGGATGGAACTTGTACGCTTCAATTGTCTATCAGATCATATTCTTCGAAGTGCCCATTGCTGGGCAATATTTGTTGAAGTTGTTATTTTGAAGACTACTAGGCTATGTTGTTAGCTGTGCTTTCTCATGTGTGTCCATTAAACACGTCATAACCGGCAAAACAATTTATGTTGCAAACATCTTATCCTATCAAGCTATAGCATTCCCCTGGGTATGTGATGTGATGGCTCAATTATGTCACAGCGAAGAATGAATTAAGATAACTGATTTTTGTGTCAAAGGTGAACTATTATATCTTGGCTGATACTTCATGGAGAAGAGTGGATGGGGATGACAACTTCTGGCTTGTATCTTTTGCCCAAATCAGTGTTTCTCGGGAGCAAGGTGGAAAATGCAGGTACATCCCACTTGATGTCTCATGGCTGTTTAGCCAGAAGAAACCAACTGACTTCTTTGGAAGCCAAGCAAGGCATGTGGATTGGCTACTGAGCAGAAGTGCCCATATTTTATGCACTTGATCTGTGAATCTCATCCCAACCAATCATGTCAAATTGTCCTCAGCTTACATACTTGCCCATCAGATAAGCCATCATTGCATGCATCCTGATAGTCAGATCTCCGAAGTCATATCAATGGGTTTAGCAGTTTAAGGCATAATTTATATTGGCATGCCTTCTACATATGGTACTATATGGACAGATCAAGATCTTTTATAATTTTTATTTTTATTTTAGTTTTAGAGTTTTAATTATTTTAAGTCTTTTAAGGGTTTTTAGTCCCAAGTTTGGAATTGGGTTAGGAAAAGTTTGTAAACCTATAAAAGGCCCTAGACTGGTTTATTTGAGATCAGTGAAATCATGAGAATTAAACTTTCTCCCAAACTTGAGAAAGGCCTTGATGAGAAACCTGGAATTCTTGGCGAGAAGCCTTGGAATTCGAATTTCTATTGTTTTCCCCTAATTTCCTTTTACAGCTCTAAAATCGGTCGTGTTCTACATCAATTTGGTATCAGAGAGCTGAAGATCACATCTTTGCTTTTCCCGTTCTCAAATAAAAAACCTAAACCTAAATCCATGTTGCCGCCTCAAGCGGAATTTTCGATCCGAAGTTGAAGGTCTTCGACGACACCTTCTCATTCATCCATGCCCGCTCCAGGAGATCTTAGGGCGCCACCTCTTCGTTCATCGGCGCACTGCTTCCAAAACCCACGCCGTCCTATTTTGTTCTCTCTTCAACCTCTCTTCAAAAAAAAAGGAAGCGTACTTGGCTACCACTCTCATCTGCATCTTCAAAACCCTTCAAAACCCTGGACGAGGTCAGACGACTTCACCGCCCCATCTTGCAACCCCCACACCCACTTCTCCTTTAATTAAAAAAGTACAAAATCTCTCTCACTGCGTTCTCTCTCCCTTCACTGCGAACACTTGCCGTCCTCCTTTGTTCTCTCACTATCTCACACACACTTTGATTTGCTTTAAAAAACGATGGAGGTCGTACTTGAGTCGCCCCTCCTCATAGCCGCTAGAGCCACCCCTACTCGGAACCGCATCCTCTTCCTCCCTCGAGAGCTGCACCACCCTCCTCCTCCGTCCTAGGCATAAGCCACCCCAACAACTCCAGCCAAGATCTGATTGGGTCCTCATTTGCATGATCCTCCTCTAACTACATTCCGCCCTACGCAGTAGCACTAAACCCCATCACAGTCTCAATTCGTTAGCAAGCAGGAATTATTGCAAACGCTTGATCGGCTGCAGTTAGGCCTTCTTCTGGCCTCTAAAATCAACGACAAAACAACGACAAATCCAGCCCTCAAAGTAGCAACGAATCCAACCCAGAGTAGCAACGAATCCAGCCCCATGGTAGCAACAATAAATCCACCCCTCAAAACAGCAGCAAAACACCTTTTGCCTTCCAAAATTGTAGCAAAATCAGCACCAAATCAGCTTCCTCTGGGCCTCAACATCAATAGCAGCGATCCACTTTTCCAGCCCTGGAAACCAGCAACAAGATCTGTTCTAATTAATGTGGTACTACGATGATTATTACAAGGACTATTCTCCTCAGACAATGATTGCGTCACATACTTGTATGGCTTCGATGATAGTTATGGATATGATGCTTGTGAATATCATCTAGAATATTTCTTTTTCTATTTTGATTTTTCAGGAGAAAATAAATATACAAATGCATATCACACGTTCAAAGAAGAAGCGGGATCCTGGTATAGACAACTTTCAATTCATAGACGTCGATAGTTAGTATTCAAAATCCGTCTTCAATCTCGCTATTTTTTTCCCAGCATAGATATATTACACGTGCATCTTCGCCATCCTCAAGTCTGAAAATCAAGAAGGATCCCATGATATGTGAGGTGCACAACATTATTCTTCAAGCATACTGACAAAAGAATAAACTCAAGCCAGGGCCCACGATAGAGATTGATCCAACTCTTGAGGCAGAGTGTGAGCTTAAACATGATCTGAAGTCATGTCTTCATCAAGAGATTGATACAATGCTTGTATCTAGGCCTAAATTGGAGCCTGAGCCCGACCTAAAGCCTGAAGCAGTATTGGAGTCACATCAAGAGTCAGAGTCAGAATCAAAATCAGAGTTTGATCCAGTAGAACGTAACGAGCCAGAGCCAAAACTTGATTCAGTACCATATTCCGAGCTAGAGCCTTATCGTGAGCCACCTATTGAACATGTGCCAGAGCTACCGATAAAAGCGTCATTGAAGTCGATCGAGCATGTCGAGTTTATTATTGCTTATCCTTCTCGCTTAACCATCAAACATGTTTTAAATGTTTTTCAATCTTTTGTGAGTTGGTAGAACTTGACGTCCATTGACAATTCGGTACCTTGTTACACTTCAGAGTTCGTGGATGTGTCTTTTTTAACTGTAATGAACAATTGATTGCTGCCCAGCTGTGTTATCTTGTCGTCATTCACTAGATGTTGAAGTTCTCAAGCCCGGAAGAATGATAGGAACCAGGTCAGGATCTTTTTAATTTTAATTTTAATTTTAGTTTAGAATTTTGGTTATTCTGATGTTTTAAAAGTTTGTCTTTTAAGAGTGTTTAGTCACAAGTCGAATTGGGTTAGTGATAGATTTATCACGTATCAGAGGTGGTGCAAGAAGGATCGGGCGACTGAAAATTAAGTCCAGGGGCGTTTTCGTAAATTTTGGGTGTTTTCTTAATTTGTTAGACTTTTTGGCTTTTTTTGTAATTTTGCTTATTTCTGAATTAGTATTTATATGTGAGTAGGAGGCTAGGGATTCTCATGCTTAATTGTGAGAGAAATCTTGGTAGAGGTTGAGAATTCGTTATTTTCATTAGAAAGGGTGGCCCCCTCTCAAAAATAGGTGGGGGAGAGAGTTCCTATCGAAAGAACTCAACTTTATCCTTGTCTTCTTCTTAGTTCCAGTAAAGTTAAGATTTTTATCTTTCAAATCTTCTTGGTTCATATCAATTTGGTATCAGAACGGCATGATCCATGGTGACGACTGGATTGAAGGAAAAGTTCGAAACTTTGGATGAAAAATACAACGGTAAAATTAAAGACTTGAAGAAATCTATATAGAAACTTAGTGCATCGATGGCATTGATTGAAGAAAGATCCAAGGTGTCGGATAAAAAGTTTGAAGATGTCATGCAAGCCATACAAACCCTAACACGAGAGTTTTTCGATATGAAGACGGCGAAAAGTTCAAATTTGGTCGATAATCCAAATCTAGAGCAAAAGGCAAAGGCTTTGGAAAAAGGAAAGGAAAAGTAAGAAGAATTTATAGAAGGTATTCTATCTATTGGGGAGGAATGATTCGACGGAGCGGAAGAGGATTCCATAGAGTGGAAAACCTTAGTTGTGCTCATGGGGGGCCTTGCAAACCCCTGCAGGGCCGCCAAGCACCTGCGGAGGGCCTGCAGGGCCACTGCAGGCCTGGCAGGCCACATCAGCGCCTTGGCAGGCCTACCAGAGGCCTACAGAGTTTCGACAAGCCAGTCAGGGGATTCGCGACTTCTTGACGGTTCGTTAAGAACCTAAAGACGACTTTTAGGTTCTTCCCGGACCTGAGGATGACTTCGAGGCGGTCTAGGGGCCTCGGTACGCTGCAGAGAGGTGACAACGACATATGCTTCTAGCATACGAGTAGTTTCAGAATGATTATGACTGGGACCCGGGCTTTGAGAAGAATGTTGATGACTACGCCTGGGAGGAGGATGACTCGGACAACAATGGAGGCAGAGGCGACGACTTGTGAGGGTTATGGATGACACATGGGGTATGACGTGATAATTATAATCTCTCTTACTTTGGACAAGTAAGAGGGCGAGTGGGTTAGGAGAGACGTAGGATCGATGATATGGTGAGAAGCTTAAAATGCCACTATTTGAAGGGGATGATCCTTACGGCTGGATCTATCGAGCGGAGAGGTACTTTGCAGTGACACCCGACGGAGGTACAAAATTGCAGGCAGATGGCATCTGTTTCGAAGGGAAGGCGCTTTTTGGTTCCAGTGGAGGGAACATTGACGTCGTTTTCGTTCCTGGGAGGAGCTTAAGGATTCCTTGGTAGATATGTTCAGAAACATCCTTGGCGGAAACTTACATGAGCAGCTGTTGGCACTCGGGCATGATGGATCCATCAGGGTGTACATGTAGAAGTTTGAGGCACTTTCGGGGTGAGTGAGGGACATTCCAGAGGAGACCTTGAAGGTGAGCTTCATGAAGGGGCTCAAGGCAAACATCCACACAGAGCTCTTCCTCCATATGCCTTTGGGGCTGATGGAGACAATAGACTTGACTCAGTTGGTATAGGATTGTCTCGCAGAGGAGCGGAGGTCCAAGTTGGGTTGGAGTGGATCCAATCTTTGCAGCTGAGAACCTGTGGGGGGACAAAAGGCACCAGCAAGGGAAGACCGGCCCAGTAAGAAGAACAGTGAGCCACTGCCAGAAAAACAGTATGATAGATGCTGAGATGAGAGAAAAACGAGCGAAGGGGTTGTGCTTCAATTGTGATTTGAATTCACCATAGGACATCGTTGTCACAACCACACTCTCCGACTGTTGATAGCAGATAAAGACGAGGCACTGGAGGGAGAAGAACCAGGAGGAGATGCGCATCTCCACTTGGAGTAGCCGCCCATGTATTTCACACACCATCTTGATGATAAGGTGGAATTTCGAGGGTGGAGTAATGATGAGATCATATTTTATGAACAAAAGGGCAAATCTAGAAATTTTGGGGTCTTACATGTATTTTAGTAATTTTCAGTTTTCTAGGATGTTTTTTAATTTTCGTAATTCAGCCTAGTATGGGCCCTTTTAAAGCCTAGTTTTGCTAGTCAAGGACGGAAATTGGAGATTTTGCGTGGATTACATAGCGCTGAATAAAGATACGATCCCCGATAAGATTTGTATCCCAATTATTGATGAGCTACTTGACGAGCTGCATGCGTCGGTGATTTTCACGAAGATAGTTCTAAATTTAGGCTATTATTAAATGAGGATCCGGGTTAATGATGTACCAAAGACCGCTTTTAGGACTCGTGATGGCCATTATGAGTTCCTGGTCATGCTTTTTGGCTTGACCAATGCCCCTGTCACGTTTCAGGCTATCATGAATAAAGCATTCTGTCCTTACCTGAGACGTTTTGTGCTAGTATTTTTTAATGATATTTTGCAATACAGTCGGTCCTTGGAGGAGCATATTGGCCACTTGCAGATAGTACCACAGGAGCTTCAATGTCACCAGCTATATGCAAATTGAAGTTGTGTCTCTTCACACAGCAGATGGTCGGATGATCGAGTATTTGGGGCACATGGTCTCAGCAGAAGGGGTGACATCCGATATGACCAAGATTACATCGATGGTGGATTGGCCACGTTTTACTACTTTACGTGGGTTGAGAGGATTCCTTGGATTGATGGGTTATTACAGGAAGTTCATGAAAGGATATGGTACCATAGCCTGGCCATTGACGGAGCTGCTTAAGAAGGATAATTTTCAGTTGAGCGAGAAGGCAACGGGAGCATTTGAGGCCTTAAAGAAGGCCATGACCATTGTACCGGTGTTGGCACTTCCTGATTTCAGTAGACCGTTTGTCGTGGAGTTTGACGCCTCAGGGTATGGTTTAGGTGTTGTGCTGATGCAGGACCAGATGCATGTAGCATACTTCAACCAAGTTTTGACTGACGGCGATGCTAAATTCGGTATATGAGAGGAAGCTGATGTCCATTTTATTAGCCGTACGAAGTGGAGACCTTATTTACTTGGCTGACGTTTTGTTGTACACTGATTAGAGGAGCTTGCAGTATTTATTGGAGCAATGCATGGTTATTGAGGAGCATCAGAGATGGCTTAGAAAGCTGATTTGTTACAATTTTGAGATATAGTACATGCCTGGATTTGAGAATAACGTGGCGGATGTGTTATCACGACGAGATGCGGATTTTCAGTTGGCTGCCTTTTATGTTCCTGTTTTGCATGATTAGGAACCACTTTTACGTGAGACCTAGTCGGATCAGGAGTTGGAGATTCGGTCAGCACTTCTACAGGGATCCGAGGATTATTCATGGTATTCCTTGCAGGGGCAGAAGTTACTTTGTCATGAGTGATTGGTTCTACTCCGGACTTCCACGTATATTCCGATCATTTTACATGAGTTTCATTGCAGCGTAATTGGCGGCCACTCTGGGGTCCTCAAGACTTATAGGTGTTTGGTAGCAAAGGTAGTCTGAAAGGGGATAAAGAAGGATGTCACAGAGATGGTGGCAAAGTGTGACGTTTGTCAACGTCACAAATATATGGCGATGGCTCCTGAAAGGTTGTTACAGCCCATGTCTTTGCCAGGACGAGTTTGAGAGGAGGTGACTGTGGACTTCATTGAGGGGTTGCCGAAGTCAATAGGATTCTATCATTCTTATTGTGGTTGATCGCCTCAGCAAGTAAGTCCACTTTATAGCACTTAAACATCCATATACTGATGCAACTGTTGTTGAGGTATTTTTGCAGGAGATCGTTTGATTGCATGGGCTATCAGAGTCTATTATTTCAGATAGGGACCGGTCTTCATGATTCATTTTTAACGGGAGATTTTTAGGGTGCAGTTGACAGTGTTAAGGAGCACAACCTATGATCCTCAGACCGACAGCCAGCCTGTGGTCGTCAACAGGAGTATTGAGACTTACTTGCGATGTTTCATTTCAGAGACTATTAGACAGTGGGTGAGGTGGTTAGCTTGGGTAAAATATTTGTATAACACTTAGTATCACATTGCAGCTCAGACCATGCCATTCAAGATTCTATATAGACGAGATTCTCTACATTTGATGTAGGGGTGGCAAACGGACGGGTCGGGTCGGGTCAGGTTTGACCCGACCCGAATAAGGGTAAACCCGAACCCGACCTGAATTAAATTCGGGTCAGGGTTCGGATACCCGAACCCGACCCTGTCGTAACCCGTGTGACCCGTACCCGACCCGGTTTGTCTTACGGGTCGGGTACGGGTCGGGTTCGGGTCGGGTTTGGTGTGAAATAGTGATTATTTTTCAAAAAAGGTCGGGTTCGGGTCGGGTTCGGGTCGGGTCCGGGTCGGGTTGGGGTGAAAAGAGTGAAAATACGGGTCGAATTCGGGTCAACCGGGTCGAGGGGTCAAACCCGTACCCGACCCGGATTTTTATCCGGGTCGGTCGGGTTGACCCGAATTCGACCCGACCCGGATTGGCCCCTACCCATACCCGACTCAAGAGGCCGGGGTCGGGTCGGGTCGGGTCGGGTCGGGTCAATTTTGCCACCACTAATTTGATGTACTATGGGCATAATTCGACGTTGGTTTCTTAAGTAGAACAGTACTTGGAGGAGAGTGACATGGTGTTGGAAGAGTTGAAACGCCATTTGACGAGATCTCAGTAAATAATGAAGACACAAGTAGATGCTCATAGGAGTGAAGATAAGGTGTATTTGAAGCTGTGTCCCTTTCGACAGATGTCTTTGGCGCATAAGAAGAATAAGAAGCCTTTCCATCGGTATTTTCGTATGAGGTTAATGCCAAGATTGGCCAAGTTGCCTACAGGTTGAGGTTACCATCAGGGTCGGTCATTCATCTGGTTTTTCATGTATCACAGCTTCGTCAGGTCATTGGGGATCATACGCCTTCGTCATCACTATCGTTGACGTTGACGGAGGATATGTAGGTGATCTTGGCTCCAGAGGAGCTGAGGGAATTCCCAGAGGTAGTACAGGAGAGCGCAATGTGCTGGTGAGGTGGAAGGGACTTCCTGAATCAGGAGTCTACGTGGGACCTATTTGGTGATCTTGCGCAGAGATTTCCAGACTTTGACTTTGAGGACAATATGGCTCTTTAGGGGAGTAATGATGGGTTTATCACGTATCAGAGGTGGCACAAGAAGGATCGGATGGCTGAAAATTAAGTCCATGTGTGTTTTCATAAATTTTGGGTGTTTTTGTAATTTGTTAGACTTTTTGGGTTTTTCTATAATTTTACTTATTTATGCATTAGTATTATATGCATGTAGGGGGCTAGGGATTCTCATGATTAATTTTGAGATAAATCTTGTTAGAGGTTGAGAATTCCCTCTTTTCGTTGGAGAACGCCGCCACTCTTGAAATAGGTGGCTTGGTGTAGCAATTTCATCTCGAAAGAGCTCAAATTTATGCTTGTCTTCTTCTTAGTTCCAATAAAGTTTAGATTTTTATCTTTCAAATCGTCTTGGTTCCTTTCAGCCAGGAAAAGTTTGTAAGCCTATAAAAGGCCCTAGACTAGTTTATTTGAGATGAGTGAAATCTTGAGAATTAAAATTTTACACATGCCTGAGAAAGACCTCCCTGGGTAAGAAACGTTTGAATCCTTGGCGAGAAGCCTTGGAACCCTAATTTCAACCGTCCCCCCCCCCCCAATTTTCCCCTTCAAATCGCTAAAATCATTCATGTTCTACATCAGGTATTCAAACTTTTTCAGGTACTCAAACTTTTTCAAGTACGTTTGAACCAAAACAGAATCGTTGACATCTTGGGTGGTGATGGATACATAGCACGTGTTGTCGTCAGCACCACTTCACTGCAAATTCAAGCTAAATCGCCTCTTGATAATTTCCCCCTGTATGAGAATAATTCATGGCATATATGACTTTTTTCTTTCTCAAACCCTCCACAATATCTGCAGCTTGCTTTTCATCCTGTCTAACAAGTTCGGAGTCATTCGTATAGCATTTCAACAACAACATCCACGTGTGTTTGATGGTGTGTTTGATGGTGACGCATGCAGTGGCTCCATGGTTGTCTATGCTTTCTAATTCAAATCCATATAAGGGTGCACATAATAACCATTATGTTCAACCAATTCTTATTTTAGCAAACATGTATGTCCATAACATATTTGATTGAAAGGTCATAACTAACTGCCGAAAATGGTTTAATATGTTTATTTTCTGGGTCTATCAAGTTGGGGCGCATATGATATATATGAATGAACTATGCAAGGTCATAGCTGTTTAAAGTTCAATCAGTACTCTTTTCTGCAATGGAGGATTGAATGAAAGGCTCATATCATGTCTTCTATGTTGTGCTCTCTATGGTAACTTTTTATTCATGTCCATATATGTATTTTATGTGTGCTCTTTTTTAACAAAATATGATTTCTTATTGTCAACCGTTATCCATGTCAACATACATATACCTTTTAATATGGATAATTACACATGTCCTTCCATTACATTGCATCATTGTGTATGCTTGTTGTTTCTGCCGTTGAAAGTCTTAAAGTTAATTTGAAGGATGTTTAAATGGCTCAAATACCCGCATTTATCTGAAATCACTTTTTCCCATGTGAACTTATTATGTCTACTTTAAACATCCTCCATACACTTAAGAATTTGTATTCGTGTCACTCTCAGAATTTAGACTGTGTTAGTATTTTCTGCAAACAATGCACGTGTACTTGTTATCTCTTGTGAACAACAGTTTCCACACTCTGCATGTACTCTGCATGTATATATTAGTCATGATTGCTTGGCATCAGTATTTTGTTGAAGTCTTTTTAGTTCATGGGGTAAATACTCTTATTCCAGGGAAACCTGATAACCTCTTCTGAGTCTTTGCTTGTCTTTTATTGTATAATTCTTGTCTTATAAATCTCTATTGTAGTGATATCAATTCGTTTGATTTTGGAAACTCGGTAAATAATTTATTTTTAGTTTCTTCAGCGACTATAATTATTTTTTATTCGCCACAGAATTTGGAAAGTATGGCATGACTTGAAATGTTAGCAAGATGAAGGATTGGGTAAAACAAGGCACTATCAAATCAGCATGAGTATATGAGAGATTTACATATGCAGTTTTTAGGAGTGCTTGATATGCATTCTTAGCCCTTAACATGTCAACTTGGCAGGCGGTCCAGACTTCCAGTCTGAAGAGGTCCTAGGTTATTTCACAGATGGTTACTTGTAATAAAAGGATTATGTAATAACCCCATCTGTTTTGAGTTTTTGAGGTAATTCATCTCTCGAGTAGAAACCTCGTGTCCCGTTAATTCTTCCTTTCAGTGCCTTCCATGTCACCCTCTATAAGGGGGTGATTTAGATTTGTTGGCTAAAAATGAGTTGAATGCTGCTAGCCAAATATTGTTATGGATGATCCGTGTTTGCATGCAAAATATGAGATTCAAAAAGTCATATATTTGAAAAGAGGATTGATGACATCCTTTATTTGAGATAAAACTCTTCCCGTTAGATATTTCAGAATTTGCTGATTGTTTTCCCTTCCTTCAGATACAATATAATTTGGTTTGAAATATTTGGTGGATGAAATCATTTAAAACTTTGCATAGAGATTTTGAAATTTTGAATGGCCAAGATATTGAAGTCACTCATCAAACCTTTTGGACACTGTATACATAAAAAATGGTGATAATGCTATATATGGCATCAGCACTTCTAATATGAAACCGTTTCATGTCCAACATGTATTGGATACGTGTGTCAGGCACACGAGACACTCGTATCCGATGCATTTTAAAGAATTTACCGAGTTTTGGTATGTTATGTCCATGTTGATGTAGATGTGTCCGTGCAAACGTTAGATAATGAGTATGCCAATATATTGCATTATGGATATCCCTAAATGAGTATAAAATTCATTGAAAACCTAACAAAGAATGTGTATGCTTTGAATAATTGCTTGTTCTTATTTAAAGAATCAGACCGGAATGGGAGTGGCATAAGATCCGCACATCATCTTTAGTCTTTTCCCAATAGGATGGGTTGGCCATGATGCAAATGTTGCATGAAGAGTTTGACAAAATTCTGTGACAATTTGTCAACATAACGCCAACCCTATCAACTTGGTGCTGAATTCTTAACAAGGAATCTATGGATAGAAGATGGGGTTACCAATTTTAGAAAGTTTAAGGTGGCATGTAGAAAACGCTACTTTGTTAGCATGTATAAGCTTCATGCAATGAAGTAGAAACCTTCCATTGTTCTCCAAGACTGAAGCAGATACCGTCTTGTAAAAAGTCTCCATGCAAGGTTATTTAGTAAAAGGTTTTGCCCCAAAGGAACATTTGCAAAAAGGATTGGAAGTTCTTTGGTGCATTCTTTTATGACAAGGGATAGGGTCTTCTTTCTTTTGGCAAGAACTTGGCAAGGCACAAATAAATCTTGCCCAAAAGAAAGGTTAGAAAGAAAATCCACATTGTCTAGCACAATAATCTTCAAGAAACCTGCATGCCTCGATCAGTGAACAGTAAACCTATCCCTTTAATGTAATAGATAGGACACAATTGTATTGATCTGTATTTTCATTTGATGGATTGTAGTGAATTAGCCAATGTATTGTATTTCACGGTGCCTTTATATTTTGAAGCTGATATACTGAACTAGTATTTTAGTATCTTTCAATGACTAATCTTCATATATCTCAGGTTAGTCTCAATGTCATTTTCCGCTTTTTGCCCAAATCAATGTTTCTTGCCCGTCTCCACAGAACTGGAGAATGTTAGGAAAGTTAAGATTATTTTTTATCACCGCATTTTTTGTATTATGATATCTGTCGAGGTCTTACGATCGGATAATTGCTAAACGATGCAGCCATTTTCTGCAGTATTGAATGTCGCTAATGAAAAAAAAAAACAAGTTGCTTGTTATACCATTACTGTCTCTTTTTTGATGGAATCTTCAATAGTGGTTACCTGTACACATCCTGGCTTCCATTCTTAAATGAACATTTTTCTTGTTATTTGTTGTCTTTACATATTTGCTTAGTATCTTTCTTCTCCCATCTGCACCTTAGGGTTTCATGATTTGGTTTTACATTTTGCAGTATCTGGATGAAAACAAGCAGTTGATTCTGGCTATTCTTGAGAACCAAAATTCAGGAAAAACTGATGAATGTGCCGAGTAAGTATTTTTTGAATGTGAACTCTGAGCCAATGACATCATGTAGTATCGTTTTACATGTTTCTGTTGGATGTTCAATCTCTCAGTTAGTCTCTCAGTTAGTGTTTATATGTATAAATCAAAGAGAAGCATAGGATCATCCTTACTAATTTAAGATACAAATTGGGAACCCTTTGTGTATGGCATTAACTTCATAGCGAAATGTGGCAGATGCCAAGTTTACTCATGACACGACTCCTCTCTTACCAGTTAGATTTAAGTGTAAAATTGTTCATGGTGGAACACATGGACATTAATTTGAGTCTTCAGGTTGGTGGGACAGGTCAAAAAAGAAACCAGGGTTTGTTCTTGTCGACTTAACTGAATCAAACATGTGTTGTCAGACTGGTTAATGGTATTGTCGTAAAAACTTGGTCATAAATCTTGATGGATACCGGGTTTGCACGACTTACTGTTCTTTTCTGAGTTATAAGCTGGTTGGTTCCCAAAATCCTTGCACCACTTACTGTTCTTTTCTGAGTTATAAGCTGGTTGGTCCCCCCCCCCCCCCCCCCCCCCCCCCCCCCCCCCCCCCCGCGGGGAATAGCGACAAATTCCTTTCAGTATGTTTGGAGGCTCCATGAAACTGGGACCCCGCCTTATCCACAAGAAATTGACTAACTCAGCACACTTAGGATCTTGTCATGTTCGGACGAGGAGTACAGGTTGTTGTCTTGTGATTAGGTGCTCCAAGGTTCAAGGGCTGCCTCTGCATGTACACACACATTCCTTGGCATGGTTGTCAGTGGCCTTTGGTCCTATGCCTGCATAGGGAAGTTAGATATTTGCTTCAAAGTAGAAATTTGGGAAACACTTTGGAAGCTTATTTAAGTTCAGAATATAGTAGGAATAGGTAGGATCATCCCCCGCTCTTGTAGGCAGTTCATGATCATGAAGAAAGTTCATACTTACTCGTGTATGTTCAGAAAGAATTAAGTTGTAGCGTCCACTCCGTTCCTGTACATAGTGCATGATCATGGGGAAAATTTATGGCGCATCACTTGCATGTCTTGATTTATCGAGCCATCCCTTACAAGAAATGTTTCTATATCCTTCCAATCTCCATGGTCACAGGAATCAAGCTAAGCTTCAGAGGAATCTCATGTATCTTGCAGCCATTGCAGATAGTCAGCCCCAAGTGCCGACCGTTGCTCAGGTACTCATCACTTTCAGCATGTAAATTTTTTTTCCCCTCGTTTGGACAGATTATCTATGCGTCTATGATTACATTTTTGTAGGTAACATATTCTTGTTTCGATATTTAAGAAAGATATCTAAGAAATCATTTATGCTGATGATAAATGAAAAAAAATGTAAACCTTCTGGGTAGTGACCCCACCTTTACCGACAGCCATGCATGCGCACACCATACCTTCTTCGTGTGCCTTCGCCAGACCTTCAATGCTACTGTTAAGGGTCATAAGCTTGGATCCATTTGCACATCCCTGAAATTTTGGAATGTTCTATTTGAATCATAGATCACTTTATATTTGAATTTTTTTGATCTGATATTATCAGTTCAAAATGTTATGGCTTGCAAAATGCACATTATCCTAAAGACAGAGAAAAGTTCTGAAACATATAGATGTGCATGTCCGAACTTGGAAGTCCTGGCTAGAAACAGTTCCTAAACGAAGCAAAATATCGCATGCATCATGCCCAGATATTCAGACTCGAGAGTGTAACTATGTTTCCCTGTAGCAATGATTTTTGCATGTTTCATGTTTCATCTTCTCTTTTCCAAAACAGTATCATCCAAACGCTGCTATGCAATATGGCGCCCGCTACATGCAGCAGCAAGCTCAGCAGATGACCCCTCAATCTCTCATGGCCGCTCGCTCCTCTATGATGTATGCTCAGTCCCCAATGTCCGCGCAGCAGCATCAGCAGCAGCAGCAAGCCGCAATGCATGGCCAGCTAGGGATGAGCCATGGAGGGAATACTACTGGGTTCCCTATACTTCACGGCGAGGCCAATGTTGGGGGCAATGGCACGCTGTCTGCTGGCATGTTCCCCGACTTTGGACGCAGCAGTGGGAAGCAAGATATGGGGAGCGAAGGGCGTGGTGGCAGCTCAGGCGGGCAGAGCGGGGACGGGACCGAGCCTTTGTATCTTAAAGGATCCGAGGACGGAAACTGAACAGATCGCAGCGAATATGTGTCATAGTTGAGTTGGAAGCTCTAGTATTATGTAGTTTATATTTTTTATTTTCGTTGCTGTAGACTTAAAGTCGGGGGATGAATGGCTTATTTGTTGTGTGGGATTGTGCTGCAACTGAGCTAGATTAGATTCTGTAAATCGGGTAGGTCGCTGCTTTATGTGGGTCAGTTCACCATCTTGAAAAAAATGGGTGAAATGTGATGCTACTGATCATCTATTTTATGTACTGATGCGGCTCTTGATGTGTTACTGTTGAGTTGGCTGATGATTGATGGTGAAATTTTGAAGGAAATATTTGTATGGTACCGTAAGCATTTTGTTATGTTATGTTCTGTTCCATCCTAACATGCCGCGTATGAGTTCAACTGCTAAATAACTAGATTTAGTCGGAGGTAATGAACTGTGAAGAGGTAATAAACATATATATGACGCAACTACAACCACCATAAGATAGAATTACAAGTATTATAAATCATATTATGCATTATACAATGAAGAACTAGAAATTACCTGTGCACTTGGTGCACGGAGCAAAAATACCCCCCCCCCCCCCCCCCCCGAACACGGTATCGGTGCACGCACGAAACCGGGAAGAAGCAGAAAGCGTGGGTGTGTGTGTCGGCAGCGTCGGGGGTAAAAAGAGACCAAACACGCAAATTTGCATGCGAAAGGACTAAAATGCAAAAGGGGAATAAGGGGTGTTTTGTGCAATTTAATGGAAAGCGGAGGTGGTACCAAATGTAAAAAATGCAATTAAGTGAAAGGTGGGAGGTTAATTTTTTTGCAATTAAGGGCCAAAAGGACCGAAGTGCGAACATCCATGGGAAAAAATGCAAACAATGGAGATTGGGGGCAAGGTAAAGATTTTTTAAAAAAGAGTGGGGATCAACACGTGGGCTTCGAGATTTTTATTTGTTTTTTTTTGTCCTTTTTTGTGAGTGGGGGATACCGGTGGGAGAGGGGTTTTTTTTTGTTTTTTTAAGTTAGTCAGGGAGCTTTCCCCACGTGTGATGGGAAATACATAGGACAAACCCGCGGGGAACTCCCCCAAATGTAAGATAGATTGATTAGTATTATCTATTATGCAAATTTTTTACTTCTGAAGGCCCAAATTGATAATTTAGATATCTTGAATAGTTGTCACCTGTGTAAAATGTTTATGGTATGGGTGTTACTTGCAATTAGGGGTGGCAATTCGGGCCGATCCGGTCTTATCGGGCCGTGCCGGCCCGGTCTGGTTTTCTTAAAGGACTGGACCGGCCCGGCCTGATAAGACTTCGGGCCATTCTGGAGAGCCCCGGGCACGGTCCGATAAAAATTCGGGCCGCCCGGTCCGGTCCGATAGGGTTGAAAGAATTCTGTATTGTGACGATATTTTATCATTTTTTAAACACAAACTTGTCTCATATGCTTAAAGATGCATCGAAATGGAGCACGAAAGAAGAGGATTAAGTGGGTTGTATAAGGTGACGTGTCCTATATTATTTTCATTTATTTGGCAAGATGAAGTAACATGTTTGGTTGTTCTTTGTCTCTTCTCGGGAACTGAGATCAAACCCCAAGATCCGAAGACATCAAAGTTGGCGTTAGCGGGAAGTTGTTAAAATCTATGATGTTTGGACCTTGATCTGATAAGATTATTGACATTGAACTCAACACCATAAATGAATGCACATTACTTAAATCCGCTTTAGATCAATGTGTGGTCAAATTGAAGTGGTGTGATCAAATGCTTTTCGTGCCGTGCCGTGCCGCCCATGGGCTGAAAAGCTTGGCCCGGGTCCGGTCCGAAAATAAACCGGGCCGGATCGGCCCGGTCCGATAAGGATTTTGGGCCAAAATTGTTGGCCCAAGCACGACAATATCGTGTCGGGCCCGTGCTGGACTATCGTGCCGGACCAAAAATTGCCACCTCTACTTGCAATTAACCTTCAGACCATAAAGATCCAAGAAGAGCCACACTTCACTCTTCTGGTGTGGGTCCTCAGTCACACCTCTACGATCCGCATTTGTTAGGGTTCATCACAGGAATTTTGAACATCGAAGAGGAAGAAAAGCAAATTTCTACGCACATCGGCGATTTGATTTTCAAATGGCCTTCAGAAGATTAATTCCACTAAAGCATCTGCTAAGAATCAAAGTACGCGGTTTGAAATCTTATCATTTTTTTCCTCAACTGAAACACATTTGTTCGAATAACTGCGGCAATTTTTTCATTTTAGGGCTCAAGTATTGTCAGAGATTACAGCAAAACTGCTGCTGCTAAAGGGCTTATGATCGATGGAATTACAGATATCATTGCCGTTGCTTCAGGAAAAGGCGGCGTTGGGAAATCCACAACTGCAGGTCTTCAAAGGCTTCAGTTCTTAGTTCTCCTTGTTGCTTTTCCACTTAATTTGGGGTATTTTGATGTAACGTAGCAAACTATGCTATAAATCATAGAATTAAATGATGAGATTCATGCCATTTGATCCTATAGTGATTATGCCTTTTCCCCTTCTTTTACAGTTAATTTGGCCGTTGCACTTGCTAACACGAGTGGATTGAAGGTGGGTTTATTGGACGCTGATATATATGGACCATCGATTCCTACCATGATGAAGCTACATGGGAAGCCAGAAGTGAGTGAAGGTGTTGATTCTCTTTGTTTTCTGCATTATTATTTTATCCATTGTCATATATTTATCTGATTCACTTGTTTCAATTGTCCGAGTACTTGCATAAAATAGCTCACTTGCCTTGTAGCTGTGTAAACGCCCCATGTCCGGGTGTAGTTACTTTTGTACAA
Organism: Scilla litardierei; assembly: GCA_030789695.1. Classification (NCBI taxonomy): domain Eukaryota; kingdom Viridiplantae; phylum Streptophyta; class Magnoliopsida; order Asparagales; family Asparagaceae; genus Scilla; species Scilla litardierei. The sequence goes on from CM061141.1 coordinate 30,693,857, forward strand.
CTTTATGCAGGTCCTGCAGTTACCAGTGAAAACAACATGGAGCAAGCAGAAATTGACAGAATTTAAAATACTCATTTTATTACCATCATGTCAGAGTTACAACGTTATATACAATGAAATGAAAGTACATCATCACTCTAATGCTGAAACATAAATACATGGAAATGAAGATACAATGTCACTCACACCCAACCGGCCCTCAAAGCTCGTCGTCCTGAACCGGAAACTTCGTCTTCTCGTACACTTGTGCCTCCGCGTAGTCTTGTTGGTCACCTGGTGGCAACAGCAGAAGTGATACCACCGCTCAATAGAGTAGATTTATCAAACCAACCCACATCAATGATAACGGTTCATGAATAGAGAGGTATATTAACCAAGGTTTTAGGTCTCGGTATCGGTCTCGGTATCGCTCCTCTCAAAATTTAGGTTTCGGTATCGGTATCGTCCGTTTCGGTGGTTTCGAAAGTGAGTTTCGTTTTGTTCATAATGGTAGTTTTAAATACTTAAATCATATCAAATACTACCAATATCTTAAAAAACAATGTATTAATCATATAACTATCAAATTTTTATCAAATTTTTATTACTAATATGTATTTATAAATTTGTACATATATATTTACTTTGCGCACCCCCATTTTACTTTGCGCACATACCACTTATTTACAAATTTGCCCAAAAATCAACTGGGACAGGAAGTTGATTTATGCACCCATTGTTTTACTCCACGCACTACTACTTATTTACAGGTTTTTATTTACAGGTTTCCCTTACAAAAGAGCAGATCAGATCAGATCATCGATGATCTCACTTTACACTCACTCCCTCTCACTTTGCTCTCACTCCCTTTCACGACGACGAGTTCCCTTTCACGGCGGATCATCGAGGCGAGGCAACGATCTTTCCTTTCACGGTGGATCATCGAGGCGGGGTGGCAAGAAGCTCATCGAGGCGTGGCGGGGAGAAGCTCGGCGAGGCGACTTGTAAGTTATATCTTCTTCTTTCTTTGTTTTCTTTCTTCTTCTTATTTTTGCAATATATTCCCATTTCTGCCTCTTCTTCTCTTGTTTTTCAATTTTTCCAGTCGAAACCCTAAGCCGAAACCCTAGTGTTCCGGCCGAAACCGAGAAACAGTGGGTGTTTCGGTCTCGGTTGCCCCCGAGACCGAAACGATACGGCCGGAACCCTAGGGTTCCGGTCGATACCTCAAACTATGATATTAACGAACTTGTATAAAAGGTGATGTGTCAAGGTCTAACATGTTTTGGTTGTTTCGATGTCGTTAATTTACTATGAGACTATGCTATTAAGTTTGTTCAATTTTAATCATAAACTTATAACGGAGAGCACGATGTGCAACCCGGAGACCATCTTGGACCGCATGGTGCTACACTGGGCCGAGTTTAGAAGTCAACTGTGACGGAGACTCATGATCCGCAAACGAAATTCCTCCCAGATACGGGCCGAAAGCAGGGCTCCAATCGCTCCCGCACTCTCTCATTTATAAGTTTTTCCAAACCCAGCGAATTCTATAAAGTTGTCTAGTTAACGGTTAGACGTTGTATCCTAATTCCATATCCGGTAGTGTCATTTATCTTACTCATTATCTCAACTTACGCAATCTAAAGAGTTTCTTTATGTCATGTCAAGGTACATTCTCTGCTTTAAACCGAACATATGTATCAAATATTGAATCAAGTCCAATTTACTTTAAATTCTTGTGTCACCTTTAAATTGTGTATTTGAAGATATGAGATCGGTTCTACAATTAGAATTTCCGTGGAATTCAATAAATCCTAGTACACGTGTGGAAACTTGCATCCAATATAAAATTACTAAATTACTGATGATTACTCTACTCCTTCACACTAGTGTAACCTGAACTTAAACTTGCATAAATTTGGTAAACTGACATTCAGTTCAATGTATTTAATTTCAATGTATTTAATAAACTTGCATTCATATAACCCGCCTAAAGGAAACTGAATTTAGAATCAAGATTCACCCGTTGCGTTAACTGAACTGAGAATGAATAAAGCTGAAACATTTAGATTTCCATTTATTTTCAGTTTAGTTGAAATTAATTGCTGAAAGTATGAACTGAAAATTTTAGTAACTAGGGGATCAGATTGTGGGAAATTCATCGCGTTGTGGGTGGTACCCGAACCTACGACAAGGTCTACGGGGACTGCAACTCTATCAGCAAGGAACCAGGCCAAAAGATTATCAACTGCGAGGGATAATGGGAGTTTTTGAGGTTCAGATATTAATTCAGAAGATGATGCACCAAAAACAGCGAACACCGAAACCCCAGATGGTCAAATCATGAAGATAGAGAGATTCCAGAACCAAACAGAAGCCGAACCCCCACAAAGTAAAGGGGGAAACTAAAACTACAAGGCAGAACCACCCTCAAGCGAAAACCCACGGCCAGACAAGTTAAGAGAGGAATTGAAAATAATTACATTAGCCATTCATAACCCCCGAGACCCCAGGCCAAGCAAGAAGGGAGCCAACCCCACAACAATCAGACCGATATGGATTAAAACCCTAAAAATATTCCTGTCATCATCCTATCGCAGAAATCCAACTCTCATATGAACTTAACTATGAATTTCATTTCAGAAATTAAACATAGTGGAATCGAAATTATTTGAAGCGTAGAAGGATAAAAATCTACCTTTTTGAAGCCGATGATCAAGAAACCAAAGAATAAAAGCCCCAGCCAAAAATCCAGAGAATACCCGCAATGAACCGATTACAGGTCTGAAGAAGACCAAGTCGAAAAGCCCACAAAGTAAAAAGCCTTACAGTTTTGTCGCAATAGAAGAGAAGATGGGATATCTGAAGATATATGGCTCGAAGGAGCCGTTGGAGAGAAGATCGTGGGAGATGATCAAGGCGCAAGATCGTGGGGAGCTCCTCGTGCGTAACCGAAGGAAACGAGAGGGAGGTAGTTGCGATTCATGTGGAGGAGAGAGGGAGGGGGGAGGCGGTCGTGGCGTCGATCGCTCGGAGCGAACGAAACGAGAGAGAGAGAGAGAGCGGCCGCTGCAATCGTGAGCCCTAGAGGGGATCGGGTTTGAGAAATGAGAGAGATGGAGAGTAAAGGAAATAAATGAAACCCACTTGGGCTTGGGCTGCTCAAACGAAAAAGAAAAGAGGAATAAAATGTTTTTTTTAAAAACGGCCCATTACAAGCTGAAAGTTCTTTACTGGACCGAGAACATGAAAAAAGAGAATGAAGTAAAAACGTTCCTTGTTATTGAGCTTCCATCATTTATGGTTTGGTTTAAGATGTATCTGAGATTCATGAATACCACAACATGTGCTTGTTGATGATCCAAATAGTGAGAACATGATTTTGATTATCCTTCTTGCTGGTTGATTAATGTGACGACTTCTTGAACCTCAAAGAGACTAAGTTAGACACACAAAAGGAAAATTTGACCCTTGATTATGTTATGTCACGTTTGGAGAACAAAACCGCCAGAGAGAGAAAACGGAGATCATGAAATTGCTTTTTCTGGTAACTGTTGACCAATAGTAAGAATCATTACAAACTAGGAAGCAGAACTTTAGGTTCAGCTGGAACACCATGGCGGATCAAAACTCAAATCTTAGGTCTAATAGCACTTAAAACTGTCAGAAATCCAATTTGAGGAAGATGAGTGCTTCTCAAAAACCCGGACACCATGCAGCTCACTGCAGGTTCAGGTAAAAAAGAAAAAAAAAGAAGTAAGAGGCTCCAACCAATAAAAAACTAATCTAGAATCTACTGGATAGAGATTAGGTTGCTGCAGTTGTCTCCGAAGGTGCAAGAAAATATGAAGACTGGACGGGGACTTTGCTTCTGCCAGGCACAACTATGATGTCAAATTTTAATTTGTATCCTATTGGAAATGTGGAAGTCATGTTCACGGGTATGCAGAACCTCCGCAATACAAGGCCTACACTTGTGATTGACAACGAGAGGGTTTTGCATAAGCTATCTTCCCTGTGAAGTCCTCTCCTTGAGAGATTTGCTCCAGGTGTGTGATACTTGTTGGAGTTGGCTTCTTGGACTTCCCCACTTTCTCTCTCTCTCTTGTTCTCTGAGCTATATGTTTCTGTCTGTGCTATAATATTAATTATCGCAAGACATTATCATAGACGCTACGGCATGCTTTATTGGCATTAAGGAAGACATTCTTTTTAGAGTTAGAATCAGTCTTATAGTGCTATGATTCCAGATCACACAATAATCTTGGTAAAATTCTGTCACAAAGTGTAGTCCATCTTAGCAAGTGGATCCGACTATAACTTAGTATGAGCTTGATTACAATATAAAATGAGTTTGTGCAATCTAATGGCTGTGGGGTTGTTTGGGATGTCATGGGCTTTTTGTCAAGATACGAGTTATAACCTACATTCGGACTTTTAGGCATTCTTCTTCTTTTTCTCTCTTAGTTTTTTTTGATATACCACTTCCTGTCTCAGTAATCCTCTGAATTTAACTTTTTTGGGCATTCTTCTTTTTCATTAATTATTTTGTATTTTACATAGTATGTGCTTATTTGTTATGTTTCATTCCTAAGTTCTGTAGTTATTTGATTTGACATCTTTTTTCTTAATATATTTTTTTGTGAGCTGCTTGAACAAAAAAAATAGACTGTAACTGTTTTGACTGTGTCAGCAGATCTGAAGATGGTTCCTGTTGAAAACCATGGAGTGCGATGTATGTCCATCGGATTTCTTGTTGATAAGGATGCTCCAATCATCTGGAGAGGTCCTATGGTTTGTTTTTGCCTTTTACTTGGTTCCCAACATTATACTGTTCGAGTTGCATGTGTAAGACATGAAGTTAGTGTACAATGTTCACTTCTTGCAATTTGTTTCATATCTTTATCAATCAAATATGCCTATAGATAGGTTGTTCATACAATGTCTAGTTATATGGTTTTGAAGTGCCTTTTTTCATGATTGTAGATGCTTGATTAATGTTTTGCAAAAACTGTTTTCCCTCAATTTAAATGACTTATTTGCAGTGATTAGAAAACCGATAGTATTTATTTTAAATAATCAAAAGAACATGTTCTAGCTAGCGTAATCTGGAGGCTATAGTGTGAACTATCATGTAATTATAAAAAAGTACCATACCCATTTGTTCTATTTTGTCTCGTTTTTACGTTTAAATGGGGATATGCATGAGGTTGTTTATGGTTTTCCTCTTGTTTTTTGAATGCTTAGCTATTATATGACGCTTAAGTTATGCAACTTTGAACATCGCCTCCTAGTTTTATATTTAGAGGCACAGTGTCATGTGCTTGGCAGCTCTTTATGATGAATCACACTGATCTAATGAGTTGCAGTAGATTGTTTCATGTATTTGTTTAGGACCACAAACATAGTCAGTGATAATGTGAAGCTATGCGAGGAACAGCTTGTCTCGTTGTCAATGATTTCATTTCCATCTCCAGATTCATATAAAAGCTTCCACTTTGGCATTGAACTCAATTAATTTCAGGTAATGAGTGCTTTGGAGAAACTAACAAGGGGAGTTGCTTGGGGAAAACTTGATGTTCTGGTTGTAGATATGCCCCCTGGCACTGGTGATGCACAACTATCTATTTCTCAGAGGCTTCAATTATCTGGTAATTAAGTAGGCAAAAGGAAAAGCAATGCTACAAAATGATCATGCCTAATCGATTTTTTCCAGCATTCTTTTCCTGTGGTATAAGTAAATCCAGATATAGGAGCACTCTGCAAATAAATTCCTCAAACTTGATATTTTCAAGATTACCATTTAATTTGTCATTTGTAAAAGCACCAACATGTGTCCATATATTCAATCATTAATGTTTGATTGCTGTTGTGCAGACTTTAAAGTCATAATTTACATGGGTCAATGCAAACATGCACCTTTATTGGAACCTTGGTTAGCTACTTATAGTTTAATCTGAAATTTGCTTATCGGATTTTGTTATATGTATTTCATGTTATTAAAATCAGGCTTGCTAGACCAGGTCAGGGTGCTCTACAAGGTTAGCAGTATCACGCAGCCTACTTATGCTACCTGTTTATTTTTATAATGTCAAGCACCACAATGGACAAAAAATTCCTGCAGATTCTAAAATTTTAAAATCAATTTTTGACCTGAATAAATAATGAATGGTAGCCAGAGAAATTCCTGCAGTCTAAAGTCTGGGAAAACATTCTGAGTTGTTGGATTAGATAACAGAAAACACATGTTATTCTTAGAAATTTATCTTAGAGGAATACATAAATACATTTGAGAGGAATTCATGTCGTTCATGTATCCTTCTAGCTAACACAAAGCTTACAGGCTAATGTGTTCTTAGATTTCTCTTTCTATTTGGATATGAAGATTCAAGCCCTCGATGAACTAGATTCAAGAAGGCCCTGATTTAGGTTTTTATGCATTGGTTGAGGTAACGTAAGCGGGGGAAGATATTTCCAGTTAAGTTTGCTAGGCTGGATGAAAACTCATTACAGCTTGTCTACAATCTCGTTGAATTTTTACTTAGTTATTGTACAACTCTCCATTTAGATATGTGATGCAATCTTCACCAAGAAATATAATAAAGGAAGAATTTTTATAGTGGAAAGATGAGAAAGATGAGATTTTTATTTATTGAAATGAGAATACAATGATAAATTTGGTCATGTTCGAGGGGTTGACCACTCTCCTAGCTTTGATTCGAGCCAAAGCCTAACTCTTTCACTCGATCTCTCGGATCTAACAAATTCTTCTCCAAACTCCACATAATCCCTCCCTCATCTACACCTTTATTTATAATAAAACCCTCACTAATTACCCTTTTATAATTACCAAATAAAACACTAACATTATTCTCCTATTAAACTATTACCATATAAAACCCCTAAAGTTACTCCACTTTAAATGGCATGATTCTCCATTAAATGGCATTATTCTATCATTACTTCATTGCCAAATAAATCCGTGTCCCCATTCGACGTACCATCCGCATTCGATGCACCGTCCACATACGCCGAACCACATGCGTATTAATACTCCGCCCCCGAAAAATCTACCTTGTCCTCAAGGTGGTGCTACTCCGAATGAACGTGATTGTTTCCTCCAGGGTCAAAAGGCGACCTGAGGTCCTTGTCATCTCCCGCGAAGCCCAGATGGATGCCACCATGATCATCGAACTCAGCATAAGATCGTTTGTGCCCAAAACATTGCATTTGAGACCCAGTAAGACCCCCATCTGCAAAATGAGGCATGTGGGCCCACTGGAAAGTTGCCCGATGGGCCTCAAGGCAGCCCGTCCGAAGCTGGTCGGCCTTACTGGGGTCACCCAAAGCAGGATGGCCCTCATTCGGGTCATCCGAGGCCGGATGGTCCTCAGGGGGGCCGGTTGTGTGGACGTTGGCCTTCGTTGACGTCGGATCTGCACCGGTCGCTTCGTCGTCTTCAGATTTGTATAGTTGTTCGCCTCTTCTTCAGATATGAGCTTTGTAATCTTCAGATCTTGGTTTTTGGGCTCCTTCTCGAATTGCTCTTTACCTCTTAGATGCAGATCTCCCAACAAGATGACGTCTTTTACGCCGTTTTGGATCAAAGGCAGTGATGTTTGCACTGGATCTGGATCAGAGTTGACGACGAAACCCGGATCTGAGCTGATGTCTTCGTTCTTCTCATGATCTTCTTTCTCTACCTCATCCTCAGAGAAGTACACATGAGACTTCAGATCGGAGTCCGCAGCTTCATCAAGACTCAATGATCTATAAGCTTGCTCCCTGTAAAAGAAGACATAAAAATTTCTTGGATCATAATCCAAGATTTCTGACCCCAAATCTATGCATTTCCAATAGAGTCCAATCATATGGTAACAACCCATCAAATTGGTTAAACAATGCAAGTGTTGAGCTTTCCCCTTGGCTGTGAAAATGCAATCGTAATAAGATTTAGCAATTTCATATTAGCTAGCTGCATTATGAAACCTTCCATACCGAAAGAGCTTGTTCCCTTCTTGCCGCAGCGCTCAAGCTTTTTGTAGCATTCCATTAAACACCTGGGGAGCTTCCATCACGGCCGTAGAATTGTCGCGCTCTGATACCAATTGATGCGATCTTCACCAAGAAATATAATAAAGGAAGAATTTTTATAGTGGAAACATGAGAAAGATGAGATTTTTATTTATTGAAATGAGATTACAATGATAAATTTGGACATGTTCGAGAGGTGGTCCACTCTCCTAGCTTTGATTCGAGACAAAGCCTAACTCTCCCACTCGATTTCTCGGATCTAACAAATTCTTCTCCAAACTCCACATAATCCCTCCCTCAGCTACACCTTTATTTATAATAAAACCCTCACTAATTACCCTTTAACAATTACCAAATAAAACCCTAACATTATTCTCATATTAAACTATTACCATATAAGAACCCTAAAATTACTCCACTTTAAATGTCATGATTCTCCATTAAATGGCATTATTCTATCATTACTTCATTGCCAAATAAATCCGTGTCCACATTCGACGCATCATCCGCATTCGATGCACCGTCCACATACGCCGAACCCCCATGCGTATCAATATGTTGTAGTAGATGAAAACTCCGTGCTTGAATGTTGCATAATCCCATTAAATAATTTTGCTAACTTCAAGCTTATAACTTTATTTACTGCAGATCAGCACTTGGAGTTGATGTTCTTTGTAGAAATTCTATAGGAACTCGTAGATTATAGCATATCATTTATGAAGCATATGCGCATGTTTTTCCTCTAGAATCTTGTTATTAGGGCTGTTCCACTTGTCCCATGAATTCAAACATATTAACTCATCCTGATTTGGCATAGAGAAAGGCACCCTATATTTGTGTTGGTTCATGAAACTTAATATATCGGTTTTATTTATATTCTCTTTTCAGTCTCGTTTCGTGTAATATTTTATAATGTTTTTTCGTAATTTTCTGTGCAAATCAAAAGATGCTGCATGCCATGCCCAATGTTGCAATCAAAATAGTCTATAATGGTCCTTTTATAGTTGAAGCTGCTATTAATATTGCTTTCGATGTTGTGAAAGTAATTGCTTGGTTATTGAGGCAGGTGCTTTGATTGTGTCAACCCCTCAAGATATTGCATTGATTGATGCTCGAAGAGGAGCCAACATGTTTCGTAAAGTTGAAGTTCCTGTAAGGACATCTTTACTTATTGTGTATATATATTTGCACTCCAAAATTATGTTGGCTTTTGATCCTTCCCATTGTATTAAACCTTCCACAACAGTGGCAGTTATGTGTTTAGGACATGCTGGACTCCATGATGATGTTTTTCTTTTGTATCTTTTAGGATATAGGTCCCTAACAGTTAGCTTAACTTGATGCTAACCCCTCACAAGCTTCAAATTTGATGTAAGTTCCTTGCAAACTAGGTCCTGCTATGTGATCTTCTTTGGGTACTAGTTTGCAATGCTAACAAATTATCCGAAGATTTGAAACTGTTGTCACGCCACAGTTTCCAAGAGGAAATGGTGTGAGACAAGTCGCAGTGCATCTTGAACCCAAAGAAAAAATAGACCATTTTCCCACAAGTTCAATATATTCTAAGCTTATGAGAAGGCAGGTACTGCACTTCACATTTGAATGATACAAATATGCACAATGCACAATATATCGAAAAAACAAATATATCGAAAAAAATAGATATACTCGATTACAACTCCTTAAAGAGGAAAACATGAAGTCCAGATACGAAGAAAACTGAAAATACAAATTTAAACCATCAGACTTAGGCATCAACCATACAATTTATTGGAAAAGCATTACTAAAACTGTAAACTAGAACCTCCCTACTAATACTCAGTGATGCTTCACAGACTCTAAATTCTCGAGTTCTGAGCTCTCTCCGTGACCACTTCTAAAACCTAATGAAAGCATAACATGTTAGTTGTAGATATCTACAACTACAAAAGAAGACATGTGAGATCTGCATATAAAACATGTAAATAGAGCTTAGTAATATGAGTAATATCATGGTAACTAAACACAGTAAATAGAGAAGCGTAATGTAAACAAGTGATATGACAATATGTGACATGTATATAATGTGATGAGCTAACAATGTTTACATGACTATGCAGGTGGATCGATACTCCTTTACTAGTGATGTGACTTATGCTTTAGGACACAATATGCTACAAACGAACTCATTTATGGCAACATGGGTGCTCACCCGAGCCAAATCCAGTCAGATACAAGAATAAAAATAGTCAGTTACAATAACAGGATCGGTCATATACAGTAACAGAAATAGTCAGATACAGTATGGGTGGCTTCAGTCACTCTCGCACCCCTCAATAGCATGAGTTACCCCATTCCTAAGTATCTAATGCGAACTTAGACAATTAACAATGTGTGATGTATGTGCTTAAATCAAATGCTCGGTATCATTTATATTCATGTATTAAGTTGGATTGTGTTGTGAGATTTACTTTACACATATCATATGATAAGAGACTAAGTCTCAGTGTGTAGCCCGAAGGCAATATCATAAGTCAATTTCTAAAGTCAAGAATATGGCGTATGCGGTCATGTACATTAACTGTAAGATCTCCGTATTAATCCAATATAATGTAATTCTCATGTGAACAAATCTAAGCATCAAATTTCTTAACACCATAACCATATTATGGCCCAAGACTTGACCATAGGGATTAATTGGGATCAAATCCAGTTTTATAATCATTTATACACACAAAAATATATATCACTATTAATAATGATTTTGATTTTCAATTTTAGTTTAAGCCAACAATTTTTCAGAACAAAACAAAGTCATCATTGAAACAACATAAATTTTCAACCGAATTAGGGACATCAAAAACACATGGCCAAATGCCAAATCCATCAAGGAAAATGGGTCTCAAAGTAGCATCAAAAAGGCCCACCCAAAGCACAAGGTAGCCCACAAACAGAGGCCCAGAACTCAATGAAACATAGGTCCAAGTGATAGGATTGAGAATAGATTTGGGAAAGAAACTAAGGCAAAGGTAAGATTTTTTTATTTATTTGATAACTCATGAAACTACAATGTTTTGGCTTCAATTCGATAAGAGGGCCACTCTACCAATTAAACTATGGCTAATCTAATCTAAATAACAACTATAATTCTTCTATAATATTCTCCATAATCCCCCTCATCATTCCCCTTCTTATTTATAGAAAAGTCTTCTCTGATGAGCCGTCGTCCTAGAATTACGAAATTGTCATTGACCTAGGATCTTCAGTCGCTCCAAAAATTACGAAACCGCCACTGAGCCGCCACATTGTAATTACAGAACTGTCAATGTCTTGTAATTACAGAACTGTCACTGCCCTATAGGGTGTTGTCAACGCCGCTCCTTGACTGCTCTTTTGTCGCCGTCACTTGTACGTGATCGTATCGTTATCCTTTCTAAAAAGACACCTTATCGTCAAGGTGGAGTTTTGAAAAGAGGTGGTGGATTGCTCTTGGTCTCGTCGAAGTCTTGTGGCCTCCCCGCCCTTGTCGAAACCCCGATGGCCTCCCCTGTCGCTGTTGAAGCCCAGTCGGCCTCCTCCGCTTCGTCGCTCCCTTCCCAAGGCTGTCGAGGCCCCATTGGCCTCCCCCTTGCTCCGTCATGTGTGGATCTGGTTGGATCTGGCCAGATCCAGCCACCCATGCCCATGGCCAGAGCGTCATGTCATCTCAGATCTATCGTTTGGTTGGATTTCCTCCTCAATGGCAATGACTTTTTTTCTTGTCTTTGTCAAAAGACTTTGCCTTTTGCCTCGAATCTTTGCCATTGTCTTCTTTGTTCAGATCCGTCTTCGTAGCCCACACCACATGGAAGGGACGACTAATCTTCTCCAATATCTGTTTCAACTTGAATTCCATCGATGAAAATCTTTCTTGAAACATTCCCTCCTCGATTGTTGTCGTTCTTTCATCTTTCAATATCGTTCCTTGAGGACCTCCACTTTGCCTCTTAATTTCTTCAAAGTGTCAACTTTTCGCACAGCCATCAAGATCAACTTCTCTGATACCATTTTGACATGATTGGAGATAGATTTGGAGAAGAAATTAGGGCAAAGGTAAGATTTTTATTTGATAATTCATGAAACTACACTGTTTTGATCTCAATTTGAGAGGAAGATCACTTTCCTACTTAAACTAAGACTAATCTAATCTAGATAACTATAATTCTTCAACAATATTATCCATAAACCCATCATCATCTCTCCCCTTATTTATAGAAAGTTCTTTTCTAACGAGCCGTCATCTCGGAATTATGAAATTGTCCCTGACCTAAGGTTTTCCGTCGCTGCCAGAAATTATGAAATTTCCATTAAGCCATTGCGCTACAATTATAGAACTGTCATTACCTTGAAATTACAGACACTGCCTTGAAATTACAGAAATGTCATTGTCCTGAAACTACAGAATTGTTACTTCCATGTAGTGTTTTGCTATTGCCGCTCCTTGACTCCCCTTTCGCTGCCACCGCTTGTATGTCATTGTATCACCAAGTCACTGGCCAAGGCAACAACAATTTGTTGTAGACAACCGCAAACAGCCAAGCACATGCAGGAAACATGGGGCATCAGCCAGCAAAAGGCGAGCCAACATAAGGCGGAGGCAGCACAAGGCGGTAACCTACATTAGGTGGTAGCACAAGCAAACAAAAACATCATCACAAGAGGCAGAAACACAACAAATAAAGGTACAACAAGACCGCACGCTAAGGAAAATAGAGGCAACAACAACAAGGGTGACGACATCACAATGAAACGGAGACGGTCGAGAAGCAGCACAGAAGCGGCTGGTCAAGCCAATAGAGGCAACACAAAGCAACAGGCAAGGGCCGCAAGCAGCACCAAGTCAAGGAAACAAGCTGCAATCAACAACACAGCCACAATATGACGGTGACAAGGAGATTCAGGAAAGCCTCAAAAGCAACACACCCATAAATTTCCAAAGCTCATCCCATCATTAGCGAAAAGATAATAATATCAGTCAAGATCAAAACCAACACCGAAAACCCCCAATCAAAACTCATGGACAAGGGCCAAACCATAATTTTCAGTAATTCCATCCAAGCATCATGGGGATAATGACCAAGTTTATCGAGTCCTAAAGTAGTTTAGATGGATCTACCGTTCACCGAAGTCTTATGGTGTCGAAATCAACATTGGAGATCTTGTTTTCTCGCAGTTCTCCATGGTTGTGGTTGCCTTGAGGGTTTAGATGAGATCTTGAGGGAAATTGGGATTTAAGGAGCAAGAATCGAGCTCCAGCGAAAGAGAACGAGACAAATCCACAAATTTTCCATCCAAATTAGGGTTATGGTTTTTTGTGAAAGAGAGTAAGTGGGAGAGGAGGAGAGAGTGGGGGAACCATTGTGGAATCATCGGGGAGGAGGAAGCGTGTGACACGTCGTGTGCCCACATTGCCGTGTTACCGTGCCCACGCGAGAGCCACAATGGATGAAACAGAAAAAAGACAAGAAAAAGAAAGAAGCAAAGCAAAGAAAATATGAATAAAAGAGAGATCTGAGATGTATGATACTGGGTTTGGCTTGCAGGTTTAGTTTTAAAAGAGTTAACGGGTTTAAAGCGAAAATCAATAGAAATAATTGAGGAAAAATTGCAAAAAATTCCATTTTTTTTAGAAAAATTGGATTCACTTTAATACAAATTTTCAAGCCATTACAACCATCTACTTCACTATATTGGTGAGTTTTTGGATAATATCAGACGGAAAATGATTGATACCATTCAACGTAAATTGAATCAAACCTTTATTAGGCAAACCGGAGTTTACATTCTTAATTTCGAGCCATGTAGATCAATCCAATACGATTGATTGTATGTGGATCAACCGTTTTTTGTAAACTTGGTATTTTTGCCCAGTCGAACTATTTTTCTTTTTTGCTTTTGTCTTCATGTTATTTCAAGTTTATTTTTTAGTATGTGCTTATACTCCATCCTACAAGCAAACGAATTTTATAAAAAATTACTAATGATGACCAGATATCATATTTTATTATCATATTTATAATGGACTATTTTCTTGGGAATTTGAGTGTTACATGTCTCTCTTTTATTATGTCTGGACTTATTTTCTCTCTCTCAGGTAAGTTCTCTAAATATGTTGTAAAAGAATATAAATAACATCGTGTGTGTGCATGTACAATTCATATTATGTTTCCTGTACGTGGTACATCATCATATAATATGAATCATATAATAAATGATAATGATAACTATGGTTACGACTGCCGTTAATCTTGTTTTTTATACAGGTCTAATTGAAATTATCTCTTGAACGTACTCACAAAAGTTCTCAGTGTGAGATATCACCTTTATTTGGTTCTACAGATTTGTTGATGGTTGCATGCATGCTATTGTGCAGATTTTGGGACTGGTGGAAAACATGAGCTGCTTCAAATGCCCCCACTGTGGTGAGAAGTCTTACATTTTTGGATGTGGTGGAGCTCAACGGACAGCTGAAGAGATGGATATGGAATTCCTTGGTGAGGTATATTATTTATCATTCTCTCTGATACCACGTAAGTTCGCGTTGAACATTTCCTGCCCACTTGGCCTAATGATTTGAACAGAAGTCTAATGACTCTAAATCTGTGCTTACCCATGTTTAACATACAGTTGAAATCCATGGAAGTATTGGTAAGAGGTCTTAATCGGTCTAGAGATATCTGCTTGTATAAAAGTCAACCAAAGACTGCTCTTACGCTAGCAATGGAGTGGTTCAAAATCCTATGCAAATATAAGCCACAGATTAACAGAATTTACGGCATAGTATGTGAGGCCCACTTACAGTTTGATGCATAATTATGAGCACTTACACATGAAATTGAATCCCATAGGCAGTTTCTCTGTACAATTTTTCTTGCGAACTGAGTGTTGAATAACAAAAAGTAGATATACAGTTGCGGGATTTAGGGTACTTATCGGAATTAACGTGGTATAACCTCAAATTCAACATCTTCGAAAGAAAATTTTAATTGGAAGATGCTAACCTCTCCGAATTGAATCCACCGTGAAGATGATTTAGATGCCTGTGAAGTCCGTTTCTTGCACTGCATAATATCTCGACAATAGCTATACCAAATTAAGCGTGCATGTTGAAACGACTATTTCTTCCTTGTGTGTACGCTGTGGTGTTCTTTAGAGCACTGAAATTACATCTTAATGCTTAATGTTATGATACTTTCAATTATATTATTGGCCACCCGAACTTTTTTCCCCTGAACTGCATATTTTATCCCAGCTACACTACCAGAGAAACCAGCCTTCTGCCCTCTTGAGCAATCAGGGGTTCAGTCTATGTTGGTCTCAATGCCTGTTGCAAGCATGAACTGATATAGCATCTCTTCCTGTTTTAGATACCGTTGGAACAAGAGGTCAGGAGTGCGTCTGATGAGGGCAACCCCATAGTTATATCTGCACCTCAGTCGGCGGCCAGCAAAGCATACGTTAATGTGGCTGCAAAGGTGACCCGCAGACTTGAAGAGCTGGCAAAGGAACGGCTGCTTGGTCCGCAGATCATGGTGTGAATATGCAATGTTCAGCGGGCTGCAACCGTGAGCTTAGTTCTTTAGAATGCAGTAGGGTATTTCAACTATGCTAGCCAGAAAGTTTCAGGATATGTTGCTGATGTATTTCTTTGATCTTGGTTTTTTTTTTCCTTTTGTTTTCTTTTTTCCCTCAAGAATTTGTACTGCATTTGTAAGCATGCACCTGTAAAGTGTAATCTCTTGCCTTTTATAAGGGAATACATATTCCCATTTTATGGAACGTCTCTAATAAAACAAATGAAGAATTTATGTTTTGAACGTGTGGCCTCCTGTCCCAAAACAATGCGTTTACCAAATCAAGTTCTTTGTTGTGTCCATGGACCTATTGCTAATTTTGTCTTTTTTATATTTTTTTTTGGGTTCATTGATACTGCTAAATGCTTAATATGAAGGACAATTTTTGCAAGTTGGCAAAAAAAAATTGATTTGAAAAACCGACCTCTTTTGGTTTTGGGCTAAAAGAGGTCTCTTTTGGTTTTGGGCCAAAAGAGGTAGGATCAGGGAGATGCGGAATGTGTCGGGCCTCGGCCGCACCTTCAGAGTGCGGCTGAGAGCCGCACTTTGACTCTCGGCCGCACCTGGAGATTACGGCCAACTCCACACAACAAGAGAGCCGAATTTGGCTGCTGCTATTGCTGCTGCTCAATCATGGCCCTAACACAACATTATCAGTAGAGTAACATCCACCATTGCTTCATGTGCGGGATCTGTCACGGCCTTGTGATGAAGACGTGCCGCGGCCTTGTGATGAAGACTTGTGATGAAGACCCGCCGCGAACTTAAGATGAATAGCTACAAGATAAGCATAAATTTGAACATCATATAAATATATATATCCATAAGAAATATATGAATTGCAGAATCAACATACGCGTGTGTTAGAGGAGAATTTCGGCAGCGTGATTTGTATTGCCCGAGTTGATGACAATTGCCACATCTATTCTGTCGGCTTCCTTCGCGCGGAATATCCATTGCCCCCCGAATACGTGTAGATGTAGGCCGACCCGGAGGTCTTCTTTTGTCTGGTGGAAGTAATTTGGGACCATCCCGAGCCTTCCAATACCATGCATCTGGTATGTGGTGAAATAAAGGTTCATATGCATAGCGATATCTGTTAACCTTATACCATGGCGAACAGAATGGCATATATGCTATGTTGACACCATATTCTTATCTGGACATTGCGGTGATAACATGGGCACAAGGGATGTGTTGAAGCTAAGGAATATTGCAACTACATCTGCATTTCTCGTCATGCAACTTAACAGTATAACAGAGACCATCGTTGTCAGTCACCTGCCACTCACAATCACTAAACCTTGTGAGCATAAATGTTCGGGCCCCTTCCCTCCGTGCCACAATAATGTCCATTGTTGTGGGAACAAAATCTGTCGTCCACCCTTGTCCACTTAGTCTTCGACTGAAGAAATATCTATTTAACCTGTAAAATGTTCTTGCAATCAATGCTTGTATTGGTAGAGCTCTAGCACCTTTGAGCACCCCATTAAAGCTCTCAGAACAATTTGTTGTCATGATACAATAGCGTTTCCCACGATCGGCATGCATCGCCCACATGCTTTCTTCTCCATGTAAATCTGCAGATATCTACGCATCTGCTTCAATGGACTCGTCTTTAATTTTAGCAAGATGTGCATTGTATGTCAGCAAGTCTGATGCAATGCCAGCCATCCAGAAGTTTTCCTCCAATGTAAGTGTTCGGAATCCTTTCGCCTTGTAATTTGCAATAATATGCCGCAGACAAATAGACAATACCTATGGTGATAATGTGCTGGACATCCATCTTCTAGTGCTCGTGGAATTCCTTTCATTTTATCTGAAATGAAGATAAGCGTTCGTCCATGCGCACTTGGTATGTATTCATATATACATGCGAAAAACCACTTCCAATTTTCTTGGTTCTCAGCTGACACAACAGCAAATGCCAAGGGAAACAGCCCACCATTTCCATCCACTCTGGTGGCCACAAGTAAACACCCACCATATTTCTCATACAAATGGGTACCATCAATACTTAGGATCGGCCGACAATGCTTGAAACCCTTGATTGAAGGACCAAATGCCCAGAAGACCCCTGAAAATTGTGCCACTCCTTCACTGATAGTGTCATAAGTGATCTTGTATACTGTACCTGGATTAGTCTCTGAAATGGCCTCTAAATACCGAGGTAGCCGATTATATAACTCCTCCTAATCTCCAAAAATCCTTTCTAACGCCTTCGATCTTGCCATCCATGCTTTGTAATATGAAATTCGGATCCGTAACATGGTGGTTATGGCCTCTTGGATTTCTGCCGGTGTCAAATCTAACTTTGTCTTCACCATTGGCATAATCATGTTACAAATGAAAGATGCTGTGGCTTTTTGATGATCTGTATTTAGGGTTGGATTATTGCAAGTATGTTCCTCAACAACCCTTAAGAGCTTGAACTTCACAATGCTACTCTTCCGCACTGCTGCATGGATACACCACGGACAATTCCTACTAGCCTCATCTTGCGTTGCCGGATTGACCGCAGCATTTAGGGCGCATATCATGTTATAACTTGTCTTGTTTGTCTTGATTGGTGTAAATGAAACATTACGCTTAATGCTAAACTCCGTTATTGCTTTAATCAAGGCGGCCTTTGTATCATAAATATCGCCGACATTGAACACGCCCTAACATTTTGAGGTCTAGGCTCTTCCACTCTCCTTTCAAGTGTATTTCTCATAACTGTTGCATTTAGCCATTCATCCTCTTCAACTTCATCTGGCAAAGCCTCCTCATCTTCCACAATTGTGTTAACGACGACCGATTGTTGTTATGTTATATCATCTTCGTTTGGATCATCCGCATAAAGAATGTTATCCTCTCCGGCCCCGACATGCTCCTCGTCATCGCTCTCTTCTATTTCTTCATCAACATCTTCAGGTATGTATGGATCTTCAGGCATCGACTCCGGTACAAAAGGGCCTTCCATGTAAGTTGAGTGTTGATTTTCAATTCCCACTGCTTCATCATTCAACCTGTTACTGACATATGAAGGGATGTGTTGCCGTAAACCAAATTGCCACATGACGCGGTCGGGTGCATGCATCACCCGTGCTTCCCAGCAGAATATGGGTACCCTCGCATGCCATAACTCGGGATGTTCGCGACATGACGCAGGCAGCTGCTCGAATCGCTCTCCATAAGGCTCCCACGTAACTTATTAGGCATTAAGTACACAAATATATCAGTGTACTATATTATATATCAATTGATCACCGACGTTATAAAATTTACATATACAAACATGCGTACTCTCTAACATGTCAAACTGGTCTCTGTATGTATCAAGGTTCCCATGAGCAGTTTCCATGAATGATTTTCCTGTATTCCACCTGAACCCATAGGGAACGGTGTCAGCAAATACATCCTGCAGGAGCCTTGGTCTTCCTACATACATTCTCTCCCAGCTCCAAACCTGTAAATATGAATTTTTTCTCAGAATGTGAAATATATAGATATATATAGATATATCACTATTGTAGCTAATGAAAAAAATTATACCGGCAACAATAACTCGCATGCATATAAAGCCTTTGTCTGCTTTAATGCCACCTTGCTGAGCTCAGCGTACAAGTGCGCAAGCACCGCACTCCCCATGAATATTCATCGGCCTCATCAAAATTATCTAACTTTGTCAACCAATGGAGATTTATAGATCCTTTGCTTGGATCCAGAACCGGTAAGGTTCCAATCATATGAAGCAGATATGCTCGTGCATACCGCTGAATGTCATCATCATCTGCATCCTCAGGCAAATCAGTAAATGTATCACGCAACCAAGTTTTACCTTGGCCGCTTTCCTTAGTGGGATATCCTGTCCAAGTAGTCTCTCCATCAACGCACCCCAGCTGCTATCTAGCATTTCACATTGATATATGGGTTCTTCATCAATCGGTAGGCCTGTGATGATGTGAAATGTATTTGTCTCTGGCCTCCATCTTTCAACCAAAGCCGTCAGCAATGCGTGGTCCAACCGTACCCAACGCAATCTCGCACATAGGTGCAATTTGGAGGCTTCAATATAAGGTCGCGCGCTGATCTAATCTTCACTTTGTATGTTTTTGTCCATGATCGACAATTGCATCCCGCAACATCGTGGGCTGTCTGTTTTTGTGTAGGCTTGGCTGCACTCTTCAGGTGCGGCCGAGAGTCGCACTCTGAAAGTGCGGCTCTCGGCCGTACTCTGAAGATGCGGCCGAGGCCCCACATGTGCCACGGCTCCCTGATCCGATCTCTTTTGGCCCCAAAACCAAAAGAGGTCGGTTTTTCAAATTGAATTTTTTTGGCATATTTGCAAAAATTGTCCTAATATGAACAGAAAAAACAATGAAATTCTTTTTCTTTTTTTAATTTTAAATACCCCCAAAAAAAGTTAATCCCAAACTATTTTAAGTATTTTGTGATGAAATACAAAACATTGCTTTTGGTTGCATAGATCATTGATTAAATCTGCAAGAATTTTTGGTGGTTAACAATGAGCTATGTCTAACTTAGCTTAATTGGGAATAAGGGTAAGGTGGAAAAAAGTATTTAATGTGATAAACGGGCTTTGGGTGGCCCAACCCGTTAGTGGGTATCCACCCATTATGTAACCATATTGCTATAAATACAGGGCTATGGATTTCATAGCCACCACGTTTACAACACGTTATCAGCACGCTCGAGGCTGAGCCGAACCCCTGCCGACGGACGAACGCGACGCGCACGGGCTTCCTTCACCGAACGTCGCTAGATCCGACAGGTAGGACCTAGAGGTAACTCTTTTCCCTAGATCTAAATTCATGTGCGCATATGTTTAAATCCAATTACTCGGATCGACTGTTTAATGAAATATCATCACTTTTATTGTTAAAAATCAACTTTTTACAATTAAAACGCTATTTTGGAGATCAAAACTGAATTTTTTTTCCAACAAAAATGGGGTTTTTATCGTCTTCCTCCCCAAAATCATTAAACCCTATGGGATTTTTTTCCCCGTCAAGCGAAAAACCCGCGCAAATCCCGCCGCCGCTCGAAGCGGCGTGCGAAAATCGCCGTCGCTAGAAGCGGCGGCGACCCCGGCCGCTCGCAACGGTGGGTGATCCCGCAGCTGGAAGCGGCGACGACCCCGCAGCTCGCAGCGACGGGCCGCCCCCGCCGCTGGAAGCGGCGGGCAGAACCCGCCGCCGGCAGCGGCGGGGCTCCCCCGGCCGCCTGCCGCGGCGGGCAGAACCCGCCGCCGGCAGCGACAGGCTGTTTCCGCCACCCGCAGCGGCGGACGCCCCCCCCCCCCCCCCCCCCCCGCGCCGCCGCCAGTAGCGGCGGACGGGCCCTACCGCCTGCAGCAGTCCCCCCCTTGCGCGCACGTATCCCAAATCCCTAACTAGGGTTTCACCTCGAAAATTTCCTATTTTCAAATGTTTTTTCAGATTTAATTCGATTTTTTTCGTTAAAATCTGGACAAATTACATGTGATTTCATTCATCTCACTTTATTCGGATTATATGATTTTTAAACGTTTAAAAATTAGGAAGATCATGCGACCGCTCTGCCGTTAGTCAACTAACCTAACAGTATATGACGTTGCCTAGTGGTCCAATAATTTTTAAACGAAAAATTTTCATCTTCCATTATAAACTGCCCGTGATGATTAATTGCCTGTAATGAATAACTGCCTGTGATGATTAAATGCCTGCTGCATTTTTCTGCCTGCGACGAATGTTCATATTTGTTGTGGTTTTAGATCGGCTAGTTATCACCATTATTTCCCTTGCATTATTTTCCTTTTTTTAAGAGAGAAAAATGCAGTGAGGATATTTTTGTAAAATTACAAGACCGACGGATGCCTCAAGAAGATGAAGGACCATTCCAGAAGAATAGGGGCCCCACGGGGTTCCCGAGTTGTACTTTCATTTCTTTTTGGGTATGTATGGACTGTAATTAATATGGTGATTAGCCGATCTACGCAGCAAATATCTGTGTCTGAAATGCTTAATTATTTATTTTTCTGCAAAAATATCTAATTATTGCCTATTTTTATACATGCTAGAGAGATAAATGGCCAAAATTACGAGCGTCGATTTCGACGTGTTGGATGCTACAGGCAAGAACTACTTAAGCTGGCAGTTGGACATAAAATTCCATCTACGAGCACAGGGACTGAGCCATGCCATCGCTGTAGGCGATAAGGTTTCTAATATAGATTAAGCGAAAGCAATTATCTATATTAGACGCCATATCGATCGGACCCTGAAGGCCGAGTACCTCACGGTGGAAGACTCTTATGAGTTATGGACCGCCCTCGAGGACAGATATAAACATCAGAGAGATGTTATACTTCCTCGAGCGCGGTATGAATGGGAGAACCTCCGTCTCCAAGATTTTAAGTCTATCGCCGAGTACAACTTGGCACTCTTTAGCATCACCTCACGCCTGAAGTTTGTGTGGTGAAAAGATGACGGAGGAGCGCATGTTAGAGAAGACGTATACATCCTTCCACGAGAAGGATGTTATACTAATGCAACAGTATCGTGAACGAAAGTTCACGAAATACTCAGAGCTTCTCTCATGCCTTCTGATGGCATAGCAGAATAGAGACCTCCTTCTGACCACTCATAACTCACGCCCTACCGGCACTGCTCCTACGCCTGAAGCGCATCACAGCTCCTCCCAGAAGAAGAGAAGCAACTTCAAAGGCAAACCCTAGAAGGGTAAGGCGATGAAGAAGCAGGCTAGAGGACCCCCTCCCAGAACCAACAATGAGGGGAAGAAGAAAAATGTGTGGAAGAGAAAGGACGACGGCCAGACATCTGCCCCCAGAAAGGACTGGGAAGATAAGTGCCACAGGTGTGGCATGACTGGACACTGGTCCAGGAATTGTCGGACTCCACGCCACCTACATGACTTGTACAAAGCGAGCCAGAAGCAAGCTGAGACAAACCTGGTGGAACAAGAAGACCTGGCACCAATCTGGTTCATCGCTGAGGACTTTTCAAACGATGACCTGCTCGACTGAGGCATTATCTACTTTTTCCATGCATTGTAATTTTTGTTTGAAAAACAATTTACTTTCTGCTTGTTTTAATTATAGCATGTCACATGAACTTTTCAGAAATTGAATAATTATTCGTAGTATATTTTCTCGTGTGCCTTATACTGCGATATTTTTTCTCTTATAACTAGATGAATTACAAATGCCTAGTGGACAGTGCCTCTACGCACACGATCCTCCAAGACATCTGCTTTTTCCAAAGCATTGATAAATACGATGGAACCGTGAATACATATCCGGTCCATCAGGAATTATTTAAGGATCAGGTGAAGCACATTTTATGCTCCCCAACAAAACACAACTACTAATAAAAGATGCGCTTTTCTCTCCTAGCTCACATAGAAATCTGTTAAGCTTTAAAGATATCCGTTTAAACGGATACCACCTGAGACGGTGAGTAAACAAAACAGAGAATTCCTGTATGTAATGTCTCATAAAGACGGTGCTAAAACCACCGTTGAGCATTTTGAGGGACTCCCGTCGGGTCTCTACCATACAAGGATAAGAGCAATGGAAGCAAATAATCTCGAGCACCAGAAGTGCAATAATCAACCAGAATTCCAACTCTGGCATAGTAGACTAGGACACCCTGGAAGGAATATGATGCGCCGCATCATATCCCAATCCCGTGGAATTAACTCGAAAAGCCTGAAGCTACTTCAAAAGGGTGCCTCTCCTTGTCCCCCTTGTCACAAAGGGAAATTGATTACGAGACCATCCCCCCTGAAGGTGGACTCTGATTCTCCGAGCTTCCTAGAGAGAATACATGGTGACATTTGCGGGCCTATTCACCCCGCAAGCGGACCATTTCGGTACTACATGGTACTGATTGACGCATCTTCCAAATGGTCGTATGTGTGCCTCATTTCCACCCGCAACATAGCCTTTGCAAAGCTACTGACACAAATCATAAAGTTGCGGGCACATTTCCCAGATAACCAGATCAAGAAATTGCTTCTGGACAATGCTGGAGAATTCACATCACAAGTCTTCCTAGACTACTGCCAAGCAACCGTCATAGAAGTTGAACATCCTGTAGCTCATGTTCACACCCAGAACGGGTTAGCCGAATCTCTTATAAAGAGACTACAATGGAATGCTCGTCCATTGTTGATGCAATGCTAGTTGCCAATGAATGCATGGGGACATGCCATCTTGCACGCTGCATCGCTAATAAGATTACGACCATCAGGTAGTCAATCTTATTCTCTGATGCAACTTGCATATGGGAACCCGCCGGATATCTCTCACCTGAGGATATTCGGATGTGCTGTCTATGTCCCCATAGCACCACCACAGAGGACCAAAATGGGTCCTCAACGGCGACTAGGTATCTACATTGGTTTCGACTCACCATCGATCATTAGATACCAAGAACCCCTCACGGGGGACGCCTTCAAGGCACGTCTAGTAGATTGTGAGTTTGATGAAAGCACTTTTCCCAGACTAGGCATTAACACATAGAAGCCAGAAGCTTCAAAGACCATTTCATGGGATACAAAAACTTTATCCCATTTTGATCCGCGTACAAACTAATGTGAAGATGAGATCCTGAAGATCCTTCAAATTCAAAACACAGTTCACATTTTACCGGACAAATTTACTGACAACCAGAAGATTGTCAGATCACACGTCCCTGCTGCAAATACGCCAGCTAGGATTGACATACCCAAAGATGGATACAATCCACCTGCAGCAGAAGCGGCCGTACCTCAACAAAAGAGAGGACGACCCCCAGGCTCCAAACATAAGAACCCTCGAAAGAGGAAAAATCCTGGAGCAATAATAACGATACCACCACAGGATGCTAAGCTCAGCCCAGCTACCTCTCCCCTCCTAACAACCCCCGAAGAGGAAAATGTAGGAGAAATATCATTAAATTATGTACGTACTGGGGAGGTACTGGACAGAAAAAGCACAATCATCGATGATAACTTCGCGCTCATTATTGTCACTCACGTCACTGAATACGACGATGAGACCGATCCACGCTCTCTAGCAGAATGTAAACAAAGAGAGGATTGGCCAAAGTGGAACGAGGCAATAGGAGTAGAGCTGGACTCACTCTCGAAGCACAAAGTCTTTGGACCTATAGTCCTAACACTAAAGGGTGTTAAACCTGTAGGATATAAATGGGTATTCGTGAGAAAAAGAAACGAGAATAATGAGATCGTGCGATACAAAGCGTGCCTTGTTGTACAAGGTTTTTCCCAACGGCCAGGAATAGACCATGACGATACCTATTCCCCGGTTATGGATGCGATCACCTTCTGTTTCATCATTGGCCTATCTACAAATGAAGGCCTGGATATGCATCTCATGGACGTTGTGACTGTATGCCTATATGGAAATATAGATAACGACATCTATATGAAAATCCCAAACGGATATAAACTACCGGCAAAAATGACAGAAAGACCTCGGGACGTCTATTCTGTCAAACTCCAAAGATCACTATATGGTCTAAAACAGTCAGGTAGAATGTGGTATAACAGACTCAGTGAATTCCTAGTGCAACAAGGATTCACAACAAATGAAGTCTACCCTTGCATCTTCATAAGAGCAAAGGGAACAGGATTCGTAATTATTGTCGTCTACGTAGACGACCTGAACATCATCGGATCTCCTGAAGAGATAGGTGAGACATCCAAAAGTCTCACATAGACTTTTGAGATGAAAGACCTTGGCAAAACGAAGTTCTGCCTAGGCTTACAAATTGAACACTTAAGCAGAGGAATCCTGTTACACCAATCGACATACACAAAGAAAGTGCTGAAAAACTTTCTTATGGACAAATGTCATCCGCTTAGCACACTAATGGTCGTCAGATCATTGGATGTTGATACAAACCCCTTCCGACCGCTGGAAGAGGGGGAGGAAACACTGGGTCCTGAAGTACCCTACCTAAGTGCAATTGGAGCACTCCTATACCTGGCAAACTGCACGCGTCCCGATATAGCGTTCGCAGTTAACCTACTAGCCAGATACAGTTCAGCGCCCTCAAAGCGCCACTGGAACGGAGTGAAGCAACTTCTGCGCTACCTCCAAGGGTCTGTGGACATGGGACTTTACTTCAAGAAAGGTGTATCCTCCGACTTAGTCGGTTATGCAGATGCAGGATACAGGTCCGACCCACACACCGCAAATTTCCAGACCGGTTTCGTGTTCACGTACGGTGGGACGGCCATCTCATGGAGATCCGTGAAGCGGGCATCGACAGCGACATCATCCAACCACTCCGAGCTCATTGCGATCCACGAAGCTAGCAGAGAATGCTTTTGGCTTCGATCAGTCATCCACCATATCCTCAAGACCACTGGCCTGAAGACGGGAGATCTTGGACCAACCACCATGTATGAAGACAATGCTGCCTGCATCGCTCAACTACGAGGTGGCTACATCAAAGGTGATAGGACGAAGCACATTTCCCCCAAGCTCTTCTGGACGCTTGAACAGCAAGTAGACAACCAGATCGACATCCAGCAGATCCAGTCTTGCAACAACCTGGCAGATCTATTTACTAAAGCTTTACCTCGCAGTACCTTTAGAAAACTTGTACTAGGAATTGGGATGAGGCAGTTGAGAGACTTACAAGCCTGAAGCTTGTACTTTTCAGAGGTAGTTAATGTAGCATTGTACTCTTTTTCCTTGGCTATTGGTTTTTCCCACTGGGTTTTCCATAGCCAAAGGTTTTAACGAGGCAGCCACATCAACTCTGGATCCAGGAGTATCCACCCCTGATGTTATCCATCGATCAGGGGAAGTTACAGAGACTTGTACTCTTTTTCCTTAGCCACTGGTTTTTCCCACTGGGTTTTCCTTGGCAAAGGTTTTAACGAGACAAGTACTCTTAAACTTGGGGTCCAGAAGTATTCATATACCCATGATCAGATAAGCTCTATGAACCCTGAAGTGTTCATCATGGCTTACAACAATGGATGGATAAGGGAAAGTGTTATAAACGGGCTTTGGGTGGCCCAACCCGTTAGTGGGTATCCACCCATTATGTAACTCTAATGCTATAAATACAGGGCTATGGATTCTATAGCCACCACGTTTGCAACATTTAAAACATTAAAAAAAGGGAATTGCTATTAAAACATACCTTTCTGCTGAGTTTACATACCATCTAAATTTTTACTGAAAGGGACAGACCTAAATACCAATTTTGCTGAGTTCATAGACCGGTTTGACAAGTCAAAACTAAACAAGCCAAAATTTCACACAGTGCTTCTTCATCGCTCCTCGGCGTCTTGGCTTCCAAGAAGAAGAAAAGTGGTTCTGGGCTTCCATTAGCTTGTCCATCACTATTCTCTCTGCTTCGATCTCTCAAAAAACGAAGCCTTCAAAATCAAGCTCGCTCGCGTTCAATTGCTGAGTCTGCAAGTGGGCCGACGAGCAGTGCGGCCACGTTGGGTGCTGGCCGACGGTGGATTTCTGTTGCATGTGCTCTTTGCGTCCTTCCCATTTGAGATCTCGGAGCTCGCCATCCCCTTTCAGGTTTGGTCAATTTTGATTTCTTTGGGTGTATGTGCTTCTTTTGAAAAATTATGTAATGAGATGCCTTCAAAATCGAAGCTTGATTTGGTTTCTTTTACTTAATGCAAAATCGAAGATCGATATATCTGGGCTTCCTCTTTGGCTCTTTGAGTGACGATGTGGATGATGCCCTGTGCTAAAAGGTCCTCAGGTCATGTTTTTTCAAGCTTTTAAGGACATGAAGAAATTTGATTTGAAGAAAAAATGAAGAAATTTGATGGAATGTGTGCCTTAGCTTCGATCCATTGAATTTCAATGAACTGATTAGATGCATTCAGTTGCAAATCACTAACCTTTCCATAAACAAAATGACCTCCCTTGTAGAAACATCATGCCGCCTTCAATGAACTGATCAGATGCATTCAGTTGCAAATATCAATTGTAACTGAATATGGTTTATGTAGAAATAACATTTAGCATTGAATGTAAAAAAAGCGATACTTTGGTGTTATGCGGATTTTTTATTAACATTCATTCGATATGGATTTTTTATTGCTAAGATTGCGCTAGTGAAAAATATGCAGGATTGTGGGGTTTTGTTAAGATTTCAATACTGAATTTCATAGAACAAGATTGTGTATGGCTGCTCATAGTGTTGGGTGACTGGGAAGTGTATCATATTATCTGGCTGTGTTTTGGCAAGTGGTGATAATGCTGATATGGGAAGAATGAATCTCGTTATGAAAACATTGCCTCAAACTCTTGGTCCTAGTATCGGGAAAATAGTAGCCAAAACAATGTTGGATATTTTGGGAGGTGTTTATCTGAAATCTTTTTTGAATCGGGTATTTTCCTCTAAAAGTTCTGGGAACAATGGAGGGTAGAGCATATACGATGTTTTGAAGTGAACAGTGGATGAATTTTGGACAAATCATAGCAGTATTTTGTTGTGAACCATATTACCATATAAATTGTTCAGTGCTATTTTGTTATTGTGCACTGGGGAGAAAGAAGTCCTCTTACAATTAATCTGCTATGTGAAGTGAATGTAAACATATATGTAATTGTGCCCTCTACGCCCTATGGTGGACTCTTGCATGCTTCCACCTCCTAATTTTACAGTGAATGTAAACATGTCCTTAAAAAGTTAATGAACAAAAGCACACAAGATGCACTGGTTTTCTTGGTCCATTGGAAATCTCAGAGTTTGTGTGTTTGTAATTGTAGTTACTGTACTTTTTTTATTCCTTTGAATTTGTATTTTTGCCTCATTTGGGTGTTTGGTTGAACAGGTTCTTAGAAACAATATACTGGAAAGATGCAGTCTGTCAGGTGATTCCACAAAGGAAAAGAGGGGGGATCGAAGGTGACACTGAACCAGAAGTTGGCGCTGAGGATGATGAAGATCCTGCAGTAATAGTTAGTGCAGATGAAGATGGTTTGGAAGTAGACGAAGATGAAGGCTTAGAGGATGAAGGTAGCGATGGCTACATCAGTAAAAAGCAACATTGTTTTGGCTATTGTTTGAAAAGTTCTCGGAACTTGGAACCTGAGCTTGAAGCAACTTGAATCAACCTGCACCAACCATGATGCTTGGTGTCATTGAGGCTTGAATGACAAATTTTGTGAAGAACTTAGTTGTTTACTTTGTTTAATTTCATGTATGTTGTGAACATGATTAAATGTTGTATGAGAGAATGGGTACTTCATGACCCAAATGTTTTATGAGAGAGATGATATTGGAATACCGATACTGAAAAATGGCTTCATGAATTGGATTTAAGCAACATAAGTCAGGTCTCATGTACTAGAATTTGATCTTATGCGCTATTTCTTTCTCTTCACATTTTTCGGATATGCTCTGGGCAAATACTATCTCTGCAAGCCTTAAGGATTCAGCAAGAACACAAATACCTCTCCTCTTCAATTTATTATAAACAAAAAATGCACAATCTGCAATTTGCCTTTATGATATCTGCAATCTGCATTTCTGAATCTGCAATCTGCAATTTTGAATCTGCAATTTTTCCCCTGGTTGTGCTTCCAACTCTGGATGAATATGTTTGTACTCTGGAATTTTTTTCCAGTATTTGCAAATTGATACTTGCATAAACTACACGAAGGTCATTTAAGAGCCTGATGGTTTCTTTACAACAACAAAAAGTTTGTAGTGATACAAATGTTTGAGGAGGCTGCCAATATACATGTTGTGTTCTGCCTGTGTTATTTAGCTCACCAAGAATGTATTTCAATGCTTTTGGGTACATGCTCTTGTATCTTTTGTAGACCAAATATTTCTTGCAACATTTTTCAAAGGGATAACCAACATCTCTTATTGATATTTCCATGATTAAAAAGTTTCAAAATATTACATGACTTTGGCTGCTTCTCAAACTTTTTTGATTTCAGAATTTGCAGATACATAATCAAATATTTCAGAACTTGCAGAGAAGAATAACAAAGGCACAACACGTTTAACATATCCTTCCTTCTTTGATTTCAGAACTTGCAGATGCTCATTCTGAGTAATGTTTCGATTATCAACATACTCATTCACCAATATCTTTAGAACTGGGAGGTTGGCCGCACATGAAATTGACGCATGCAGATTTCTGAGTAATATTTCGATCTAGATTTCCCTCTATACACATGAAATCAACACATGCATCGGATGTATGTTTAATTTTTGGGATTCAACAAATAATCAAATTCAATACATAATCAAATAGAACTGGGGTTGCTGGAAATGAGTACTAGCCAACACACTTTTTTGAATTCAAATGCAATACAGAATCAAATTGAACTGGGGTTAATGATGAAGGCACAAGATTGAATGCAAGCTAATTCTTGATAAGTATTAGCTGTCATAAGCCAGAATAATGCAAGATAATTCTTGATTTTGTGTTAACCTTGAGACGTTCTTGATTTTAATAAAATGTTCTCTGTAACCTTGCAAGACAATACTAATGAATCTTAAACTTATATCTGCATATCTGAAATCCATATACTCTATTTTCAAAAATAACTGAAGATGTAATTGAACCCTAAAACTAGTTACCGAGAAAGGTATAGAAATACATATACTCTATTTTCAAAAACATGTGCTTTGTTTCTAATTTTAAGGCTATGAAACTGCCAAATTCCCCTACTTGACTCCCCAATTTGGAAAAGATGGAATTTGCAACACATTTGAGCAATTTCAACATTCTGAACTATTTGAAATGAAGTTATTAATGCATTCCAACATTCTGAACTATTCTGAACTATTTGAGACGAGAGAGACGATGGCTTCCTCACGCGAGGGGAAGGGAAATGGCTTGGAGCCATGGCTTCACCTGGGGGGGAGCCAGAGGTCGCTGAATTCAGGAATTTTTACCGTGTCTTCATTCTGTGTTCAAACAGTAAAAAGGTCTGTGGAATCAGCAATTTGTAGGGTATTTTTGGGGTTTTTGGTATTTACCAGAAAAGGTTATTTTTGTCATTTTTTGAAAAAATAGGCGGTCCGTGAACTCAGCAGTTTGGTCTGTTCCAATAGCAATTCCCCAAAAAAAATCATGTCAAATTTGCTTAAACATACATGCACTTCTAAGAAATCTAGTACAACACCACTTATGCTATTAGTTTCTAGGACATTTCAATTGACAATTCTATTAGATAATCTGTTAAAATGTAAACTAGATTTCTCAAGAATACACGCTTGTTTAAGCTAATTTAGCGAAAAAAATAGAATAATGTGTATCATATGACATGTGAGGCTAAACCTCATATATCCATCCAAAAATCTACACTCCACTATTTTTTGGAGGCTAGAAACAGTTAATCTTGATCTACATATACTAAAACTCTAAAACACCAAATATCATGTGCACCTAAGGCGTTTTGATCGGTTATCTACCAGTCACAAATTTATCAGTTTTGTATGAATAGAACTTTTGCGACGGATGGATAAACGGACAAAACTCCTTGAGTTCAGCCGATATTAGGTGTTTTGTAGTTTTAGAATATGAAGATCAAAATAAACGATTCTGATCCACCAAAAAAATAACTGATATAGAAGTTTTGAAGGTCTCATATAAAGTTTAGCCTATATGGTGCATATTATTCTCTCAGATTTGATATATGTGTGTGCCGCCGCATAGTAAAGTGCATTTAGGGCTTTTATTGAGGGGTCAAAATGGTAGTTCTGCTAGTTCTCAAAGTTTGACCTAAATGTCCTCTTTTGTTTCCTATTTGCATCTCGCTTATAGCCCGTTTTCTTGCCCTTTTGCCCATCCGATCTCTCCCCCTCCCCCCTCCTTTATGTCACAGTCCGTTTCTTCAAGTCAACTTGTGAATGAAAGTCCAAATGCAGTCTGAAGCCCAATTTATTCTACAAGCCCCACGAAAGGTTCAAGGCCTTGAAAGTCCAATTTAAGGTCTAGAGATGGGTAGACATCTCTACAAATTGGTTTTATATTGGATGAAGGTTCCATGGAAAGACCAACATCAAGAGAGATGAAAGTCTTTTCTAGAGTTGGAGGGAAGATTCTAGAAAAGGAAAGAAGCTTAACGGATAAGACACAGTATCTTTCTAGATAAGTATTATAATTATTAGAGTAGTTGAAAGTTGTGTAGATCATTCTAGAATTCATTTGTAATCATATGATCAATTTAATCTTAGCCATCCATTTAGGTGTAGAAAGCTTATATAAAAGGGACATTATATCATTTGAAAATCATCCAAGTTTGAGTGAATAAGAGTTTTCATAAGAAATCCTTTTAAATACCTTGAGTGTTCTTGAGTTCTTCCAACTATTTGAGTGAGTTCTTCGAGTGTACTAAGTGAGACTGGACTTAGTCACTCATTCAATCTTTCAGAGTTCTTAGAAATATTCCGCAAGTGTTTGAGAGTAGGGCTAAACTAGCCTCTCAAGAGGAGCGAGAGATTAGTGCTCGACAGTCATTAGTAGTGCAAAGTCTGAGCCCATGACAAGTAGTATTAGAGCGAAGGTTCATGATGACGATGTTGGAAGAAAGCCTTAAGGTGTTCCATGGAACAAGGGCCGTGTAAGGGGTTGAAAATTTCTTAACAACCTTGGATCAATACTTCAAAGCTCTTAGCATTATGGGTGATGCTAAGAAACTGAGTATTGCAACACTATTGCTTGGAGATGAATCTAAGGAATGGTGGGTTGCATTATTGAAGAGTGTATGTTTTCGTTACAACAAATATTAGGAGTTCAACTGTAGACTCTGAAAGCAATTCTATCCGCAGAAATCGGAAAAGTGGGTGTCTGTGATGGAGAAGGACCATGGACATTGGGATCAAGTAATGGATGCCATGGATCAAGCCCTAGACTCCCGTACAAACCAGGTATCAGCCCTTAGATATCAATCTTTGAATATTACTATGTCATTGTTAATGCAATACGTGAGTCCCTTAAACAATTGTGCGAGTAAGGAGATACAACCCAATGCCACTATTGTGGAGATCCTCATTGGGGTTGGCTTGTCCGAAGAAGTGAGGACCCAAGTGCTTTTGGTGTGATGGTCTGCATCAGTAGAGGGATTGCCGAAAGAGGAAGGATAATGATGAGTTAGAATCCAATGAATGTCAAGTCGTTGAAGAGACCAATGATGCTGAGCGACATGAAGCACGAGATGAAGTTCTGCCAGAGAAAGTAGTGGAGCAAGAGTTCAAGGAGTCACACATGACAGAAGTGGTTGTTGAAGATGAGATGATGGTCCAAGACATGAGGAATGTTGAGGATCCAATAACTGTGATGACATTCGAGCTAAGAGAAGCAAGGAGGCAAACTGAGAAGGAGAAGGTGCTTGACATGCGAGAATTCCAACCTCCAAATGACCCAGAAGTGATGTGCGTGGAGACACACCACAAACCAGAGTCCATGGTTGAAATGGACAACTCTGAATCAAGCCTCGTGCCCAAGTCCATGGTGAATGTGGGCATAATTGTTGTTACAAGCGTGAAGTCTGAGCAAGCCTTGGAGCCAAGCTTGAAGATGAGGGCTAAGCAGGGTGCTCGAGTGAAGAGTTCTAAGAAGAGGAGACTGCGTTGAACCGAGTGGGTGAGTTCGTTAAGGCTAAGAGTCCAGAAGGACAACCATTCGAGGCATCCAAGTGCGGAGAGACTAGGACGTCGCTCATGCGAGTAGGGGAGAATGTCATGGGCCGTTTCTTCAAGTCAACTTGAGAATGAAGGTCCAAATGGAGGCTCAAGCTCAATTTATTCTACAAGGCCAAAGAAAGATTCAATGCCATGGAAGTCCAATTTCAGGTGTAGAGATGTGTGGAAATCTCTACAAATAAGTTCTATATATGTTGGATGAAGGTACCATGGAAGGCCCAAAGTCAAGAAAGATGAAGGCCTTTTATTGAGTCGGGTGGAAGACTTTACAAAAGGAAAGAAGATGTAATGGCATGTTTTCATCAACACAACTATTTGCGTATTTAACTTATTTTCAATTTTTTTAAAACTATTTTATAATAGTTCGTAAGGAGTTTTACGATTTCAAAAATTTCTTATAAAAATATTTTGAAGTATCAGGCTAGTTATGGTGTATTTCAGTAAGTTCGGATTTCATCAAATAACTCTAAATAATCTGATAAAAATTCACTTTCAATTATTACTCTTTTGGCTTAATGAATTAATTTTCTATAAAAACATCATCAAAATATTTTCAAATTTCTACAGTATCATCCTATGATCATTTAGGGCTTCCCATATTAATTTTGTAATTTTCTGAAGTCAAATCAATAGAGAACCCGTAAACTCGCTTTCTAAACGTTTTGGCCTAAAACTAGTATCTCTATAGCTCAAACCCCAAAATGGATCTCGTAGTCACGATCCTCACGACGATACGAACCGGTGATTATGTTTTCGTAATTTTTCGGAGTCGTTTGACTCCAGGGATAAAATCGTAATTTTGTTACAAATTTTACCGTCACTAAAATACATTATCTAATTACTAATTACTAATTACCTTAACCCCCATGATTAACACATTTAAATGTTTTACAAATTTTTCTAAATTTAGTCAAAAAGGCTAAACAACCGTATTAAAATTGTATATGTTAGTCAAAAGGTCCTAACTACCATATTAATTACTAATAGTGGGTTCACCGTTCATGAACCCATTAACCCTATAAATACCTGTTAATACCAGTTAATCACCAAACTAAACTTAATTTTTTTTAACTCACAGCACTCTCTCTTTCTATTTCGTTCACGTCCAATTTCCATTCCCCTCGTTCACCTTCGATCCATTCCCCTGAGAGGACTTCATCGCCGGCGCCCTCCGCCCATCGTCGGCGAGCCTCGCCCTCGACCCCCGCCTGCTCTACTCCGCTCCTCCACCATCCCAGCAAACGAAACCCCCCACCTTCTCATCACCAAAGCCCCCGGCTGCTCCGCCTCCACGCCACCGTCACCGATGACGAACGGCTTCCCGAATCTCACCCGCCAACACCGCCGTACCCCCAGCTCCGTCTCACGCCCGCCGCTCCACTGGAGGGACTCAAAAGTCGCCGCAGCGAGGCCACAACACCCTCGAGAGCCTTCCCCTCCCCGCTCTCGTTCGGACCTCCTCCCATCGTCATCTCTCGTCACGCCGCCGCGTCGACAACCCCCATTCACCGCCACCACAGCACGACAGCACGCCGCCCCCACTGCCTTCACTGCCGCCGTCGCCCTCGTCGTTGTCGCCGTCACCGTCGCCCTTACCCGCCGTCGTCGTCGCCTCACTCCGGAGCCCGCACTGCCGCCGCTCCGCCTCCGAGTCCCGACGTCAAGCACCCCCGAACACGCCGTCGTTCGCCCTAGCTCGCCTCGCGCTTCCGCCACCTCCAGCCACCGCCTCCGCCCCCTCGACCGCCGCTCCTCGTCGTTGTCGTCCGCGGCTCCACCACGCCGCCGTCGCCCACCCTCGCAGACGCCGTCCTCCGACGTCGGATAGTCCAATAAACCCCAGCGATCGAAAACAGCGGAGGGTGAGTGAAAATATGAAAACTTATTTCGTTCGTATTTTCGTATTTTATAAATATTATTAAAGGGGTTTTATGATTTTAAATTCATAACTAAATGTATAAGCCTCAGAAAAATGTGAGACTAACTCCAGAAAATCGAAAATAATATTCTGGATCTAATGGCACTAGTCTCATCTCGATCAGATGCTTAGATTTTTTGCAATAATTTTTTAAGCCTAAAACTTAAATAAAATTCTTTCTAAAATCCGTAACTCCTTATTTTCACATACACTGATACGTGATAAAAATATATGTTATAGTAATCTTTGAGACGGTCGTTTTGGCTGCTCACTTCAACATTTTCGACTAGTATTGCATCCGGAATAAATTATGGAAGGATTACGTTACTTAAGTAAATTGGATTTTAAAAGTGATTTTTGAGCTTCTGAAAATTATAAAAAAAGAACTTCTGAAAATATTTTCCTCTTGCAGAAAAATTATATTCTTCATTTTCAGCCTATATAAGAATTTAGAACATTTTCCGACACCGTTTCAGCCAGTTTTGAAAATCAAAACGATCAAAGTATTTAGATAGAAATGTCGTGTTTTCTAATCAATTGTTTTTGTGTTATAGGTACAAATTCTTGTGCACCAGCTTCTGTGGAAGCCATAGATCCAATCCTAGTTTTCTACGACGGTCTCGAATTTTGTAAGTCACGACGAATTCTAAAAATTAGAAAATTAGTTAGTGTCCTCGTATGTACTTAGAACACCACCATAGCTTCAGAACGGCTACTTGACTTGAACCAAACTAGAGACCTAATCTAATAGGAAAGTAATCAACTACAGATTACTTTGCCAACTTTCAACTTTGGTGGTTGTAGCACACAACCATCAACTTGGGTAAATTGCGTGCTAAACAATATTTCTACATGCTCGAAGCACAAATTCGTATTTTCGTATTTTATAAATATTATTAAAGGGGTTTTATGGTTTTAAATTCATAACTAATTGTATAAGCCTCAGAAAAATGTGAGACTAGCTCCAAAAAATCGGAAATAATATTCTATCCAATGGCACTGTTCTCATCTCGATCAAACGCTTAGATTTTCCGCAATAATTTTTAAGCCTAAAACTTAAATACGTAAAATTCTTTCTAAAATCCGTAACTCCTTATTTTCACATACACTGATACGTGATAAAAATATATGTTATAGTAATCTTCGAGACGGTCATTTTGGCTGCTCACTTGAATATTTCCGACTAGTATTGCATCCGGAATAAATTATGGAAGGATTACGTTACTTAAGTAAATTGGATTTTAAAAGTGATCTTTGAGCTTCTGAAAATTATAAAAAAATAACAGAGTCTTCTGAAAATATTTTCCTCTTGCAGAAGAATTATATTCTTCATTTTCAGCCTATATAAAAATTTAGAACGTTTTCCGACACTGTTTCAGCCAGTTTTGAAAATCAAAACGATCAAATTATTTAGATAGAAATGTCGTGTTTTCTAATCAATTGTTTTTGTGTTGCAGGTACAAATTCTTGTGCAACAACTTCCGTGGAAGCATAGATCCACTTCCGGTTTGCTACGACGGTCTCGAATTTTGTAAGTCACGCCGAATTCTAAAAATTAGAAAACTAGTTAGTGTCCTCGTATGTACTTAGAACACCACCATAGCCTCAGAACGGCTACTTGACTTGAACCATACTAGATACCTAATCTAATAGAAAAGTAATCAACTACAGATTACTTTGCCAACTTTCAACTTTGGTGGTTGTAGCATACAACCATCAACTTGGGTAAATTGTGTGCTAAACAATACTTCTACATGCTCGAAGCATGGAATCGGTATTATAGTTGTTGGACTTGTCTTTATCCTCAGTTCGCTTTGGCATAGTCTGCTTTGGAATGAGTTACTACTCTCTGGTTTCAATAAGAAGGTCAACCTGTTGTCTTGGTTTGACTATTAACATGTGGAACATCATATGGAACATCTTGTGGAACATCCCGTATAACATTTGACACTTCACTGAGGTTTTAGGGGTAACTCATAGTTTGAGAGAGTGCGGGAGTGACTGGAGTTCAATCTACATGTCTAGCTGCCTGGGTTTCGGCATCATGTCTACCTGCCTGTGTTTCGGCAAATATAAATATGCTGTATGTCAGCATCCTGTCTAGCTGCATGTGTTTCGGCATTCGTCTGGGTAAGCGCTGTAGAGGAATATGCCCTCAGATCATTTGTATTTGATGCAAATGAAAATTTAAGCCTAGATAGGGACTAATTTGCATATGATGCAAAAGAGATTAAATGTGTCTTAAATTATTTAATACTATATTTAATTAAATAAATGTGTTGAAAAGGTTACCTAGACGATGGGATCGTACTGCTCTAAACGCAGGTTCAAACTGCGTCAAAAACGGAGTCCAAATGCACAAGTTATAGCCAAAACAAGTCAGCCCAAACTGTTGGGCTGAAACCAGCGAAAATGGAGGCCAACCAAGCCCGAATTTTCTGGTTAGGGTTTTTTGAAACCTGAGATTTTCTTGACGGCTACGTTTCTAAGAGAAGCATGACTTTTGGCTAACTTTGGACAATTGTTTGAAGGGTCAAACGGACTCGGATTGACGAGCCGTTTTTTCCTACGCGTTCACCGTTGAACCCTCTTCGATTTGGTAGGTTGTACCAACATTGAAGCTCAACGGTGAGGGAGTTAAAATTCGAGGAAGTTTTCCCTTTGTGAAAGGTAAACTAACTTGATTTAATTAATCCCAAATTAATAGTCACACCTCGGTTGTGGAGAAAAGGGAAGAGTCAGCCGCCTATATAAATAGGGGCCTCACCCCTTCCTCCAAACTCGTCCCAAGCTCTAGATCTGAGCGGCTCTCGTAAATGTTGGAGCACGCTCGGATCTAGGCTTAAAATAAATATTTCTCTATCTCCCTAATATTTCTGCCTTTCTCCTGAGGGCTCTAGCAAAGCCGCAAAGGAGTTCGGATTTAGATCCGAAATCTAGGCTGAGGTTTCACTCGCGTGAAACTTTCTTCGGCGCGTGGTTGGCTCGGCGACACGGGATTGATCGCCTCGGGATGCGGAGCGGTTCGAGGAGCGGTTCGAGGAGCGGCTCGGCGTGGGACGGGAGCGGCTCGGAAGACGGTGCAGAACATCTCGCCTGCCCCAGGGTTGAGATTCCGGGTAAGTGTTTATTAGCATTAGTTTAATTTAATCGCAGTAGGCTAGATCCTTCTTGGGATGGTCAGACCCGTCCCAAGTCGGCATAGATCTTGGATTAGGGTCTTGGACCTTAGGGTTAAATGTTAATTAGATTAACATGTTTATTTTTCCGCTGCTTTTCTGTCTATGTTCCGTCCGACTTAGGACGGGCATAGAGTTTTTGTGCCCTAAGGGTCCCAGAAAACCCTACAGTGGTATCAGAGCGTAGGTCTGCGTAACGATCTAGCCTGCGATTTCTATTAAACTATGAAATGTTTTTAAATGCTTTTAAAAATGTTTTTAAAGTTATGAGATAATTTTCAAAAATGTTTTAGATGTTCAAATATTCTATTTGATAAATTTTGAACATGGAAATGTTTAAATGACGTTTTAAAATTTATGTGATAAATTTTTAAACTAAATTTAAATCTTTTAAAATTTATGTGATAAGTTTAAAGTGCCTAAAATTTTATGTGATAAATTTTTAAGCATGAAAGTTTTTTCAAAATGATGTTTTAATTTTATGAGATATTTTAAAACTAATTTTAAAGGTTAAAATTTTTATGCGATAAAATTTTAAAGTTGCATGCAAATTTGTGATTTTAAAAACAAGTTTTTATGAGATAAAAATAAAAGATTTTAAAATCAAATTTTAAATTTAAATGTTAAATTTATGTATGCATGCTAAAATTATCTATTTAATTGTTAAATAGTTGTGCACTATCTTTATGCGATAAATTAGTGTAGCTTTATTTTACTGGCTAGTTCTTCTTGTCCCTTATTTGATAACACAAGACAACCCTTTAGGTTAGCCATTAAAAATGATTAAAATTTATTACTTGAATTTTAATGACATGCTATGTTTTAATAAAACTTTTAACAACCCTTTAAGACCTAATTCATGATTAGGGTAGTCCTTTTAATGAATCTTAATTCTAATTGTTATAATTAATTCTCATTAAAGGACTTCGCTTTTGGCATTGTTAATAAAGTTTATTAAAATCCTAATAACGATTAGGATAGCACGTGAACCTTATAGTTGATAAGGTCTTAATAAAAGTTATTAAACAAATCCTAAAATTTTGAATTTAAGGATGCAACTAGTTGATAGGATTAATTAGTTGTTAATAAAAACTGTTTAGTCTATGGCACACATACAAAAATGACAAGCTTCATTCAATGGACCATGATCCAGTCAATGTGCTTGGCTAAGAGTTCTGGATCAACCCTTACTAGTCTAAGGGGTAGTGATCCTGGCTTAGTCAATTCCCTGGCTGTGTTCCGTTGGACCGCAATGTCGCGAATCATGATTGTATGACACCCTGGACTATATCTAGTCAATGCGTTATAAATCTTATTAAAGATTAATCCGTATCCCTCCTTGATTTTGGAGCTTGGTAACTCAAAGAAGACAATTATAGTTGTTGAGTCTCCTCAAGCTATGACATGTTTATCTTTAAGGAATAAACTCTAACATACATGTGATGTAGTCTAGACTTGACCCAAATCGATACGTCGGGTCTCCTCGAGCATCGATCTAAGTCAAATCTGGACACGAAATCAAGGGTCTGACTAGACCAGACATTATGATTTGTTGAGTCTCCTCAAGATCATAAGTGACTGTGGGTAAAAAACGATAGGAAGTCACATGTGATGTGATTTACTAAGAGTTAGTCTACCAATCAACTTGTTGAGTCTCCTCAAGGTTGTGAGGTTCAGGATGATTGGATCCCTCTTTCACTAAATTTTTAATATTTTAATTCGATTAAATCGTTCGTTATTAAGCTTTGAAACGATCGTAAAAATAGTGGGAGGATATAGATAGATAAAAGCCAATCCACCTATATTTAATATTGAACATATGCTAAACTAGGGCAAGGCTATGTTTACCGAAGAAATCAAATGTAATATTTTATTAAATAAGTTAACTGGTCAAACGGTTGATTAATTGAATATCAAGTTAAATTCTAATTGATAGAATTAAAACTATATTCTCGTTGACATTTAAATGACCTTCTAAAGAACAGACTTAAGAAATATGATTTCATTAAGTTCTGGGTCCAACAAATAAATTCACGCTACATGTCACATGTCTCTATATGAGGCAGCTTGAACATATAGGATATTCGAAGTATGTTTCTCCCTACAACTTGTCGAGCTACCCTCAAGGTTGTATGTATAAACAGTTTTGATCCGCAAAGTTCAAGAATACGATCAAATTGTTTGAGTCGAATACGAGTGCATGAGCGATGTAAGGTTATGTATCCCAACCGGATCTTGAGACAATCAACTTCTTGAGCTACACTCAAGATTGCAACTCTCAGGTGTTTGGATACATGAGACGCTTGTGTAGCTATTTATTTATGTTGGGCTATTTAAATATCTAAATGTGATTTAGAAAAGGAAGAAGGCACTCCGGAAAAGTCAATTGAGAAAGTTAGTTTAATGTATCATTAATAAAGGCATAAGTAGGAGGATATGAAAATGTGACATATTTTGATGTCACGATTTCATAATTATTGTTATACAAAAGACGTCTAACACAATTTGACGAATGTCGTCACCTTGCTTCCAAAGCAATGTTTTATGTTAGTAATTTGTAATAACTATAATATATTAAATGTTAATATATAAATACACAAGATAGTAGCAAACTTATATGGTAAAATAGACTAGGCTGTATCGAGAGACTAAGCTTCACAAGTCACATAAAGAGGGGTCTGACCTCTCGTATTATGAAGTCTATGGACACTTGTGAGTCTTATCCTCTTAGATAAAATTGGCCGAAACCCATCTGTAAGACAGTGGGAGAATGAGTTTTCGAACTCAGTCTGGTACATACTGATGTACCCGAGTCTAGATCAACCAAATTAAGATATTCATATATTTTATTAAGACACGTGTTCTTGATGAAACACAAGTCTGATAAAATAAAGAATGAAATGACTAAAGTATTTAAACTGATTCGATTAGATCGAATGGTCAAATACTTAGCTACATTAAATCTTGCGTAATTAAAAGAAAATGTGATTTCTCTCAGGTCAAGTCTGTTAACACATCCGTGTGTCAAAAGGTATGAATCACACTTAGTTAGACTTGGTGTGATCCATTATAAGTGACTCTGAGTTAAGTCCTCCTTCTGGGTTAAGTCCCAGATAGTAATGCCTAGGTTTTGATAATGTTCTATAAGGACATATCAATAAGATATTCATAAAATCGATCAGTAGGAAGTTGTAAAATTACTCGAATCTCGTGAGACGAATTGTCGAGTTAGACATCATAACTGATGATGACTTAATCAACTTCCGGGATGAAATTCGGAGTAGTAACTCCGATTTAAAACTTGATGCAATCAGAATAGGTCCGTGTGCGTAAATAAATTTGAGAATTTAGTTTACGTCCCCAAGGAAAATGTTTTCTCATTTTCTGCAAGTAAATCTTTAAGTTGAAAGATTAGGAGCAGAAAGAAAATAGTGAAGTACAATCATGTTGGTCGAGAACGGTTTTCATCCTAATTCCTATAAAATGGATTATGCTGAAACCGTCTCGCCAGCATATATGCACAGATCTACTCGGACCAAGCTTGATGTAAACGCTTAAGTTGACCATGAAAATTGGAGCAGTCACTTATAAGTTCGTTTTTCTAAATATGATTTAGACGGACCGACTTATATGAATTAGCCAGATAGTTTTCAAGGTCAGTGAGAGCGTATAAATTACATGCGAGGCATCAAAGGAATGGAACATATATTTTGACAAAGTAATCAAAAATTTTGATACTTTATCAGAAACAGATATGAGCCATTTGAAATGACCATTAACAAATTTAAAGAATTATTATCGTAAGGTACGATGAACTGGATGAGATCCAAGTAAATAAAATATTATAGATTCCGTAAGACCAAGTGAATTATTTGAATGAGATTCAAATGGTTGGTCTAACATGAACATAGAAACCCATTAAGTCTATAGTGTAGACGGTTTTAGCAGATCCACTCACGAAGGCTCTACCACATGAAGTCGTGAAAACTTATGTGTAAAAACAGTATAAGATACCGAGATAAATGGGGCTGAGTGCAAGTGGGAGATGTTGAGAGAAGATGCCTTCGAGGCAATCTATCTCTGTGTGTGAATAACACAAACATCTTGTTCGAAATAACAGTAAGCTGTTTGGTAATAATTTATCTAAAGTTATGTTATAATGTAGTTAACATTGGATATTAACTTAGGTAAAGTCCTGAGACTTTATGCGAGGACAAACAGGTATCGAGATGAGTATCTCGATCATGGAGAAATGTTTGACCGTCTGTAGCATAAGTCTAAAAGGGTTCGTGGTCGTAGATGTTTCGAGACAAGGATATCGAAACATCGGATAGACCATTGTGTCTTAGTCTTCACCGTTTAGCGGTGGCGATGATCTCATGATCGCTTTACTTGGCGAAGTCGTAGACGAGACACATGTGCTCATTAGAGAATGAGTTCACTGAACGATCCACAAGAGTTAGAATATGGTTATATTGACCAATCTGTCAATGATGACTCTGAGTGATGATAGGCTAGTTGGTCTTTTGACTTGAGGTCATTTTGACGAACCTGTGCGTGAACGGTGCCACTTAGATCAAATGACCTAGCTTCGAGGCAAGGCATGTCGAAAGGTCTTTGATTGGGTGACACTTGAAGCGTATGAGGAGAGTAATGACCAAGAGAGGATTCGTCTCTCCCGGTCAATGGGAGTTAGTGTCGTAGGGTTAGTTTGGTCTTTAGTAAAAACTCTGGCCAGAGTATGTTGGAAGAAGTCCAACATTTTTGACTAAAAGATCGATAGAAACTAACCGGAGTCAAGTTATTGGGGTTGACAGTTTGACCGTACCCTAGACTTGACTTACACGACATAGTTTAGACGAAAAGACTATAACTGCGGAATTCATCACAGAAATAGTCAGGGTGGTCCCGACAATACTCATGTCAATGAGTCAACCACATAATGATGATTCCTAAGCAGGGACGGCAACCACTGCTCGTGGTCACTGCCGTATAGGGCTTCGAGCCCAACCTGTTGTAAGGATCAGTCTGTAGGGTCTCACACAGAGTGCGATCTGCGTCTAGTAATATGTAGAAATTAGTTACGGAGAATAATTTGCATTTGATGCAAGGGATAAAATATTGCAAAACATGTTTGCAATCATCTCCTGCATTCGGGATAAATGAT
Organism: Scilla litardierei; assembly: GCA_030789695.1. Taxonomy (NCBI): domain Eukaryota; kingdom Viridiplantae; phylum Streptophyta; class Magnoliopsida; order Asparagales; family Asparagaceae; genus Scilla; species Scilla litardierei. The sequence continues at coordinate 30,737,401 of CM061141.1, forward strand.
GCTGAGTGCAAGTGGGAGATGTAGAGGAATATGCCCTCAGATCATTTGTATTTGATGCAAATGAAAATTTAAGCTTAGATAGTGACTAATTTGCATATGATGCAAAAGAGATTAAATGTGTCTTAAATTGTTTAAGACTATATTTAATTAAATAAACGCATTGAAAAGGTTACCTAGATGACGGGATCGTCCCGCTCTAAACGCAGGTTCAAACCGCGTCAAAAACGGAGTTCAAATGCACAAGTTATAGCCAAAACAAGTCAGCCCAAACTGTTGGGCTGAAACCAGCGAAAATGGAGGCCCACCAAGCCCGAATTTTCTGGTTAGGGTTTTTTTTAAACCTGGGATTTTCTTGACAGCTACGTTTCTAAGAGAAGCATGACTTTTGGCTAACTTTGGACAATTGTTTGAAGGGTCAAACGGACTCGGATTGACGAGCCGTTTTTTCCTACACGTTCACCGTTGAACCCTCTTCGATTTGGTAGGTTGTACCAACATTGAAGCTCAATGGTGAGGGAGTTAAAATTCGAGAAAGTTTGCCCTTTGTGAAAGGTAAACTAACTTGATTTAATTAATCCCAAATTAATAGTCACACCTCGGTTGTGGAGAAAAGGGAAGAGTCAGCCGCCTATATAAATAGGGGCCTCACCCCTTCCTCCAAACTCGTCCCAAGCTCTAGATCTGAGCGGCTCTCGTAAATGTTGGAGCACGCTCGGATCTAGGCTTAAAATAAATATTTCTCTATCTCCCTAATATTTCTGCCTTTCTCCTGAGGGCTCTAGCAAAGCCGCAAAGGAGTTCGGATTTAGATCCGAAATCTAGGCTGAGGTTTCACTCGCGTGAAACTTTCTTCGGCGCGTGGTTGGCTCGGCGACACGGGATTGATCGCCTCGGGATGCGGAGCGGTTCGAGGAGCGGTTCGAGGAGCGGCTCGGCGTGGGACGGGAGCGGCTCGGAAGACGGTGCGGAACATCTCGCCTGCCCCGGGGTTGAGATTTTGGGTAAGTGTTTATTAGTATTAGTTTAATTTAATCGCAGTAGGCTAGATCCTTCTTGGGATGGTCAGACCCGTCCCAAGTCGGCATAGATCTTGGATTATGGTCTTGGACCTTAGGGTTAAATGTTAATTAGATTAACATGTTTATTTTTCCGCTGCTTTTCTGTCTATGTTCCGTCCGACTTAGGACAGGCATAGAGTTTTTGTGCCCTAATGGTCCCAGAAAACCATACAAGCGCACCCAGTCAAGAGATGAACTCGATGGTCACATACTGTACTCTCCGACTTGACTCACGTAGTTCTAGTGTAGTTACTTTTGCACCGTTGCCTTTACTTACATACACGTTACTTACCACACACGTGCAGTCACAGTACTTTGCTTGTCGTACTTTTAGCTACATCAGTAGCACGGTTCACTTGCTCAGCCTGCTCTACACTTGCCCGACTACAGTACAGTTTGTTCTCTCAGTTCAGTTTACCTTCACTACTCAGTTGTGTACAGTTGTTGCTCAGTACTTTACTTTCACTTTGGTTTGCCTAGTTACTTTTTGTCATACTTGTGCACTGCTTCTTTTCTATATTTAGAATTGTTGTGACTTACCTACGGTTCCATTTATGACATCGGCAGACGACGATCAGATCGAGGAAGTTGCTCCTGAGTTCGAGGAGCCAGAGTTCGACCCGGAGACTGCAGAGTTTTAGCTGCATGTGTTGGTGTGTGTGTGTGCTATGTTATGTATTTTCTTTCCGTATTTCCTTTCTGTATTTCTTTTATGTATTTGGTGAGAGAATGCTGCTTATTGTTGTACTTTAAATTTGGACTTTAATAATGTATGCTGGTTGAGTATTGGTACATCTCTCTATTGTGGCTATATTGATTTCACTGGTAAACTGCAGACCTGCAAATAAATCAAATAAGTAATGGCCTCCGAGAGCGAGTCGTTACAGAAGCTTAATGGATAAGACTTGGTATTTTTTAGATAATTATTGTAATTATTAGAGTAATTGGAAGCAGTGTGATCATTCTAGAATTTATTTGTAACCATATAATCAATTTAATCTTAGCCATCCATTTAGGAGTAGAAAGCATATATATAAAGGGGCCATTATATCATTTGAAACCGTCAAAATTTGAGTGAATAAGAGTCTTCATAAGAAGTCAATTTAAATACATTGAGAACTCTTCCAATTATCTGAGTTTGTTCTTCGAGTGTTCCTAGTGAAATTCGACGTAGTCACGCATTCGATCTTTCAGGGTTCTTAGACATATTCCGCTGCATGTTGGAGACTAGTGCCGTACGGTTGTTGGCAATGAAAAGTCAGTGACAATGTGCACGAAGGTTTTGTTTGCGATTATTCTGTGAGAGAGACAGCGACCGGGGAAAAAGAAAAGAAGAGGAAGAAAATAAAAGTAAAAACGCACAGAGGCCCCACAACCGGGCTGAAAATCCATTGGTGGTCTTGGATGGACGATTTTGAGTCGTCTCAAAATTGCATCTCAGTGCGGACCATACGACATTCGACTTGGGTGATAATCGTCGTCCTAGAAAATGCTTAATGTGCAAATTCGCTGCATATATTGAACCTTTTTGAAATATCCTCTCAAGAAAAATAAATGGGTTTTTTAGAATTCGGTCCTGAAAAAATGGTTTATTTGAAAAGAAGTCTTCCAAATCATAGCATTTGCGATTTAGTCACCCAAATCATTTAACTCATTAGAAAAAAGTTTCATTTGAAGACTTAATTGCAATATTATTTTTTAGAAATCGGTCCCATAAATAGACTCTTTTAAAATGATTTAAATGATTTGAAGGAATTAATCGCAAATGCTATAATTTGGAAGGCTCTTTCCGAATAACACAAAAAGGCTCTACCCCCAATCTAAATCGTGTTCGCTCTCTCCTCTCTCGACCCTAAAACCCTCGTATCGTCATCCCCTTTCGCCGTTTGCTGCAAGAATCTGTGAGTACTAACTTCTCTCTTCCTCGTTAATATAGGTATCTTTTATTGCTTCGTGTTTGATTCGAAATACTTGGCTTCTAGGCGTTGACTTGTTGGGGGGCTGAGAAATCTACGGTTTTTATTCATTCGTCTGGTGAATTGGGGGTTGTTTGATGGAGAGATCCAAAATTCGTTTGTAGTTTTTGTAGCCAGGGATTTTTTGTGTACCGGCGCTCGATCTCTGTCTTTGATTTTGGTTTCGTTAATTAGTTTATTACTGATGCCATTTTCTAGTATCTAGTCGTTAAAATCCATTCAAATTTTCTCTTGTCTAGTATACTGTTAGTTTTACAAACTTTTGCTGTTGATTGTTCCACTCTTTCTTTAATAATAGCCATTGTGTTTTTTTGGGATGCTGAATTGCGTGAAAAGATATGATTTTGTTGGAACTGAAGTGAGTTGTACCTACTGTGATTTTTTTATATTATAGGTTTGCAATTTTAACATGGTTGTTTTGTTTAAAACTATATTCATCCATGACAATGAATACGGAGCAAGTCTACAGAGAGAAAGCTCCGAGGAGCACAAAATCTCGATAATGAAGGGGTGAAGGGGGAATCGGAGTCCTAAGCGGAAAAACTTGAGATACACCCCAACCTCCTTCTTCCGAGGAAAACACACCCTCTCATCCGGATCAGGCACCCTAACTCTAAAGGGTTCGCAGAAACAACCGCGCCAAACCTCGACAGGCAGGTCAAGGGAGAACCTAGGGGCCATGTCTAAGATAACTCTGGGAGCCTTCGACTTCCGATCACTTCGACGAATGGGAAGGTTAGGCTCAACCCAAATTGCTTTTATTTTTTCGGAGACTTCCACAGGGCGAGGGGGCCATAGGCCCTCCGCCAGATCCTCAGGGGTCGGCACCTTGAACACCACATTCAAGGAAGAGTTAATGGGCTGAGTAAATGAACGGGTCAAGCGACTGTTCGACTAGCGTCAACATTCAAGGAAGAGTTAATGGGCTGAGTAAATGACAGCCGTTAGCTCGAATCCCGGAGAAGATCGTGCCCTAATCAATGAGGGACGGTTACTCCTCATCAAAGGAGAGCTGCATATAAATAGGTTGACGAACAAAGGTAAAAGGGGTTCCATCTTCACGGTACGAGTGCTAATACATAGAACTCTATCTTCTTATTTCCTCATTTCATATACGAGCTTGTGTCGTTAGTCTGGAGACGAACCTCCGTGCGTCGATATCAGCTACACCAAGCTACATCTCTTCTTTAAGTTCCATACTAACTTAAGCATCGGAGGGGATATGGGTCGAAACCCAGATCCAACCCCCTAACGACTCACTGTGGTGCAGATCGACGATCGATATTCAACACACAAGGTCGATATCGGGCTCTTCCTCCTCGAACGACCTAGTAGACGGTCGTTCTTAGGTCGATCAACGGTTGTACCATCATCAACCATCAATTACCGACCCCGGTTCGCCTAACCGAGGTTCCACTACAAAGGCTGACTAGGCTCCAGCTTAGAGTTTCAAGTCTCCGTCAGCTTGACAACTGTACCGGTCAATTTTGGCCTTAACACCATGGATCAAGCCCTAGACTCCCGTACAAACCAGGTATCAGCCCTTGATATCAATCTTTGAATATTACTATGTCATTATTTAAGCAATGCATGAGTCACTTAAACGATTGTGCGAGTAAGGAGATACAACCCAAGTGCCGCTATTGTGGAGATCATCATTGGGGTTGGCTTGTCCGAAGAAGTGAGGACCCAAGTGCTTTTGGTGTGATGGTCTGCATCAGTGGAGGGATTGCCGAAAGAGGAAGGATAATGATGAGTTAGAATCCAATGAAGGTCAAGTCGTTGAAGAGACCAATGATGCTGAGCGACATGATGTACGAGATGAAGTTCTGCCCAAGAAAGTGGTGGAGCAAGAGTTCGAGGAGTCACACAGGACAGAAGTGGTTGTTGAAGATGAGATGATGGTCCAAGACATGAGGAATGTTGAGGATCCAATAACTGTGATGACATTCGAGCTAAGAGAAGCAAGGAGGCAAACTGAGAAGGAGAAGGTGCTTGACATGCGAGAATTCCAACCTCCAAATGACCCAGAAGTGATGTGCGTGGAGACACACCACAAACCAGAGTCCATGGTTGAAATGGACAACTCTGAATCAAGCCTCGTGCCCAAGTCCATGGTGAATGTGGGCATAATTGTTGTTACAAGCGTGAAGTCTGAGCAAGCCTTGGAGCCAAGCTTGAAGATGAGGGCTAAGCAGGGTGCTCGAGTGAAGAGTTCTAAGAAGAGGAGACTGCGTTGAACCGAGTGGGTGAGTTCGTTAAGGCTAAGAGTCCAGAAGGACAATCATTCGAGGCATCCAAGTCCGGAGAGACTAGGACGTCACTCATGTGAGTGGGGGAGAATGTTACGGGCCGTTTCTTCAAGTCAACTTATGAATGAAGGTCCAAATAGAGCTCAAGCTCAATTTATTCTACAAGGCCAAAGAAGATTCAAGGCCATGGAAGTCCAATTTCAGGTGTAGAGATGTGTGGAAATCTCTACAAATAAGTTCTACGTTGGATGAAGGTTCCATGGAAGGCCCAAAATCAAGAGAGATGAAGGCCTTTTCTTGAGTCGGGTGGAAGACTTTAGAAAAGGAATAAAGCTTAATGGATAAGACTTGGTATTTTTCTAGATAATTATTGTAATTATTAGAGTAATTGGAAGTAGTGTAGATCATTTTAGAATTCATTTGTAACCATATGATCAATTTAATCTTAGCCATCCATTTAGGAGTAGAAGGCATATATAAAGGGACTATTGTATCATTTGAAACCATCAAAATTTGAGTGAATAAGAGTCTTCATAAGAATTCCTTTTAAATACATCGAGAACTCTTCCAATTATCTGAGTGAGTTCTTCGAATGTTCTTAGTGAGATTCGACTTAATCACGCATTTGATCTTTCAGAGTTCTTAGACATATTCCGTTGCGTGTTGGAGACTAGTGCCGTACGGTTGTCGGTAGTGCAAAGTCCAAGCTCGTGACAGTGTGCACAAAGGTTTTGTTTGCTATTATTCTGGGAGAGAGACAGCGACGGGGAAAAAAGAAAAGAAGAAGAAAATAAAAGAAAAAAAACGCACGGAGGCCCCACAACTGGGCCGAAAATCCATTGGTGGTCTTGGATGAACGATTTTGGATCGGCTCAAAATTGCATCTCAGTGCGGACCATACGACATTTGACTTGGGTGATAATCGTCGTCCTAGAAACTTCTTAATGTGCAAATTCGCTATATATATCGAACCCATTTGAAATATCCTCTCAAGAAAAAAATTGTGAAAAATCACAAAAAGGCTTTCCAACCCCCCAATCTTAAGGGCGTGTTCTTTTGTAAGAAAGCATAAGAGAGAAAGTGAAAAAATCACTGTTTATACACTATTCATTCAATGTTCACTGGATTCCTACCTCACTTTCCGTTTGTGTGTTCTTTTGTGTTTTGTGTTTTCTTGGAAAAAAGTTGACGTGGTGGGAAAATTGGGATTCCATGGGGGTGTTTTGGAGTTGAGATGAAAAGCTAGGATTGCACAAGAATCCTAGCTTTGGTGGGGCCCTCAAGGTGTGTGGTCACCTCGGGTGAGAATATTGGGGTTACCACATCCCAAAATCAAATGTTAAAAAATAACTCACAACTAATTTAGGCCGGGGGTAACCTTACCTAGGATCACACACCCCAAAATCCAACTTTCCACTTCCAACTTTTTTCGTCCAAAAGAACACACTACATGGAGTGGGCCACACCTCAACTTTCCAGCTCCACAATCCAACTCCACTTTCCAACAAAAGAACACACCACACTAAATTTCTCTCTCAGATTCCACACTTCTGAACTTTCCCACTTTATACTTTCCAACAAAAGAACATGCCCTAAATCGCGTTCGCTCTCTCCTCTCTCGACCCTAAAACACTCGTATCGTCATCCCCTTTCGACGTTTGCTGCAAGAATCTGTGAGTACTAACTTCTCTCTTCCTCGTTAATATAGGTATCTTTTATTGCTTCGTGTTTGATTCGAAATACTTGACTTCTAAGCGTTGACTTGTTGGGGGGCTGAGAAATCTGCGGTTTTTATTCATTCGTCTGGTGAATTGGGGGTTGTTTGATGGAGAGATCCAAAATTCGTTTGTAGTTTTGTTAGCCAGGGATTTTTTGTGTACGGGCGCTCGATCTCTGTCTTTGATTTTGGTTTCGTTAATTAGTTTATTACTGATGCTATTTTCTAGTATCTAGTCGTTAAAATCCATTCAAATTTTCACTTGTCTAGTATACTATTAGTTTTACAAACTTTTCCTGTTGATTGTTCCACTCTTTCTTTAATAATAGACATTGTGTTTTTTTTGGGGATGCTGAATTGCGTGAAAAGATATGATTTTGTTGGAACTGAAGTGAGTTCTACCTACAGGGATTTTTTTTAATATTATAGGTTTGCAATTTTAACATGGTTGTTTTTTTTAAAACTATATTCATCCATGACAATGAGTAAAGCTTTTTGGGGTTCTTTTGATTTCTAGATACGTAGTCTGATGGCATTGTGTTGTGTTTTTTTACTTGCCATCTTTAATGTAGGCCATGGTATTTGACAACTCTCAGTTAACTTGGCAGCTTACGGTCTTAGGGTGAACCTTTCCATGACCAATATCTCTGTTGAATGCTAGGCATTATGGAAGAACCTGTGGAAAATGTTGGTGAACAAGTACAAGACATGACCGAAGTGATTGAGAACACATACAACCAGAAACAGGGACATCACGATGACCTTGGAGCCGATGTTGGCGAGAAAAGGTGGCCTGGTTGGCCAGGGGAAAGTGTCTTTCGTATATTAGTTCCTGCACAAAAGGTTGGTGGTATCATTGGCCGCAAGGGGGAATCAATCAAAAAAATATGCGAAGAGTCGAAAGCTCGTATTAAAATTCTTGATGGTCCTCAAGGTGTACCAGAAAGAGCTGTAAGTATCTAGTTGGTAATGATATATCAATGGCCACACTAATTTTTTATTGGGAATATACTATTCAAATGGCTGCTAGAGTTCTGTTTTGAAAGATTCATAGTAAAATTGCATGTGCATTGAAATTGATATTATCATTTGAAAATTTGGTACGGAAGATCCATAATAAAATCACATGTGCATTGAAGTTGATGTTACTATTTGAAACGTTGTTACCGGTGGAATCTTCTGCTTTTGTCCTTCTTCTGGTTGCGTCTTCAAAACTTTTTGGTTGAAGTTGATAATTGTGCCCACACATAGAGATTATCAGTTGAAATTGATAATTACAGAACTCTTTAAATTCTTAATATTTACTTCTGCTTTTGTTGCGTCTTCCATTCTTTTTTTAATGTTTGATAATATGTTTGTTCCCAAGTCACAAAGGATATGCAAGATTGTGTTCTTTAGCGTTTTGCTGATGTGGTAACTATAATATGACCTTGTGAAATTTAGTATACCTGCTCTTGGTTTTGGTTGTGTAGCAATCTTTTTATAGTAATAATTGAATGAATATGTATTAGTTCCTTATTCAGCCAGAATATGGAGGAAATGGGTCTTCCTTCTTTTGCCTCTGCTGCATAACTTTATAATACTGCCTGTTTGAAATTTACCAACGTACCACCATTGATCCATGTTGTCATGAATTGTCAATTAACAAACTTTTGCCTTAATATTCAAATCTTCTCATGTGCACCGGAAATCCTCAAATGTGCTAGTAACCTACCCATTGGTGATGACAAAACCATTGGCTTCCTCTTTTTTGAATGCATTGCGTCGTCAGCAGGTGCAAGCTATTGAGTTTTATACTCTTTAGATACTCCATATGCAGCTTTCTAGAAAATAATATGGATCACTTTAATATTTAAGCCAAAAGATTGTAGTTGGTTATATTCAAGACTCTTCCGTATGACTTCTTTTTTAATTAGTAGACTGTGTGTAGTTAGGCTAGGAGCTTTTATAAGAAATATTAAGTCTAATTAGTTTTTTTTTTAAATTTTCGTGTCGCACGGATGTATGCACGCATGCATGCATATATTAGAAAATGTTGACTAACAACGAAAATTAAGAGGGAAATAACAATAAAAATAAAAAGGAATAAAGAATTGAAGAACCCAAAGAACTTTGTCCACATATTTTCCCCTGCTTATTAAATAGAGTTTTAGAATCCCAAATTCGCGATCAATAGTTTGCTCTCATGGCATCTGTTTCCGACTCAGTTGTCTTCATGGTTCCTTATTTGACTATGTTAAGAAATAGTGCGTTACAGATTATTTGTTTATGCTTCTTCCTTCGGTAATTGGTTCTATTGCTCATTTCCCGTCTCGTCTCGTCGATACAGGGTAGAGCTTCAGGAATGTGTAGTGATACCTTACACTTCCTTGATATCAATTTCTCAAACATTTGTCGGGTGGTCTTTCCCTTTAATGCCATATCATCTATTTTGTTTAGAACTATGTTTTCTTTTGGTTTCTGTAGTTAAAGGTACTTTTTGAGGGATTTAGATATGATATTCATCCTGTTGCTGGGGACAAACATCCAGTGGGTTCTCATATATGGTTCTTGAAGTCCTATGGGATTAATAGGTGTTGCACCGGCTAGATTGTTTAATTATTTTGAGACAACTATGTCCCCTTTCTAAGGGGGTTTCTTTCCTTAAAAACATGGGTTTGGTCTTTAAAATAAAATCAGGTGCCTTTCATGCATGTATGCACTGTTCGGACATAGATCCTTCGACATAGATCCTTCGTCTTTCTCCCTGCTTGTTTTGCTTATTTGGTACCAAAAGGATCCGGAACATCTATTGGGACATGATGTTCTTCATTTTTCTCGGGCATGCTCTCTTGTTCATTCTTACTTTTTTTAAATGCTTATCCATTTCTACTTCTGTGTATTGGTCAGTCTCAGTTAGCTACCTTATGCAACATCACCAGAATAACTCAATTCTTGAATATTTGATATATTCAGGACTTTTTTAAAAAATGTAAAACAAATAGATTTTGAATTTGGTACTAAAATATGCTATATATATATTTTGTCCATTTTCAATAATAAATCATTAGTGTGTTTCTTCATGGATGTACTTCATCAGTCTAGCTGTTAATAATAACCTTTTATGCCTCATATATACATCAATAATTTCATTGTCACTGTCATTATATTGGCACAAATAAAATAATGGATGAATCCTTTTGAAATACCAGTGTTTTATTCCTGGAGGTTGCATCAGATTGTGGATACACTGGAAGTTAGCAATAATTAAAACTACAATTCTTAAGTTTCAGCCGAACTCAGATTTAAATAAAAATAACTAATACTGGATGCTTCTGCAAAAACTATAATAATCAAAAGGGTACGAATATCACCTAAAACGATCCTTTAATATTCCAACTCAAGCACCTTTCATTATAATAACCAAATGAATATGTGCAGGTTCTGTCTGCAGACATTGGCAACATATCATATCTTCATTGTGAACCAAAATAGAAGGACAAGGATCCAGTTTGCAAAGGCAAGCATTTGAGCCCATTGCTGCAAAATGATTTGAATCTTACAATGCATGTTGGGCGAACACCCTTGCCAAGGTGCTTCTCAGTTTCCGGTAACTTCATAACTTGTTTGATTGGTTTTTTAATTGGACAAACTTCTTGCGAAATTATCTCTAAAGGAGATGGGACTTAAACGGTTTGAAGATTGCTCAACGTCGTTTTTGTTTAGAGGCGCCCAATAAAATGGAACGAGAAATAATATCCAGGAATTTATATTTTCGTTATATATCTTCTAAAAGGAACATACACCATGTTTGGCACCAATTACTGGGATCTATGTATAGCTTTCCCTTTTGCTGTTTCAGAGATACCGTGATACTTAAAATAATTAAAGAACAATACCTAACGTCGTGTTAGCCCATCTAGGCAGATACATATCTGCGGTTAATTGATTTTGTCTAGAGTTAAAAGCATATGTAATGGGAATCAGTAAACGGGTCTGTTTGGTCAAATTTTGTAAATGTGTAATATGGCTTGAGGAATCTAAATTGCATGACATGCTCTCTTTTTTATTTGTAGCATAAATGCTCTTTATTCTGTATATATACTATACACTTTCCTTGTTACTACTTAAACATATAGTTGGGCTATTATATACAAAGATTATGTAGTCCCAAAATATCTCGGGAACTGTTCAGCTACAGCTGCTAGATATAGTGTATGATCTTAAAACACAGAAAACTGGGTATCTAGGTTATTCCGTGGATCATTTCCCCCCAAAAATCACTTGGTTAAGATGTTATTATTTTGCTTGATCTGCTCATTGAGCCTTCAATTTAAGGTTGTGACTCTTAGACTATTTTGTGTAGAAATTGCATTTTTTGACAGGGTAGTATAAATTATAATTGCTTTTATCTAATGGTTAGTATCTTCCAGCTGCAATATAACTCATCTTGCACAACACATTTTGATAGGCTTGGTGAGAGCAGAATTGCCGTCTTGTCATGATGAAAAGATGATATACACAACTCGAAGCAAACAGTTATAACCTCAAGATTTCTAGGGAAATGGAATTCGGTTTCTACAGTTTTGTTTAGTAAAATCAGTTTTCATCAACTTGTGTATAATTCATTTACAAGAAGATTTTGAGGCCTTTTGGACACTAATTCAGTAAAGGTCTGGTTAAGGGAGCCAAAAATAAAAATTTGAGGACATATTAAAAAGGAGAATTCAACGTCTACTTTAATTTCTCTGGAGGATTTAAAATTTTGATTTCATTTTTTCACGCGAAACGAAGCAAACTGATTAGGACATGATAAACATGAACTGAATTCACCTTCTAAGCAGAAAAGTCATTGCTACATACATGCGATGCTGATGGGATATTATGAATATTTTATTTTCATTTACCTCTTCCCCACTGTTAAGTGAACTCCTGGTCTTGTGGTCACAAAAAGCCCATTCTTATTATGGTAATCCAGGAACATTCAAAATAAGATACATGTATGTAAAATCTTACTGTGGAAATACTTATTTTGCCTACCAGCATAATATGTATGTGTTTGGGGAGTGGGTGGGTGCGCGTGCGCGTGCGTGCATGTACGTGCGTACGTACGTACATGTATGTATATATATGTACGTACATGTATGTATATATATGTATATATATATGTACGTACATACATGTATATATATGTACGTACGTACATGTATATATACTAGTCATAACCCGTGCCCGCGGGAACGGTTCATTTAAGATTTTCCCTTGCGAAATCTTTGTTCCCCGAATTTTTTTTTCAAAACCAAAATTTAAAAGAAAAACAAATTAGCTTACAATATTTAGCGGCACATGCGTCTTCGGCGTGGGTGCCTTCGGTGCGGAACAACAAATTAAGCGCATGCGCCTTCGACACAGAGCACTAAATTCGACGTGGGTGCCTTCGACGCAGAACAACAAATTCGACGTAAAACAACAATTTCGACGCAGGTGCCTTAGGCGCGGAACAACAAATCAGCGTTAAAAATGGCGCGGGCGCCTTCGGCGCGGAACAACAACTTCAGCGCATGCTTCTTCGACACAGAAAACCAAATTCGACGTGGGTGCCTTCGGCGCAGAACAACAAATTCGTCGTAAAACAACAATTTCGGCGCTGGTGCCTTAGGCGCGGAACAACAAATCAGCGTTAAAAAATTTCGATGGCGCCTTCGGCGCTGGCTTCATATACATATAACACGTGCCCGTGGGACACTGTTCATTTAAAAATCTTGGACCCACTAATTTTAAACAAAAATCAATAATTATTAGTTTCCCCTGAAATATCAGCAGATGGGATCGAAATTTTACAGGGTTTTACAACGCGGATCAATGAGTTGGCAGCATCTCCCGCGTTCATTCTCCCACAGCTCGCGTCCATTCCCAAGATGAGATTGTGTGTGTGCACAGCATTTTTTTTCATAACTAATATTAAAAGTCTATTCATAATTTCAATGTTTTTGTGTATTCCCAACAAATTTCTCTTCAGCCCAAAAATTTCCCTCCAAAACTTGATGTGACATTGCCACATAGGACAAATTCAAAATCTGCCCTCAATTGTAATATAGATATGTATATACACACTAGTCATAACTTGTGGCTTTATGTCACTGGGAATTCAAAACATACCTCCGAAAAACTTTACTCATTCAAAAATTCCCCCACAAAAAAATTTGCAACTTCTTCAAAATCCCCCCCCCCCAAAAAAAAAGATTTACAGCCACCGTCAAAATATTTCTCCCCAACAAAAACTTTTAACCATAATCAAACTAAAATTTAGTTCCATTAAGAGAATTTAGTCCTCCCCAAAAATTTTAGTTCCCCCAAAATTTAGTTTACTCCAGATTTAGTTCCTACAAAATTTAAAATTTTACTTTCTTCCAGATTTAGTTTCTTCCACAAATTAAAATTAAAATTTAGTTCAACCATCAAAATTATCCCCCCCATTTTAAATTTTTAGTTCCCAAAATATAGTTTCCTCTAGATTTAGTTTTCCCCAAAATTATAAGGTTTTCGATCCAAAATTTACACAAACTCTCATCATATCCATTGATTCCTCAAATATTCAATATTTGATTCCTCAAAAATTATCCCCCCATTCCTCAAATATTCAATCACAACCGTCTTTCTACACATCATTTTGTCCTTGTCAGCAACCACATTCAAAAACATCCCTCAATTGTATGTGTGTGTGTCAGTGTTGATTACTGATGATCCTCATAAGTGAACGCTTCCACTTTCATATCATTTCTGAAAAAAGGAGCATCAAATTGGATACATTTGTATTTGCTGCATGCAGCCCTACGATCAAACCCAATTTTACTCATTGTTGTTATTTCACTGGAATCTTGTTGGAGTTGGGATTAAAGACAGGCTGAAGTTTGTTTCAAGGTTCACTTTACATGCCCTATATTGGACCACATTAAATTTTAGATCATATTATATTTTTTATTATTTTGTTGTTTTCTTTCTTTAATCTAATGGCAATTGTAGATGTGTCATTAATATTTTGAGATTGTTCTAAACAAAGGTGTAAGTGTTTTTTACCTGAAGAATGATGGGCCTAACAATAAATAAACCAGCTAGTTGAAGTTCTGAAATGGTACGCTTTATATATACATGCTTCTTAGCTTAACTTAAATTTATATAAGAAGATGCATGACTGACTTTGACTGACTCTGACACTTAAATAATGATGTGTTTCTTCCCTGTATATGATCTATGTACTAGCCAATAAAGAGTATATGTAGTTAAAGGCCTTAACTATCATCTCTGATGATGTCTACCGATCTTCAAGTGAGCTACATTTGGTTTTGTATTTCATACTCTCTGATGTGATCAATTCCAAACTGCTCAGTATTGGACTCTACATAAGTTTGCAGTCAATTGGACACTACACTTAAAGTATTGAAAGAAATTGTGAGTTTTGTGTCGTTGGTCTTTGCTTTACATCCTCATCATTAGAATTTAGAAACCTTCATAATTAAGCATTTTAATTGAGCCTATGATTGCTGTGTGACAAGTTGTTGGAACATGAATAATTGTTAATGCTTGTTGCCAATGTGTACGCTGCATTGGGCTAATGTTGGGGTTCGGTTTAGATCAGTGTCATAACCAGGATTATTTTTTGCCCTGTGCAAAAATAAGGATGATACAAAGTATAATATTTAAAAATACCATTGACTTTCTACCACGGGCTTTATGTCAAACATAGATAGCCATGTTACAATTTTAATAATGATGAAAGTTTATCACGTCTAAGAATATGTTTTTAGGTAAATATGTAATTAATTAAAAATGATCATACTTATTTGGATGTTGATTTGGAAATTATTTTTTTAGAGAAATAACTAGCATACTCATGATGCCAAATTAAAAATGATAATATTAACCAATGGTAATATTAAAAAATTAAGATGAAAAAGTCATTCCTAATAAATGTTCTACTATGATCAAATTATCAAAATGTAAACAAAGACATGAAATCTCTGTTAAAAATCAAAGAAAAATATTGAAAACATTAATTCTATATTAAAATAAATACCAAATTCAATGCAAAACCCAGTTTTGCTTCTAAAATTGTAAAATACTAAATTTACACTGAAGGTAACGCAGCCAAACCAAAATCTTGAAGCAATTAGAGCTAAATGTGGGATTGAATAATTCAAGAAAGACAATTCTTGAAAAATCAATGATTTAGCCAAAAAAATTCACCCGAAAAGGGAAAAAACCCAATTCAAGTAAATCAAAATAATTATATTGAAGCATATACATTTAGATATGGCGTCAATTGGATATAGAACTAAGAGGTGAAAACCCTAAAAATATTATCAAAAAACAAATTACAATATCAAAACCCAACCAAAACTATCGAGAAAAATATGAGAAAAAAATATAAATTTAAAGACCCTTAACAATTTAGATGCCTGAAATCGCATTGCTACTCTTTTAATGAAAAATTAAATGGTATGCGTACTGAGCAATTAGATCGGTTTGCATAGCAACTCCCATCAGAATTTTTATGACCAAAGAAAACTTTAATAAATGTTATGTGTATTGAGCAATTAGGTCTGTTTGCATAACAACTGCCTTTATAATTTTATGACCAAACACAATTTTAATAAATTTATAGCCCAACACATGTTTCGAACCTTTGACCCTTAGGTTACCAGCATCACCCTTTAACCAAATAAGATGTTGAGCTAATGTGGTACAATCTAGTACTAAATTTTATTTGTTCTTGCCCTGTGCCCTGGGCAACATACACGTAGTTATGCCCCTGGTTTAGATGCATAATTATTTACAGATTTACTACCTGGTGGAGGTATATTTCTGAAGTTTCAGCTTAGTTAACATTTTTAAAACCAACTTAAATGAGTACTATTTTCAATTGTTTCTTGGTCCTCCCGATATCTCAACTTGATTTTGATTGCTTGATGTGGCTTGATTAAAGGTAATGATTTCAGCGAAAGAGGAGCCGGATGCTTCAATTTCTCCTGCCATGGATGGTCTGCTGAAAGTACATAAGCGTACAGTTGATGGATTGGACAAGGACTCAGCCTTTGATCCGCCTGGTACTCTGGTTTATTCAAGATTACTAGTTCCAGCTCTACAAGCAGGAAGTTTGATCGGGAAACAAGGAACAACCATAAAGTCCATACAAGAAGGGTCAAGCTGCAATGTTCGCATTCTTGGTATAGGCTTCTTGACATTTGTAGCTAATTTGTACTATTTGATCCATTTTTGGTGCAGTATATGGTAATCTACCTCGCGAAGACTTGCATGTGACTATGTTATTGCAACTTTTGCTTTCTAGATGATCTTTTTTCTATGCTTAATTTTTTTGTTATTAATATGGCTCACATTTCTTGTTAATGCATTTGAATAAGTTTGCTTCACAAAAAATTATGTCGTGATCTTCATGGTCACCCTCTAAGCTTTTTCCTGTTATAATAAAGTCGGTTATGGAACAAAACTCAATATTGAGAATTCAAGTCGATAGCATGAAGACTAAGAAAATCATGATTATTTTTCTGTTTTTTTCATTTTGGCAAACTTTCTTGTCTTGAAATGGAAAGAGTTTTTTAAATAAGGACCAAGACTGAGCATGAATATTATCATGACCTAGGCTGTTGGTCGGGTACCCAGTAATTTGTAATATATCTTTGTTAATAGCGTTAAATAAAACTCTTGGTTGCACCACAATTTTGTATGGTGACTAAGTCCTCTTGTTTATTTAAAGGCTAGTGGTTGATTCAATCGATGTAGACTATGGAAGATTTCTATAGTTTAATCTCTGATAATTTGAGTGTTATGATAATTATCTCTAGTTTATTTTAGAGTTATACTGGATCTGCACTAAGTGAATCATATGTACAAGATTGTCACTCAAATTTGACTAAGCTTATGAATCAATGTACCCAGTAATTTGATATCTTTGTTAATAGCGTTAAATAAAACTCTTGGTTGCATCACAATTTTGTGTATGGTGACTAAGTGATTTAAAGGTTAATAGTGATTCAATCTTATAGATGACTATGGAAGTATTTCATAGTTTAATCATCTGATATGATAATTATCTCTAGTTTATTTTAGAGTTATACTGGATCTGCACTAAGTGAATCATATGTACAAGGTTATTGTCAGATCTTATCTGCAAATTACTGATTTTGTATCACATGTAACACGTTCTGAAATGCTAGTTGTCAGGTCAAATTGTTCAAATGTATGAAATCAACACTAAAGGCTATTTTTTGTCATTATTATTGAAACCCATGGATGATAAGCTCAAAGTCTGTATACATGCCTTAGAAGCTGTAGCACATCCAAATGCCAGTGTCCTGTGTTTTTCCTGTCATCATGTTCTTTGCTGATTTAAGCATTGATTATACAGCCTCCAATTTCCTAAAAAGATTTAACTCCATTTTGATAAAAAATAACGACATCATCCAACCCGTTGAGAGTAATGCTATTGTGAGGCCAAGATTTCTGTAATCAATGGCTGTCTGACCACCAGCACCTCTGACATGACACTGCCTGCTCTTATTCTCTCGTACCTCACTAGGGTTTATATTTCTCTTATTGTCTCTCGTCCTGTACATGTTCATTGTCCGGTTGTCAATTCTGGGAAAGTCTGTTGTCACAAAGGTTTATCTTTCTTCCCATGTGTAGCTTTTTTATACATCTGAAAGAAAGTAACAACTAATCAGAGAGAGAACCCTAAGCCCTCTATTACATCCAGTCCCCTTTACATCCAAAATAAGCAATTGGGATAATGAAGCAAGAGCATGTTCCCAAATCCGCTATTCTTCCTTTAAGTGACATCCTAAATTAGCTAATGCATCAGCACATAAGTTTGCATCCCGAAAGTCATGATGGAAGGTCCAGAGTTGAAATCTCGTAGCTAGTTGTTTAATATCCAGAATCAGATTCAAAAGACGGTGTGAGTAGACATCCGGCGAGTTGAGAAGCAGTAGTGTGCAACCTTTGAATCTGATTCACACACAATCTCCGAGAACCCCTTTTGCCAAGCAATCTCCAACCCAAACCTAATAGCCTGAAGTTTCGCTTTCAAACTAGTACCACATCCAATATAGGCAGAAATCCCAAGTAGCCATGTACCTGATTATGCCTTTGGTCCCTGCGAGCCCGGGATTCCCTTTACTAGCCCATCAACAATTAGCTTAATAACACCAGGATTCGGGGGAAGTCACCGAATGAGAGAAGTAGCAAGGAGGGACTGTTGTAGGCTTGCCATACACCCGTGTAACCTCAGCTCTAGTGTGGGGTGGGCGATTTGTCTAACATTGAAGGCATCCTTAGCTCCGACATCCTCGGCCGAAAAAACCCGTTTACAACGTGTTCTTTAAATTTTCCACAATCATGTAGCGAAGATGATAACTTGATCCAGGGGATGTCTTTGACTATTCAAAAATTCCTCCAACCACGCTACAAGCGGAAGTTGGTAGAAATCCAGGAATGCCAAAGAAGGGAAAACCCCCTCCAGATAGTCTGGGCTGCTATGCAATCTCGAAGAACATGGCTAGTAGTATCCGCCTCCACTGCACATAATGAACACAAGTCTGAGTCTGAATTTCCCTTTGAAATCGCAAGACATTTGTAACTATCCTCTCCTTGAAGACTTAACCATAAGAAACATAACCTTCTAGCAAGTAACAACTTTCATAGCCATGCGGAATGCACCTCCAGTCCCCTGTTATGCTTTTCCAGTAACTGCAGATAAGCTAGTAACTACAGATAAGTTGACTGAGTAGTAAATTTCTCATTCGACGTGAGGTGCCATATAAACCTATCTTTCTGTGATGTGACTTTAGAAGGTGGGTGAGCCATAATCTGTTACGCCACTGTCTCATGAACTGATTGTAATAATTTTCCCACATCCCTATGTACCACCCTGAATAAAGTCAGTCTCGAACTAGTACCTGAGAACAATCTACTTCAGGCGGAGGAGCTGTGGTAGATAGAAGTGATTGACCCAACAAGTTATCCCGCCAGAAGTAAGTAGTTGTCCCATCACCAATTCTTTTCACCAAGCCAACACTTAAATTCTTCAAACCTTGCACCAAACTTTTCCAGTAGTAGGACCAAGAAGGAAGAGACACCATAGCCGAAATAGTAGAGACCAAGTCATCAGAAAACTTATATTTAGATTTCAAAAGCCGAAACCAAAGAGCATGTGGCTTTGTCAAGAACCTCCAAGCTAATCTTTGTAAAATTACATTATTGTGAAACTCCATAGACCGAATACCAAGACCATCCACCCTTTTAGGTTTACACGCCTTTCAAATTGACCAAGTGAAGCTTCTTATTTTCTTCACTGTCACCCCAAATGAATGATCTGTTCAACTTGTCTATCTACTTTATGGTATGCTTTGGGAAACTGGTAGTCAACATAGCACATGTTGAAATTGCCAATGTAACTGAGCTGACTAAAGTAACCCGTCCACCCAGACTCAAGAGTTTAGATTTCCAACCAGATAGATTTGAACTGATCCATAGACCGAATACCAAGACCGCACACCCTCTTAGGTTTACACACGCCCTTCCAATTGACCAAGTGAATCGTCTTCTTTCTTTCACCGTCACCCAAATAAATGATCTGTTCAACTTGTCTATCTATTTTATTGTATGCTTTAGGAAACTGGTAGTCAACATAGCATATGTTGAAATAGCCGATGTAACTGAGCTGACTAAAGTAACCCGCCCATCCAAACTCAAGAGTGTAGATTTCCAACCAGATAGATTTGAACTGATCCTCTCCATCACTTCTCTATATGTGTTCTTTGAAACCCGACCATGAAGTAGGGCACACCCAAATACTTGCCCAAGTCTGTTGAGAATTAGATGCATAACGACAAACAGCTATTTAAAGCATGTCGACATCATGTCGCCGGAGATACAAAACATCTCGATTTCTCCAAACTAACCTTCGCTCCAGATGATGCACAAAACATGTCCAAAATATCCGTAACCCGGTTAGTATACTGTAGAGTGGCCCTACCAAACAAGAAGAGATCGTCTGCAAGTGGTAAGTGGGATACCGCATGACCCCCCACCCCCACCCCCCACCCCTCCTCCTCCCCCCAATCACAATAGGTTGCCATGATTTCTCCAACACTGCTTCATTAATAAGTAAGCCAAGTCTCTCTATACATAGCACAAACAAATAGGGGGAAAGAGGATCCTCTCCATACATACATTTGTAGCTTTCATTGAGTACCACAATGAATTTGTGTTTTTAGCTATCAAATGCCAATCCAAAAGTGACCAAGACCCTGGAACATGCAGAGAAATGGGCATTAACTCCATTTTAATTTTTTGCAACTCTGTACCCTTTTTAAATTAGATAAAAAATGTGATGTTTAAATTAATCATTAGTCTCTCTTTCTAATATTTAGAATGAGAACTTCCTTCTACAGAATCCAATCAGTAAAATGAAGATTTTTGCTCTAATGTCTTTTTTAAAACCCATCTTGTTCTTGACGGTTTTCTCTCCTCACATCTAGTTTGAAATATTGCAGATGATCTGCCTCCTGTTGCCATGCCAGATGACAGAGTTGTTGAGATACAAGGGGAGCCGACAGGAGTGCATAAAGCCGTGGAACTGATTGCTGGTCACCTAAGGAAGTTCCTAGTTGATCGCAGTATTCTCCCACAGTTTGAGATGCAAGTAAGATGTTCGTATAATTGAGGTTTGGAGGTCCATTACATGTGCAGATGCAAGTGATACATACCCTTTTTTGCTTTTGTAAAAGAGTTCTTAACAAAGCTTTCTTGGGTAAACCTGTGCAGATGCAAATGCCACATCCACAAATGGATCAGAACATTCCACCACCCCGACCATGGGGTCATCCTCAAGGCCCTCCCCCAAATGATGGTGGTCCAGGTTATGCTGACCCTACAGGCTATGGTGGCAGTTCAGGTTATGGACCCAATCCAGGATATCGGGGCAATCCAGGTTACGGGGGAAATCAAAGTTACGGTGGAAACCAAGGTTATGGAAATAATCAGATCATGCCTCCAACTCGTCCACATGATAATTATTATCCTCCACCAGATGTTCCTCCATTTGAGAAACCGCCTCACCATGGCATATCTACTTATGGACGGGAAGCACCGCCTATGGGTGCCCCTCTGTCTTATCATCAACCACCGTCAATGGCCTCCCAGGTAAAGTCCATATGCAGTTCAGGTTAATGAAACAAACGCGAATGAATTTCCCTTCTGTAACTTTGCTGTCATGGCGAGTCCTTGACAGGTCACACAAATGCAAATTCCACTGTCATATGCTGATGCTGTGATTGGGAATGCTGGTGCAAGCATCAGCTATATTCGTCGGGCTAGTGGAGCAACCGTGACTATACAAGAAACGAGGGGTGTCCCTGGAGAGATGACTCTTGAGATCACCGGGAGTGCTTCACAGGTTCAAACTGCTCAACAATTGATACAAGTATGGCTTCTCCTTGTAAATTATTGCATCTCCCCAGTCATTTCTGAATGAAAATTGTCTTTTATTTGCTTTTGGCTCTACGTGTATGTGAGTTGAATGCACCTTACTACATCAAATTCTTCATTGTTACCCACACCCACACCCAACCTCCCTTTTCTTTTTTGGAAAACAAAAACAAAGAACCGCCAACTTTAGGTGAATATGAAGTATTCGAAATGACATTTTTAGGATTATTGCAAGCTCCCCACTACTGTTCATAGTTTCCCTTGTTTGAAGTTGGCACAAATTATGAAGACTGTTGGCTTTAGGTTGTCAGACTTTGTTACATCCTTCATGGAGCCTTGCCTCATCGCATACCATATGTCGATGGAAGAAGGCTTATTAGAGGAATCATACTTGTCTTATTCCCTTTTGTTTGCTTTTCTAAATGCATATTCCGCCTTGCTGATGGGAACCAATTTTTGCCACCATTGCAGAATTTCATGGCGGAAGCTGCAGGTCCAGGCCAGGCTTCAGCAGCAGGACAGAACCCCATGGGGACTGTCGACCAGGGCTACAGTTCATATCCGGGCCATGGTTCCATGTACTTGGCCCCTCCAACCAATACTGGGCCTCCGGCTCACCCAGGTGGCGGCTATGGATCCGCTTACGGGTCCAATTACGGATACTAGGTTCATGCAGAGTTTACCCCCATCACTAAAAACTGTTATGTTAAAGGACTGATGAAGGTGTTGGGTTTCCTGTTGATCGTAGATTCTGCCAAATTTTTTTTCCTTTTTATCACTTTTATGTTATTTTCTGCACGCTAGTTGACTCCTTATAATTGCCATGCACTGCTAATAGTAGCTTGCAGCAATCAATAATTTGCTAACTTGCTGGATCTGTACTCGTCTGAGATTGGTTTATGCTTTGCATATATTTTTCTTGATTCTGTCTCTGATCATGCTGTCATGTTCTTTTTGGAAGTGTTTGATTGTAGCACCCTTTTTCTGAATTTATATAGTGTTTACTTCCCACACAATTCTTTAGAGAACATTTTTAATTATAACATTTATTTTATTTCTTCATGTATTAATTCTTTTCTATTTTTCCCCCGGATGAAAAAGTAGTTTGCATCTATGTAGCTTAGCTTTGCCCTTTAGATTTTGCATTTGCAACTGTGTTTTCCTCAGACGATTTCTCTTTGGAGTTTCACCTTGATCCTTCACCTCTCTTGTTAACAATGTGCATATGGTAATAATGTAATTTTGAATTGTGTGTGTTTTTGCATTGTGGGATTTATGATGAATAAAAAGTTTATTATTAAAATTAGAAACTTAATTTCTTATCTGTAATGCTTGTAGTTATATTTTGATGAATTTGTATTATTTTCCTTTTTTGCGTGATTATTGAAATTATTAAACCTCATGAATTAATTTCTTCTGTTCTTGGTAGCCATCTAATTTTTTAAAAGTAAAATTTTGATTGCAATGCTCCCTGGGTTATCGATACAGTGACAAAGTGAGCACAAAATTGATATCTTTTTCCGTTTTTTATTTGACAAAGTGCAGAGCATCCAATGAAATAATTATTAAAAATCGTGGATAAATATTGCACTATAATGTTAAAAATTATTAAAAATCGTGAATAAAAATTGTGCTCACTTTTTAAAGATTGGAGATACTCACACTCGGACTCTACTTAATCAGATGCATAGGCTCGACCAAGTTCAGTGAATAAACATGAGATTTGAATTCAGGTTTTCTGGTTTTTATTATTTTTTATCTTCTCAGTAGTATGAGAAGTACATCTCTCATTTTTTTTGATCCATTGGAAAGCAGGAAACATGGGTCGGGATGTGGATATTTTTTTTGATCCATTGAAAAGCAGGAAACATGGGTCGGGATGGGGATAGTGGGAATGGCAGACAGATGATTCAACCACTAAGGGGAGCACCCGACCTCAATATCTCTCTTTCATAACCCACATTTTTGAAAAGTAACCCAACATCTTTTATGGGCTAAATTTTGTAAAACTGTTCCACCTGATGGCATGATTTCATAAAATTGCATTGAACTTTTGAAGTTTTAAAAAACAGCCTTCTTAGTTTTTTTAAATAAAATCACGCTAAACTTGAGTCCGATTTCATAAACCTATATTAAATTTTGGGGGAAAATCTCAAAAATTCAGCCCCATTTAATAAAATTATCTTAAACTTTGAAGAAAAGCCAAAAAATTTCCACGAATCAATGATAAAATATAATGTAGTTTTTTTTAAAACCTCAAGAGGATAATTTTACCTTTTTGTCAAAAAGGTAAGATAGTTTTATGAAGCGAACCCATCCTTTTGCTCAAGGCATTATCGCTTAAATTTTCTTGAAAAATAACGAAATTCATTTAAAACCCCCCATTACATAATTACACAGTTCATATACCAAGTTATTCATCGAGCACATGTAAACAAATTATTCCTCGTGCATACCAAAGTACTCATTGAGTACAATGCACTGAAAAACTTACTCACCGCGCACATCCACTTCTTCTTATTTTTAAAATTATCTTCTTTTTCTCCTCCTCCTTATCCTCCTCTCTGGTGATTAAGAAATGTAATTTCTTAAATTTTTCCCTACGGATAATCAATGCAAATCAAAGGTAATCAATGATAATCTTCTTCGACATCGTGGTCTTCTCCTCTCTCATCGTCTCTCTTTTATTTTCTTCTTCTCTCTATCAATTTCCGCCCAGCCCCCCCCTCCCCCGTCCATCGTCCCCCTTCCCCCTCCCTCCCCCCCAACTAGCCCCCTCCCCCTCCAACCGCCCTCCTCTCCTCTCCCAAGCCCCTCCCCTGCCCCCTCTGCCCGCCCCTCCTCCACAGCTCCACATCCCCCCCTCCGACACCATGCCCCCTTCCTCCCCCTCCCCCCTCCGGCTGCCCCTCCCACCATCCATTCATCCCCATCGCCCGGCCCCTCATCCCCCTCCCCAGCCCCTCCTCCCCATCAGTCTCCCCATCTCCCTCACCTTAATCAATATCACTTAATCCACTTAACTAATTAGAGACTAGGGTTTAATTAGTTATATGTTTCAAAAACATATAAAAAATTGGTATGTTGGTGTCGAACAAACAAATTTCCTAAAGAAAAGGTCCTAAAGAAAAGGAAAGAAGGTGAATATGTTTTGGCCTTTGTGCATTTTTGGCATTTTCAATTGTGCGCTGAACGGCTAACTTAACTAAATATAATTTAAGCGACAAGTTGGCAGAGTAAAAATTTAAGTGTATGTGCGCAGAGCAAAACGGTGGGTTCGCAAAGTAACTCCCTTCTATGAAATCAAGCCAAAAGTTTGAAATTTTGACAAATTTAGACCTGTTTATTAAGATGTTGCCAAACGAGGCCTTATTATCTCATCTATCCATTGGCCTGTTCTTTTGTGCTTAAATTTTGGTTGGTTGAAGTTGTGAATAGTGTTGGTGAAATGAGTATTGTGTTTTTTGGGTGAAAGTGGGTTGTGAATGTGGATGTTGAAATTTTTTGTGGGTCCCAGACAACTTTTTTGTGTGTGTTCTGTGGCAACGTCAGCAACTTTCACAATCAAAGAAGCCAACACAAAAGAACAGCATGAGTGAAAGTGAGGATGAGAATGAGCAAATAGTAGGTAGAATAGTGGAATCTTCCACTTTCACAACATTTTAAACGCAAAAGAACAGGCCGCTTTCGCCGTAGCCGCTTTCGCCATGGCCGCCGTCTCCCTTATCTCTCCCGCTTCTCTCATCCTAAACACTAAACCTACCCCTAAACAGCGCCTCCTCTCCGCCACCTCCGGCCGCTTACGCCGCTTCCCTGGCCTCCGCTTCCGCCCCTCCGTCTCCATGTCCGTCCAAAACCATAACCTTACGAACCTCGGCCCCCTCAAAAACCCTAACGATAACCATAGGCCAAACGACCCTCTCCTCTCCGCCTCCACCCGAACCGTAACCTCCCTCTTCGTCATCGCCAAGCTCCTCATTCATCGTTTCATGTCAATCCCAGCCCATTCACACATCTCTCACGCCCTCTCCCTCTCGGGCCCGCTCTTCTTCGCCGCGCTCCGAGACCGCCCCAGCGGCTACCTCAACACACCGCTCACCGTCGTTGCCTCGGGAATGGCCAAGTGGCTGGACATTTACAGCGGGGTCCTCATGGTTAGGGTTCTGCTCAGTTGGTTCCCTAACATCCCGTGGGACAAGCAGCCGCTGTCGGCAATCCGAGATCTTTGCGATCCATACTTGAATTTGTTCAGGAACATCATTCCCCCAGTATTCGATACGCTGGATGTCAGCCCATTGCTGGCGTTTGCTGTTCTTGGGACGCTCGGGTCGATTCTCAATAGCAGCAGGGGGATGCGCTGAAAGTAGGTGAGGTTCCTTGAAGAAATTTGACTAAATTGTTTTGAATTTTGATTGCCTTAGATTTATGTGTATACCATTCAAATGTTTAGACCAGTGTAATTGATAGGGTTAGATAAAGACATCCTTGGTGTTTTTTGTAGGGTTATAGACACATATATCGTAGAATTAGCTGACTTTTTTTTTAAAATGTTATGACAAAGATTATCTTTTAGGGGATCCTATGTGAAAGGTGTTCCATTGACATGCTTATTCTCTTGAACTTTAATGCCAATTCTTGATGCCATACTATGCTGGCCCTGATGTTGATATTTGGTCCGGTAATACTAATAAATGGAGCGACAAAGGAAATGTTTGGATTGGCTTTTCTAGTTCATATTTTCGGACAACAAATCCTAAGGATTATCATTCAAAAGAATGTCAATTCTTTCGATTAAAAAAGGATGACCTTGACCTCCTTTTTTAATTCAGAGGATTAAAAATTAATGATATAAGATGAAACTAATAGGGCTATCCAAGCAAATCTTTTGGATTGTAATTCAAAGGAATTTTACACTTGGAATATAGAGACGATCTAATTTATTCTTCATGATGAAGCCCATTGGATTTCCCCCCAACCATCCAAACAAGATCCACATTTACTCCATAAGGAATGTGATGCGTCATGTGGCCTGCGGGTCTGTAGGAGGAGGCACGCGTGTGGCCAAGGGACGGCAGGGCCCGCTTCCAATTGATTAAGTGAGGTATTTTATGAGTAGGAGTATTTGGGCCTTTGACTATTTTTGGGAAGTTTTGGGGGTTAATTAGGGCCGGCTGCCCTCTTGTTTAGTTTATGCTAATTTTGAGAAGAAACTCGTTATTTTGATTATTGTTACTTGGGGGATTTACTCTTTGATTCATTAATTCAAAGAGAGGGAGTTGATCTTCTCATATAAGATCATTTATCTTGTTTCTTTGTGTTTGATTATAAAATTCCACTTTTTATCTTTCCACTCATAAATTATCATCTTTCGTTGATTGCCACAACAAGTTTGTATCAGAATGCCCAAGAGTCTTAGGGTCATCTTATACTACCCAAGTGCGAGGTTTTAACTATCAGATATTGTGATCGTATTGGATTGAGGTTTTTTAAGGATAGCAGATATTGAACTATATATATGAGAAAATGGAATTATGTTACTGTAAAACATCATATACATTCAAAAACTTTAAAATACATATTTTGAGATAAACCCTAGGAGATTTGACCCACAATCAAGTCATTACAAAGTTCTATTGTTTTGAAACCACTAAATATACATTGCAATGGCTTGATAGATGGTCAAATTCCATCATATTCTTTTTAAATTTTGTATATTAAGGTTTTAGAACATATAATCACATCCACATAAAAAATTTTGAAAAATTTTTGTTCAAGTTTTTAAGATTGGTCGCACCAAGTGTTTGGTACGGCCCGATCTTACATGAAAATTTATGTGTAAAGGCAAATTTTCATGTGCAAAAAGTTCTCGATGTAAAAAGCATGAGAAAAGGGATTTGTGTGGTTTTTTCAAAGATCTCAACGTTGAATGTGTTCTACACATGCTACACATGCTAGTACATGTACATACCAAAAATTAAAAATTCCTTATATTTGCCCATTGATTGGTTCGGTTTAAAATGTTCTATTGTTTTAAAACCGTTGAATTTATAACAGCTTAATCGAGGGTCAAATTTGATAGGACCACAGATCAGGAATTTTCAGTTTTCAGGGGGTGTTTTAATTTTTAATTTTCGAGGGGTATTCTTGTAATTTCAGGGTTAGTGGTCTTTTGTAATTTTATTATTTTCACTTTAGTATTTATATGGGACGAAGGGGATTAGATAGGGTGC
Organism: Scilla litardierei; assembly: GCA_030789695.1. Taxonomy (NCBI): domain Eukaryota; kingdom Viridiplantae; phylum Streptophyta; class Magnoliopsida; order Asparagales; family Asparagaceae; genus Scilla; species Scilla litardierei. The sequence continues at coordinate 30,765,118 of CM061141.1, forward strand.
CGAATCTTAAGAAGAAACTTTTGAGAGGTTGAGATTTTCCACTTTGATTGGAGAGCACGGTACACACTCGAATATGCGGCTTGAGAGAGCGAGTTCCTCTCGAAAGAACTTATCTTTATCTTTGTATCTTCCCTTATTTCAGTTTATCATCAATAAAAGTTCTTTTTTCCAAATCATCTCTATTAAATCCTAAAAATCTCAACTTCCCACTTAAACTCGCACCTTTCCATCAAAAACCATAATTTTATCCATCAAAACCTTAGTAGATCCTAACAAATTAGTATCAGAGCAACGATCTTGGCATCAATGGCGTTGACAACGAAAAAGGTCGAAGCTTTGGCGTGGAAGGTGAAGTTGGATGCAAAGTTGGATGCTTTCTTGCAAAACTTAACACAACTTTCTCAATAGTTTCCAGAGCTAAAGGCGACGAAGAATTCAGATGTTGACGACCACTCAGATCTAGGGCTAAAGGCGCAATCTTTGGTGACCGAGAAACAGAAGGAAGAAGAATTTAGAGAAGGGCTTCTAACCGACGCGGATCATGACTCCAAGGATGTGGTGGAAGACAATGAGGGGGTCGATGACCATAGGGACGCCGGCCTGTAGGCCCGCTAGGGTCTGTCTGCTGGCCTGTAGGTCTATCAGCACTCTATAGGCCTCATGCAGTCCCCCTGACGACCTGTTGGCCTCTTGTAGGGGAGCCGACAGCCGGCAGTCCTCCCGCAGGGCAGCCGACACCTTGTAGGCCTCGCGGGTCCTGTCGTCAGCTCTGCAGGCCCGCTCGGGCCCTAGCATAGTTCTGCTAGACCCTCCATGGCCAGACGAGAGTATTCAGGACCTGCCATGATCCGTCGACACTTTTCGGGGTCCCATAGCCCATCGTTTGCATATGGACGACCTCCTGAGCACGTGCGCTTGTGTTTTGGACGCGGAGGACCTTCAATCGAGCTGCGTGATTACCGTGACATCTATCTGGGTATCGTTGAGGGCGGTGGAGACCTTAAATGGCCTTTTGATACATGAGGAGACGAGCACATTAGTTGGAGAGGATTAGTCCACACACTTCATGCATCACCTTGAGAACAAGGTGCATTTTCGGGGGGACGAAGTAATGATAGGATTGGTGATCGGAAAATTTCAGTTTTAGGGACGTTTTCATAATTTTCAGTACATGTGTACGTTTTATACTTTTTATAATTTTTATAAATTTCATGTTTAGGGGTCTTTGTAATTTTGTAAATTTCAGTTTAGTATTGATATGAGACGAAAGGGGATTAGACAGGGTATTGAATCTTGAGAAGAAACTTGTAAGGGTTTGAGATTTACCTCTTTGATTGGAGAGCGTGGTCGCCCTCTCGAATAGACGGCTTGGGAGGGCGAGTTCCTCTCAAAAGACTCACCTTTATTTTTGTATCTCACTTTATTTTAGTTTATCATCAATAAAAAGTTCTTTTCCCCAAATCATCTATATTAAACCCTAAAAGTCCAATCTTCATACTAAAAATCGCACCTTTCCATTAAAACCCCTAATTTTATCCATCAAAACCTTAGCGGATCCTAACAAAAATCCTCCTCGAGTCCACCCATTATTTTTCATGTGGTATATACATGTATGAACGTTTTGTGGTATATATATGTATGAAGTAAACATTCGACAAAATTTTGAAATTTTTTAAAAGAAAAAATAAAATCTTTTCGCACCATGATCAAATGCGAAAATTTCACTGATGCTCATGGCATTATGTATATAGAGTTTTAGGGGGGGTGACCAGCTGGTGTAGGGGTGAGCAGTCGGTGTAGGAATTTCCTACAGCAGAGCTGATGTTGCATCACTCTATTGGATATGGTTTCATTAATTATGGATGAGGATTTAAGTGCAAAATGTTGTGATAATTTATAAATAAACACAACCCTTAATTACAAGCCATCTAGCATTTTCTCTTTTCCTTAACGGGAAACGGTTGGTTTACTCTTTCCTTTTAATTCCAGTGTGAAAATTGTCTCGTAACCTTCCCTTAATCTATGAAATAAAACAAAAATCGTTTATTTTCTTTTTTGTTCTCTATATGCCACATTTTCCTTTTCAAGGCCAAGCAAGCAACACTAATAAATTTTTTTCTAGCTTGTTGTGATTTCATGTAGATTATCTTTTAGTCTTCAAAATTATGATTTGTAATTTTTTGCTTTTTGCTTTGATTTATTATGATTATGATTATTGATTATTTTTTCTAAAAATATCAGGAAATTGAGGTACCATATGGATATTTCTTTTTTCATTGATGTTTTAGCATAAACAATAAGATTTATGATTTGCATTTTTTTGCTTCCAGGTTCATTGTGTTCTATGCACAGGTTCATTGTGTTCTATGCACTGGATCCCAAAAATAAATAATTAAAGAATTAGATTGTTATTTGGGATGTTGCATTATTGTTTCTATGTACATTCATACTATTCATAATATAATTTTTAGCTAAGAATATTTTCATTGATTATTTCTTTTTTCCAAAAATATCATGAAATTGGAGTATCTCTCAGAACTTTTCCTTCTTTTTTACTTTTTTCATTGTTATTTCTAGATATAAGCAATCAAATTAAGCAATCATAAAAATCACAATTCAGTGCCACTTGTTGATTATTTAATTTTTTGGGATGACTAGAACAATTATTGCTTTTTTTGATAGATTTATTCATTAGTCAGGAAATTATAATTTTTTCGTGGAAAAATTGTTCAAATTAGTATTGGCGCATAGAAATGTTTCAGCATATTATAATAATCCCACGTTGATGTATATAAGATAAACCAAATAGTTGATATTTGGTTATTTTGTTGAATGCTTATATTCATTCGATAATACATGCAGAAAGTCTTTTCTTTGGCTATATAAATGTTATAAAATATTCTATTATCGGCTTTGGGTTTTAATTGATATAGATGATATAATTGTCGAGAATGATGATGGATCCACATATCCAAATTCTGATCATGAGGATCTACATGGATTAGAAAGAGAAGAATCAGAAATGCACATCTTACTGTAAGGTAACATTATCATTATCAGCCTTTTGTTGGAATGGAGTTCCCGAATATTAAAGCTGCATACAAGTTCTACAATCTATATGCAAAAATGAAAGGATGTGGAATTCCCAGGTAGTTAATAAATTCTTCTAAAAAGCCAGGAAAAGAGATTATATCAAAAAATTGTCTGTGACGAGAAAGGACGAAAGTACTTGAATGATAAGAGGGTGGGAGGAACATAAAATGATCATCGATGTGAAACAAGAGTTAGGTGTAAGGCGGCTTAACCAAGTCCAAAACATGGGCAGTGAATGTATTTATTGAGGAACACAATGGCCATGATCCGACTAGTCGAGATAAAGTGGGGAGACACTGATCCCATAGGCAGTTGCATCGAACAGAAGAGTGTGTGACACTTGTTCATATTCTAAGGATTTGATCTTTTAACAATTTCTCGGGTAATTAGTGTCGTAAGTGGTGATAAGGAAGAAACCATCAGTCCACAACAATAACATGACATTATAATGACTCAAAGAAAAAATAACATTGGCCAAGAATGCATATTGATTATACAGAAATTTCAAGAAAGAAGTGTACTTGATCTCGATTTCTACTTTTCTATGCATTTGGATAGCAAGAGTAATGAGAAGCATGTTTAGGCAGATGGAAAATCCAGGTCTTCTTACTTAACTTTTCTAGACGTTATGGTGTTTGGCGGCACTTACAAAACTTATAAATTTAGTATACCATGTTCTCCGTTCACTGGAGTAAATGATCATTGACAATGTACATTATTTGGATGTACATTGCTTGCTGATGAGAAATAAGACACTTTTGAGTGGTTATTTAGAGAATGGTTGAAATGCACACATAATATGTAACCGGTTGTTATTATTACAGATGAAGACATTTGTATGTGTAACACAACCCATTGTGTTTTTCCGATTAATCGTCATCAATATTGAAAATGTCATTTATATTCATATATTGTAGAACATTTGATATCTTTAAGGACTTTCCATGGAGAGGATTTTATTAACTATTTCAATAAATGGTATAATAGTAAGAGCATTAAAGAATGTGAATTGATGTGAAAGAGTTACATTTTCAGTACATAATCGATGAGGAAAAGATGGATGGTTGTAGTATTTGTACAAATTATAATAACATTGCATTTTTGCATACTTTCACACTTTTTGCGTGCATGAAGTTAAGTCAACGCAGCGAAAGCATAAATGCATTCTTTGATTCATATGAAAATGCACAAACTCAAATGAATGCCTTCATTCAGCAATATGATAAGGCTGTTGTAGCTCGGTGTGAGACTGAAGCTCGTGAAGTTTTCATGAATATTACTACAAAACATGTGACCTATCTTTCACATCCAATAGAGATACAAGCTAGAAAGCTCCATACTAGGGCTATTTTGATCTTTTTCTACATGAGTTTAAATGTTAAATGTTATCGTTTCGAGATTGGATGATTCTCTTTTCTATGAGGTAGATAAAACAGCTCGGTGTGAGACTGAAGCTCGTGAAGTTTTCATTATTACTACAAAACATGCAAGCTAGAAAGCTCCATACTAGGGCTATTTTGATCTTTTTCTACATGAGATTAAATGTTAAATGTTATCGTTTCGAGATCAGATAAAAATGGAGGATTCTCTTTTCGTATATGAGGTAGATAAGTTTTCTTAAGATACCACTACATGTGAAAAAGTCAATTATGACCATAGTGGGTTAGTTTTTATGTACATGTTATGTTAGAGACAAGTGAAATTCTATGTAATTATATTCTAAAAATATATAACTAAAAATTATGGTATGGAATGAATTACAATATATTCTTGAACGGTACATATTGCATGTGTGGACAATTCATGTCGGACACCGCAATGTTAGAATTAGTAATCTTATGTTGATAAGAGGTAACTCATCTAATGAAAACAAATGACATATTTTACATTTATGGGCTATACAAGCAAAGTTTAGTAGGGCATTTGAGATGTTAACCACATCAAACTCATTTCTATTAAAGCTTGATTAGTGTTGGAAACATTCATTAAAAAAGATGAGAACGAACAAAGTAAAAGGCATAGTCATGAAGTTATAAAAGTTAGTCAAATAGTCATTATAACATCCATCTCTCAAGCAATACAACAGATCTTGTAAATTTTTGTTTATGACACAGCGAACATGTAAAAACAAAAGTCCATCCTAAGAAAGCAAGTAGATTTCAATCTGGGTTGGAGCTTTATATTAATATTCATGAAGTTTTCACGAGCTTCAGTCTCACGACAAGATGCATCAGCCTTATCATAGTGTTGAATAAAGCCATTCAATTGAGTTTGTGCATTTATATATGAATCAAAGAATGCATTTATGCTTTCGCTGTATTGATTTGAATTTTTACCGGTAAAAAAGTGTTTTTCAGATATGCAAAAACCCAATGTTTTTAATATGTACATAATCTAACAGCCATCCATCTTCTTTCTCATTGATTTTGTACTGATCTTGTAACTCTTTCCACATCAATTCACATTCTTTTATGCTTTTACTGAGATACCATTTATTGAAATAGTTAATAAAATACTCTACATGGAGAGTTCTTAAGGACAAATATTTTGCAATATGTGAATTTAAATGACATTTGCAATATCGATGCCGAGTGTTCGGAAAAAATACTATGGATTATGTTGCACATACCAATATTTTGATCTGTAATAATAGCGTCTGGTTGCATATTATGCATACATTTTAACCATTCTTTAAATAATCACCCAAAAATGTCTTATTTCTTATCAGTAAGCAATGCACATCTAAATAATGAAATTGTCGATGATTATTTATTTCAGTGAAGGGAGGAAATGGTAGACTAAATTTATTAGTTTTGTAAGAAACGTCAAACACCACAACATCTAAAAAGGTTAAGAAGACCGAGATCTTCCATCTGTCCAAAACACTCTTATTTCTCCGGTGTTATCCACTTGAACAGAAAGTAGAAATCGAGATTTTATACACTTCTTTCTTGAAATTTCTTTATAATCAATAAGCATTCTCGACCAATGTTAGTTTTTATTTGAGTCCTTGTAATTTCTTGTTATTGATGTGGAGTGATGGTTTCTTCCTTATCACCACTTATGACATTAATCATCTTAGAAATTGTTGAAGGAGCAAATCCTTTGTCTTTAAGATTGTGATTACGGGTCATTTACTCTTTTGTTTGATGTAGCTGCTTATGGGATATGTGTCTCCTCACTTCATCTGAACTAGTTGGATCATGACCATTGTGTTTCTCAATAAATACACTCACTATCTATGTTTTGGACTTAGTTAATTTAAGCCTCAGCTTTGCCTTGCAACTAACTCTTGTTTTACATCGACGAGCAACTTCTTTCCTTCCCACCTTCTTATCCTTCAAGTACGTCTGTCGTTCCTTGTTACATACAAGTTTTTGAGATAGTATCTTTTCTTGGCTTTTTAGAAGAATTTGTCGACTGGCTGTGAATTCCAAACACTTCATTTTTGCATATACACTGTATTTGTATTCAACTTCAATATTCGGGAACTCCATTTTAACAGTAGGCTGATAATTACAATTTTGCTTTACAGTAAGGTATACATTATTAGATTCTCGTCTTTCTAATCCATGTTGAGCCTCATGATTAGAATTTGCATACTTGGATCCATGACAATTATATTATCTATGTCAATGAAAACCTGAAGCCGAGATCAAAAGATTTTATAAAATTTGTACAACCAAAGAAAAGATTTTTTTTGCATGTATTATGGAATGGTATAAGCATTCAACAAAGTAACTATCAACTTGTTGGTTTATCTTATATACATCAACGCGAGATTATTTTAAAATATGTATATACACCAATACTAAATTGAACAGTTTTTCTAAGAAAAATTTATAATTTTCTGAAGAATGAATAAATCTATTAAATAACAAAGTATTAATTGTTTTAGTAATCCCAAAAAATGAAACTATCAACAAGTGGCACTTTATTAGTTTATTGTGATCTTTTAAATTAAGATTACTTAAATCTAGAAATAACAATGAAAGAAGTTAAAAAGGAAGGAAAAGTTCAGAGAGATACTTCAAATTTCATTTCATGATATTTTTGGATCAATGAAAAATAACAAACCAGTTCTTTAATTATTTATTTTTTGAGATCCAGGCAAAAAACACAATGAACCTGGAAGCAAAAAATGCAAATCATAAATCTTATTCCTTATGGCTTAAAACATCAATGAAAAAAGTTTTAAAAAGAAATAATGAAAAAAGTTTTAAAAAGAAAGAAAGAAATATCCGAAAGGTACTTCAATTTCTTGATATTTTTGAAAAAAAATAATCAATAAAAAATTCTTAACAAATCAAAGCTAAAAAGCAAAAAAGTTACAAATCATAATTGTGAGAGGAAGACGCGACCTTTAGAAAACATCAAATAACCGATTTTTGTTTTATTTCATATGTTAAAAGAAGGTAACGAGAGAAGTTTGGCGCTGAAATTAAATGGAAAGAGAAGATCAAACGTTTCTCATTTGGGGAAAAAAGAAAAGGTTAGCTCGCTTGTAATTAAGGGTTGGGTTTATTTACAAATTAGCATAACATTTTGCACTTAAATCCTCATCCATACTTAATGAAACCAGAACCAATAGAGTGATGCCACATCAGCTCTGGTGTAGGAAATTCCTACACCGGCTGCTCACCCCCTTAAAATGTGTGTGTGTGTGTGTATCTTAAGGGTAGTTCTAATATCATTTATGTCATCTATCAAATAATAATATCATCACATTCATGCAAAGTGTACAAGGGTCAATCCAATGCCATAAATTATGAACTAAAAAAATTAATCAAAGAAAAGTTTGCAACATGATAAATTGTGTTTGTTATTTTTAATTGGATAAATGCAACAAAAAATAATAATGATATGATCATAACTCTAAATTTCAATTATTTTAGTTCTGAAATTTTCAACAAAAAAATAGAGGCTAGTTATCATTTTGGTTTTGGACCTTATTTGTTACTAATCATTTGATTATACCTTTAAAATTAAAAAAAAATAGAAAGTAAATTCAAGGCCTTACTAATTAAAATAAAAAATAAATAAAAGAAAGGCTTTTGTGATTAGACTAACTTGCTCTCATCTTTGATTAGGTCCTCTTTTACCCAAAGCAAGTGGGTAAAATATCAAGTAGTATGTTTGCTTGTCTCTATCTTAATTGGGCTTTTTTCATTGTTTTATTTGTTTGGGGCTTATTTTTTTTATCCGTTTCACATCATCGAAGCTTCATCATCTTCATCATCGATGATTCGCTTATCTCTCCTTGTCACTGGTGCTAGAGCAAGGCACATGCAAAAAAACATAAGCACCAAATTTGGGAGGGCCAATAGGCTCGTGTGATAGAAGTATTTGGGTTTAAAGCATAAGGGATTATATGTTTAGCTTTTATTAAATAATAAATATTTCTGTTCTGACAAAAAATTTAACCAATTTAACAAGTAGAACAAATGATTCATATTAACTGAAATTCAACCAGGATATGTTTAGCATGGTAAAATGTGTCCTCATTCCACATTCAGTCTGAGAGTGCATCATGCATAAACACGTCACATACGCGGATGACCCAAAATGGATTTTTAATATACATATAATATTCATATAGGACATATACACATAAACATAATATATAAATTTATATATTAAGTTTTGGAAATTTGATAGGATTCGCTAGAGATTTGGGGATAAAATAGGGTTTTCATTGATGAAAGAAGGAATACAAGATAGTTGACCACTACTTGGCCTCAATTCGAGGTGAGGACGCTCTCACAAGCCTCCAATTCAAGAGGAAGGCCAAACTCTCCAACTAATTTAAGGTTCTGCTCCTAGTCTCAATTCTTTTCTCTTAAATTCAGCATAAGCAAACCATTACCCCAGCTCCCCATACATATAATACTCTGATTTTCTAAAATTACAGATCTATCCCTGGTACTCAGAAATTACAGATCTGTCATTGGTTGGTCAGGATTACCATTTTGCCACCGGTTCAGCCCCTCCTTCTCCTTACCTTTGCCGTTGATTTGCCGCCGCCGCCCTAGCCTTTTGCCGCCGCTACCCTAGCCTTTTATCGCCCCTTATACTATAATCCTATCATTATTCCGTCCCCAAAGAACCACAAGGTGGTGTTATGAAATCCATGGGGCAAGCTACTTTAAGTGAGAGTGCTCGTTCCCTCTTGGTTCCTCAACTGCTATGTCATCATCATCTTCGATCATCAAAACTTGGAGAGCATGATCCCGACATCGATGTTTTGGCCCGAACCTCTCGTCACAACAAAAGTATAATCCTTTGGCACGTTTATTTTGGATCTTTGCCTCCGTAAGGCGCTTGAATCTGCTGTTGGGTCGAGGCTCGTTGTTTTTCTCCTGGCTGTTTGAATCACCACCAGCTGAGACTTCTGAATTTTCATAATGGCACTGGCACCGGAGGTGACTTCGCTCATTGTTCCCCTGACAGCCTGCTCCGCGTTATTCCTGTCCTCCACCATCTAGTACAGTTCTATCATTTCTTCAAGGCGTCCCCAGTATACGTAATTCAGCTCTGATGCTCGCCTTAAGCCCCTTCATAAAGTTCCACTCTTACACCACTTCAGGTATTCCTCTCACCTGGTCCAAGAGCAGTTCGAACCACTCCATGCAATATCTGATGGCGCCCTCTTGTTTGATGACAAGGAGCCGCTCGTGTATATCTCACACTCAGTGTTTTGTAATCGATCCAGTAAGTAGTCCTTGAACTCTTCCCAAGAACAATCATCCTACTTCTGCTCTCTCAACTAATACCAGTAAAATGTCTTTCCTTCCAAACAAATACATGCTGCCATCAACTTCTCCGTCAGAAGGTTTACGATGAAGTATCTATCTGCTCGATAAACACATCCATAAGATTTATCTCACTCGAAGACTGTCATCTTCAGCTTTAGGATCTTATTGTCAACGCCCATGTGCCCATGTTCTGCTCCCCGACTGGGTTGTCAGTAGTGGAACTGCTGATAGGCACTCTGTTGAGTGGCCGTGAGTCCTTCAAATTCTTCTTGCTAGACTCATGATGTTGTGTTGTCGTCTCCACATCCCTTGTCAAACCACCATGGAGCTCCTTTATCCTCGGCAAAACCCTGAAAATCTCCCTTACCGTTGACGTTGTCGTTGTTGTTGCCCCCAAAAGGACAGTTGCTTCTTATCGGTTGTCGCTAGCCCTCCTCGGGTCCCTTCCGCCCTCTCATGGGTCCTCGTCCCGTAGTTGGCCCCTTGTGGTCTATCTGTAGCCTAACGTGCTTTCTTCACTGTCATCGAGCCACCAAATGTCCCTACCACGCTCTTTGAAGCCCCGGTAATGGCCACAAACATCACTGAAGCCTCGAAAAGTGTCGCTACATGTCGAAAACTCGCCGGGCCCGATAAGCCCCTCATGTGCTCCAGGGACAGCGGCCCCCTGGATGGTCTCTCATGGGTCGACGAGCCCCATGGTGGCCGTCTGAGGCTCGCGGACCCTAGGGCGGGCCACCCATGGTTTGGTTTCCCTGTGGCGGCCAAGGCTGCCAGGCCTTAGGCGGCCCACCCCGGGCCACAGGTGCCCCCTGGCGGCCAGCCTGGGGGCAGACGACCCCTGGAGGTGGTTGCCAGATGTGAGTGTCCCTTCTTTCATCCTCCGACGTGTCCCTATGAGTTTGGGGTGGTCTTTCACCCTATGCGTGAGATTCGTCGCCGTTAGGAAAGCCATTATGAAGCAGATCTTCTCAAAGTTGATGACTTTCTACATTCGATTACTCAGATCTTCGTCATCGTCATCGTTGTTCAGATCTGATGCCGGACCGTCCTTCGAATGGATCTCCTCAAAAGTGATGATTTTTCTATTCTTGCTGTCCAAAGACTTCGCCTTTTTCTCTTGGTCTATGTTGTTGACTTTATCTTCGTTCAGATATGGTTTTACTGTCTCCTTCTCAGGTGGAGGACAGTTCATCTTCTCACACATCTGCTTCATCAAGAGTTTCATCGTTGAAAACCTCTTATCCATTGCTCGATTTTGATCACCCGCTGCTTGATGTTGTTCCCTTATGGTTCTCTTTAGAACCTCCACCTCGCTTTCAAACTTTTCTTCCAAAGCGTTAACCTTTCTTGTTGTTGTCAGGATCAAGATGCTTTGATACCAATTTGATAGGATTCCCTAAAGATTTGGGGATAAAAAATAGGATTTTTATTGATGAAAAAAGGAATTCAAGATGGTCTCAATTTGAGAGGAGGACCACTCTCCCAAGTCTCCAACTCGAGAGGAAAGCCGAACTCTCCCACTAATCTAGGATTCTACTCCTAAGCTCAATTCTTCTCCTGGGGGTATACAGACGACCCCTGGAGGTGGTTGTCAGATTGGAGTGTCCCTTCTTTCATCCTCCGACGCGTCCCTATGAGTTTGGGGTGGTCTTTCACCCTATGCGTGAGATTCGTCGCCGTTAGGAAAGCCATTATGAAGCAGATCTTCCTCAAAGTTGATGACTTTCTACATTCGATTACTCAGATCTTCGTCATCGTCATCGTTGTTCAGATCTGATGCCGGACCGTCCTTCGAATGGATCTCCTCAAAAGTGATGATTTTTCTATTCCCGTTGTCCAAAGACTTCGCCTTTTTCTCTGGATCTATGTTGTTGACTTTATCTTCGTTCAGATATGGTTTTACTGTCTCCTTCTCAGGTGGAGGACAGTTCATCTTCTCACACATCTGCTTCATCAAGAGTTTCATCGTTGAAAACCTCTTATCCATTGCTCGATTTTGATCACCCGCTGCTTGATGTTGTTCCCTTATGGTTCTCTTTAGAACCTCCACCTCGCTTTCAAACTTTTCTTCCAAAGCGTTAACCTTTCTTGTTGTTGTCAGGATCAAGATGCTTTGATACCAATTTGATAGGATTCCCTAAAGATTTGGGGATAAAAAATAGGATTTTTATTGATGAAAAAAGGAATTCAAGATGGTCTCAATTTGAGAGGAGGACCACTCTCCCAAGTCTCCAACTCGAGAGGAAAGCCGAACTCTCCCACTAATCTAGGATTCTACTCCTAAGCTCAATTCTTCTCTCAAATTTAGATTAAGCAAATCGTTATCCAAGCATGCCATACCCTGCCACTGGTTAGCCTGAGTTATCCTGAATTACCACTGACACTGGTTCAACCCTCCTTGCTTTTGCTGTTGATTTGCCACCGCTGCCCTAGCCTTTTGCCACACCCCTTCTACTACAATCACATCAAAATTCCTACAATTTCAAAAATAAACAAACCACAAATTAGTAATTAATGTTACATTATTGACCTTTATCCTACAACAATTTCTCATTCATAGTTAATAATTAAGTATTAACTAATCACCCATTTGAGGAAAAATTGGCAAACATTTGCAATTTTTTCAGTAAAAATATACAAACTAGCTGCAACTGCAAGTTGAACGAAGAACAATTGGATGGTAAAAAGTGAATGCAACAAAAAGAAAGATTCCAGCATATGTAGAGGAAAGAAAAGAAAATTCAACATCATTGCAACACACTTGAATTGGATGGAAAAAAGGATTAGAAAAGTAAAATCAAACATACTTGATTGTTTCTGCTATTATTGTTGTCGCTGTTGTTGCTTCTGCTTGCTGCTGCCAGAGTTGCTGTTGTTGATGCTTGTGTTGCTTGATGTCACTGCTATTCGCTTTTTGTTGTGGCTGCTAATGTCAGCTGCTACTTGCTGCTTGTGGCTGGTGCTGCGGATAGCTTCACCTTGCTGCCAAAAGGAGACTACAGAGGAAGGATGCAGGTTGCGAAAGAGAGAGGGATTGTGACTTGGGAGAGAGCAGGAGAATATTTTTTGTTTTTGTTTTTGGTTTTGGTTTTGGTTTTTTTTTTTGTTTTTGTTTTTGTTTTTTTTTTTTGGGGGGGGGGGGAATGGATATATGGGGTTTTTGGATTTGGGTTGACCTTTTCTTTTCTCTATATTGCACGTGCATGGCCAAGCCAATGTATACACTAACCGATGACAAATTCTAAAAATACATATGACATTTTTTGTCAGACACACGTGCTCGTCATTTGATGTACACGACAAGGCTGCTTGATAGGAGTGTCCATGTTACATAGTTTTTTGTTGTTTCTTAGTGATTACCATGATCCAAGCACTTAAAGGAATTTAGAAGCTGGACTTGCTCTCATCACCTTAGTGGCCATATATGTCATCTTTTGAGCACTAGACATCTAGGTTTGATAGATCGGACGATATCCAAAATATTGGCCAATATGGGTCAACCAATATATATCATTATATCGTAACCGATATTTGGAACAATGCCTCTATGGTCCAGTAGCAACGATAATGCACTTTCATTTTTATTTCCCTAAGCTAACCAAGGCTGAAATCTGGGAAGGTTCATAGAATTGGTACTACAATCAGTATTGTTTTCTTCTTAAATAAATTTAAGGAATGACAAAATTTTACTTGACAAAAGTTGAGATACTGAACATTCGTTTTGACTTTTTATTGAGAGCAGTTTATACTATTTTGGTCACATCTCAATGGCGGTTTATACTACTGTAGTTGGTGCAATGGTAATCTATATATAGACTAGTCATAACCCGTGCCCGCGGGCACGGTTCATTTAAGATTTTCCCTTGCAAAATCTTTGTTCCCCGAAATTTTTTTTCAAAGCCAAAATTTAAAAGAAAAACAAATTAGCTTACAATATTTAGCGGCACAGGCGCCTTCGGCGTGGGTGCCTTCGGTGCGGAACAACAAATTCAGCGCATGCGCCTTCGACACAGAACACCAAATTCGACGTGGGTGCCTTCGGCGCAGAACAACAAATTCGATGTAAAACAACAATTTCGACGCAGGTGCCTTAGATGCGGAATAACAAATCAGCGTTAAAAAATGGCGCGGGCGCCTTCGGCGCGGAACAACAAATTCAGCGCATGCGCCTTCGACACAGAACACCAAATTCGACATGGATGCCTTCGGCGCAGAACAACAAATTCGACGTAAAACAACAATTTCGGCGCGGGTGCCTTACGCGCGGAACAACAAATCAGCGTTAAAAAATTTAGCTGACGCCTTCGGCGCGGGCTTCATATACATATAACCCGTGCCCTTGGGACACTGTTCATTTAAAAATCTTGGACCCACTAATTTTAAACAAACATCAATAATTATTAGTTTCACCTGAAATATCAGCAGATGGGATCGAAATTTTACAGGGTTTTGCAACGCGGATCAATGAGTTGGCAGCATCTCACACGTTCATTCTCCCACAGCTCGCGTTCATTCCCAAGATAAGATTGTGTGTGCACAACATTTTTTTTCATAACTAATATTAAAAGGCTATTCCTAATTTCAATTTTTTTGTGTATTCCCAACAAATTTCTCTTCAACCCAAAAATTTCCCTCCAAAACTTGATGTGACATTGACACATAGGACAAATTCAAAATCTACCCTCAATTGTAATATAGATATAACATTCTAGTTTTGAGGGTTGTTTGTTGCTAGCAATGTTAGGATACAAAGATTAATGGATTACGATTTAACTCCATACGAATGTTTTGACATCCACAAGTTTTTTTGGCATTGTCAAGTGTGAACGGAGTGAAACTGCTTTAGCTCAGCCTCCTTTTCCTTTAGCATTTTGGGAAAACACTCAGACTACAAATAAGAATTGGGGTAAGATGCTTTTTTTACTGTGATATGTGATTGTATCGACTAATTTCTGCTGATACAAACCCGATTTGATATATATTCAATTATATCCCATTGTATATTCATATTGGCTGGTATCATCTCAGATACCTCAAAACCCGATCCTGTGTTTCTGACACCTGTTGGAATTAAGCAATATTTGAATTCTTTTTCAAACAGAAGATAATGTCTGCTTTTCCTTTAGTTTACATGTTTAAATTTTTTAGCTTCTGCACATTATTTCTTAGGATTTTCATTGTTATCTTTTCATCTAGTTCCTTTTTTCTGAATTCTAAACAATTTAAAGGCATATGTGATGATCTAATCATGTAAAAACCTTCGGCAGTAAATTCTCTCAAAGATAAGATATTAATTAGGTTCTAGAGCTGTGAGCTTATAAAGTCAGATCATTGATTCTCATATTATGGTAATTCTGACATGTGCTTGCAGCATATGTCAGAATATAACAGAACTAATTCTTTAAAATATTCTCGTTTAGAGGAACACAAAATCTGGACAAGGATTTGACAATCATTGTTTGTTTGAAAAAAAAATATGACATTGTAATTTCACTTATAAACTGTTTATGGCTACGCTTTGCCTCAGTGCTCAAGCAGCAAATGGAGAGAATTATCAGTAACATTGTAGTATCTTTGGAGTTCTATTGTTAAAGAAAACTTATGCAAGTAAGACGCTAACACAGTTGATTGGTAATGTAATAAGTCTTTTAGCAGATTTTGCTCGTTCTCCTTTGCGGGAAACTGGCTGTTTAAACGAGTAAAAATCACAATGAGCCGGAGATAGCAAGGTTTGACTCTTGGTTTTAGTCTCAATGTCAGCCACTGTTTTGTAGTATCTTTATTTGTTGCGTTGGACGTTTGCATGATACATATCGAAGGTATTATACCATATGTATTGGTTTCCTTATCTCAAGTTAGGTCCTAGTTATAGGTAGACCTTTGTCTTCAGCTAGTGATTCCTCCATCATACAGTGGCTTTCCGGCAATAGAATTTTTTGGATTCAAATACGCTTGTGTTCACTTGAAATTTGGTGTATAGAGGCTTTAATATGTGTAGATCACTTTTAAATAATCAAAAATTGAAAAAAAAAAAAACACAAACAAACTCATGGATTTGTGTTGCCATCGCAGGAAATTTTCAGCACCAATGGTACTCATTCATTCAATGTGTGGGTGTGTCCAAGCGAGCTCTTTATTGCCCGATATCATTGTATAATAGAAGACGCTCACTTCTGTGAATTGCTGCTTAAAATTTCCTATATTTTTCCATGCCCAATCTCCCATTGGTAGTATTTGTGACGCACATTATGTTCCTTTTGCTATTTTGGTCAGTACATAATTGTGAAAAAAAGAAGGGACGCAAAAAAGACAATGAACTTAAATTTTTCCTCAGATCATTTGTTTTTCGCTTTCTTATCTAGTAACATTGTCCGTTTTACTGTGTGCAGGAGGTGTGTAAGAGCATGTGAACCCTCTTTCGGCAACATAGGTTTTTTTGCATGTAGTGATAAGGTCCCCTGGGGGAGAAAGAAAAGGTTATCAAATATGATATGCATTGATATTGCACTCGTATTTCTCTTTCTTGAAGTCATTATCGTATTGTATATCTTATTAGATTTACCCATAAGATATTATGCAAAATTTACCCATCACAAGTTATTTAATCACGATTATTATGTTACATGGCCGTTGGCCGGTTGCTTTTTGGTGGGTTTATTGTTGTAATTACGCCCACGTAGTAGGCATATGGATCTGAATGAGTTGGATAGATTTTTCTCCTACACTGTAATCAGTATTCCATAATCAACACTATAGAACCGTCGAAGCCCATGTTTTTCAGATTACACGCGCGTAACCGGGCGCGCGTAACCGGGCAAACGAAACATGGCCTTTATTAGCTCGGAGCTATTAGGCAATTGAAACATTTTATTCATTTTGAACAATTTATATAATCTGAAATTTCGCGGGAAAAGCTGAACACATGTGGGATAGCCGTTGAAGTGCAAGGTTGAAACATTTATTTTTACAATTTATTATTTTATTTTTATTTATTGATACAACTATGGTATTAAATCACAAAAATGAACATGAAAGCACCATAAATAGCTCAATCTATAAATATATGCACTGCTAAATCCCCGCGTCAATGGACTAACGCCTTAGAAGAATTCGACCATTACTTATTTTTAAAGAAGAAACAAAACAAAAACAGAAAAATTGTACACTCATTGATTCTTTTTTGTGTGGATTATTATTATTGTTGTTGTGAAGGGAAATATAGGGAGAATAGGTGTAGAGGGTTAAGAGCCCCCTATCCTTGTATTTATATCTTTCAATAGTGGGTTGGATACCCAATTGGCCCAATGGGCCTATTCATAACACTTCCCCTTATCCAACCAACATTGAATAAGGGGTGGATTCTTCAGGATCCGAGTTAGGATAACTGCCTTGTTAAATAAAGAACAGTTAATCCATAACTTCCCCTGTTTTAGGGATGTGTCTAGGGGTGGATATTTCAGGATCCAGAGTCAACGAGGTTGCCTCGTCAAAACCTTGGCTACGGAAAACCCAGTGGGAAAAAACCTGTAGCCAAGGGAAAAGAGTACAACTCTACAGTTGACTCCCCCTTATCTGACCAAGCTTCAGGCTTGCAGATTTCCTATGAATCTATACATCAGTCTCCTATGTATCTATGAGTTCATAGTTCTCTCATCCTGACCCAGTTTACATTTACTCACTCTCCTCATCCCAATCCCATATACAAGTTTCTCAAAGATACTAGTAGGCAGGGATTTGGTAAGCAAATCCGCCAAGTTATTACATGATTGGATCTTATGTACCTCAATCTGCTTTTGCTTCTGAAGGTCGTGCGTCCAGAAGAACTTGGGGGAGATATGCTTCGTCTTGTCACCTTTGATGTAGCCGTCATGTAGCTGGGCTATACATGCTGCATTGTCTTCATGGAGTGTAGTGGGTGCAAGAACGCCGGTCGTCAGGCCGGTGGAGGTGAGTATGTGCTGGATCACCGAGCGTAGCCAGAAGCATTCCTTGCTTGCTTCAAAGATCGCTAGTAGCTCTGAGTGTGTGGATGAGACGGTCGTCATGGTCTGCTTCACAGATCTCCAGGATATGGCAGTGCCGCCATATGTGAACATGTATCCGGTCTGAGACTTCTCTGTATGAGGATCGGACCTGTAACCTGCGTCAGCATAACCAACTAAACCAGTTGATGCCCCTTTTCTGTAGAATAGACCTAAGTCTATGGACCCTTGGAGGTAGCGCAGAAGATGCTTAACTCCGGCCCAGTGCCGCTGTGTAGGTGCAGCACTATATCTGGCTAGTAAGTTTACTGCAAACGCTATGTCAGTGCGAGTGCAGTTAGCCAGGTAAAGGAGTGCACCGATAGCACTTTAATAAGGCACTTCGGGGCCTAGTACTTCCTCCCCCTCTTCCAGCGGCCGGAAGGGGTCTTTGTGTACATCCAATGATCTGACGACCATCGGAGTGCTGAGGGGGTGGCACTTATTCATCTGAAACTTTTTCAATAAGTTCGATGTGTAAGTTGACTGGTGTAACAGGATCCCATCTTTAAGATGCCTTATCTGAAGGCCTAAACAGAATTTTGATTTTCCAAGATCTTTCATCTCGAAGGTTTCTGTCAGGCTTCCAGAAATCTTTGCGATCTCTTCAGGAGATCCGATGAGATTTAAGTCGTCTACATAGACGGCTATAATTACAAATCATGTTGCCTTTGCTCTTATAAAGATGCAAGGACAGACTGGGTCGTTTTTAAATCCTTGCTGTGCAAGGAAGTCGCTCAGTCTGTTATACAACATCCTTCCAGATTGTTTTAGACCATATAATGATCTTTGCAGTTTCACTAAGTAGATGTCACGTTCTCTCTCTTTTAGTGCTGCAGGCAAAGAATAACCGTCAGGCAATCTCATATAGATGTCTCGGTCTAGGTTGCCATATAGGTATGCAGTAACCACGTCCATGAGTTGCATATCTAAACCCTCTTGTGCTGTTAAGCTAATGAGGAATCGGAAGGTGATCGCGTCCATGACCGAGGAGTATGTGGCTTCAAAATCCACCCCAGGACGTTGGGTAAAACCCTGCGCTACAAGCCTTGCTTTGTAGCGTACGATCTCATTCTGTTCGTTTCGTTTTCTAACAAATACCCATTTATAACCCACAGGTTTTACACCTTTTGGTGTCTGGACTATTGGTCCGAAGACCTTGCGTTTGGTGAGTGAATCCAACTCCACTCCTATTGTCGCTTTCCACTTTGGCCAATCATCTCTGCTTTGACATTCTGTCAGAGAGCGTGGTTCAATATCATCGTCGCAGTACGCGACGTTGATGGCAATATTACACGCAAATGTGTCATCTATTGTTGTGCTTTTTCTGTCCCAATACTCCCCAGTTCGTATATAGTGTATCGATACTTCATTTTCTCCCGGGTTTTCCTCTTCTCGAGAGTTTGGGAGAGATGGGGTAGCAGGGCTTAAATTAGCATCCTGTGGTGGTATTTGTTTACCATTGCCAAGGGTCCTACTCTTTCGAGGGACTTGGTCCTTGGATCCCGGTGGTCGTCCTCTCTTTTTGAGAGGTCCAACCATTTCTGCTGCAGGCGGATTGCATCCATTTTGCGGTATGTCAATCCTAGCTGGAGTGTTAGCAGCAGGGACGTGTGATTTGACAATCTTCTGGTTGTCAGTAAATTTGTCCGGCAAGAGATGGACAATGTTTTGGATGTGGAGAATCTTCAGGACCTCCTCCTCACACTGGCTTGTTGGCGGATCAAAGTGACATAAAGTTTTTGTATCCCAAGTGATACTTTCTGAAGCTTCGGGCTTCTTTGTCTGTGAGCCTAGTCTTGGGAACGATGTTTCATCGAATTCACAGTCTTCTAGACGTGCCTTAAAGACGTCCCCCGTAAGGGGTTCTAGGAATCTAATTATGGAGGGGGTGTCAAACCCAACATAAATGCCTAGGCGACGTTGTGGACCCATCTTTGTCCTTTGTGGTGGTGCTATGGGGACGTATACTGCACAACCAAATATTCTCAAATGTGAGACAATTGGTGGGGCTCCAAGTGCTAGTTGCATTGGAGAAGATGACTGACCTCCAGAAGGTCTTAATTTTATTACAGATGCAGCATGCAAAATTGCATGACCCCACGCATTCACTGGCATCTGGGATTGAAGTAATAATGGACGAGCGATCCATTGCAGTCTCTTAATTAGAGATTCTGCTAACCCATTTTGGGTGTGAACATGCGCTACAGGATGTTCGACTTCAATTCCCTGAGCTTGACAATAGTCTAGAAAGACTTGTGACGTAAACTCCCCCGCATTGTCCAGACGAAGTTTCTTTATCTGGTAGTCGGGGAAGTGGGCCCGTAACTTGATTATCTGAGCTAAAAGCTTAGATAGTGCTAGGTTACGGGTGGACAGTAGGCACACATGTGACCACTTAGTAGATGCGTCTATCAGGACCATAAAGTACCTGAACGGACCACTTGATGGGTGAATCGGCCCACAAATGTCTCCGTGGATTCTTTCCAGAAAACTGGGGGACTCCACATACACTTTCAGTGGAGAGGGTCTCGTGATCAGTTTACCCTTGTAACGGACATGGGAATTTGCCTTTTTGAAGAATCTTCAGGTTCTTCAGGTCAATGCCCCTGGAGTTCTTTATGATGCGGTACATCATAACAGAACCAGGGTGTCCCAGTCGACTGTGACAGAGTTGGAATTCTGGTGTTTGGGGGCACTGCAGGTGCTCCACCATGGATGTTTCTGGAGTTTGTATACTTGTTTGGTAGAGTCCCGAGGGGAGTCCCTTGAAACGTTCCACAATGGTTTTTGAACCATTTGTAAGAGTCGTTACAAGCAAGTATTCCCTTTTATCTTCCTCGACCGTCTCTAAGTGATATCCGTTTAAACGGATGTCTTTGAAGCTTAAGAGGTTTCGGATGGATTTAGGGGAGTATAACGCATTTTTAAGTGTTATTTGTGTGTTGCCGGGGAGCAATATAATTGCTTCCCCTGATCCTTCGATTATGTTTGCTGGTCCTGAGATTGTTCTCAGTGGGCCAGAATAGCTACTTACGCTCGTGAAGTAGTCTATGTTTTGAAGGATCGAGTGTGTCGATGCACTGTCCACTAGGCAGATAAGTTCCATATCTAAAAAGGGGAAAGACATTCAAGCAATAAATGAAGAGAAAAGATCTACTTTCATAAAGATAAATGCTTAAAATATTGTTTTGACATGGAAATAAAACTAGATACGATGCATAAAAATAGAAGATACATTGCTAGTGCATAGAAGTGGTCCAGATCTAGAGAGTGTCATCTCCCATGAAGTCTTCAGGAGTCCATGAGGTCTCTGCCAACGCTGCGCTCTCAATCAGGTTTGTCTCAGCTCGAGGCTTGAGGCTTGCCTGGTAGAGGTCCTGGAGGTGTTTTGCTGTGCGGCAGATTCTGGACCAGTGGCCCGTCATCCCGCATTTAGAGCACTTGTCCTCCCAGTCTTTCTTGGGAGTGCCACCTTTGTTGGGAATCCTCTTCTGCTTCTTGTCCACGAACTTCTGGTTCTGAGGAGGAGCTGGGGGAGTGGCCTTCTTCCGTTGCTTCTGTTCTTTCCATTTCTGGAATTTTGCCTTTTTGTCCGTCTTCTTCTTCAGGGAAGACTGGAAGTGAGCCTCTGCAGGAGGTGGCAATGGAGCGGAGCCAGGAGGGCGCAGGTTGTGGGTGGCAACCAACAGGTCTCTGTTCTGTTCAGCCATAAGCAGGCATGAAAGCAGGTCAGAGTACTTTGTGAACTTTCTCTCTCTATATTGTTGCATAAGGATCATGTCCTTTTCGTGGAAAGTCGTAAACGTCTTTTCCAGCAACATCTTCTCCGTCACTGGTTCACCACACAACTTCAGGCGTGAGGTGATGCGGAAGAGAGCTGAGTTGTACTCCGCTACGGATTTGAAATCCTGTATGCGGAGGTGAGTCTACTCGTACTGTGCACGGGGAAGTATGACATCCCTCTGATGTCTGTACCTCTCCTCGAGTGCATCCCACAGCTCGTAAGGGTCCTCTACAGTGAGGTACTCGTCCTTTAAGGTCGAGTCTAAGTGTTTCTTGATATATATAATGGCTTTCGTCTTTAATATATCGGAAACTTCCTCTATATGAGGTGCTTCCACTGAAGCCTCCTTGTTAGCTGGGGCAGTACTTGTTGTTGCCTTTTCAGTCTGTGTGAGACTGAAACCATGAGAGCGC
The DNA here is from genome assembly GCA_030789695.1 of Scilla litardierei. Taxonomy (NCBI): domain Eukaryota; kingdom Viridiplantae; phylum Streptophyta; class Magnoliopsida; order Asparagales; family Asparagaceae; genus Scilla; species Scilla litardierei. The sequence goes on from CM061141.1 coordinate 30,787,190, forward strand.
AGATGGAACTTCAGGTCCAACTGTCAACTCAGGTAGTTTGACCCATCGGCCTTCAGGACCGAGAAGTCGACATTTGCGAGTCTGGCCATTTAATAATCTAGCAATGTAAAGAAAAACAACATGTATCATTAAGACTGAATAAAACAGACATCCACGCATGTAATGTAAACATTTTCATAGCATGAATTTAATTAATGTGATTTTAACATACATGCTTTTTTTCAGATATTGTGAATAATTAATGAATAAAGATTCACGCATGCTGTTAAGAGATTTCATTGTGACATTAAAACATGGTATTTAAGCTAATTAACAACCACACAGTTAATGCATAAACAATGAAACAGAAAAATGACTTAGGACTATGGGGATCAGCCAGCCGACACCGAAAAATAAAAAGAAGTCCAGTCCGAAGTTACATCAAAAATAAAATGCATGAAAATTAAAGTACAACTCGGGAACTTCAGAGAGAAGCCCCTATCTTCATTGAGCGAACGCCTTCAGCTTCTTTTTTGGTGTCCTTCGGTCTTCTTTTTACATTTTCATCCTCACATACAAAATTTCTCTCAAAAAAAAAGAAAAATTGCAGGAATTTTAAAACGGTATCGGAAACCTGTCTGATCCCTAAAAACATAGCCTAAAATTGCACATCCACGCAGATAATATATTCGAGACATACAACCACGCAGATAATCTCAAAAAAAACACAGGCATTTAAAATAATTTAAATTTGTGTGCGACGTGCAAAAACTCTTTTTTTTGAAAAACTTTTTGCCTTTTGATCCATATTTTAATGTTTTTATTTTACCGCTTTAAACCCGTTCAAAATTTCTTTTAATTATTTTGGGCTTTTTAGGGCCAAAAATAAAAGAAATATAATTTATGTGAATGGGCTAATTTTCTGGCCTTTTGGGCCATGAAAACAACCCATTAGGGTTAATAATGGGCCTCCCCCGAAAAATAGCCCGTTAGGGTTAGGGTTTCAGGAAACCCTAGGGGGCCCGCGGCGTGTCGCCGCGACGGCTGGCCGCGTAGGACGCAGCCGCCGTGGCGGGCCGCGGCCTGAGGCCGCGGCGTGCGTTTTCCGCCGGCGGCGCTAGAGGCGCGCCGCCGTTCCGCCCTACGGGCGTGCGGATTTTTTTTTGGATCAAAGGCGGGGGGTAAAAAACGGATTTTTCAACTATTTTGATCGCTAAAAAACAAGTTTTTATTGTTTTAGGCATGCAGATCTATTAAAAAAATTGAATTTCACCGTGTTTATAAACTTTTTGATCCTAAAACATGCAGATCTAATGAGAAAAGCAAGTTTAGATCTAAAAAGTTTGGATTTTTACCTCTAGATTCGACGAGGAATCTAGGCGACGGTCGGTGAAGGATGCCCTTTTCGCTCCACGTTGAGAAGATTACGAGCTTCTTGAATCTGAGCGATTGATGGATCTCCTTCCCCGCGAGCCGCCGTCTCCTCCAACGAGCGTGATCGTGCTGATAACGTGTTGTGAAGGGAAATATAGGGAGAATAGGTGTAGAGGGTTAAGAGCCCCCTACCCTTGTATTTATAGCTTTCAATAGTGGGTTGGATACCCAATTGGCCCAATGGGCCTATTCATAACAATTGTTATTATTATTAGAAAATCAGAAAACTGAATGGTCTACAAATTTTGAGGATAAGGTTTGAACACATCCACACTAGGCTACTTTTTGGTGCGTATTGTATTTACTAATTCTAGAAGAATTTAGAAAAACAACCAGATAATTTGAAAATGTAACCGATAAGATTATTTGTCAATGAAAAGCTTATATCTTATCCTTAAAATCCTCGATACCAATATGCGGTGTCCAACCCGAACTCGGTAAAACGACGGATATCTAAATCTCAGGGCACACACCCGAAATTCCCGCCCAAAATCGTATCCGATCAGCTTACGTGGCCGCTCCGTCACGTGTCGTAATTCCTCCGAAATTATATCCACAACTTAATCCATTTAAAATTATTACTCGCCGGTCACAATTCTCATCGTCTTTCTCCTGACGAGGAGATTTCATTGTTGGAATCAAAAACGAAAACAAAATCCATCCCGTTTTCTCTCTGTTTTCATGTCGTCAGACCGAACGATCGACAGATCGACCTAGGGTTTCCGGTGAAAAAATCCCTTCCATTTTGGCTCGATTGCTGTGATCGGCAATGGGAGAGATCTACACGGACTTGATTGATTTCATGAAGAAGCCGGCGGTTGTCGAAACCATATTCGACCTCTTGCTCTGCACGGTCCCGATCTGGGTCGCCGTCATGATTGGGCTCGTGATCGGGTGGTCGTGGCGGCCGAGATGTACCGGTCTGGTCTTCTTGGGGTTGAGGAGCAAGTTCCGGTTCATTTGGACCGTCCCCCCGGGGCTCGGCGCTCGGAGGCTCTGGTTCGCTTTCACGGCTTTGTCGGCGTTCTCGGTTTGTCGGAGGCTTTGTTCTGATTTTAGGAGGAAGGAGCCGGCGGCGGTTGCGAACGAGACGGAGTCGAGCGGGGTGGGGGTTCGGAGTTCGAGCTCGAGCTCGCTAGAAGAGATTTGTTCGAGTTTCAGGTGAAGCTTAATTTTTATGATTTAAGATGGTGAATTTTTGTGTTTTTATACTAGTTTTGGTGTTTAGTTGATCTTTGTTTTTTAGAGGCATAATGCGTTGATACCTAAGAAAAATCTTGAATTTTTAAATTAAGTTTTCTCTTGAATGAAACGATGGGGTTAAACCGTCAGAAGGAAGAAGCTTGGATTTTTTTAAAAAAAATTAGAATTATCAATTCCAGATTAGATGACTGGACAGTACTAATATTTCAATTCCAAAAAAATTAGAATTTGTGCTCATTGTGTAGTCTGTAGAAGTGTCCATTTTCATCCATTATTAAAATACTAAAACAATGAACAAAAACAAAAATTCACGAAATATTTTTTAGAGATCATTAGAAAGCTTTTTTTTTTGTTGGTAAATTGCTGTGTAGAGGTGTAATGTAAATAGTCAGATTTATTTTAGTTTTGGTACATATTGGACCTTGCGTCAAGCTAGATGGGGGTAAAAGCATGTCTTCTATTTGTGCTGCTAGAACTCTGACTTTAAAAGTTTGGTTGTCGTTTAAATTTTTTTCTGAAGTAAGAGTTTTTCTTATGTTCTTGTTGCATTTGTATAGTTTAAGAGTTTTTCTTATGTTCTTGTTGCATTTGTATAGTTGCAAAGTTTAATATTAAAATCCTAGAATTATAATTTGTTTTGAAACACAGCAAGAACTAAGCAAATAACTTGCTTATAAAAGAAAAGATGTCACTTATTTTTCCAGAAACTCTACACGTACTGGTTGCTTGGGCTACCCATCCTTTTTATGTACTTGTCAACTGAAGCTGCCAGGATAGAACATCAAGATTAATCTTTGGCTGGCTATCAATGACCGCCTTCTCAGCGCAGATGTCATCCAGAGATGCCACATTGCGCCATGCTTTCAGTGCCGTTTCTGCCAAGCCCACCCTAAACCGACCTCACCTCTCCTCAAATGCGATTATATCAGTACTCTTTCAAAGTATTTCATGCTCCTCTTTTACATACCTTGATGTCCACTTACCCACCTTTTGCTCTGCATCACTTGGCACTGACGGGTTGATTCCAGCAGAATAGCAACCTCTTGGGACTCCACGGTGGGTGTGATTGTTTGGTCGTTGGGGTATGAATGGAATACTTATCTTTTAGAGCTCAAGCACCAACCGGTTAATGCTCTCATTCATAAGGGTTCTTTCTTCTTAAACCTTTGGTTCTCACTAGCTTTCTCTCTTCTCTGTAAGCTTCTTTCCTTTCTTCTTTCCTGCCCACTTGCCCATCTTGGTTATCTGGTGAGCTCCAATCGTACCTTTGGTGTTGGGGGTGTGATCGTTTTCTGCTGTTCAACCTTTCTCTTCATGCTACCTTCGCCAGGTCCGAAGGATCCTGGCCATTTCCCTTGGGGTTGGGGGGGGGGGGGGGGGGGGGTGGGGTCCTAGAAAGAACCAAAGAGATATTGATACTTGATGCTCAGACTCACATAACGAAGATACTAGTCGAAGTAATGCTTAATAAATGCAATGCTAAATATATGTAATTTGCAAACTATGGTACTAAGAAGAAGTCTCCCCCTTTTAGTGAAAGTGGTTCGCTGGGTATTACAATTAACTGATCAATTCCTGGATTATTATACATGCTATCTTTCTTATTATAAAAAAGGAATAAGAAAAAAAAGAGAAGAAAATATCTACCTAAATTTGGATCCTAGTCTGTTTGTGGATAAATTCTTTTTTTTAGAGAATCTGACAACAGAAGGAACTACAATTTTTAAAGGTACGATTTGAACACTTCCATACAATGATATTTTTTGTTCTGGATGTCTTTACTAATTCTAGCAGAATTTAGCAAAAAGAACCATATATTTTGATAATGCAACAGATTAGATTATTTGTTAGCATCTGCGAATAAAAAGTTAATCAGAAATTATTAATTGCCGATTGAATGAAGTACTGGATGATAATGATATTTCAATCCCAGAAAGTTTGGAATGTTTGCTCATTCTGTAGTTTGTAGGAGTGCCCATTTTCATGTACTATTAAAATGCTAAAAACTGGACTAAAACAAATATTGATGAAATATATGTTAGAGTTTATTGGGAACATTTTTTATTTTCATTTTGCTGTGTAAAGGTGTAAATGGTTCAGTCAGATATATTATAGTTTTGGTACAGCTTTGAGCTTGCTTCAAGCGGGATGGGGTTAAAACTAAAATCATAGGTCTTTGTGCTGCTAGAACTCATCCTTTTCATTTTGTTTTGTCTTTTATAAGTTTTTCTGATATAAAAAATTTCAGTACATGTTGAATTTTCATAGTTTCAAAATTTAATCTTGAAATTCAAGAATTATAATGTATGTTAAACACAACAAGAACAAAATGTATAGCTAGCTTACATATTGGTTGCTTGGGCTACCCGTCTTTTTTTGGCACTTGACAACCGAAGCTGCCAGGATAGAAATAATCTCGTGAATGTTGAGCTCCATCCAATATTGGGGACAATACTTGAAGGTGGTACCTGGAGAAGAACTGGTATGATTATCCAAGCACATCCAACTTTGTTCAGGTGTTTTAACTCGTGGTAAGGTAGAATAGACCGAAATGGCACTGGGATATGTAATAGAGATCGCCCTCAGTAAATTGACAATGCATTTTTCTTCCACAAAAGCAAGATGATCTAACGTTGATCTAATTTTGAAGGTAATGATCCAAAAATCATCTGCCAACTATGAATAGCCATTAAATTTAGCTTAGAATATGCATTAATCCCATTAGAAAGCAAGTTGGCAACATCATCACCTATGAGGACCTGAAATTGGTATAGTTTTGATGGTAAGTGGTGTTAAAACACCCATCACAAATGACGGCTATACATAATGGGAGAATCCAATTGGAAAGTGTGTTGTTAATCCCAACATCTCTGTTTAATTTGATCCACAATGAATTTCTTAAATATTTAGTGCAACATTTTTTCTAATTTCTATTAGGGTGGAAAGTTGCTTTCCCTTTTGATTTCAAACCAGGTAGGAACACATACTTGACTATATCTTCTGTAGTGAATAATGAGTCTGAACTAGCTTGACTTCAAGGATTGTGATACAGGTTAGGAAGAGGATTGAGGAGTTTTGATGTGTCGAAAGTTTTTGGCCAACCTACTAACTAAGAGAGGCACAGAGCCACAATTAAGTGGTTTGCATAGTGGAACAGTTGAAAAGTCAAGTTCTGTACGTGATCTTGCTCCATACACAATGTTATCATGATAATATTGGTTGTCTTTTTTGATGAGAAATTTGTTAGCATTGGCTCTGCCAACGGTGTTGTTGATGTTTCCGAATTTTATAATGACAAAAGCTAAATTTTTCTTATAAGTGAAAGTATCACAAATGTTATGCAATAGCTTTCCTTGCGAAGTTGTTATTGTTGCCATTGAGCATTGAGCTTGAAATATGTTTGAGTTTGACTAAAGGTGAACTAACGTGGTAGTTTTGAACTAGGAATAGTTGGTTGAGTTGGGAGCATCAAATTCTTGGGTGGAAGTGGGGCGTCATGGATGATATGAGGGGCCTTACATTTGTTTTATTGGAAATGTTAAGCAGATCTGAAATGCTTAAAGATTAGCTGTACGATTATGGAGGTGGCATGGAATTAAACGATGACGCACGAGAAAGGTGTACAGTTGATCAACTTTTATTATAGAGCAAAAACCTAGGAGTTAAAAGCTGGTAATGGAGGGAAGGGAACTGATACAGATTGGTATATAGAAGATGCTAGAAGTTACCTGTCGAGAACCTTAGCAGTGCCATGCATGGAGCTTGTTCCATTAAAGAAAAAAACTTTGATTTTACCTTTTTTACTTAAAACCCCATTAAAGTCCTAACCTGTACTTTCATAGTTTTAGGGCAGAAGTATCTCTATTGTCAATTCCTTACCCCTTCTTTGGCACATCCTTGTTGCTGATTGCATCTTGAATACCAATTAAAAGAGAAAATACTACCGCTTTGTGTGGAGTCAAGAATTTTATGAATGATGGGAGGTTGACTTATATATATCAAAAGAAACTCTTTAAAGAAAACGGAAGTAGGAAAGACTTTATAGTGTTACATAAATCCTGTTACGGCCTTAATAATGAAGCTGCATACTTCATAAATATTGAATTTATATTTCTACCATTCCTAGAGCAGGATTTGATACGTTGAAATAGAATTTTTTTAAGTAAAACTGATCTTAGGGTCAACGTGAATTGTGAAAATCACAGTAGGTGGATAAGAAGAATTTAATTATTTGAACCAAGTAATATGCATTCTGAAGTAATGGAAAATTGATAAATTGCCATGCTGATTTCCAACACTCAATTTTTTTTCTAAGATCAAATTGTTATATCTAGTTGACACATTTCTAGATTAAGAACACATGAAATTTCCATTTAGTTTACAACCTATAGTTCACACCGATTAATAGTTATAGTTTATTGAATTTTCATTCTAGGATATATTCATCGATTCTGTGCCGGAAGCTTTTATCCTTTATCTGTGATTGCATTATATTGTGTCAACTTTTTTAAGCCAGATGAAATTGATTGAACATCCCCTGTGATCTTTGTGATTTTTTTGAGCACTTCCTGCGTATAAGTGCTTATAATTCATCAGTAGAATCTTAGTTTGTGTGTACATTTGGTAGATTATTTGAAGTAATTAGACTTACAATTATGCTTATGGTTGTCATGAGTGATTGTTGTAACACCACCACCCCCCCAAAAAAAAAAAAAAAAAAAATTATTTGTAAGAAACGACCATTCTGTTGGAGAACAGTTTGCCGTGGACATTAAACTTTTCATGGAAAAATCATATTCTCCCTTTTTAAATTGTTATTAATAATCTTATTCGACTTCATTTTGAACAAGAAACCACTTGATCCTACCCCCACATAGGAGATGGTTTGGTTTTTTTATTGTAGTTAAATGGAGGATGCTATCATTCTCATAGTGGTCACTACTCATGGCTCTCCTTTTTACAGTGAGTAATTTAAAATAGAGGAGCTAATCTATAAAAATAACATTTATTCACAAAATTTACCGGCTTTAACAGTGGAACCCTTGAACGAGACACTGATATTGTCACAGAGAAAGATTTAGAACATCTGCTGCATCTTCTGAATGGCAAAAGCGGAGAACTTGCTTGGCAACATCAGATGGAACGGACCACATCAAACATGACCTACCAAGCTTGGCGCCTTGAACCTGAGGTAATTGTCCATTCTGACATTTGGAATCAATGTTGAAGGGTATCTCTTGCTGCAAATTTACAATCCGTTTTAAGGGCACTTTTTTATTTTACTTATTCGTGCTTTCAATTTTCCATCTATTGGAATGGAATACTTCTTCACATCTTGTTTGCATAAACAATGTTGAATCCTACTTTGCCTTCATTCAATAGCATAAGTTGTATCGTCTCTCGTTTGTCTTTCTGGTTTCCAAGTACTTATTCTTCTAGAAAGGATTGCTTGGTACTCACTTTGGTGTTTTATATAAAGCAATTAATATAAAATTTTGGTGTTTGACTTGGCTGGGGGTTTCTTTCCCTTTATGCATACCATTGTTGTCATATTGTTAAGGTTCTGGTTTCTTATTCTCCAGGCGGGCCCAATCGTTTATCGCAGTAGAACTGTTTTTGAGGATGCAACTCCAGAGTTGGTTAGAGATTTCTTCTGGGACGATGAATTTCGGTGTAAATGGGATAACATGCTTGCATACTACAAGATTTTGGAGGAATTCCCTCAGAATGGTACCATGATTGTTCACTGGATAAAAAAGGTTTGTAAAATGTTAACAAAGTTAGCAATGATTTTCCAAAATATGTTTACCTGGATTTATTTTCTATTTTCAGTTTCCCTTCTTCTGTAGCGATCGGGAATACATAATTGGGCGACGTATATGGGAGTCGGGAAGGACCTATTATTGTGTGACTAAGGTATCAGATGACACATTTATTATTTTTTTGGATGCGTCATTTCATCTTACTATATAACATATTTACTTTCTTCTGGATCATTGCATTGTTCCTAGACTTTTATATTTAGACTAACAATGTCTTAAAAGTATGCGATCACACAATTGTGCATATATGTGTTACAAATCATTGTTTGTCATATAAAAATGACAAACCAAAAGATAAATAACATAAAATCAGTGAAATGCTGAAAATTTGCTGCATGAAAAGTTGACGAGTTAACTCTTGGGAAATTTTTTTACTAACATATATGATTCATGAGCAAATATTATTAATTATATCTTACTTGAGAGGCAACCATGCCTAGTAATTGTGTTCTTTCAGCAGCTTCAATGTTATGTGGACACTAGACATGGGTGTCAAGTGTCATGTGACCTATCCGAAATCTGACATGTGATCATTTAATATTTTATTGAGGCATATGTGAAATATAATTGTTTTTTTGTGAACACAAACACATATATACATAGATGTGTATACGTATAAATATGTATTCACAAACATTTACAGTTACATATTTAATGAGTAATATGCTTAGGTGGGTTGTCTGCGATTCTATAATATGGTTAGACATTTGTTAGACACATTATAGATTTGATTTGATACGAAAGTGGCATGGTTGCACTTGAAGCATAATATTATCCAAATTTTGTAAATTTGTGGTGTGAAGTACTCAGGAAATATCATCGACTGTGAAGATTCCAACAAGTCAAGTGTCAGGATAATTCTGGTTTTACGCATGTTTACTGTCTCTTACGTTCTAAACATTTCTAATTTATTACAAAGGGTTTTAAGACATACCCCAAACTTCCATTTTCCAAAATTTACGCACCAAATCTTCATGGAATTTACCTTCCAAATTGTCTCAAGTTACCATCATTGTTATTTCCTGTTTGGTTTTGCACGGTTTTAGAAATTGCCTCCATGTTTTTCTCCACGAATCAGTTGATACTGTTTTGGCTATGGAGAATGGTGGAGTTGAGGGCGGGGAGGATCGTTGCAGTCCGTAAGGATCGTGAAAGGATGGTGGAATTGAGGGCAGTCATAGAGGATGGTGAAATGTTATCTTTACTATTATAGTGCCAACTCTGACCCTCCAACCCCAATTGAATTGGGATTTCAATTTAGAGATCCTGGATAACATAACAGTTTTTGTTTATTTTTAAAAAGCAAAATGATTTTACAATTCAATTCAATTTTAATGGCATTGTACACATTAAATGCACACTTGATAATTCTCAATTTTCAAGGATATGTCTTCATTATATAGCTAATACATGATAAATGAAATACTTTTTAAAAGTAAATTTTAATAATTTAAAATGCTGAGCTACACCATTGTGTAAATTGTCCTGTTCTACATGTGCATTTTGCACGTGCCAAGAAATCTTGTTTATATAAATATACACCTCACAATACGTATAAATATAATTTCAGTATGGCACAATTCTCTTTTTAATATTTTTTGCATCTAATTAATCTTTAAACATCTGACTTTTATGCCCAAGTAATTTTTTTATTGGCATTATGATAATCACCCATAAATCTTATACAAATAAAACACATCTTATTTTCAAATTTATTGCTTCTATTAAATTCCCAAGTCAAGTAATGTTATTATTATTGGGATTATGATAATCTGACACAGAAATCATTCATGCGTTCAACATATTCCAAGGTGGGAAGTTTTACTGGCTGCAAGATATCTTGCCACAGTTTGACGGTCAAGATTTGGTTGGTCTCGTCCAAAATTGGCCAAATATACCCACAGTGTAATAATTAGTGGCAAGCATTAGAAGTTCTTGAACAATGCACAATCCTATACATGTTTTTATTTTCATGAGATCCCCAAAATTTGGAGAGGAAAACTTCAGTCATAGGAACATTTATCTTTTTCACTTGAGGGTTATGGATTAGGGGAGCAAGTCACCATACAATGCAAGAACTATCTCAGTCAAGTTTCTTTCAATAAAAGAATGTTGTCTGAACTTTGGGGAGGTGGATCTCGGTCAATTACCTTGTGGTGTAGTTGGCTGGACGATGGTTGACTAGCCATGCTGGCATGACACTGTGCTCACAAAAATATTATGTGTGGTAGGACCTCCTTTTTAGAAGCAGCAGCAAGATTAGAGGGGCCAGAAGCCGCAAGTTCAGGGCCACTGCACTTAAGTTAACCATATGCCGAGGTGTTTGATAGAATTTAGCTGTTTTTGGAATTGCCCCCTTTGTCCTTTCCAGGATGGTCAGATGTGGGGCAGATGTGCCGAATTCTAGAAAGTTTGGCTGCATGAAGTTATTTGAGCCACTCTACATGGCTTTATCAGGATCATTATGTTGTTGACAAACTGACCTGACTTCTAGACTGTGCCATGAATTCAAAACTGTCTTGGATTGAGCATTTAAGGGTTCCCATGTTCTTAGAACTGGGGCACCATCATTTGTCTCCCGCTTTTGAGTCATGCTTTGGTTAAAGAACTAATCTGAATGCTTCCCAGTCTGATTTCCAGACCATCAAGTCAGATATGTCGAAATGTCAGAACCAAGCAGCTGTAATATATCTGGCTGCATACCAGCTTTTCCAATCAACAACATAACCCTTCAGCTTTGGTAGGTTTCCAAAGGATTAGCACTGTGGGTTGTTCCCATGGGAATTTCGAAATTTAAGCAACATGTCTCATAAGTTCCAGCCATAAGCTATTAATTTGACTGCTTTGCTGACTGTGGCATCATCAAATTAGTTAGGCTTGAGTGGCATACTCCTGGTCAGATGCTGATCTTGCTTTGGATTTTGAATTGAAAAGTCTGCTCGATCTGATGTATCAAGCTTCAAGAAGGACAACTCTTTATTTAACTAAATTTTTTCTTCGTAGCATTCCATTTGCATGCCCAGTTGCCCACCCAAAAGACACAAAAATAAATCTCCAGCGGAAATGTCACACCCTTCTTTCTAGTTCATCAATCAACAATTTCCTACTAATCTCTGATACATAAGTCAACTAACCACATTGGCTTTTGGTAAAAGGCGCCTTTATGTAGAAAGTGGCACGCCTTAGGAAACCTTGTACATTAATGGTTATGTAGGCTTTTGCCAAAAATGCACAGCAGTCTCTTTGTCCCTACTGATGTAGGTAAATGTGCACACAGTTCCGGAATGATGTCCATGTTCCATTATGGGATGCCATCACTCCGCTACATTGAGCCCTCTAGTTTGCACCAGATAGCTTCATCAGAATTGGTGCATTTTGGGAGCTGATTGAGCCTGGCTCCTCGATTGGCAAAACTCACAGCCTATCTTTGGCTGAGCACATTATGGTTCTAGCAGACCCTTCTCACTGAGATGTATACCTAGTCTTGTCAATAATATATATATATGAATGTTCCATCTCTTTCCTGCCCTGCAAGTTCATCTGGTGTTATAAGTAGAGGCCGAATAAAGTTTCAATATCACCATCAATCACATCTCCACTGCTGGAAATGGCTTCCATGATCACAGCGTAAAGCATGTCTTCTTATGTTCCACCTTCATTGATTATGGTTCTCCACACAGATGAAATATTTAGTTCAGAAAAAGCATGCTCCAATTACTTGGTTGGTGGATGCGAAATTGTTTCAGGGCGTATACCCCTCAAGCTCTAGTTTTAGGTAGGCTGGCCTGGGATGAGCACGAGGCTCCAACAACTTTAGTTTGATTGTGCCATACTGAAAATGTCAATGGTGCTAACGATTGGGTTCCTTTTGTAAAAGAATTGTGCCAAGTCCTGCGGCATATATTACTATACTAGGTAACTAATGATGGGCATGTGTGTAGTAATCTTGTTCAGCGTTTCTATTTTACTAATTAAACCCCATGCGTAAGATTGTATCTATCTTTACCAAATTGGCTTGTTTTAGGTCTTAATCGTGAGAAATGGGTTCATATATCTGCCCAAAGAATGCGAGTTATGTGTCTCAGCTGGTAAAATGATGTTGTTTATATTACATTTAATGTACTTTGAATTGTACATATGATTACATTCCTATGGATGATGGGTTTGCCATCTGCAGGGAGTACCATATCCATCAATACCCAAGAATGAAAAGCCAAGGCGCGTTGAACTGTATTTTTCTAGCTGGCGCATCAGGGCTGGTAAGTCCTCGCTTTCCTAATTATGTCGTCGAGTTCTTTGCCGGCCATGATTCATCTTCTCTTTAACACCTATCGGAAATAGAAACAAACAATGCAGAATTAATCATGGCAATCAAATCCTGTCACTAACCGTGTGATGTTAGCCTTACCTCAATAAATCACAGATTTGATTTTCGCTGGAAGCTTTCCCGATCACAACTTCTCAAAATTAACTTTTTACTTGAATATTTTCCCCCCACACTCAGCAGCCTCCCCTTTGTGTGATTTATTCGTTCCTCCTCCTAGCATTTCTAGCATCGTAGCTTGAGAGAACAAGTGCAAATCATGGCTTCGTACGTCACCTATGACTTGCATTCTTCACCTTCTATTTCCTCGTTTGGCAACACTTGAATCCTAGCGTTTTCATTCGCGTGTACACACTGAGTTAACTGCACCATTCATGACCTCCGTAGTCGGTTGCAATTGGCTTCTGCTCTCCTGTTCGGAAACTGAGGCCACCTATGTGTGAAATAAATTCGCTTAAAAATTAGATGACAACCTTTTTAATTGCTCGGTAATTTCTCCCTCTGGCATTAACTTTGTCGTCAACCCTTCTTTGATTGCAGTGGAATCACGTAAACAAGACGGTCAGCCGTGTGCTTGCGAAGTGAGTCTCATTCACTACGAGGACATGGGCATCCCAAAGGACGTAGCGAAGATGGGCGTCCGCCATGGGATGTGGGGAACCGTAAAAAAGCTGCACTCTGGCATGAGAGCTTACCAGCTCATGGGGAAGGCAACAGATGCCCCCCTGTCCCGCTGCGCGATGATGGCTCACATCACCACGAGCGTATCCATCGACGGTGCTGCCGGCGCCTCAAACGACCCCGACGACTCGGGTTCAGACGGAACGGGTGAGGAGGTGGGTTCCGACCGCAACGCTGAACATCGTCGTCATCATGGGTTTGATTGGAAGTGGGTTGTTATTGGAGGGGTGGTCGTTTTATGTGGGCTTCGGACTGGCCTCGTCGGAAAGGCTCTCGTTTTAGGAGCTGCGAGGAGGCTCCGACGATAGTTATTTTGAGATGCCGAGATTTTATTATTGTAAACCGCACACATGATTTTTTTACAGTGGATCATATTTTCCCCAACACTTCGATTTGTGATCCCTATGGAACTCGTATTGCCACTGTTTTGTTGTTCATTCTTTGGGGTTGGAGTGAGAGAGAGGAATGTAAATGTGAGTAATTTGGTTGGTGTTGAGCGGGTTGGGAGCTAACCCAGCCCAACACCATATACCGAAGGAAGCCTAAGCATTATTAGATTGATACATGGATATGTTAGTTATTAGCTGACGAGTTTGTAAATTGTAACGTTCGTTAAGTTGCATTAAAAATTATTAGACCGACATCTAACCATTTTGCTTAAAGGTAATGATTGATAACTTTTTTAAAGGTTTCTCACCTAACATCTCTATACCGTGGAGTTTCCTAACACCGTTAAATTTTAATTTTGTGGTGTCGATTCTCCCTTCTTTTTCCTTAATTCTCATTTCTCATTTCTCATTTCTCATTTCCCCATTGTTACAGTTGCAGTTGATCTTGCGTGTGCACACGCTCGTCACCTATTGTCCCTATCCGACGTCAATGCCTTTGGTGCCGCCGCCGCCCGATGAGGCCTTAATGGCCATATGCCCATCCTCTCCGTCTTATTTTTCTGATTCTTTCTTGGCAAGGACTATATACACCCCCTGGTTGGAGGATGTAATGACGGGTTGCCAAAAAATGGCAAAAATGAGGAGAGATTGGGTGTTGAATGATTGGCGGTGATATGACTGATAATGTGATTTTTTTTTTGGCCAAAAAAGCTTATATACAACTGGCTGACTGGTGTATATAGCAATTCTTTCTTTCTTTTGATTTTTGTTTTTGTATTTGTTTTTGATATTGTTGTTACATGATTGAGATGAGATGCGATTGATGTAGTTTGCGGATGAAGGTGGAGTTTGTGGATGAAGACGGAGGTTGAATATGGAAGTAACAGATGATGGGAGGAGACGATAGTGGGAGACACAAACAATTTCCCCTGATTTTATTAAATTAATTTTCCTACGTGGTGACGGAGAATATGGATTAACTTTTTGATATTTTTATTATGGGGGTGATTAATTTTTTAATCTTGTTGAATATGTAGATGATTGATTTTTTTTGATCAATTGGTGGCGGGGAATATGTAAATATATATGGAGTGCTTGGTGACGAAGATGGAGTTTTAGTGCTTCTATGTTATTAAATAAAAGAGATGGTTAATAATAATTGGTGAGAGAGAGAGCGATTTGGTAAATATGGATTTAAGACTAAAGGTGTCATTTATGTAATCAAACAATTAAAATTTAACAAGTTACGTGACTTGACGGCACATTATTGTTAAATGACTCAAACTTCAGGAGTAATTTGAGTTAACAACACTGTTATTTTATTAGGGATCAAAGTTTAAGTGCCAAGGATTCGTGACATTATTATTATCAGTTTAACGAAAGGATTTTAGTACATGCATCAACACAACTTCAATTGGGGGACATATCCATCATCCAACTGTTAACATCAAAGAAGCAAAGTTTTACCAAAATTACAAAAAGCTTTAATTATCATGATTCATGAACAGCGAAACAGCAATCGTTGCAATTTTTAAATGTTAGATGAGCATTATGCAAGAATTCCATTTCTTCCGCCTTTCCCCCTTGCTATATATATTTTGGCGATCCCCCTCTCCATCTCTGTTTTTATAAGCTCGAGAACTCGCTCTTTCTATCTCCCTCTCCTTTTTCGAAGCAGTAGCTTCAGCTTCAGCTTCAGCTTCGCTTCTTTAAAAGAACCGAGCCCTTCTCTCGATTCCCCAACCCTAAAAAAATTATCTATATCCTCTCTCTCATGGCGAATCCTCCGCCTGATGGGATGAACGACGACTTCTTCGACCAACTCTTCTCCATGCCGGCCGCCTACGCCGCCTCCGGCGACGGCGGACCCCTCAGCTACGGAGACTCCTCCTCCGCCTCTGCCGCCGGATTTCCCGCCGGAGGCCCCTCGATATTCTCGCTAGGGCTGAGCTTGGACCAGCAGCATCAGCAGCAGGGAGGCGGAGGAGGAGCGCAGCCTAAGGACGCGGACGATGACGGAGGGAAGAGAAATTCATCAGAAGCGGTGAGGAGATTTTTTTTTTCCTTTTTTCTTTACTTCCCTTTTAACACTTTAAAAAGTTGCATTTTAAAAAAAAAAGGATAAACGCCCCGTTGGTTTGTGCGAAATTAACATTGTTGCCATTGTAGGAAAGGGAGCATCCGGTGCAATTAGCGAGCTTGTTCCCGCCGTACGGACACAGCCAAGTTCATCAAATCCGGCCTAACCATCCCCCTCAAGTCCGCCAACTTTATCTTCTTCTTGTTCTAAGAAAGCACCAACGATGATTTTTTTAGGGTTTTAATGAATTATTTATTTGTTTTATTTAGGTTCTCCATGGGCAGGCAAGCGCAATGGCTGTGACTACTCAGCCTCCGGCCCCTCGGCCAAGGGTGCGGGCGAGGAGAGGCCAAGCCACAGATCCTCATAGCATCGCCGAGCGAGTAATTTACCGTTATAACCCCCGCACTCACTAACTAAAACAACCACTATTTTCCCGTCACGGGTTTGCAATCCGAGGATATGATTGTATGAAATGTATTGAATTCTATTTATATAGTTTGATATGTTTATTTATGATACTTGGTGTAATTGTGACACTTTGCTTTTGTTGTGGATGGTGTAGCTGCGGAGAGAGAGGATAGCGGAAAGGATTAGGGCATTGCAGGAGTTGGTCCCAAGCACGAACAAGGTAGCAATTTGTGTCAGGAAGTGTTCTGCACAACACTGAAGAAAAGTCATTTGGATTTTCCCTACTCGTTTATGCGCGTCATGCCTCTAGAAAAATTCTTGAGATAGCAACGAAACTAGCAATTTACTAAGATCGTAGGCCTCGTTTAGAACGTGGAATAGGAAGAGAATAAGAGCATATATGCACTTCTATTCCTCTCATACTTGCCAAACACCATTAAGCTTTGTTGACATAAATTTATGACTCTAATACCACAAATGCCATTATATCCAAAATTTTAGGAATAAGCTTATTCCCAATTTTTTGTTTCTCTTGTTCCACTATTCTTTTTATACCCTAAGAGTATGACCAAACGTGACTAGGTGTAAGATGCAGTGATGACATTTTGTACCCACTTATTATTATGCCTAGGAAGCATAAAATTGTTATACCCAAAAAATCAAGTATATAACTTTATTCAAGATTCCGAACGGGCCTTAATGCCCTGAGAAATGGACCCAATTTAATTAACTAGAATAATGCAGCAAGAGCCTCTAGGCATTGTCCATGTGCATGCTTGCTTTAACAAGTGGTACAAAAGCAATACCTTTCTTTTTGGCCTGTTTCATACGTTTACATATTGCTACCACACTAGAAAGATACAATCATTTTGCAGTTCACTTAGAAAAACAGGTCACAATAAGGGCCATATTCTGCACATTCATTTATGGGAGTGACATGATATTAGTCAGTGACGACGGCTTGGCATTTCACAGCTTGAATGATGTATGTATTTACACATTTGCTTTAGTTTTTGTCTTACGAAATTTCTATGGATTGGTTCCGTTGTAGTTGCAAATAGCGGGATGCATGCTGGTATGCATACTTGTGTATGCACACACATAGTTGTGTATTATTGAATGTACTAGTCATAACCCGTGCACATGGGCATGGTTCATTTAAGATTTTCCACCGAGAAATCTTTGTTCCCAAAAAATTACTTCCACAGTCAAAATTTAAAAGAACAAATTAGCGTAAAAATATTTAGCGGCACGGACGCCTTCGACGCGGAACAACAAATTAGCGTAAAAAAATTTAGCGGGCTCCCCTTCGACGCGGGCGCGAGGCCCAGTCATCATTTTCTATGCTGCACACGCGTGCCCATCCCACTTAATTGGCCCCCACATCAGAGAGATGGAATTAATGTCAAGTTGGTGCACGATGGAGGGTGAGGAATTTAATTAAATGAATGGACATCAGTATATTTATTTAGTAAAATATATCTGCTGCAGGATATTTAATCAAAGATTCAAAAGCTCATCCATCTGCAAAATCAAAATCAAATAGGATTCAAATTTCCGCACACTCAGCTATATCAAATGCATGAAATTAAACGCCCACATTGCTGCAAGTTCCCATACACTCAGCTATATTAAACTCCCACACACACAACGGATTTTTTAATAAATTGTTCTCCCCAAAATACAAAAGTTTCCTCCCAAAACTTTCTACAAAATCTCATATCAACCATTGATTCCTCAAGATTAAATCTCAGCCGTTCTTCTATCAACCCTTTTGTCCTAGTCAACTTGTCCTAGTCAGCCCCAAAATTCAAAAACAGTCAACAAATGTAATATAGATAATTGATGGTACCATGTTGAGAATATCAAACTTTACTTTCTATAGCAATTTCATTTTTTTCTTTTTCATTTTTTATTTCTTGTGATGGTATCTTACTGCTGTTGCCACTATTTTTTTCCTCCTGAAATCATCCCCGTTTTCCATCTCACTTTGAGGAGGTTGATTGATTAACATCACTTTTGAAAAACCAAATTTTCTGTTACAACTAATGATAAAAAGCATATATTTCTGCGAATATTATCAATAACTTCCATTTTCTTGTGCAGACAGATAGAGCACTCATGATTGATGAAATTGTAGATTACGTGAAATTCTTGAGGCTCCAAGTCAAGGTATGGGCATACTAGTCATGTTACTATGTGAAGCTAAAAATCTTGCGCTTGAACTACCATGCATGTAAAATTATTTTGTCCAAGACCAACCCTCAAATCCTAGGCATTAGAAAAAGTATTAATGGTTATGAATTTCTTTATCACCGACAAAATCATAAATGTGAGTGCAACCTTTATCTTCTTTGAATACTGAGGTTAATATCTCCCACTTTCTCCCTTGACAGTGAGAAAAATTCAACTTAGTATGTTGGAGGTGAACATTGAACTTTCTAACAACCTTCTCACCTAGTCACCTCCAAGTTCTTCTTTGCACTATCTTTATGGTATCTATAATATTTAATCGAATCCGTAAAACATGGTTGCCAAGGTGCTAAGCATGGAATATGATTATAGTAGGTGTGTACTGTTTCCTTAATGTGGCTCTGTCTCTGCCCAAAATTGTGAAAAATTAATAAGGAAAGCAGTCATTAAGTTGGTATATGTTTTTCAGTTGAGCCCACAGTCACCTTTGGCCCTTCATGCCTTGTGAATGCGTGTGTTATTACAAAAAAATCTTGTTAGGTTAAAATGGATGGCCACAGCAAAATAGGACATCAATTCCTAATCGTTTACTGGCCAAGTAATACTTGAAACTGATCTTATTTTATTTATAAATCAAGCAAATACATTGCCTAAGTTAATTTCCTCGCCAGTGAAGAGCTGCAATGCTTTGCAGCATTTGCTGTTACTTGTAACAGCCATAACAATTTGTAATGATGGTACAAGTTCCCAATGAATCGCCGAAATTAAAGTAGAGCGATCTTTTTCTTCACATTTCATCATGTTAAAACATAACTACATGGTTCAAGGCCGCTAGTTGCTGCAACATCTTCATTCTATCACTGACCTTTAATGAATTGCTTTATGTGCCAAAAACCCATCTGCACAGGGTGTGCAGATGGAGGCTAGATTAGTAGTATCCTCATTTAGGAAGTTCTTATAACCATCGTAGTTAGATTTTAAAATTCATGACAGGATATGTCTTTGTGAAACTAACCAAATAAATGAAATTATGTTGTTTTGGTTATCTCGTTCATTGCTTGCTTATTTCTTTTAGGTGCATCATACATGTCGATTCTAATTCATCCCGTAAATTACAGGTTCTGAGTATGAGCAGATTAGGTGGGGCTGGTGCTGTTGCACAGCTGGTAGCTGACATCCCCCTTTCATCAGTTGAGGTAATGAATGAAACACAGATCAAATACGAATAGACTGCACACATAGTTTGACTTTTGGATTGATTCGACCCCCACACACGAAAAAACGCATGCATGCACGCATGCACGCGCGCACACAAGTCTCTTCTTTCATTCTCTTATTTCCAATTTTTGATATGTTTTTTTCAATTACTCTTCTTTCATTCTCTTATTTCCAATTTTTTGGTATTTTTTTTCAATTATTCTTTCTTACACTGCATCTTGGATGTTATCGTGCTTTTTGCCACTTTAAACACTTCCTGCTTACTGTTTCTGCTGCTAATGTTACAAGCGTCATCATCCTTATCATTATAGTATGTGTACTAGTAGTGTTTTTGTCACTAATACACAGTTACTATTGCTACTGTTACAGATATATGCCAAACTGTATAATGTTAATAATGCATTGTTTTGGAGCAATCAGTCTATGTATTTGAGTAACTTTTTTACTATGATAATGTATTTGAAAAACATTTGTAGGGGTTTGCCATCCAATTGATTTAGTATTTTGTGCTCCCTTGTCAAACATAACGCTTGCAATTCTAGTGGAAAGCTATTCATCAAGATCCTTTAGTTGTGTGTGAATTGTGGGACTCCTAAGGGTAGACAAAATCAGTCACTTGTGTAGTGTAGTGCCTATTTAGTATGGTAGTAGAGTTAGATTTTTTTTAAAAGATAATGTACGGGATTATCATTGAGTTACATTTTGCCATCCAATTGATTTAGTATATTGTGTTCCATAGTCAAACATAACGCTTGCAATTCTAGTGGAAAGCTATTCATCAAGATCATTTAGTTGTGTGTGAATTGTGGGACTCCTAAGGGTAGACAAAATCAGTCACTTGTGTAGTGCCTATTTAGTATGGTAGTAGAGTTAGATTTTTTTAACAGATAATGTACGGGATTATCATTGAGTTTTTCAAGCTTTTCATGTATCTCGCAGTCATATTTTCCAATTAGAGATTCACAGAAAATGTTTATGGTTGATGACATTGTTAAGAACCTTCCTTTGCTTTGACCTTTTTGTGCCACTGACCCTTTTTGGTAGACCAGAATGTGATCACTCATTGTGTGCTTGTCTAATAACTGAATGCATGTGGTTACCAATGGTGGGCTTTTCCAGACATATTGTCAACCACATGTCAATGTATACTCCTCGAGTAGACAATATCCTTTCGACATAAAAAATTGACCTGGGATTAGCCATTGTATGCCTTGAAAATTTGAGTTAAAACAAAGCCAGTAATCCAGACCACCCACCACATCCAAACATCCACACACCCACCTGCACAGAGACAGCCAACCACATGCACTCTTGCACATAAAAGACAAAGAACAAATGCAATAAAAGATAAAAAGAAGAGAGGAAAAGAAAGAAGGGAAAACAACACATTACACTAAAGCCATTGAAAAAAGGGTCCATTATCTATATTGAGGCAGAAGATCAAACTGGTTCTCGCTTAGTATCAGCATGATGTGTGAGCTGAGCATGAGATGTCTGAAATTGCACGGCTCTTACCTATTGAGTCGGGAGTCTGAATCCTAACGTAGGCCATTCTAGGTATATCACCTTGATTTTGTAAGTGGGAACCTTTATGCAATCGTTTCACGTATTTACTTTCTTTGAAATTATTGAATCACTAGTCAGCCAATCGACTAGCAATCTTAATTCCCTCATGTA
Organism: Scilla litardierei; assembly: GCA_030789695.1. Lineage (NCBI taxonomy): Eukaryota > Viridiplantae > Streptophyta > Magnoliopsida > Asparagales > Asparagaceae > Scilla > Scilla litardierei. The sequence continues at coordinate 30,808,601 of CM061141.1, forward strand.
TCTTATTCTTCATGCTTCTTGACTATTGAAAAGCATGCTTGGCACGAAGATCTCTCTTAGTGCAAGTGTAGACCAAATCTCATTTTCTTTCTGATTCCAACAACATCAGGGGGATGCGAGCGAAGGCACACAGCAGGTGTGGGAGAAGTGGTCTACTGATGGCACGGAGCGGCAAGTGGCAAAGCTCATGGAAGAAGATATTGGTGCAGCAATGCAATTCCTCCAGTCCAAAGCCCTTTGCATCATGCCAATCTCCCTCGCTGCTGCAATCTACAACACACATCCCCCGCCTGAATCTTCTCCAGTCAAGCCCGAGCCTAACACCCCCTCGTAGACACCCAACGTCCATTCCATTCGATCCTCCTATCAACAGGCTGTTCCTCAAGAAAGTTCGATGAAGATCCCATTGTCTAATGATATCAGCTTCTCACTTTACTTTTCCTTTCTTTTGTCAGAGGTGGGAGTAACTGCAAAGCAATGGTAAGAAAATGAATCCACCCATACATTACTCGATGTATGCAAGCTTTTTCGAGTGCTTTTTCGAAAGGGGGAAGGGGTAGGGTTGTAGAAGGCCGTAGCCTGATCTTATGTTGCTTTGTGGGGTCATGTAGTGCACTAACTGATGAGTGGGTTGACCCTTTTTAGTCTAGTGGGTCGTGGGGCCATGTAAAAAGGCATGGATGTGTATAGATGTATCGCATGTTGTCTCTTTCGTCTGAAATGAAAAGAAAGCTCGGAATGGATGATGATGACAGCAATGGCTATGGCGGCAGTAGTGGCGGTGATAGTCGTCGCCTTTATTTATGTTAGTGAGGACACTGGAGGGATTGAGTCAAGAAAAGGTAGGATCGTGAACATAGCTTCCTTGCTAGTGGGTGGGGATTGTGTTTCTGAAACAAATTCGTGCTTGCTTTCTTGTGTTTCCTACGGATCATTATATGGACAAGGACCTGAGCCCAAATGCATGCACCTTTTCCCCTCAAATTTTCTAATGTTATCTCTGTGCTTTGAAGTACCTGAGAAGTTCAAACAACTCGGAAACAATGGCTTTGAGGGGCCAGCAAGGGTTATATAACTAGAGGACATTCATTATTGGTTATTGCCTATTGTTAAAAAGTCTATCATTTGCTTCTTTTTGTGCGTGGAATACTCGACCTCTCACAATAGAGGGAGGGCGAATAACAGTACGCCAATTGGCTCATGTATCCTTTGCTATTTTTGGAACATTGGAACCGTTCATTTTTGATTTCATAACTTAAAACCTTAAAAATACCAATTATCTATACAAAAAGTTAAATTTGTGATATTCACTTGATGTTTGACTGAAGATGTTCATTATATATTTGATGTTTGGGGGGGGGGGGGTTTAGAATATGAAAATGAATTGCATAGAATAGATTTTTTTTGATGAGTCAATGAGAGACGTCCCCGATGCATGTATTCCTCTTGAATATTGGACATCTATATTATAATTGAGGGCAGATTTTGAATTTGTCCTATGTGGCAATGTCACATCAAGTTTTGGAGGGAAAATTTTGGGTTGAAGAGAAATTTGTTGGGAATACACGAAACCATTGAAATTAGAAATAGCCTTTTAATATTAGTTATGAAAAAAATGGTGTGCACACACACACAATCTCATCTTGGGAATGAACGCGAGCTGTGGGAGAATGAACGCGGGAGATGCTGCCAACTCATTGATCCGTGTTGCAAAACCCTGGAAAATTTCGATCCCATCTGCTGATATTTCATGGGAAACTAATAATTATTGATGTGAAACTAATAATTATTGATGTTTGTTTAAAATTAGTGGGTCCAAGATTTTTAAATGAACATGTGTCCCACGGGGCACGAGTTATATGTATATGAAGGGTCCCACGGGCACGTGTTATATGTATATGAAGTTCGGCGCGGGCGCCGAAGGTGTCCGCTAAATTTTTTAACACTGATTTGTTGTTCCGCGCCTAAGGCACCCCCGCCGAAATTGTTGTTTTACGCCGAGTTTGTTGTTCTGTGCCGAAGGCACCCACGTCGAATTTGGTGTTCTGTGTCGAAGACGCATGCACTGAATTTGTTATTCCGCGCCGAAGGTGCCCGCGCCATTTTTTAACGCTGATTTGTTGTTCTGCGCCTAAGGCACCTGCGTCGAAATTGTTGTTTTACGTCGAATTTGTTGTTCTGCGCTAAAGGCACTCACGTCGAATTTGGTGTTCTGTGTCGAAGGCGCATGCGCTGAATTTGTTGTTCCGCACCGAAGGCACCCACGCCGAAGACGCTTGTGCCGCTAAATATTGTAAGCTAATTTGTTTTTCTTTTAAATTTAGGCTTTGAAAAAAAAATTTCGGGGAACAAAGATTTCGCAATGGAAAATCTTAAATGAACCGTGCCCGCGGGCACGGGTTATGACTAATTAGTTTATATAATAATGTAAATGGCACCCGACAATTAGTGTCTGGATGCATTTGAGAACCTACTAGTTTAAGACAACACTTTCTATTTTCTTTTAGTTTTTTTATAACAATTACCAGAGTTTTAAACGTTATCATGTTGCGGTTGTAAAAGCATTTAAACCCACTTGGAGCAGGTTATTCGGGTTCAGTCATTCAAGGGCGTATATAACAAATCACTATCAAACATCACAGTGAACTACTTTTCGTTAGCAAAGGAAAAGTTTCACTCTTGCAACAAATATCCACGGATTCCATTCAACACTTCATTATCCTTTAGTTTGATTCTTCCCTTTTTGTCCTGTGCATGCTTTCAATCCGAAAAGCAATTTCAATACAGAAGTAATGACATAATTTGCTCATCTTTTTTGTAAAAAAAAAACAAGATCTCCAAGATGTTCATTAAAAAATGCAACAGAAATAATAAATTGTGACCGTATTAATGGTTCTTTGAATTGTAAAATTAAACCACGACCCTCCGATTGGTAATGTATTGTTTAAAGTAATTTTATCCCGCGTATAGAACGTATCAGACTTGCTTGCAAGAACACACCATCACTGGTACAGGCCTGTGTGATTTGAATTAGATTTCCCCTTAATGGCATTGGCAGCTGTTGAGTCATTGGGCCGGCATTCGAAACAACTCGGTCGACAGATGACTAAGTCTCAACAGGCCCACCAAAGAAGCCCGATGTCGACCCATTCAAATTCTAAATGACCAGTCGACCGTTGGGTCCGCCTCACTCGAACGTGGGATTAAATGGGGGCTCGGAAATCTCGGGAACGTGCGCAACATTTATTCCTATTAATGGGGGAAGATCGTGGCCCCATTATGAGTGGCCGTTATCTCTCCAACGTCTCCAAAGGGACCCTGAACGTCTATAAATAGGGGAAATGGTCTCATTTCCAAGAAACGAGGTAGAAGACATAGAACTCTACTTTCTCAGCCTACATTTCTTATATTCGAGCTTGCGCCGTCAGTCTTGAGACGAACCTCCGTGGATCGATCTCAGCTGCACCAAGCTCCATCTCTTCCTTAAGTTACATACTAACTTAAGTATCGGGGGGGGATTTGGGTCGGAACCCAGATCCGGCCCCCCTAACGAGCCCCTGTGGTGCAGATCGACGCTCGCTAGCCAACAACGAAGGTCGACGTCGAGCTTCCTAACCTCGAACGATCGATGCAACTGCCGCCAGACGATCGATCGAAGTTTGCATCATCCCCAACCATGGGTCCCACTCCAACTGCTGACGAGGCTCCGATTCAGCATCTCGAGACTACGTTAGCCTGACAACTGTCGCCGTCAATTTTGGCCTCAACAACAGCCATGAATAAATAAACAAAAATCACATGAATTCGTGTGTGTAAAAAAACAGTTCCCCTCAACTTTTGCATGGGTGTTTCAGTACACTTCAGCTCCAGTTGATCCAGTGGGTTCAAAAACTACCCTCACCGATGCCCCCATAATTCCGTGCGCTTCATAGCTACAGGTTTGGGCAGAAGAAAGTCTGGGATGCAAATTTACGATGAGCCAGTGCTGCACGTTTCGGACTCCCTTTCCAGTACCACACGTCTCACTCCACTTCCGATGCCTCAGCGGCATTACTTGTTTAGCATAGAACGTATCATCTGGGCTTTAGCTGGGACGATCTTACTTCTCATCACAATCTAGACTAATCCCAACACTCAAAATAACCTCACGCACAAGTATGGTAAAACAAAGGTAATGACAACTTGTTTGCCGACATTTATGATTACTAGGAATGATGACATAATTGCATTAGCTCTTATCCATGGATCCATGTATTAGGTCCAAGTGATGCTCAATTCAGCAATGAGCTCCTACTGATGCAAAAGCCCAGCAATCTAACAAATGCCACTCGTGTGATCACATAAAAATCAAATTAGTCATGTGTAAGTGCTCAATAGGGAGTTTAATTACTGTAGAATCATCACTGCATATTTACGTTTATTATGTGGCGTTCATTGGCACTATAGTTTGTAACATACAATTCACTGATGTAAGTTCTTTGTCACACCACATTTACATTATTAACAGGATAGAATTGGCATGAGCTATATAATGTTGCTTAAAATCATATCCTGGCCCGAGTAATGAACGTATGGGAGGAAAAACACATTTGGATAGCTGCTGTTTGGCCTTTTAAATCAGTGTATATGATGCAGATATTACTCTCTGTTAAAGTGTGTGACCCGAATCCGGTTTAGTGACCCGACCCGAAGAGCTCGCGGTGCGACATTTATTGGGAAATTTTCAGGGCTCTGTGGTGGTAGCGGAGGGATCGGGCCGACCTTTTCTGTTTTCCCCACATAAATATGATGTAATCTAGGGTTTCGGCTTTAACCTAATTTTAGCCGCCGCACTTCTCCCCCTTTTGTACCAGATCTTCGATATAGTGAATTTCTCTCCTCTGCCCATGGTTTTTCTCCGTCTTGGGGTTTCCACGTAAATCTGTGTGTTTTTTGCTTGTGTTTTTTCATTGTCTGTTCTTGATCAAACTCGTAACAAGCAAATAGTTGCACCAAACAACTGATGGTTCTTCACAATTATTCGGTAAAAATTCCAAGATGAATGTTTCTATTAGCAGCAAGAATACACTGCCTAAGGACTGGAATTGTTTTCTTCTATTGAAACTTCGATTTCACATACAGTACACATTTGGATTAACTCCGTTGTTTCTGATTGTTCGTCCAAGCCTCCTCGAGGTTGGCCTTATTTCTATCAAACAAACTCCACTGTTGCAACTTGGCACAAGCTTCATTCTTTGCATTGTACCAGCATATGCAAGTTTACCTGGATGCCTCTTTATATCTTTCTATTTCCATTTCATATCAGTAGCATAAAAGGGCAATAATAATCTTGTTTAAATAGCTACAGTAAGTAGTTCGGCCTACTTGCAGATGTGATGAGTGCTGCACATAAAATGACAGTTAAAATTAATAAATGTTATAAAATGACAGTTGCAGTAAGGAATGTTGCCATTGCTACATGAATACACAGTGTGTTTGTAAGATTACAGTTTAGCTTATTCCATGATACGTTCACCGTTGGAAATCCAATTCAAATTGAAACGACCACGTTTACGTTCTTTTTTTTTCTTGTGGAAATTACAGTTAGCAGCATACTAGAAAAACCTCTCGAGATTTTATACAAATCGATCCTGTTGTCGGTGCGATTTATTATCAATCAGCTTTCCATGTTAGCACTCCGTGATTGTCTAATATAATATTAATACACACTAGTCTTGCCTCAGTCGACTGCATCAACATTACGAGAAGACTATTAAGGCTGGGTATGCTTTAATTTGGAGTTGTTTGGAGTAGTTAAAAACTTAAAATCTGTTGTAAACTTTTTCGGCTACGGAAACTCGTAGCCCTGTATTTATAGTAATAGGGTTACATATTGAGCAGATAACCAATACACAGATGGGCCTCCAAAAGCCCATTTATAACACTTCCCCTTATCCATCCATTGTTGTAAGCCGTAATGAGCGCTTCAGGGTACATAGAGCTTATCTGACCGTGGGTGTATGGATACTTCTGGATCCTAAGTTTAAGAGTTCTTGCCTCGTTAAACCCTTTGCCATGGAAAACCCAGTGGGGAAAAATCAGTGGCTGAGGGAAAAGAGTACAAGTCTCTATAACTTTCCCTGATCGATGGATATCATTAGAGGTGGATACTTCTGGATCCTAAGTTAGGGGTAACTGCCTCGTTAAAACCTTTAGTTATGGAAAACCCAGTGGGAAAAACCAATAGCCAAGAAAAAAGAGTACAGTTTCCCATAACTTCCACTGATTAGTGGAAGTATTTAGGGGGTGGATACTTCTGGATCCAGAGTCAATGAGATTGACTCGTTAGTACCTTTAGCTATGGAAAAACCAGTAAGAAAACTCAATAGCCAAGGGAAAAGAGTACAACACTACATTTGACTCCCCCTGATCTGTACAAGCTGCAGGCTTGCAGATCTCCTAGGCAACTATACATCAATCTCTTACAGTGTTCCGATAACAAGTACAAAGTACACAGCATCGCTCATCTATACAAGACATCGCTCATCTATACAAGTATTGCTCATCTATGGCAGCTATTGAATCTGAGGGAGCTCTTCTGAAGAAGAGTGGTCTGCAGACTCGGTAGGTAGCACCACGTCTCTGACCCAGTCGTCACTGTGTCTGCGAGGTACTGTAGGACCTGGCTGTGCGTACTTATGATTTGCTTCTTGGATCGATGAGCCTCTCGAGACGGTGGGATTGATGTTGCCTTGGAAGCATTCTTTGCTGGTCTCCAGGAGTTGGTCGTTCCTTTGTTGTAGTCATCGCGATGATCTCTGTATCTGCAAATACATTTAACATGTTGGATGATCCTTGACCCTTGGAAGTAGCGCAGAAGCTACATATCTCTGGTCCAGTGGTGCACTGCAGGCGCTGCACTGTATCTGGTTAAAGGGTTTAATGCTAATGCTTTCTAGAGTCGTGTGCAGTTAACCAGATAAAGGACTGTACAAAAGACACTTGAGTAAGGTACTTCAGGACCTAGGATATCCTTCCCCTCTTCCAGCGAACGAAAGGGGTCTTAATGTGCATCCATACAACCAGTAGGTGTATTAGTGGATTGCGATTATCAATGTTTCTTCATCAACTGGATGATAATTTCATCTTCTGGATGATAATTCATCTGCTGGATGATTATTCATCTTCTGGATGAAGGTTTCATCTTCTGGATGATGGTTTCATCTTCAGAATGGTAATCCGTAAGGGTATGTTGTCACATCATCCATAGCAACGTAGCCTAAAATTTTCTTTGCCAATCGCATGGTTTTCGCAACCATGACCAGGAAGCCTGATGCATCAGTTTAAATAATTTTGTAAGTGAGTTAAGCTCATCTTACATGGTTACTTCCTGGTTTCTGCGAAATAAACCTCTAAGTTATAGCGTTTTGCTTATAGCATACGATTTTATTTATTTATTTATACAATACTCAGTAACCCACAGGTTTGATATCGTTTGATATCAGGACTTCGGGTCCAAACACTTCACATTTCGGAAGTGAGTCCAGCTCAACTTATTATTGCCTCATTCCACATAATCTGGCCAAATCTCTGCGTTTGCTTCAGGAAACGGAGATTGGAAACGATATCATGGCAAAATGAAATGTGAGTAATTGTCGACGAGTGTGTTTTATCCAAATACCTCTCCATGTACGTACATTATTCAATTTATTCCAGATTCATCTCTTCTGGAGGTTCTGGAAAGGGAGAGGATATGGAGATGAGCTCACTTTCCTGTGTTGGTATTGTTTTAGGGTCTCCAGGAGTTATTTATCGCTTTGGAGCCTCGTGGTATGTCCTCTCATCCATTGGAGGATATCCACTTCTGCTACTGGTGGATTGCATCCATTATATTTGGTATGTCAATCCTAGCTGGATTTTTAGCAGGGATGTGTGAATTTGACAATATATTGTCAGTAGCTATGTCTGATAACTGTTTAACAGTTTCATGAGTATAGATCTTCAGGATCTCATCATAATTCATGATAATCGGATCATAGGTATTAATGTTTTAAATGGTCAAATTGAGCTTCAGGCTCATGGATGATTATAGTATTTTTGTTGAACCTAATGCTGGGGAATTAAAGTTATGAAGGATCTTCAGGATCTCATCAAGTCTTTAAAAGAGGGCACATCAATGCACGTCTTAGGAGAAGTGATATTAAATGCTTCCCCTGTTCAGAGTGCTTCAGAATCTATTTATCTGGGGTAATTACTTCCGATAAATAGTTCTGTGTTCTGATGGTCCATAGTGGTGATATGGGGATGTATACTCATCATGGCGCCATCGATAAGATGTGCTCTAAACGCTTCCCCCGTTAGGGTTCTCAGAAATTGTTTATATGAGGTGATCGGGCTCATATAAATAGGTTCTAAGGAGGCGTTTTAATGGTTTGCATTGTAATTGCATGTTCCCGCATGGTCTCTTACAACTGGATTTTTAATGGATAAGTAATCCGTTCAAATCATTTTAATGATTTACATATAACCCATTTCTGGGTGTGAACACAAAACTTCAGGGTGTTCAATTTTCTTCCAGTTGTTAAATATAATTGATTCCCAGTGTTATCCAAAAAAATCCGCAATAAGCTCGACTTCAACGAAGTTGAGCATAGAACTGGGGATATGAACCCGTCAAGACACGATCTATAAGATGTGCAGTAATGCCTCCCCAGTTTGAGGATCTCGGAATATATTCATCCAGGATGGTTAATCCCGATGAATAAGTTCCACTGCAGCATTTTTGAGGGTGGTATGAGGGTAAGTAAAAGCCCAACCAATATCCCAGTAAGGTAATATGTCCGTTGTGATTAATAATAATCTGGACTGCAGTTGCATAACAAGGTTTTGATTATGATCATTTTAAGAAGATATATGGATCAGTACTCTAAGGTACATCATCAGCCATATGTAGGGAGTGTGTGAGTCCACTTTTATCCCTCAAATACTCTCAAGAGGCCTAAAGGTCTCATTCTTCTAATGATAGTATATCATCTTAAATTCGTTTGAGGAAGTGAGGAGAGTCAATGTCCACGTGAATAGAGATGATCCCGTAATCATTTTCCCCTTTTGAATGGGATAATGAAAGTTTCACCCTTTTTTGAAGAATCTTTGGGTTCGTCTGGTTAATGATGTCTTGCATCATCAATCCAGGGTGATATCGATACAAAGTTGGTCGATTCTGGACACTTCTGGTGTTCCAAATTAATTCCTCTGTTCAAATTTATGTGGGACTTTTGAAAGTCCATTAAAATGCTCAAGTTAATTTTGTCCGGTAATATGTGAACAGTGTTCAAACTGTGAAGGATTACATCTTCACATTGACTACTGATCGGTCCATATTTTACACCTTTTTTCTGCATGTTTTCACGCCATTTCGATTGCTCATATTGCGATTTTCGCGAGTATTCGACGATATTGCGTTACTTTTCACTATTTCTTGTTTTTGTCAGATTTCAGGAAATATGGAGCGATCGGGAGCAAAAATGAGCTTAAAGGATTTGCACCCACTCCGGAGTGTCAACCATGGCCCTTTTGAGGGTTATTCTGCAATGGAAGACGAGTGGAAGAAGAAAGAACGTCGTAGGAGCGACGAGGAAGCGAAAATATGGAGATTGGGCATTTTCAGCATGCCACTCGGCCGAGTGAAGGAGTCACTCGGCCGAGCATTGAGACCCCGCTCGGCCGGCCAGATCGGACACGCAACAGAGATGTATCAGCGTGCACTCGGCCGAGCATCGCACGCCCACTCGGCCGAGTGCGGAGACTCCGTCCGCCCGAGTGGCACCCAGACGACGGCGAGCCAAAATGTCCAACTCTCTGTAATCCGTCAGTCGACTACGAGCTCCGACTCGGCCGAGTTCCAAAAGCCCCTCGGCCGAGTGACATTTGCCACTCGGCCGAGTGATGCCGAGGACACGCAGCGCCCAGATTTTCAGACAGCCTCTCACTCTTTTGAAATCTGCTATCATTTCAGCAATCAAAGTATTTTTCTCATATTTTTTATGGATAGTAGACTTCATGACGGTTCCAACTCCGCCAAGAACACGCAAATCGGAGGTCGGATGAAATCTGGGGAATTTCTGCAAGTTGATGCTGCAGTGCTGGAATTTCCACTCGGCCGGGTCACATATTCCACTCGGCCGAGTGCGGCCTGGGCCCAGATTTTAAGTTGCGGTTTGGGCTGTTTTTGGGCACGAATTTGAGGGGTTTTCTAGGGTTTCTTGCTAGGGTTTTGGGGGAGTATTTAAGGGTTTTGTAGCCACCATTAGAGGGGGATCCCTATTATGTTTTCTTAGTTCCCATATGTTTTTCTTAGGATTATTTTAGAGGTTAGGCCATGCCCTAGGCCCCCTCTTGGATCTAAAAGCTTGTATTTTGGATTGAAGATCTTCATCAAAGCTAAGTATTCTTGCTCTTATTATTGAATCTTTGATTTTCTATCTTTTTGTATGCAAGCAATGATTTTTATTGATTCTCATATCCTTATTGCTATGCTAGAGTAGATTTGTTGTTCTAGGGTTTGGGGATGAACCCTATGGATCTAATTTCATATTTGTGATGAATGAATTTCTAAATTGCTAGAATTGCTAGGAGGTTAGGTTGTGATTGATTTACTACGGATAGCTAGGGATTTCCATCGATTTGGGATTTGCAAGAGATTGGATTCTAATCGATGGGAAGGCCTAGATATTCGATTTAGATTTACAATTGGATTTCTCTAGATTTGGTTTGCAAGAGATTGGATCAAAGCTAGGATTTTTAATTGTAAATCTATACCAATATTCGTTTGCAAGAGATTGGACGAATACGAACTATCACAACCTAGATCGTGACTCGAGTTTGCACGAGAGTGGGCTCGAGAAGCGATTGGACAATGATGTCGACCCTAATGCTAGTGGCTTAGGTTAGGGTTTGTACGAGAGTGGGCCCTAATCTAGGTTGCTATAGACCGGCAATAGCGCGATAGCGTGAGCTTGGTTCTCTATTCAGTTACGACTAGTTCACCTCAACGCAAGTCTAGTAATATTGAGATTTACTATTTACAAGGATGAATGACGACCCGTAGTGGGGATTTCCTAGCCCTAGACACTTTTATTATCTTATATTTGAATCAATATTTTATCCAACTTCTCTATCACCGACACCGACATCCATCACCATTTCCATTATATCATTCCATACCCATCTCAACCAATAAAACCATCGTAACCAAACCAACCTAGGATAGATTGGAGCCAACACCACCTCCTCGTGTTCGATACCCGCTCGCCACTACGCCGTGCGCTTGCGGTAAAACTACAATCGTTCTTCGGGTGTACGCCCGGAGTCGATCAACTACTATGCGGATCAAAGTTGGATAAAGCTTCAGGCTTTATTGGTTTCTTGAGTCATTAGGGATTTCATTTTGACGAATATCCTTTGAAACTTTATAAGTTTCAGAGAGTACATGGTATCCTCCTTTTAGGAGTATTCTGGATAACAAATCATTCACAGTAAAAGAAAATGTGTAAAAACTCACACCTCAATCACGTATTTAACTCAATTTTTACACACTATTTATAAGTCATCCATTCATTAACACATATACTTCAAACACAATCATAGAGTCATATAATCATTCGTACATATACTATAATCACATGTACATGAGCATATCATCTCAATATACTCAACAAGCCATATTCATCACTTATAGAGCCATATACATATAGGCATACATGCATACACACATAGATATGTACATACATTCACATTAAATCAACATGTGAATCTCAACCCCAGGGTTCTATACCACAAACTTCTGATATCTGGTCTCATCCTAAGGCTGGACTCTACCCACCTTAGGACTCAACTACCCACAAACACACGAACACTACTCGTACTATTCCGTACGCAACCGCAGTGAGGAGACCTGCGTGGGCCACCACCTGTCACGACCCCCATCCCTGGGATACGTAGGGAGGCAGGGTACGCGACGAGAACTAAAACGTATCTACAGGTCCACTGCGCATTGCTGGGAATAGTACATGTTGTATTCAACAAACAGCCAACCAACAACACATAACGTCCAAAGTCACAGGGAAGTACTGAAACCCAAACACTGAACAATTTCATATACATCTCAAACAGCCCATTGCCTCAATTCTAGAGTACAAGCATCTCTCACCCCAAAAGAAAACCCAAAGTACACATAGCTCTATCCTCACCCCTCACCACCCAACCTAAGCTCCAACTCCCAACAACAGCCCTCCAACCTCAACCTTCAGCTCCACTTGCCATCTCCAGGAACCACACCTGAAAAGTCAACGGGGGCACGTCAACGCGTGACCCAGTAGGAAAGCCAACTCCCTCTAGTATGCTATTATGAAAATGCAACTATTTTGCATGCATTCATAGCAAGGTGCTAATGAAGTATGGGATGAGCTAAAGGGAACACGTGTATGACATAAAGCATTGAATGCATAACATAACGAAAGTACAACAACAAAAGAGTGCAACAACATAAGTAAAATAAACGCAGGCGACAAGAACTACAATAGGAAGGGCTACAAGTAAAGAACGTACAAGTAAGAAACAATTGATAATGCTACAAAAGTAATGAAAGTTATCTGAAGTGTTTTGGACCCTAAGTAGTGGGTAGACCCTCTTGGGACTGGACCCACCCCCAGTTGGGATGGAACATGCAAACTCCCCGAGACAAGCTCTTACTAAAGGAGCCATGTTTTCCCCTTATTTCCCCTTCACATTTTCTCCAATTCTCCTCATTTCTGCCACTCCCCGCCACTCGGGCAAGAACAGGAGGGCCACCAACCACCAGTCCAGCCCCTCATGTTTTTCCCACAACTTAGTGTCCCCCAATCCCCGTGTCACCCTCATTTAAGAGGACTTAGTCATTATCATGAATTTACGAAATACAAAGAAGAGCATAAGAATCATAAGACACAATGCTTCATGTAAAAGATAATTCACATTTCCAACATCGTATCAAGGCGTCATGCACATCGTGCCATGCCCACCATACCACCACAGCCCAACCACATCACCACGCATGTAAGAACCATAATCACATGTAGCTGGAGAAATCGGTACATCATTTGCAACACTTACCATATTTCCCCCTTTCTCACAACAACCCATACAATTTCACAACCACTTTTATCATGTTCCAAGTTCATTACATAAAGACATTCAACAACAAGGTTTAGAGCCATATAGCTTGCATATTAGACATGCATATAGAAGCATGAGGTGAACATCACAAATGCCTTCATTTGGTGCAACAACTATGATAAGTAATCACAAATTCTCAATATTTACGACAAGGAATATCATGGCATAGAACTCGTAATTAACAACTAACAGAGTCTTGGTGGTAAGACACTTATGACCATGGCATGACATTGCATACTAATTAGGAAGTTTGATATTTTAGCTAGCATGGATGTCAATTGCATGATATATTATAAGGGATTGAATTCCTACACAAATGTGAAGTAACATCATTCTAATTTACATGCTAGCTAATGTATCTTGCTAACTATTGTATGGCATTAGGTTGATTAACACTAATGAATAGAAATTTGTTATCATTGACAAAAGATCCCTACAATCATGGTTAGAAACAAGACGGGCATAGAAACTAATAGCTAGGGCCAAATCCAACACCTTGCATTTCAGCTTGCTGAGAATTGCAAACAGTCACAAACATCAATGGTTATCAGCAATTTCTAGTGAGAATTTAACAAAACTTCCTGAATGAAAGTTGTAGATATGGCAGTTTTGAGTTCACATATAAAATTTCATGCAAAACTATGAAGTATATGATTTATGGTGAATTATTGTGTGAAGGCTGCCAGTTCTGTTTTTTAGACAGATTACAGGGTCTGTCTTGGTTGCTGATTTTGGGCCTATTATAGTCAGAATTTCGAAAGATAAGAAGTCAGATGAAGTTGGAGAAAAACTTGTTAAATTTCCAACGAGACTAAAATCATGCAATTCCAATATGTGTGTAGGTAATAAGCTTCGTTTTGCTAAACTGTGTACAGGTTGCCAGAATTGCAGACATGTTGTAGAGAATGAATTTTTAACCTAATATCCAGTTCGAATTTGGAAACGTTGTGAACATGAAAGTTGTTCATAACTACGAAATAAACAACATATAAAATTTCAGAGCCTTCCTACTAGCCAATTAATCCCAGAACTTAATCAAAGTTTCAGCTTTTCAGGATAAAATTTTCAGCATCAAGAACAAAAGTGTTTCAAGGAATTAATCGTGTATTAAGCTCAGAATTAAACATGAACCAACTCTACAAATGAAAACTAAATAGCATATTAGGGGAAGTTGGTTTCCTACCTCAATCCAAATGATGAGATCTTCTCTTCTCTTTCTCCTCCTTCCTTCTCCTTCCTCCTCCTCTTCCTCTCTCCTTTCTCTCTTTCTTTCCTTTTCTTTTCTTTTTCTCTTCTTTTTTTAACCCATGGGAGAAATTCAGTATAGGGCCTGGTGGAATGAGTGAGGAGAGAAGGGAAATGATGAAGCGTAGCTTGGAGAAAGAATGAGAGAATTGTAGATGCTGGTGGAAGAGTTTAGAGAGTTTTAGGATATTCTTTCTTTATGCACTTCTACCTCTTAGACTAAGTAGGGTTGTGCATAAATCCACTCCATAAAAGCCCTCCAACTTTGTATGCTAATAACATCTCATACCATTGTATTAACTTAGTATCTAAATACCCTCACATTTTTGTGCTTTAATTACAAGTTTGCCATTACACAATTCAATAAACTCTCTTCTCTTTTCTCATCTTCTAATAATAATCCAAGCCCAACTACAAAGCCCAACCAATAATAATAACATTAACAATAATAACATCATCCAATAATAAGAATACCAAAACTAATAATAATAACACTGATTGTTACAGCCTAAAGATCGTGATAGTCCGACCTTCCGTCGAAGCCCGCCGGGTATCTTGCCAGCTCGTCCCTCCTTCATGAAGCCTACTTGGGCCAGTGGCAGGACGCTCCTCGCCCCGTCATTATAGACCGCACACTCATCTCCCCCGGTCCGCTAGGCGACCGGTGACCCTTGTTGGATCTGGATCGTAGCCTAGAGGGGGGGTGAATAGGCTAATAAAAATTCTCGTGCAACCCACGAGAAATCCCACGCAGTTATAGGCACATGCAGGGTAATAAAATAGCATTCACAAAGTACGCACAGATATACCCTGGTTCGGTCGTCCCAACGACCTACTCCAGCCCCCGAAAGCAAATACTAGATAGAATGTAATCAAGTACAGCTACAATGAGTCAAGATCCCAAATCTACTCTCACCTAGCTCGTACGCACACCACGTGCTCTACACTCTCAATCTAGTAAGATGCTCTCCCTCCGTGACGACTCCCACAGTCGTCAGGTCCCCAAAAGTAGCACAAACAGGTAAAGTTTCCCCTACGAAGAACTAACACAAATACTACACAATATAATAACCAAGAGAGTTTAGAATGCTCAGATCGTGTAGCGGTGTTGTCTTCGTCAATCAGCACGGGCCAGACGTCGTCTGGCAAGTAGTAGTAGTCTCTCGGCAACGGCAACTCAAGATGCGCCTCGTTGGTCCTTCAATGATAGTTGCGCAAATTCGCCTCTAACTGGTCTGTGGGCAAAGTACTTTTTCACTGCACTGATAATGATTGGATCTGTGTGTATAATAGTGCTCTGAAATTTCTTTTGCGGTCAATGATCAATGCTTCCTCTTTATTAACTTGGCTGTCCCTCCTCTTTGATTAACCTTTTGATTTACTTTATCCCTGGTGCATGTAAGATTCTCTCTGTACTTGGGACAATGTTTTTGGAGGAAGTTTTGCACTTAGTGCCCGTTTGCAGGCCTCTGCAAATTAACAAGACACAAAGAAAAAGGATTAGACTTTAATTAAATAAAGGCACACACCACTAACCTCCTTTGTTTAATCCTTGCTTTGTTTTGGAGGAAGTTCTGCACTTGAATAATTTGTGATGACATTCAATTAATTTGTGAAGGTTTCTCCAATCAGAAGTTGGCAAGTATGTAAGAGCCCATTTGATCCTGGCATGTGCTTCTCCTTTCCTACTTGCAAGTCAACATGAACTTTAATAAGACCCCTAAGAATTCGGCCTGTGCAAAGAAATTATTGCCAAGAAAAAAAACAAAACAGAGGGGATGTGCTCTTGGAGATATCAAAGGGATGAGACCAAAAAACAAAGGCACAGATTAAGAGAATGATGGGTTTTTATTTGTTAGAAAAAGACTTCCCTTTCTTCTGCGTTTCTGAGAAATTTTTCAAACAAAAAACATTAAGCCCCTTTCCCAATGCCCATGGTTGCAAGTTCCAAAGTGATGATGAAGAAAGGCTTTTGATTTTATTTTGTTTGCCTGCAACCACAAAGTAAGAAGAGAATCACTTAATCTTTGGTTTAAACAAAACAAAAAGCTTACTCTTTTTTTTTCTTGCGGCAGGCACAAGAAATGTGGCCGGCCTCTGGCTTTTTTTTCGCTTCTTGTTGCTTGCGGCTGCACAAGAGGAGCCCTTCAAAACAAAGATCCCCTTAAGAAATATATATATATTATGGCTCTGTGACTTTCAAGGGTTTTTATTGGCTCTTGAGAAATTCGGCTGAGAGAGGGTTTCAAGGAGAGATGGAAAATTTTTTAACCTTCGGCCTTCTTTTTTTTCGTTGCAGCCTTCGGCCTTTCAAGGGTTTCAAGGAGAAATGCTTTAAAAAAAGGCCGGCCCTGTGCCTTTTTGGTGGAGAGAATTACAGGCTCTCTTTTTTTTAATCTTGATTGGAAATCAACAGTAAACCTTGGACTTATATAAGTATATAATAAAACTTGGTACTTCCCTGTTCTCCTTTGCACATTGACCAAGTCCCTCCATGAATTAATCATATGTTCGCCGTTCCTGAAACACTCAACACACACGTTAAAAATGTTCACACATGTTTGTTATCATCAAACACGAAGTTCACAGATCGTTGCTACCAACAATCTCCCCCTTTTGATGATGACAAACTACGTATAAGATTTGCACAATAAAGTTCCAAAGTAGTGTGTGTGAAAGTGTGACGATAGAGGATAGCATGCAATGAGATATAGTGATGTGCAAAGTTGACAATATGCATGCTCCCCCTATTTTAGTGATTCCCCAATATTCATTAATGCTCCCCCTTAATCAAGCATTCATATGTTTCACGAAATATTCATATCAAATCTTTCCCAAATTTTTCTCCCCCTTTGTTATCATCAAAAGTCATACCACGAAGTCAAAATCATATATCATGCAAAAAGAGAGTATTATTAACCATTACCAATAATTGCATGCATACACTCATAGAATAATCAAGTCAAAATCCAATGAAATTAAACAACTACGACTTCAACACCAACGTGTATAGTGTGATAGTTAAAATTGAAGCACATAGGGAGAATCATTTAAGAAAGTCATCCAAAACCAATCCACATTTTCCAAATAACATTCTATCACCTAGGATTGATTTTTCCCACCTCATTAAAAATGAGCTCAAGGTAACACACCCCAAAACATAGCCTATAAGGACTCTTAGATGTGGGTGTGGCATTGCTTGACGAGTAAATACACCAACGCTAAAGTTTACCCATAAAGCTTATGTTGGATACTCGTGGGTAATACAGTTGCCAAGGATTGTATCCATTTTCCATACAGAGCAATTATCTTTTGTTTTCTCATTTTTTTTTAAAATTACTTATAACAACCATTTCTTTTGCTCAATTTTTATCCATGACAAGGTATATCATATCCCTTAGATATTAAGTTAATTTTTCCTCCTACATTCACATCCCATACTTCATAAACGATATCTCCAAATGTGCAACAATAATAATACATGTGGAAGTGAAGTAGGTGGTGTAGAAATTAAGTTATTTTCAGTCATTGAACATGTCATGAATATTTAGAAAGATGAACATGCGCATGTGGCAAAAGAAATAATACACCAATTTCTACATACACATGAAATTCATACGTGCATACTTCAATAATAGATCAAAGAGAAAAGATTCACATTTAAGCACCAATTTTTTTCAGTTTTCATATTTTCAGTTTTTCATTTTTTTTTTATTTTTAATGCATGAAGTACTAAAGCAAACATGAGATGCAGTCACACAAAAAAAACAAAAAAAACATGCACACATAACAATGCAACTTTTAGCACACAAGAGGAAAAAAAGTTCAAGCACACAAAAAAATGCGAACAAGAAAATTGCTATGAAGGTATGCATTAGGACCAAAAATATGAAATCATACCTTCACGTCGCTATTTGACTAAGGAGCTAAAAAGTAATGAGACATTCAATTTATCGCTCCTCGTCAAATTTCCATCCACCTACAAAAGAGGTGTCGTGTGTGACCTTGGAATCCAACAAGGTCCACTCACGTTAGTCATCAAAGATTTAGGAACCCACATTTGTTTGAACTTAATGTTTTTGTTCCTATATTTGCAATGATATGAAGTATGACCAACGCATCCACATGTAAAGCACTTAGTATGAAAATTTCCAACCTTTGTTGATTCAATGTGAACTTTTCTATATTTTGATTTTTCAACATTTTTAAGACCATATCCTAGTCCTCGCCTATTATTGCCATAAATTTGATTTCCAAGAATAATGTCCAAATTTTGTTTACCAATGGAAAATCTCTTTAATGACAATTCTAAACTAGCAACTTTGGATTTCAAATGATCATTTTCGTTCACAAGCAAAGTGCATTTACTAACGAAAGCTTGCTTGTTTTCCTCTTCTTTCTTTTCAAAATCCCTCATTTTTTCTTTAAGTTCAAGATTTAGCATGCTAATCTTTTCAGAAAGCAATTCATTTTCAACTTCAAGCTTTGTCTTATCTAGCTTATACATGCTAATATCCTTTAATAAAGAGGGACATGAAAGGCAATCAGTTTTTTTAGGCAATCTAGCTTTCTCCTTATTTAACATGTCAATTGTAGTGTTACATGCAACAATTTCAGTTTTCAGTTTTTCAATTTCCTTAGACATGTCATATTCAGATTGTTGCATGTCAAAATTATCATTCCTATAACATTCCACATCAGCTTCTAGCTCATCAATTCTATGTTGCATTCCTTTACAGATTTCTAAGAATTCAGCTTTAGTGGGAGATTCTGCCTCATTGTGTTTGGCCATCAATGCCATGCAGGAGTGGGCTTCATGTTCCTCATCCTCCTCCTCAGCTTCGCTATCCATGTCCCACGTCAGCACTTTCGTTTTTCCTTTTGCAACTTGAGCTGTGTGTTGTTGTGGGCAATCTTTTATGTGGTGCCCTTTTTTCCTGCATTTAAAACATTCACTTCTATTAATAGCTTTCTGATCATAGGAATTTCTACCAAAATTAGAATTATTAGAACGAATGAACCTTTTTCCCATCTCAGCTCTTCCTTGATCAGTCTGAATGTATCTCCTGAAGTTTCTGACCATTAGAGCTTGCTCCTCATCAAGATCGTCGTCGTTAGCTTGAAGAGCTAATGGTGTGGAGGCTTTGGTCTTCTCTTCAGGTTTCTCTCTGGCTTCTATACTCTGCAACTCAAGCTCGTGTGACATTATGTTGCCTATCAAATCCTCCACTTTCATTGTTGACAAGTCCTTAGCTTCTTGAATAGCGGTGACTTTAGGCCTGAACGAGCTTGGTAGCGCCCTTAAGATCTTTCGTACCTGTTCATGGCTAGAGTATGGCTTACCGAGGGAACTGGATTTGTAGACGATGTCCGTGAACCTCGCAAACATCTCTTTCACAGATTCTGTTGGTAGCATGCGGAAGCTCTCGTATTCTATGCCAAGCAACGCAAGTCTGGATTCCTTCACTTGCGACGTTCCCTCGTGGGTCACCTCCAGAGTATGCCAGATTTCCTGCGCAGTTAGACAATGTGAGATACGATTAAACTCAGATTTATCAAGAGAACATAAGAGCGCATTCATAGCTTTTCCATTAAGAGTATAAAGTTTCTTATCAGCTAAATCTCACTTGTCTTTAGGCTTAATCATAACAGTGTCTTCAATTTTAATAGTGGGTAGACTGTAACCATTTTCAACAATATCACACACATCATAATCTACAGACACTAAATAGATTTTCATCCTAGCCTTCCAATAAGCAAAGTCTACACCATTAAACTTAGGGGGACGGGCTATAGACTGACCTTCAGCAAATGCACAATCAGATATATTCATGGTCATCTAAAAATCTAGACTAGATCCTCTAAACCTGCTTTGATACCACTTGTTGGATCTGAATCGTAGCCTAGAGGGGGGGTGAATAGGTGATTTGGGTTCAATATTGCTTATTTAACCCCCCATTTAGCCCTATTTTGTGCTCATGTGATGCTATATTGGTCTCTAGTACATACGTATTTTCTACACATTTATTTATTAGAGAAAACACACTATTTGAGCACAAAACAGCATTTAACGATGCAATTCTGCACTTTTCATATTTTTCCTAGCTTGGTCTCGATCTCACGATTCCAACGACTATTTATTTGTATTTTTCTGATATCTGTGCTAATTACTGTGTATTTTTGAATGCAGAATACCAATTAAATGGAGAAATACGCAAATAAATACGTATATACGGTCGGCGGCCAACCAGAGTGTGACACGTGGCACTCATCCACGCACCCTCGCTCGGATCAAACGACTCACAGAAGCGGCGACGTGGAACTATATCGGCCGTTGGATACGGATCCAACGGAGAGGAGCGAGCCCGAAGGCGGATCGATGAATCGCCATCTCTTGGCCACGCGTCACTAATCTCGCCGTCCACCCCGGATCCAACGGCGGAGATCGAGAATGATTTCGCGAGGCGGGCGCGAGATTACGAGGGCGACGTGGCGGCATTGCTATCGTCAGATCCTAATCGAACGGCGGAGCGCTTCTCATCACGAAACGAAGCGGATCGCGATTCATGGGGACACGCGGCACGCATCGGGCTTATCCCCGCTTCATCCGACGGCCTTGAACTGCCCCGCCTCGCGAAATCAGAGGAGCGACGTGGCGCTTCTTGGAGCGTTCGATTGCGATCAAGCGGTGCGAATCAAACCCAGCGGCTATCCGAGCTGCGCTTGGAATCGGAAGCGGGCGAGATCCGATAACGGCTGCCACGTGTCGCGCCCAGGATTGATCCCGCAACGATCAACGGCCACGAATTGATCCGCTTTAGATCTGCGGCTGGGATTGATTCGGGTGCGATTACTGTGCGGGTTTAAACCCGTTAAGCCCAATAAACCCGCAATCTTATTATTTAAGCGTATTCTAGGGTTTTTGGGCGTATTATTGGCGTATTGGAGCACTTAGAAGCCGTATTTTCTTCTGCAAAAATTCTGTAAAATTCCAGAGCCTAGTTTCTAATTTCCAGAGAGTTTTGAAGACTTTTCAGAGAGATTTGGTGATATTCTCTTCAACTTTAGCTTGTATTTGGGTGTTTTAGCTTGTATTTTGCCTCTAAACTTCCGTATTTTGCTATTAAACCTATGAATTCTGATCTAAAAATTGTTTATTTCTGCACCATGAGTAGCTAAATATTTTATGTGCATAGTATGGAGTAATTAGGTGATGTGAATCGTATTCGTTGGTTGTATTATCGTGCTTAATCGCTATATTTGCTAAAGTTTTAATCGTCGCTCTTAAATCTACTTTTTCGTATTCCAAAAGAATAGTTCTTGTAGATGATCACCCCACAAGGGTGAGATTTGATCTCTTCAAAAGAGAGCTTCATACTTCATATATACGTTTACAACTTTAGCGATATATTATTAGAATTGGTGCGTTAACTCCCAAAAGGATATCTTCCGACGATTCGCTCCCAAAAGGAGGTTTCGTTGTGTTATACTTGATCAACCAAAGTTTACGATTCGCTGATCCTAATGAACCCATGCCATGTACATGCTTTTTATATCTATTTTTCACGAATTAGAGTTCGTTGTTTGCATTGATCGCACGTGACAATTCCATCACCACACTTTTCATACCACCTTCACCATCACTATTAGAGTGCTTAGATTTTATTCGTAGTTACTCTATTTGACTTAGACTTGTGGTTTCAACAGATTCTCCCGAGGATTCGACATCTGGACTCCCAGATTTTACTACTTGAACGGACTCTTGCGCTTGAGAGAAGCACCTTTCGGAGCCCACCAAGTTTTTGGCGCCGTTGCCGGGGAGAACGGTTTGTTACTACGGTTTATTTCATTCAGAGGACCTTCGGTGAGATCCTTCCACTTCATTGTATATAAACTTTTGTTTGCTTTCATATAAAAAAAAATATTTGTGCTAGTTTATGTGGCATAGGACTCCTAGGACACATAGGTTGACTCGACGTTTTGATATGGCTAATAATAATATGGATGAAAATTTTAGCAACAATAACGAGAATAATGTGCAACCTAGAGTGCCTAGGACTTTAAAAGATTTACTTCGACCCACTAGGACTAGCACTGCTTCATGCTTTGTTTTACCTGCCGATGCAAATTCTTTCAATTTTAAACCTGGGGTGATCCAACTATTACCCACCTTTCATGGGTTAGACAAGGAAAATCCATATCTTCATATTAAAGGATTTGAGGAGGTTTGCTTGACATGCTTTGATGGGAAAACTAGCGAGGATACGATATATCTTAAACTGTTCCCATTTTCATTGAAAGACAAAGCTAAGAATTGGTTGAATGCATTGCCATCACGTTCTATTACTACATGGATTGATTTGCAGGCTGAATTTCTAAAGAAGTTTTTTCATATTCACAGGACACAGGGACTGAAGCGGCAGATTATGAACTTTGCCCAGAAAAGCGAGGAAACATTCTACCAGGCATTTGAAAGGTTCAATGAGTTGCTGCTCGCATGTCCGCACAATGGCTTCGACAAAAGCAGGATTATTGGCTTCTTCTACGATGGACTGCAGCCGCAAATGAAGCAATTTGTAGAGATGATGTGCAATGGAGGATTCTTTGATAAAGAGCCAGACGAAGCTTGGATGTACCTGGAGGAGATAGCAGAAAATGCACAGACATGGGACACCACTTCAGACTACGAGAGAGGAGGCCACTCTGCACCATCCCAGCCCTCACGAGGAGTGGTATTCAATTTGAAGCAAGAGGATGCGTTGGAGGCAAAGATGGAGGCCATGATCTCAAACAAGCTTCATGCAATGAATTTGAAAGAGGCCAAGGCAGTCGAGATAGAGCAGATTTGCGCACTTTGCGACGTTGGTGGCCATGACACCAGTGCATGCCCCACACTTCCAGCCTTGAAGAGCATGCTAGGAAATCCTACTGGGGTGAATCAAGTTTCTTCGAACTACCAGAACTTCAATTCCAACAAGGGGTGGCGCAACAATCCAAACTTGAACTGGGGCCCAAATCAGCAGACTCAGCAGCAGCAGGCTCCCCCTCCGTTCCGACAACCTCAATACAACAACAACAACTATCAAGGTGGGAACCAGAGGAGGGACCCTGAGCCAGTGCAACAACAGCAGATGCAACCATTTGGCGATGCGCTTCAGCAGCTTATCCAATTGCAACAAGCCCAGATGCAGCAGCAGCAGGCTCAATTTCAGGCTCAGCAGACTCAGAATCAGTAGATGAGCGAGAGCTTGGCGAGGCTTACAGCGACATTAGAAAAAGGTAAGCTTCCATCTCAGTCGATTCCAAATCCTAATATGGGCTCATCTTCTTCTGCAGGAAATAATATGAAGCCTTGCCAAGCGGTGTCCACTTTGAGGAGTGGAAAAGAGATTCAGAAGCCTGATCCACCGAGCAAACAAGCTGAGCAGGAAGAGGAAATTCAGATCCAAGAAGAGGGAATTAAAGAACATGAGGAG
This sequence comes from Scilla litardierei, assembly GCA_030789695.1. NCBI lineage: Eukaryota > Viridiplantae > Streptophyta > Magnoliopsida > Asparagales > Asparagaceae > Scilla > Scilla litardierei. The sequence goes on from CM061141.1 coordinate 30,832,513, forward strand.
GTGCAGGAAGAGAGCACGGACGTGGGTGTGAGCAAAAGCGTCATTAAAGAGAAGGAACCCGAAACATATGTACCTGCAGCACCATACCCTCATCGGCTACTTCAGAAAAGCAAAGATAAGTATCAAACTGAAATTCGAGAAATTTTTCAGAAGTGCCAGATCAATATTCCATTGCTTGATGCTATTAATCAAATACCTGCTTATGCTAAATTTCTGAAAGATTTGTGCACTGTTAAAAGAAAGTTAAATGTGAAAAAGAAAGCATTCTTGACTGAACAGGTTAGCTCTATTGTGCAACAAAATACACCACCTAAATTTAGAGACCCTGGATCACCCACCGTCACTTGCACCATTGGCACTAAGAAAATTGGAAATGCTTTATTGGATTTAGGTTCTAGTGTCAATATATTGCCATATCCTATTTTTGTGCAGCTTGGGTTAGGACAGCTAAAGCCTACATCTGTTATATTACAACTAGCTGATAGATCTATTAAAGTTCCTAAGTGATGCATTGAGGATGTCCTCGTTCAGGTGGACAAATTTTACTACCCCGCGGACTTTATAGTTCTAGACATCCAGGGACCCCAAACTGCCAATGCTACTCATATCATCCTAGGTAGACCATTCCTAGCGACATGCAATGCTTTAATAAATTGTAGAGATGGTCAACTGAAACTAACTTTTGGCAACATGGCTTTGGACTTGAATATTTTTAATACTTGCAAGTTGCCACATGTAGATGATGAGATTGAGAGGGTGCATATGATTGATTCGTTGGTGGATGACTATATTTGTTCTGAATTTTGTGATGATGCTTCTATTGTTGAGACTTTTATTGGTGATTCTGATGACATGTCTTTTGTGCAGGAGAACGTGAAGGAGCTCAATGCGGTATGGGAGCCTAGGTTCGAGGCTTTTCCACCTAATGCATCAATTCAAATTTCATCTGAGGTGGAGAATCCAAAGCCAGAGTTGAAGCCACTTCCTGACTACCTTAAGTACGCTTTTCTTGGAGATGAAAACAGCTTCCCTGTGGTAATATCTTCTAAACTTACTCTAGAACAGGAAAGCTCTTTACTTGATGTGCTGAGGAAACATAGAGGTGCTATCGGTTGGTCCATTGCTGACATAAAAGGTATAAGCCCTATTGTATGCATGCATCACATTTATTTAGAGGATGACGCCAAACCCACTAGAGAAATGCAACGTAGGTTAAATCCAACATTAAAAGAAGTGGTTAAAGGCGAGGTACTAAAATTATTGGATGCAGGCATTATATATCCTATTTCTGACAGCAAGTGGGTTAGCCCTACACAGGTTGTTCCTAAAAAGTCTGGCCTCACCGTGGTTAAAAATGAGAATAATGAGCTTATCCCAGTTAGAGCCACCACAGGTTGGAGGATGTGCATAGACTATAGGAAGTTGAATTCCCGAACTAGAAAAGATCATTTTCCTCTTCCATTTCTTGACCAAATTTTAGAGAGTGTAGCTGGACATGAATATTATTGCTTTCTAGACGGTTATTCAGGTTATTACCAGATTGAGATTGCACCTGAGGACCAGGAAAAGACCACTTTTACCTGTCCCTTTGGTACTTTTGCATTTAAAAGAATGCCGTTTGGTTTATGTAATGCTCCAGCTACTTTTCAGCGATGCATGCTCGGTATTTTTGATGATATGGTTGAGAAAATCGTTGAGGTATTTATGGATGATTTTTCAGTATATGGTAGCTCTTTTCATGATTGTTTGGCTAACTTGGCTCTTGTTCTTGACAGGTGCATTGAAAAGAACCTCCTATTGAATTGGGAGAAGTGTCATTTTATGACCACAGAGGGACTTGTCCTAGGTCACCTGGTTTCTAAAGATGGTATACAGGTAGACAGAGCCAAGGTAGCGGTAATTGAGAAGCTACCAAGTCCTAAATGCGTGAAGGACATCAGATCATTTTTGGGACATGCAGGATTTTATAGGCGGTTCATCAAAGATTTTAGCGCTATATCTCGCCCCCTTTGCAACTTACTTACTTCAAATGTGGACTTTATTTGGACACCTGAGTGTCAACTTTCTTTTGAAACTTTAAAGAAGTTGCTGATTTCTGCTCCTACTTTACAGGTGCCAGACTGGTCCCTACCATTTGAAATAATGTGTGATGCAAGCAATTACGCAGTTGGTGCAGTCCTAGGCCAAAGAAAAGACAAAGTTCCAATAGTGATTTACTACGCCAGCAAGACATTAAATGACGCTCAAAGGAATTATACAACAACAGAGAAGGAGTTGCTGGCAGTAGTCTTTGCGTTGGAAAAATTCAGGAGCTATATTTTAGGATCACCAATTTTGATATATACTGATCACTCTGCTTTAAAATATTTATTATCTAAAAAAGATGCTAAGCCTCGATTGATACGATGGATTTTATTGTTGCAGGAGTTCAATGTCACAATCAAGGACAAGAAAGGCGTGGAGAATCTAGTAGCTGACCATTTATCACGATTGACAGTAGGCCTTGATTCAGCAGATGTGCCTTTGAAGGACTCCTTTCCCGACGAGCATCTTTTTGGCGTTTCCACCTCTCCATGGTATGCTGATATCGTTAATTATCTGGTAACTGGTAAGACCCCTGACACTTGGTCTCTTCAAGACTTTAAACGGTTCAAGTACGAGGTAAAATATTTCTTCTTTGATGATCCGTACTTATATAAATATTGTAGTGACCAAATTGTTAGGAGATGCATTCCTGATCATGAAATAACCAGTGTGATACAATTTTGCCATGATGGAGTATGTGGTGGACACTTTTCAGCGAATAAAACTGTGGCAAAAATCTCGCAATGTGGCTTTTATTGGACATCTATGTTTAAAGACACATTTCATTATTGCAAGACTTGTGCTGCATGTCAACAATTAGGGGGTATTACTAAACGTAACATGATGCCTCTGAACCCCATTTTAGAGATTGAAATATTTGATTGTTGGGGCATAGACTTCATGGGACCTTTCCCACCTTCATTTGGATATGCTTATATTTTGGTTTGTATTGATTATGTTTCTAAATGGGTGGAAGCTATTCCTTGCAGGTCAAACGACACTTCCGTTGTGCTTAAGTTCCTTAAAGAGAACATTTTCTCTAGGTTTGGAGTGCCAAAGGCCTTGATCAGTGATGGAGGGTCTCATTTTTGCAACCGCATGTTCGCTACTTTAATGAAGAGGTTTGGTGTCACACATAAAGTTTCTACTCCGTATCACCCCCAAACCAATGGCCAAGCAGAGTTGGCAAACAGAGAGATCAAAGGAATTCTACAAAAACGGTGAATCCATTAAGAAAAGATTGGAGTTTGCGCTTACCTGAAGCGTTGTGGGCCTACAGGACGGCCTACAAAACAATTTTGGGGATGTCACCTTACCGTCTAGTATTTTGGAAGTCTTGTCACTTACCTGTTGAGATAGAGCATAGATCTTATTGGGCTATAAAGAAAATGAATTTTGATACTGATGTCTCTTTTTCTTCTCGCAGGTTGCAATTGTTGGAGCTGGAGGAGTTGAGGAGAAATGCGTACGACAACGCTAAAATTTCAAAAGAGAGGATGAAATCCGTCCACGACATGATGATCTTGAGGAGGGAGTTCACCCCAGGCCAAAAAGTACTCCTATACAATTCCAGGCTACACATCTTTCCTGGGAAGCTTCGCTCTAGGTGGTATGGACCTTTCGTCGTCAAAGAAGTTTTCCCACATGGCGATGTGCTCTTACTAAATGAGAAAGATGGAAGCGAGTTCAAGGTGAATGGCCAGAGATTGAAACATTTTCACGAGCCTTGGACCAAGGAAGCGAGCACCATGGATCTCACAGACCCACCTTCGGGTGGGAACTAATCAGGTGTGTTCTTTTCATGATTCCCTCTTCCTAACATTGAGGACAATGTCTATTTTAAGTTGGGGGGAGGGAAATAACTTTTAGGATTTTTATTTGCTTTTTCTTTTTCTTTTAGGACTTTTATTTTCTTTTTCTTTTTCTTTTAGGATTTTATTTTTTTAGTTCCCTTTTTGCATTGAAAAAAAAAAATTTTTTTAAAGAAATATCACCAAAGTCTATCTTTGCCTAGAAATGACCCCTATGTGATGAAATTTCTCGTTATTTATTCACCACCGTACACTCGTGATTTATTTTCCCCCACCACTATTGTTCAACATTTCAATCTCATTATACATGAATTTGAGTGCTTGTGGTGAATTTCTTTTTATACATCTCAATGGCAAGATTAATTGATGACTTAATGAATCTTAAAATTATGGATTAGCAAGTGGTATGCTCTCATTGGAACACACCAAAGTTCATGTACCAATAATTCATAAATTAACTGGAGCATTGTTCTTTATCTCGTATTTATTGCCATTTGCATGCTTGGTGTGATTTTGGGTAGAAAAACGTACCACGTCATTTGAAATGATTAGGATACCCATTCTTGTGAAAAATTAAAGAAGAGAAAGTTATCTTGCCAAGTTGTTTATGCACACACAAAAGAAGAAAAAAATGAGATGAATGAGGAAGAAAAAAAATGAATAAATGTGCTATTAAAGAAATAACTTGGTTGGCTCGAGTAGTACAGTCCGAGGGGTCCTTCTTGGCCTAATGCCCTATTATCGTCTGATTTGGGAGCCATTGACCGGAACCTCAATTATTTGATGGAGCGATCCAAGTTATATACTTTTCTGCGAATGTTGCTTGATGCGCGTTACGCGGAACTATGGAGAAAAGTGAAAGAACATAGAGAATAAGTGTGCATGATTAGCGAGGCAAGAAAACTTCCAAAGCTTAAAGAAAACGCAAGATGTGGGGTGAGTTCCTATGAATAGAGATTGATGTGTGTATGTCTTGATACCATCCTACTTTTGATGCTTGCTTTGCATGAACCATCTACGCTCCAAGTTAAAATATTTGATTGAACGGTGTGGGCCATTGATTTTGTGTACTATGAGCTATGAAGTAATTGATAGTGAATTTGAGTCTATTTTATAACCATTTGAGATGCTTGACTTTCATTTTTGAAAACCCACAAGTACCATTACTTGATGAGTTTGAAATATTGATATTAGTGTTTGGATATCTCTTTTGTCGTTGTAGTAAGGTGGTGAATGATTTGAGATCTGATAAGGTGATCTAGGCGTATTTTTAATCGCTCTTTTTGCTAGAGACTAGCAAAACGCTAGTTGGTGGGTGTGATTTGGGTTCAATATTGCGTATTTAACCCCCCCCCCCATTTAGCCCTATTTTGTGCTCATGTGATGCTATATTGGTCTCTAGTACATACGTATTTTCTACACATTTATTTATTAGAGAAAACACACTATTTGAGCACAAAACAGCATTTAACGATGCAATTCTGCACTTTTTATATTTTTCCTAGCTTGGTCTCGATCTCACGATTCCAACGACTATTTATTTGTATTTTTCTGAGATCTGTGCTAATTACTGTGTATTTTTGAATGCAGAATACCAATTAAATGGAGAAATACGCAAATAAATACGTATATACGGTCGGCGGCCAACCAGAGTGTGACACGTGGCACTCATCCACGCACCCTCGCTCGGATCAAACGACTCACAGAAGCGGCGACGTGGAACTATATCGGCCGTTGGATACGGATCCAACGGAGAGGAGCGATCCCGAAGGCGGATCGATGAATCGCCATCTCTTGGCCACGCGTCACTAATCTCGCCGTCCACCCCGGATCCAACGGCGGAGATCGAGAATGATTTCGCGAGGCGGGCGCGAGATTACGAGGGCGACGTGGCGGCATTGCTATCGTCAGATCCTAATCGAACGGCGGAGCGCTTCTCATCACGAAACGAAGCGGATCGCGATTCATGGGGACACGCGGCACGCATCGGGCTTATCCCCGCTTCATCCGACGGCCTTGAACTGCCCCGCCTCGCAAAATCGGAGGAGCGACGTGGCGCTTCTTGGAGCGTTCGATTGCGATCAAGCGGTGCGAATCAAACCCAGCGGCTATCCGAGCTGCGCTTGGAATCGGAAGCGGGCGAGATCCGATAACGGCTGCCACGTGTCGCGCCCAGGATTGATCCCGCAACGATCAACGGCCACGAATTGATCCGCTTTAGATCTGCGGCTGGGATTGATTCGGGTGCGATTACTGTGCGGGTTTGAACCCGTTAAGCCCAATAAACCCGCAATCTTATTATTTAAGCGTATTCTAGGGTTTTTGGGCATATTATTGGCGTATTGGAGCACTTAGAAGCCGTATTTTCTTCTGCAAAAATTCTGTAAAATTCCAGAGCCTAGTTTCTAATTTCCAGAGAGTTTTGAAGACTTTTTAGATAGATTTGGTGATATTCTCTTCAACTTTAGCTTGTATTTGGGTGTTTTAGCTTGTATTTTGCCTCTAAACTTCCGTATTTTGCTATTAAACCTATGAATTCTGATCTGAAAATTGTTTATTTCTGCACCATGAGTAGCTAAATATTTTATGTGCATGGTATGGAGTAATTAGGTGATGTGAATCGTATTCGTTGGTTGTATTATCGTGCTTAATCGCTATATTTGCTAAAGTTTTAATCGTCGCTCTTAAATCTACTTTTTCGTATTCCAAAAGAATAGTTCTTGTAGATGATCACCCCACAAGGGTGAGATTTGATCTCTTCAAAAGAGAGCTTCATACTTCATATATACGTTTACAACTTTAGCGATATATTATTAGAATTGGTGCGTTAACTCCCAAAAGGATATCTTCCGACGATTCCCTCCCAAAAGGAGGTTTCGTTGTGTTATACTTGATCAACCAAAGTTTACGATTCGCTGATCCTAATGAACCCATGCCATGTACATGCTTTTTATATCTATTTTTCACGAATTAGAGTTCGTTGTTTGCATTGATCGCACGTGACAATTCCATCACCACACTTTTCATACCACCTTCACCATCACTATTAGAGTGCTTAGATTTTATTCGTAGTTACTCTATTTGACTTAGACTTGTGGTTTCAACAGATTCTCCCGAGGATTCGACATCTGGACTCCCAGATTTTACTACTTGAACGGACTCTTGCGCTTGAGAGAAGCACCTTTCGGAGCCCACCAATAGGCTAATAAACATTCTCGTGCAACCCACGAGAAATCCCACGCAGTTATAGGCACATGCAGGGTAATAAAATAGCATTCACAAAGTACGCACAGATATACCCTGGTTCGGTCGTCCCAACGACCTACTCCAGCCCCCGAAAGCAAATACTAGATAGAATGTAATCAAGTACAGCTACAATGAGTCAAGATCCCAAATCTACTCTCACCTAGCTCATACGCACACCACGTGCTCTACACTCTCAATCTAGTAAGATGCTCTCCCTCCGTGACGACTCCCACAGTCGTCAGGTCCCCAAAAGTAGCACAAACAGGTAAAGTTTCCCCTACGAAGAACTAACACAAATACTACACAATATAATAACCAAGAGAGTTTAGAATGCTCAGATCGTGTAGCGGTGTTGTCTTCGTCAATCAGCACGGGCCAGACGTCGTCTGGCAAGTAGTAGTAGTCTCTCGGCAACGGCAACTCAAGATGCGCCTCGTTGGTCCTTCAATGATAGTTGCGCAAATCCGCCTCTAACTGGTCTGTGGGCAAAGTACTTTTTCACTGCACTGATAATGATTGGATCTGTGTGTATAATAGTGCTCTGAAATTTCTTTTGCGGTCAATGATCAATGCTTCCTCTTTATTAACTTGGCTGTCCCTCCTCTTTGATTAACCTTTTGATTTACTTTATCCCTGGTGCATGTAAGATTCTCTCTGTACTTGGGACAATGTTTTTGGAGGAAGTTTTGCACTTAGTGCCCGTTTGCAGGCCTCTGCAAATTAACAAGACACAAAGAAAAAGGATTAGACTTTAATTAAATAAAGGCACACACCACTAACCTCCTTTGTTTAATCCTTGCTTTGTTTTGGAGGAAGTTCTGCACTTGAATAATTTGTGATGGCATTCAATTAATTTGTGAAGGCTTCTCCAATCAGAAGTTGGCAAGTATGTAAGAGCCCATTTGATCCTGGCATGTGCTTCTCCTTTCCTACTTGCAAGTCAACATGAACTTTAATAAGACCCCTAAGAATTCGGCCTGTGCAAAGAAATTATTGCCAAGAAAAAAAAACAAAACAGAGGGGATGTGCTCTTGGAGATATCAAAGGGATGAGACCAAAAAACAAAGGCACAGATTAAGAGAATGATGGGTTTTTATTTGTTAGAAAAAGACTTCCCTTTCTTCTGCGTTTCTGAGAAATTTTTCAAACAAAATACATTAAGCCCCTTTCCCAATGCCCATGGTTGCAAGTTCCAAAGTGATGATGAAGAAAGGCTTTTGATTTTATTTTGTCTGCCTGCAACCACAAAGTAAGAAGAGAAGCACTTAATCTTTGGTTTAAACAAAACAAAAAGCTTACTCTTTTTTTTCTTGCGGCAGGCACAAGAAATGTGGCCGGCCTCTGGCTTTTTTTTCGCTTCTTATTGCTTGCGGCTGCACAAGAGGAGCCCTTAAAAACAAAGATCCCCTTAAGAAATATATATATATTATGGCTCTGTGACTTTCAAGGGTTTTTATTGGCTCTTGAGAAATTCGGCTGAGAGAGGGTTTCAAGGAGAGATGGAAAATTTTTTAACCTTCAGCCTTCTTTTTTTCGTTGCAGCCTTCGGCCTTTCAAGGGTTTCAAGGAGAAATGCTTTAAAAAAAGGCCGGCCCTGTGCCTTTTTGGTGGAGAGAATTACCGGCTCTCTTTTTTTTAATCTTGATTGGAAATCAACAGTAAACCTAGGACTTATATAAGTATATAATAAAACTTGGTACTTCCCTGTTCTCCTTTGCATATTGACCAAGTCCCTCCATGAATTAATCATATGTTCGCCGTTCCTGAAACACTCAACACACACGTTAAAAACGTTCACACAGGTTTGTTATCATCAGACACGAAGTTCACATATCGTTGCTACCAACAATAAGGTCCACTACGATCTGGGGAAAAGCACACTCCGCCTAGACCAGTGGAGGGGCACACCCGACCATGTCTGGTGCGAGGGGCACACTCTGCCAAGATCCCCGCCAGTTGCTCATCCGTCCCCCCTCCGAGCTCGTCGGACACGGCGAGCTAGGCATGCGAACGATCGCTCTCATCAGTCGAATGCAACCTAGCGACTCATCTGCGGCCGCGATCCTCATACACACTCCGAAAGCCAGCCCGTCGTCTCGGATCGCGCTCTGTTCCCACCTCAGACAGTGCGGTGCCGAGCTAACCCCCCAGCAAAATTGTTTCCGTGGTCAACCTTCGTAGTGCGCTCATCCTCATCTCTACACTCACCCCTTACTAACCATACACACATCCTCTTATAACTATTAACAATCTTGCCATTCATACAAGAGGGTTACCCATTATTAATAACATTATCTTACTAATAATGATACACAATAGTAGTAGTACACGCATACATGACATACTAATAATGTTCACTACAAATCACACAACTATATCACTTCTTTACTATACACACTACTACTCACATAATTACTCGCATATACATCCATGGCATCCTCATTCATACAACCATATGCATCCAAATAATACATTCATATAGATATACATTCACCCATATAGGCATACAAATAGGCAACCCATAGGGAACTTGCTATGCATAATACATATTTACTATGCACAATACATATTTACTATGCACACTACACATGTATACAAGCACATATTCACTGCATAATACACAAAACTATACACCCTACTGCATATGGCACTCTGGGCCATTACATCGGTGAGTGCTGCACTGAGGGGTAGCCTCGATGCCTTGGGATCTACTTGACCTGGACAGACGAGGGAGCTCGTCAGGGGGGGGGGGGGGGGGGGGGGGGGCAGACCTTGGTTCCGACCAAGTCCCCTCCGATGCCTAAGTCAGAACGGATCTGAAAGATACTCGGCGGGATCGGTACGGCTCACAGGGAGCCGATACGCGTATCCTCGGACCGTGCTAGGGGAGGGAAGGCAAAGTGGAAAACAATGTCTTCGAGTAGAATACCTCCGTTTGTTGGTATCGAGGGTCAGATCCCTTTCTCGGTTGCCTCTGGAGTCCCTTTATAGGGTTCGTCCCTCGATCGCTCCCAAACCACGTCCCCCACTCTCTGCCCCCATGACCCGCCTCCTTCAAAGAGCCTGCGTGCATCGTGGGGGTCGGTTAATGGGCTCCTTAATGGTCATTGAGGAGGCGTGTTTCTAGGGGAGCGGTTATCTCCTGCTGGCGTGGGCTGACCGGGCGCACGCCCGGTCGTGGTCGATCTGATTCCGAGCCCTCACAAGGGCCTCGTCGGTTGGGCCGAACTCCTTTTGTGGGCTTCCTGCCTCAAGTGTGGGCTTGGGTCGCTGGTTCTTGGGCCGCCTCCAAATGAGTCGTATCACATGTAAACATGTATTTTTCAACCCAAATGAAATTGGTTGATATAGATAATCAAAATCGAAGAAAAATGCAAGACATAGGTAATTTGTGGCTCTGATACCAATTGCTAGTCTAATCAAATGATTAAATCACATATTTGCGGAATAATCTTAGCTCCAGCCATTGCCTTTCAAGAAGAAATGAAATTTTACTCTGTTTTGATCTTCTGAAGTCTCAAAACTCTCTCTATGATGGTGTACCTTCTGAATTCGAGAGTCTTAACTACATGGACCAAAACCATTTTTAGAAATGTTTGAAACTGTTCCATCAACAGTTATCAAACTGAAATAGAGAGAGAATCGGTTATAGTAACTGTGGATCACAACCGTTGGAAAGAAAACGAAAAAAACAACAAACCTAGCCAGTTGAAATTTCCCAGAGATTTTCTCTCAAAGTCGTGGCTATATTGTTACCATAATTTCTTTTGAAATCACGAGTTGCTGTTAACAAATAGCAGTGCATTTTTTGGGGGTGGGTATGGAACAAAATGGCCGCCAAATAAAGATGTGTTCATCTCATCTATGGGTCAAGAAATTTTCAATTTTTTATTCACACATATACCCCAAATCAAATTATTTCACATTGTTTTTTTGCTCTATCATGTCAAAACTTAGCTCCAACAACAACGTGGATTAAATCTATTAAATATAGACCACACGATATTAATCATACAGTTTGGCTAAAATATTGTACTTAGAAGAAAAATGTCACCAAAAAGATTCAATTTAAAAAAATAATACTGTTGTGAAGGGATAATACCGAGTTGGTTAGTCGGTTGGTGATTCGTGATGAAAAGTGTATATTTATACCCCCTAACTACCCATATTTTGTGCTAAGGATTAGGCTTAATCTTGCTCTTTTGGGATAATCTCACTTTATGTTTCATATTAGAGCTTATTCGCATTTTTGCACAAAACAGTATTATATGGACTAATTTCCTCCTCCCCTATTTTTCAGGTACTCCTGGGAGTCTTGGGGAATTTCCAGAATTTTTTGGAATTTTCCTGGGATTTCTAGGTATTTTTGACGAATTATATGGAGGAGAAAGGCATTTAAAAGGGGGGATAAAAGGATTTAGTATATGGCGCCACGTGGCGCATCCACGCAGTCCCACGTGGCGCCAGGCTACAGATCCGCCGCCTGTAGAGCGGGGAATGAAGAGGCGGGGGCACGCGCTCCCTGCGTGCCCCCGTTTGGCTTTAAAGCGGGCTGGAAAGCCCGTTGGTTTTAAGGGCGGGCTTAAAAGCCCGTCCGCAAACAGAAGTGGGCCAAGGACCCGCCCGCTGCAGCGGGCGGGCAGAAAACAGGCCGGGTTTCGACCCGGCCCCGCCCCCAGAGCGCAGGCGCGTGCAAGAGGTTTCTGGGCGGGTCGGGCGCTCCGATACCCGACCAGCAAGGCCTTTACACGGACCCGATAGGCGATATTGGGGTTTATTTTTGCATGTAGCGATTTCCAGCGAGAATTCACTTCGGCCAGCGGTTTTTACTGTTCCATTAGGGGGTTTTAGACCCCCTCTTCTTCCCCAAGAGCTAGGGCAAGGGCTTGGATTCCATTGGAGGCTAGGAGAGCTTGGAGGAGGAGCAAGGAAGGGGAAAGCTTGGGATGTTAGGGCTTCATTTGATTATCTCTTTCCCCTCTCTTGTATCATTGGATTTCTATTGCATTGTATGAATATTTGTGAATGATTATTGAATGAAAGTGAGATTCATTAAATAGTTGTTTGCTTAATAGCTTGTAATGAAGATCTGTGTTCTCATTTTGAATGATTATTATCTTGTTTTCATTATGAAGACCTAGAATCAATGGTGTGTGGAATTTGAATTAGCTAGGGTTTGTGTGTTTGATTAGTGATGATTCATTCCTTGCATTTAATTGGATTAGCATACCTTGAAATGTGTGCTAATAGTGTTGATTGATGGGTTGTGCCCTAGGTTTAATTGAGTCGTGCACCACTCTTGGTGGGGCCGTAGAACGGTGGTGTACCCTAAGGGTCACACCTACATGCACCATCCGTGCATCATATTGACACGGATGCAAGGATTGACTCACGAGCTTAAGTTAGGGAATTCCATCCCACTAATCAACACACGGATGAATCGTGCATTACTCTTGGTGGGGCCGTAGAACTGCGGTGTGCCTTAAGGGCATTACCTATGTGCACAACCCTGCATACCTTGAAATGGATGCATGGGTTGATTCATTTGGAGTGAAACTATTGCTAATCAACTCACAACCCTAATGACATCTCATTCCACACACTTCTCCTTGCTTGACTAGCCCCCTACTTTGGTCTCCACCCTACCTACTTTGGGTTTGGCTCGACCGTCTTACCACTACACTCCCTCACACGATACTTGTTAGTTTAGTTGTTTGTACCAACATCTTTAGCATTTCCTTAACAAATAGAGATTGTGAATGTGAAACGAATTGTCTCTGTGGATTCGACCCTGTACTTACTGGGATTATATTGCTTTGACACTCCTACCCTTGGGAGGTGAGCGTGTGCATCCTACTTGGATTGTGCACGTCTCGCGGTCAATCATTTGGTGCAGTTGTCGGGGACAACGGTTTTCACACTCACATTTTTGGTTGGTTTTGGACTCTTTAGGTGTAGTACTTCCAGCTTAGTGTTGAGTCTTTTTGGTTGTTTGTTTTATACTTTTTTGGGTCGTTTTTCTTTCTTTCTTTCTTTTATTTCAAAACTCTTTTGTGGATAATTTTTTTATAGATTCATTTTCAAACTTTAGCGATACTTATGTGGAGGATTCCCAACTCCCACCATTCTTTCACGGTATGGGGTTGGAAAATCCTAGTTCATTTATGCAAAAGTTTGAAAAATGGTGTAGAAAAGAGTTTTGGGATTTGTTTGATGAGACCACTTGTGCAGATTTTATTTATTTTAAAGTGTTCCCATATATTTTGAGAGATGATGCTAAAATCTGGTTTGATGCTTATCCTCGAGATTCTTTTTCTACATGGCTTTCTTTTCAAACTGATTTTCTTCGAGCTCTCTTTTCTATTTATTACAGGAATCAGGTACAGATGCGCCAGGCATTTGAGGAACACATGGAGAGCTTTGTCCAGTTTGACGGTGAGACTTACTGTCAGGTTTTGGGGAGGTTCGATGATTTAGTGCCCGGGTGCCCATGCCATGCTTTCAGCGCAGAAGATCTTCTTCGGATTTTCTACACAGGGTTGCAGCCGTCTACGCGTGACTTTGTGCAGATGAGCAGTGGTGGAGATTTCTTTGCATACACTACAGAGGATGCATGGTTGTGCCTGAGAGACCTTGCAGAGTGGGAGAGGACTGCGCCATCTGGAGAGCCATCACTTGGATATGAGGATGATGGCCAGTCCCAGCTTCTACTTCAGGATATAGAGCATGTTCAGTGTCAGTCTGAGGTGACATCTTTGGACTCTTTTTCTTGCGACCCCATGGGATATCTAGCAGATCAGGATATTGGGTTGCAGGAGAGCCAGGCAGAGGACGTTGAGAGATTATATATTGAGGATCAGGAGGAGATGGATGTTGGAGTGTGTGTCACTCAGGTTGCAGACACGATGCAGTTTCATTGGGTTGGTGGTGATAATCAGATGGAGATGTATCCAGGCGAGAGTGAGATAGATGACATCAGAGAGCCTGAGTCACATTGCCTATCTGATCCACTACCACAGCTGGAGGTGTGCGAGCATCTTGGGTGGACTGCTGAGATAGTTTACTACGGTGATATGAGGAGGATGAGTGCATGGGATACAGCCTACAGACTATTTTGGAGCCCGAGCCCACCCTCTCTTCAGATTCAGTTCATCAGCCATCACTTCAGACACCTCAGGACACACATCAGCACGTCATCCAGGATGATGATATTCAGGATGGACCACAGAGTCCAGGGATGCCTGCAGAGGCCATTACCTTTGATGGCGAGGATTCGGCAAGCGACAGTGACTGCGAGATGATCTACATTGAGCCTGCACTGCCTTCTCCTTTACAGTTGTCCCTGCAGCCATTTCACCCTCCTTTTGAGGAGTCGCATCAGCCAGGCGATAGCATCGCCATTCAGGGAAGTTCACATCACACTTTTCCCTTCATTTCTGAATCTCATGCTCCATTTCCTTACATTATAGATTCAGATTGTCGTCATACATATTTATCTCCGTATTTTTATTATGACGACCCTATTTGGACTGCATTTATTGGAAGTCTTACTTCTTTTCCTTGGATTGACACAGCTTGTCTAGGGAGATGCTGGGAGCTGTGTTGCTAGGATCCACGGAAAGTGGAGGAGCGTCGTTTCCAAAGCAGCTGGCTGAGGAACGCAAGGACATAATTGAGCAGCTGCCTCCACCATTACACATTCGGGATCCGCCTTTTGCTAAGGTGTATTCCTTCCTTTCTTTAGTGTAAATAAAAGAAAAAATAAACTTTTTAGTTTAGTTTGCTTTAGTATGTGTGTTTTCCCTCTAGCATCATTGAATAATATCTAGTTTCATTTCAACCATTGAGGACAATGCTCATTTCTAGTTGGGGGGGAGTGAACTATGAAGTCGGATGCTAGTTTTGGGTAGTTTTGAAAAATTTTGATGTTAATAAAAATTTTCTCATTCATCATCATCATTCATTCATTTTGAGAATATCATTTTGATGCCTCCATCACATTTCTTTTGCTTAGTCCCTACATGCTTAATGCTATGCAATTTTTTTGGATTATTACTTTGGTATCACATTTATAGATGTTTGATTGACATGTTTTAATTTCTTTTCCATTTTGGAGTCAAATGCTAATATGCCATGTATGAAACTATTTTACATGTTTTGATGCTCTCTTTGAAATAATTTGGGAATAGTTTGGTGTAAATAATTGCATGAATTGGGATGAATGGCTTAGTTTTTGGTTGGATTGGATGTAGCCATTGGTGTATGTTTTATTTTCCTCTTAAGGAGTGGATGGCTCAGTTGATAATTCATGTTTAGAATGAGAAATAGAATTAACATAAGTGAATGGTTTTTCTAATCAAATTGAGTAGCCGGTGCCCCACGAAACATTGGGGAGGACGCCAAAGATGAGATTTATGGGATCATTCCATCCATTTGCCTATATAGAGTCATCACGTGTATGCAAATGTGGTTGTGTTTGTATTACATAGCATTATTGTGTGAATGCAAAACATAAATATACTAAAACAAAAAGAATACAAAAAAGAGAGAAAATGAAAAGAAAATGAAAAATTGAATGAATAAATGAAAGAATAAGCTTCATGAATGATGCAATCTCATCTCCCACAACTTAGAAGGAATTTCTTTTGGTTGTGGACATTTCCATGAAAATTGAAAATTTTGTCGTGTGCACATCTTCCTAAAGTATGCGATGCGGTGCTTATTTCCTTACTTTATACGGTGCTTATTTCCTTACTTTTCTTAGAATTGGATTGAGGAGAGTGTCATTTGTTAGTTCATTTCATACATTGTGTATATTAGCTTTGAAATCAATTGTAAATAATATTTTTGGTATGCCATGATGATATTTTGAATTTGGTGCATGTTTTTCCATGTAATCCGAAATTATCGCTTCTTTTGCTAGGGGCTAGCAAAATGCTAGTTGGGGGTGTGATTTGTGATGAAAAGTGTATATTTATACCCCCTAACTACCCCTATTTTGTGCTAAGGATTAGACTTAATCTTGCTCTTTTGGGTATAATCTCACTTTATGTTTCATATTAGAGCTTATTTGCATTCTTTGCACAAAACAGTATTATATGGACTAATTTCCTCCTCCCCTATTTTTCAAGTACTCCTGGGAGTCTTGGGGAATTTCCAGAATTTTCTGGGATTTTTCTGGGATTTATAGGTATTTTGGCGAATTATATGGAGGAGAAAGGCATTTAAAGGGGGGGATAAAATGATTTAATATAGGGCGCCACAAGGCGCATCCACGCAGCGCCACGTGGCACCAGGCTACAGATCCGCCGCCTGTAGAGCGGGGAACGAAGAGGTGGGGGCACGCGCTCCCCGCGTGCCCCCGTTTGGCTTTAAAGCGAGCTGGAAAGCCCGTTGGTTTTAAGGGCGGGCTTAAATGCCAGCCCGCAAACGGAAGCGGGCCAAGGCCAGCGGGCGGGCGGAAAACGGGCCGGGTTTCGACCCGGCCTCGCCCCCAGAGTGCAGGAGCGTGCAAGAGGCTTGTGGGCGGGTCGGGCGCTCCGATACCCGACCCGCAAGGCCTTTACACAGACCCGATAGGCGATATTGGGGTTTATCTTCGCCTATAGCGATTTCCAGCGAGAATTCACTTGGCCAGCGGTTTTTACTGTTCCATTAGGGGGGTTTAGACCCCCTCTTCTTTCCCAAGAGCTAGGGCAAGGGTTTAGAGGCCATTGGAGGCTAGGAGAGCTTGGAGGAGGAGCAAGGAAGGGGAAAGCTTGGGTTAGGACTTCATTTGGTTATCTCTTTCCCCTCTCTTGTATCATTGGATTTCTATTGCATTGTATGAATATTTGTGAATGATTATTGAATGAAAGTGAGATTCATTAAATAGTTGTTTGCTTAATAGCTTGTAATGAAGATTTGTGTTCTCATTTTGAATGATTATTATCTTGTTTTCATTATTAAGACCTAGAATCAATGGTGTGTGGAATTAGGATTAGCTAGGGTTTGTGTGTTTGATTAGTGATGATTCATTCCTTGCATTTAATTGGATTAGCATACCTTGAAATTGGTGCTAATAGTGTTGATTGATGGGTTGTTCCCTAGGTTTAATTGAGTCGTGCACCACTCTTGGTGGGGCCGTAGAACGGTGGTGTACCCTAAGGGTCACACCTACGTGCACCATCCGTGCATCCTATTGACACGGATGCAAGGATTGACTCACGAGCTTAAGTTAGGGAATTCCAACCCCCTAATCAACACACGGATGAATCGTGCATTACTCTTGGTGGGGCCGTAGAACTGCGGTGTGCCTTAAGGGCATTACCTATATGCACAACCCTGCATACCTTGAAATGGATGCGTGTGTTGATTCATTTGGAGTGAAACTATTGCTAATCAACTCACAACCCTAATGACATCCCATTCCACACACTTCTCCTTGCTTGACTAGCCCCCTACTTTGGTCTCCACCATACCTACTTTGGGTTTGGCTCGACCGTCTTACCACTACACTCCCTCACACGATACTTGTTAGTTTAGTTGGTTGTACCAACATCTTTAGCATTTCCTTAACAAATCGATATTGTAAATGTGAAATGAATTGTCTCTATGGATTCGACCCCGTACTTACTGGGATTATATTGCTTTGACACTCCTACCCTTGGGAGGTTAGCGTGTGCATCATACTTGGATTGTGCACATCTCGCGGTCGATCAGTTGGGATCACGGCTTATCTTATAGATAAGACCGTATCTAATGTATCTTATCTATACACGCTCCTCTATATGCTATAAATAAAGGACTGTGGGTTTCTCCCCAGATGTTGATTCATAACACGTTATCGGCACGAGCCTATAAACAAAAATTTCCACACAAATCGTTTGTTCAGAAAACGAAGAAAGACAGGAGATCCACGCGCACGGCGTCAAGCTTCATCAAACGAGCGTCGTCATCCGCATAGGCTTCGTTCAACTGTCGCTATATCCGGAGGACAGATATAGAGGTAAATCTCACTAAAAATGTTGTTTTTATCATACGTATGATTGTATTCTCCATAGATTTCGCAAGATCGAAGTGGAATTAGGGCTAATCGTCCAAAAATCATGTTTTACCATGTTTTTAAACCTGTAAATAATAGAAAATTAGGGTTTTTACCCTATCCTAGCCCCGCCGGCGGCCTTGCCGCCGGTCGCTCCCCCACCCCACCCCACCACCCCCCCCCCCCCCCCCCCGTCTCGTCCCCGCGCATGCTTACCCTACCCCACACCCCCGCATGCAGTGATGGGGCCGCCGTCGGCACCCCATCGTATCCCCCCGAAGGGGGGGGCAGCGCCTTTGACGCAGTCTAATCCACCCCCCGGAAGGGGGGCGGTGCCCCTGTTGCAGTCGAATCCCCCCCAAGGGGGGCGGCGCCCTGCCGCCGCCGATCCCCCCACCCCCGATTGGGGGGTGCGGCGCACTACCACCGTTGATCTCCCCGAAGGGGGCGGCACTATGGCCACCGCTACTCCCCCCGAAGGGGGGCGGCGCTCTGGTCGCCGCCACTCCCCCACGAAGGGGGGCCGCGCTCTGGCCGTCGCTAGTCCCCCCCGAAGGGGGCCGCGCTCTGGCCGCTGCTAGTCCCCTTCCCCGTTTAAGGGGGGCACCGCTCCCGCACCCCCTCTCTACGGCGAAAGGGGGATGTCGATAGACCCCCCCCCCGTCCCTCGCGCTCCGGCGAGGGGGCACTGCCAATCGCCCGCAAGCAGCCGCGCTAGGGACGGCGGCGGCTAACCCTAGTTGCCTCCACTCGAACCATAGCCCTAATGGGCCTAAAGCCCATATTCAAAAAAAATTGCCGCCTTGCGGGGCTGAAGCCCGCAGACAAAACTGCGGGCCTCAAGCCCGCAGGCCTATTTTTCACAAAAAAAATTTGGTTTTTGACTGTGGGCTTGAAGCCGCAGCCACACTGCGGGATTCAGGCCCACATGCCAGTTTTCTTTTCCGAAAAAGGGGGAGAGGGCTAAAATAAGCTTGAAAGGCTTTTTGGACTAAAAATTAATTAAAAATGGCGTTTAGGGACCTAAAAATTCATGAAAAATCATGATAAATTATGAGGCAATAAGGGGACTTTTAGAAATATTTGGGGATAATTTGGGGATGATTTAAAAAGGAAAATTTCTTCCTTCTATGAAGAACATGTTATATTTTTTGGGCTCTTTTTTCAATCTCTTTGAATAAACCCAACTAGCACAACCCTTGCATTAAATGATACATTTGTAGGATCATAAATATATGCTTCGCATCATTTTGGCTTATTCGGTGGATAAACTATGATTGGTTTTGCAAATATTAAAACTTAATAATTAGGAAGATCATGCGACCGCTCTGCCGTTAGTCAGCTAACTTAATGGTGTATGACGTTGCCCAGTGGTCCAATAATTATTAAGTAATTAAATTGTTTATCCTTTTCTGTGAATATAAATGGTTGTGATGCCTGTGATGAAAAATGTCTGCTGAAAATGTTTGATGAGTACAAATTTTTGCATGGATGGCTAATTGTGGTTTTGGATCGATTGTTTATGTCCCACATTTTTTTTCCTGCACTTTTCTTTTACTTTTGAGAGAAATTGTAGTGAGGAATTTATGTAAATGTCCAAGACCGAAGACCACTTTCTATGGAGGCGGATGCCACAATTAAAGATGAAGATCTTATATGGGACCCACGGGGTTTCCAAAGTTGTAATTTCTTTCTTAAACTTTCATTTGTGTAATATGGACAGTAATGGACTTTGGACTCTTTATTTATATGGGACTGGCCGATCCACGCAAGTAGCTCTTCATATAAAAATTGTCTCCGCATGAAAATGTTTATTGTTTAAATTATTAATGCATGCAAATTTGTGCTCTGCTAGATAAAATGGCTAAAATTACAAGTGTCGATTTCGAAGTGTTGGATGCATCAGGAAGAAACTATCTGAGCTGGCAACTCGATGTGAAGTTCCATCTGCGGGCTAAGTCCCTTATTTCTGTTGTGACCAATAATGAAAATGTAAGCGATATAGAAAAGGGGCAAGCCATTATCTATATTCGCCGCCATGTGGACAAGACCTTAAAGGCTGAATACCTTACGGTCGAAGATCCACTTGAGCTGTGGACTGCCCTTGAAAATAGGTATAAACATCAGAAATATGTTATACTACCAAGGGCACGATACGAGTGGGAGAACTTGAGACTGCAGGACTTTAAGTCCATAGCTGAGTACAACTCAGCTCTTTTTAGCATCACCTCATGACTGAAGTTTTGTGGTGAAAAAGTCTCAGAAGATCGCATGCTGGAAAAGACGTACATGTCTTTTCATGAGAAAGATGCGATACTAATGCAATAATACCGTGAACGAAAGTTCACTAAGTATTCTGAGCTGCTATCATGTTTACTCATGGTTGAACAAAACAGAGAGCTTCTCCTCGCCGCTCACAATATGCGCCCCTGGCACTGCCCCCTCCCAGAAGCTCATAATGCATCTTCTTCTCGAAAGAAGAGAGACAACAAAAGACAAGAAAGGCCACAGAAAGGGGGACAGAACAAAAGAGCTAGGGGCTAAGTCCAGCAACGAAGAAATGAAGGAAAGCGCAAGTTCATGATGGGTTTTGAGGGGCCCTTAGGGCATAAATCTATGCACGTCCTACGTCGGACGGACGATAGAGGTAGAAAAACTTGTTGCGAAAAAACTGTTAAACTATTTAACATGCAACCCTAAGGATATCAAGACCCTAGCCAGGATCTCTACTATCTTGAGGTGTGTCTGACCACCCCAAGATAGATCTAAGCTACTGCAACATTATAAATCCTATGCTTAATTAAACAACATACCCGGAACCTTGCTTGCATCGGTAAGGTGTACCGAACCACGTCCCGAGCCGCTCCCCGTCCCGAGCTGAACCGCTTCCCGAACCGCTCCTGGTCCCGAGCCAAACCGCTTCTCGAACCGCACCGCATCCTGAGGCGAGCAACCCCCTTGTCGCTGAGCCAACCACACGCCGAAGAAATTTTCACTTGAGTGGATCCTCCGTCAAGACTTTGGATCCGATCTGAGCCCCTTTTGGCTTTGCTAGAGCCCTTCAAGAGCAAGGCAGAAATTTTGGGAGAGGACAAAATATTTAAATTTTAAGCTTAGATCTGAGCGTGCTCCAAACTTTTGGGAGCCGCTCAGATCTAGAGCTTGGGACTAGTTTAGAGGAAGGGGGAGACCCCTATTTATATAGGCGGCTGACCTCTCCCCTTTACTCTAGTTCTGATGTATGACTAATTATTTGGAGTTAAATAATCCAAGTTAGTTTGCCTTTCATAAAGGTCAAACTTCCATGAATTTTAACTCCCTAGCCGTTGAGCTTCACATTTAATACGAGCTATCAAATCGAAGAGTGCTAAAGGTGAACACGTAGGAAAAAATGGCGAGTCAATCTGAGTCCGTTTGACCCCTCAATTGATCGTCCAAAGATCGTCCCAAAGCTAATTTTCGTGCAAAATCCAGCCGCCAAAATCTACACCAAGTCTATGGTTCAGAACCCAGATGTTGGGCCCACTATGTGGGCCCCACTGCTCTAGAACAGCCAGCCTGGGCGCTGCCCAGGCCTGGGCCAGGCGCCCAGGGCGCTTGGGGTCCTGGGCCGGGCGCCCAGGCCCAGGCCTCCTGGGCCTGGTGGGCCTAGTGCCTAGGCTGCTTGTAATGCCCGTATATGTGACATACTGTATGTCACGCCCCGCTTCCCTAAAATGGAAGACGAGACGTGATGAGGTCCGCTTAGACGTGGAGCTGTGAAGCTGCAATCTGATAAACATCTGTAAAAATTACAAATCATGGCAGGTCCTTGCATTGCGACGAAACAACAACAATAATAATGAAGCAGATAAAAGAACATCCACCAACAAAACATCCAACGATTATTCCAACATCACAGAATAGTCACAAAAGTACAAGTCTGAACAAAAGGCCTAAAGCATGGCCGAAACAAAAGTAAAGAGAGTCACCGGCTGAGACTAAGGGTAGGACCGGAATCCTCGAACTAAACGTCAGCAACTAGTCGTCCTCTGTAACTAAGTCAGACTCTAAACCTGACATGTGACACCCAAAGAGAAAAGGGCACATGTCAGCAAAATTCTTCCAAAGAAAGCGGAGAACTTTTGTGCAAGGATACAAATAAAATAAAGCGACTAGCAGTTCTAAATATAATGAAAAGACTTGACATTTAAAGAATGCAACAATTTAAGATGACATGATGACATGCATGCACGTCGTAGCAGAAGCTACGAAAAACACTGTTTCCACGAGTCACGAACATTATCATTTCACGATGTGCACAGGGTTTACTCCTTACAGCTGAAGGAGCGGATCAGGCATCTTTCTACGCTGCGTGACAGCTTAACCCTACCCCTCCACATGTGTCAAGCCTTGGTTTCCCAAGTACGTGAGTTCGCTTCTGGATCACGAGTCCATGAATTGTTTTTCATTATGGACTGACGCCCACCTTCTGGATCACGAGCCAGAAAGTGTTTTTGGCATAGGGTTGTGCCCGCAAAGCAGGTGCTTAGCCTCAATCATTACAATAAGGTTAGCGTGTGCTACTCAATCACGATGAACATTGGATGCGTGCAATGACATGGTAATGAACAGATAATTTACGTACCGTTAATTGAAATTAAACATGGCATAGTAGCATGAATGCAAGCATGATAAGGGTGTCAGATCTAGCTTCGTTGTCAAGCTAGATCTAAAAAGTGTCGTCTTGGCAGCTATCATTTCACTGCCTAGTCTCTTTTACGCTACTGTACAAAATGGCCTAAGACGTGGCCTAAATAGAAAGCTGGAAAGTATCACTTGCCTGAAAAACAACCAAGTCACGATCCTGCTCAATCAGTCCGAGTCTACCTATGTGTTCAGTTCACAGTCTAGCCTACAGCCCCAATTTATTATTCTTGATTAGTGAGTTACAAACGATCAGAGACTACGAGTTTTAGGTTGATTAACAAGCAATGTGAGGGTTCCTACGGAGAGAGACTTACTTCAACACGACGCGAGAGCTACTCTGACGTCGGGTAGCGACATCAGGGGTTGGATTCCGGTTTCGCGAACGGTACTGAACGACCGGTTCTCTGAGATAAAACACGTGCACGAATAAGTTTGTGACGACGGCTAGAAAAATTAGACAGATCCTAAAATGTCTAATGGCCCAATTTTAATAAGTTCTCTGTCCTACGATGGGTTTCTCATCAATATTAATGAACGCTAAATTATTAACATGTTAACTACGTTAAGTGGCTATTACGAATAAGCATACAACAATTAATCAAGCAACCTAGGTTCTCATTGGCTAGAAGTCGCGTACACAATTTATCCACTCTACAAATCAATTTAACATCAATAATAACATTACTATCATGTAAACAACATTATCATGAAGTCACTAGGCCGATTATTGACATGAAGTGGTCCACAATCAATTAGCAAACTGATACGAAATATTCTTAGTGAACGCTACTAACCGTGGTGATGAAGAGATCCCACGAAGCTATCGCGAGTTCGACGCGAGTTGTCTATAGCTAGGAGAACATCACCCCGCATGGACAGTGACTAGGGGAGGCAGTAGCACGTTGATGCTGCCAAGAGAAGCCGTTGCCGTGGTCAGAGGAGGTGGTTACCGGCGTCGGGGATCTCGCTGCCGCTGTCGGGGCTAACAGCGGCTGTTGCCGGCGATTTGCAGCGGGGAAAGGCTGTAGAAGCATAGGAGGGGCTGACGGGGGGTCCGAGGCACGACGGAGGGGCGACTGCGGCGGCGGCGGCGGCGGTTGGCAGCCACTGCATGACTGAAAACGCTCCCACGCGGGCGGGGCGCTGCTGCGCTGCGTCGGGCTGTTGTCCGCCGGTGAGGGGAGACTGGAGGGGGTCAGGCGGCGCCTGAGGATGTCGAGCGACGCCTGAGGAGCTCGACGTGGCAACATCGGTGGTCGACAGCCGCCGCCGCTGCTGCTGCGTGACTGATGTCGCTTGGAGAGGCCGCGCGAGGCTGTACAGTGACTAGGGGATCACGGAGGCTAACGGCGGAGGGTAGTTCGGAGGTTGGCCAGAGAAAGGGGTCCGGCGATAGGTAGGGGACCTTGATCGGAGAGAACTCGGATAGCTTCGATAAAATGTGTGGCGGCGCAAAACAAGAGAACGCAAGTAAAAAAACCCTAGGGCTGCGGGTTAAAAGAATTGGGCTCTTGCTAAATAGGGTTTAGATGGGGGTACAACTAAGGGGTAAAGAGAGGAGTGGAATTAAAGAAATGTGGAAATTTGTGTGGTGAATAGCCCAAAATGTTTTTGAGTCGATACGTATGATAGGATTCCTTATTTGCTATTCAACAATGGGATTTGGATAGTTTGTGTGCAAATGGGAGAGAGTGTGTGAGAGGGTAGGGTACGGTTAAGGGGGGAAATAGGGTGAGCCTAGTCGAGCGAAAATATATCATGTGCAACTTAGGCCAAAACATTGTTTTAAGGGAAAAACGATTGCACCAGTGGGTCAAACGGTACCTGATAATTACGAGAAAAATACCGGGGTGACCGTGTCAACGAGAGAAACGAAACTAAGGAGATTGATCACAAGTTTGACGACGAGAAACAAAACTAAAAATAAAAAGGTCTCATGACAAAAGTGAGAATCACGACGTCTCTACAAACAAAGTTATTTTGTGGGAGAACGACAAGTGAAATGACATTCCAAAATAATTCCACAAATTAATACTCTTCGAATGGGTCACAACGGCATATTACATTATAGGGTTCGGATGCAAGAAGGGTCCAGAATAAGTGCATGTACGAACCAAAGTTCGCGCACGAAGAAAGTACGATCGAAAACCGACCGTGACACTGTATGAGCGTATGTGTATAGTAAATTTGTGGTGTGCAAAGTGATTTTGTACGTGAATGGTGTTGAGTATTGATTCCCCGGATTTGGTTTTGATGATGAACAAATATATATATCGTGAACTAACTCTTTGTGAGCGCAGTTATGAAGATCGTCGCCAAATTTCAATGAACATCCAAAGCGACGTCTCGAGACTTCTCAAAGCGCGTGAACGTGTGCTTGAAGCTTCGTTGAAGCTCAAGGACCATTATTGAAGTCATGAAGATTCGATTGAAGCTTTTGAAGACGGTTCGTCAAGTTTATTTTATGTCTTCTAGCTTCTTTTCGTAGATTGTTAAGCCTTGAGTAGGTCTTACGTTTTAATCTTCATAACGCTCATATCTTAGAGCTAGGATCTTAGTAGAAGTCCATACGATCTTTCCCGAAGCTTCGCGCTTCGATTCGCGACTTCTTGTGCATGTTAGTTGGTTCAAGAAGAAGAACCAACCGACTAGATGGCAATCTAGTCGGTCGGCAAAGCTTCTTGAACCGACTAGAATGCCTTCTCAATTCTAGCTCACTTACTGTTTACAGTTAGTCGGTCAAAGAAGGTTCACCGACCGACTAGTTGTGAAACTAGTCGGTTAGGAATCCTTCTTAGACCGACTAGTTGAGCTTCTACTGTACAGCCCATCTTACTATTTACAGTTAGTCGGTCAAAGCACATCGACCGACTGACTAGGTGTGAAACTAGTCGGTTAGAAGTTGTTCTTAAACCGACTAGCTGTATTTGAACTCAGACTATTTGTTTTATCTCTTAGTCGGTCTCAGTTGACTCACCAACTGACTAGTTGTGAAATTAGTCGGTTGGCAAGTCTTCTTAGACCGACTAGTTCTCTTTTGTCTGAACTTCTTCTTTTGGATGTTCTTCAGTTAGTCGGTTCAAGTTGTTTCACCGACCGACTAGTTGATGAACTAGTCGGTCAGTGGTCCTTCTTTGACCGACTAGTCTGCTTTAGAATAGAGTCGTTGGAGCATTAAATGCCACGAATTTTACTCTCTCTTTCCTCTATCCTATATATACTTGGAGTGATGCATTCATTGCACTCAAGGCTGATATTAATTGATCTTTAGAGAATCAAAGAGAAGCATTTTAATCCTTATTCAAAGCTCTTTCATTTCTCACTTGAATCTCTCCATCGCTCTTATTTCAAAAGAGAGATTCATTGATTGTGAGCCTTCCAAGCCAAGTGCTTGATTCTAGGTCACCAACATCCTCCTAGGCTTCCATTGCTGGTCATCTACTTGGAGCTAGGGTTTGGTGCCTCTTCATCTTCCCCAAAATCCTCTTTGCCCTAAATCGTAAGTTTTACTCAAGGCATAGGATTTTGTCGGTAAGTTCGTATTTCATTTACATTGATATAACAAGTATTTTTCTCTCGGTTGTGAGAGATTGTTTGTGATCCCGGTTTGTGGGAGTCACAATTTCATTTGTGTATGATTTGATCTTGTAGAGGTTTTCTACAAGTATTTTATAGTGCAAATTTGAGTTAGAGGTTTCTAACTCAAGTAGCCGGAGGGGATCCGGGTGTTTGGGACGTAGGATCACCGGGAACAAGTCGGGGAGACTTGGGTGGATCCAAACCCGTTAATTCATGTGTTTGCGATTGCATTTATTTGTTGTCTATATTTACATTTCCGCATTTCCGCATTGTTGGTTGATGTTTGCAAGATAATTAGGAATAACTCTCTTGATTATTTTAAAGTACTATTCACCCCACCCCCCCTCTAGTACTTGTGCAGTAGCTACGTAGGGCATTACATTTGGTATCAGAGCCAAGTACCTAGCTATGTCTTCCAACGACAACAAAAGCATTCGTCCACCTTCAGACTACAACACCGTCAGGAACCGTGAAGGAGCTTCTTCGGTGATGGAAGGACACTCCTCGACGAGGCCTCCCTCCTTCAACGGTACCAACTACGGGTACTGGAAATGTCGGATGGAAACTTTCCTCCGGAGTGCATCATTGTGGAGGGCCACGTTGACGGAGTACGTCGAGCCCGAAGAAGAAGACTTCGCGAAGTGGACTACCGCGGAGGTCGTCACGGAGGTAAGCAATGCCAAGGCAATGAATGCCTTCCAATGCGCTTTGGAGCCCGAGGACTTCAATAAGATATGCACATGTAAGAGTGCATATCAAATCTGGAACTCCCTCCTCATCTTGCATGAAGGAACGAGTAGGGTAAGAGACTCCAAACTCGTTGTTGTTAATAAAGATTTCGAATTATTTCATATGCAACATGGTGAGAAGATGAAGGAGTATTATGCTCGCTTCGTCGACATCACCAACGAGTTGGAGGCTCTTGGTAAAACCTACACCCAAAAGGAGAAAGTCTCGAAGATCATCGACGGACTTCCTTCTTGTTGGGAGAAACATACCGTCGCCATCGAGGAAGGTAATGATATGAGTAAGTATACCGTTATCCAACTAATGGGTACCTTAATGTCTTATGAGGTACGCAAGGATAGCAAACTTAAGTTGCAGGACAAGATGAAGTCCTACTTGAAGCAAGACGAGCCAAAGAAAAAGGCGATTACGTTCAAGGCCGCTCCATCCACATCCACATCTACCGATGATGAAGAATCGGAAGAAGAGTTGGACTTGGAATCAATTGCCCTCATGGCAAAGAAGTTCAACCGGTTCTTCCGGAAAGGTAATTTCAAGAACAAATCTAAATTTGGTTCTTCTAACGCCTCCTCTCCTTTGTGCTTTAAATGCAACAAGCTAGGACACATGAAAGCGGATTGTCCTCAAAACAAGCAAAAGGAGAAGTGGAAGGCGCCAAAGTTCGACAAGTCCAATAAGTACAAGAAAGGGTACAAGAAGGGACTTGTCGGGACATTCACCGACTCTGAGGATTCATCAAGTGGAGAGTCGGATGATGAGCAAGTGGAGCAAGCACACATGTGCTTCATGGCTAGAGAGGAGCAAGATAAAGATTCCTCCTCCGATGATAGCGACAATGAAGGTGATGAGATAACAATGGATGACCTTAGAAATGCTAATGAGCAAATATGGTCTAAATACACTAAATTAGTAAATAGATATACTAAGGTAAAAGATGATTTATCTAGCATCCAAACCTCGCCTAAATCTATCGTCACCAACAACGACACCGTTGTTGAAGAGTTGAGAAATGAGATTGTAAATCTCAAATCTCAACTTGAACATGTTCATATTGAGGAATCGGATGAACATGAGATAGCGGATTTGACTTCTCGAAACTCAACTTTGAGTATCGAGAATGAGAATATCAAATCTCGTGTTTATGCACTCACATCGCAAGTATCCACTTTGGATGCTTCGATGCATTCTCTCACCGAGAAGTATGAGTGCACATTGGGCCGAATTAATAAAGTCAATAAGGGTAAGGACCATTTGGATAAAATCCTAAATGACTTACTTCTGGCCAATCACCACATTGGCTTGGGGTATAAGATGGGAAGTTCATCCAAATCGGCCACTACCTTTGTTAGACCAACTTCCGGTGACTCGACGAGTGGGAGTAAACACTCTATTGGTAGTTCATCCACCAATGGTGCTTCCACCTCGTACACACCCTCTTTTGGAAAGAAACCCACTTTGGGTGGACCTCCAAAGAAGGGTCATGCTTATATGTACACCAATACCATGCCACGTGGGAACACACATCCTACTCCACATGCTCACACATATGATGATTTCTACGCACCACATTCACGGGCACGTGCACACCATGTGAGACACCCTCACGCACGTGTTCCTCCACTTGCATATGTTCACTCACATCATCATATGAATAAATATCATCATGCGCCATTTCATCATGTGCCTTATGCCTATCCACGACAGGCATCACGTAGAAATCAACAACGCATGTATGCTACCAATAGGAATAGGGCTCCCAAAATCTTCACTATTTGGAGCCCGAAGGACACAAATATGGATGAAAAACAAGTTTACATGAATTCTTATTTCATGAATGTTGTGCATAGTGATAATTATGTGGGGAAGTCTAAGTCCAATTGGACTTGGCTTCCAAAGGTCTAATCTTTAGGACCCAATGACCTTGGGTACCATGATACGATATTTTCTATCTATAGGTACTCAAGAGAAAGAAACGGAGCAACAAATCAAAATTTGGCTCCAAGAATAATTGGATACTTGATAGCGGGTGTTCAAAACACATGACGGGTGACGCTCAATTGCTCTCCGGAGTGGTGCCCATTGCAAATGGAAACCGGGTAGTCTTTGGAGGCAACGAGAGCGGAACCATCATAGGTGTTGGCAAAGTGGGTAATCCTTCTAAACCATTAATAAGTGATGTTTACCTTGTTAAAGGATTAAACCACAATCTTATTTCAATAAGCCAACTTTGTGACAAAGGTTACAAAGTTAGCTTTGCGAAAGGAATGTGCCATATTTTAAGAAAAGATAATAATGAGTTATTGTTTTCTGGCACACGCCATAAGGATATATAAATATCCTAGATCTTCCAAGATCACATGAACAATGTCTCATTGCCAACACAAGTGAACAACACTTATGGCATCGACGTTTTGGTCATGTGAACTTTGGAATACTCTTTAAACTTTTCAAGTTAAATTCTATTAGAGGCTTCCCTAAGCTTGTCTTTCAAAAGAAAAGCTTTTGTGACTCGTGTCAACGAGGCAAGCTTCCAAAATCTTCATTTAAACCTAAGAATAGCATTTCATCTAAGCGGCCTCTAGAGCTTTTACATCTAGATCTTTTTGGGCCAACTAGAGTTGCTTCATTAGGTAATGCTAGATATGGACTTGTCATCGTTGATGACTTTTCTAGATTTACTTGGGTATTTTCCCTATGTAATAAAAATGATGCTTTTGAAAACTTCACAATTTTTGTTAAGAAAGTACAAAATCTCATTGGAACCACCATTGTCACTATTCGTAGTAATCATGGAGGGGAATTTGAGAATGAGTCTTTTGAGAACTTTTGTGATGAATTTGGTATTACACACACCTTTTCTTTCCCTCGCGCACCTCCTCAAAATGGTGTTGTTGAGAGAAAGAATAGGACGCTAGTGGAATGTGCTCGCACTATGCTTGATGGTAGCCAACTTGGCCATCAATTTTGGGCGGAAGCGGTACATACCGCTTGCTATGTGTTTAATAGAATACTTTTGAGGCCCGGCACTAAACAAACTTGTTATGAATTGTTGTTTGGTAGATTGCCTCAAGTTAAACATTTTCGTGTTTTCGGCGCAAAATGTTTTATTAAAAACACGTATGGTAGTTTGGACAAATTTGATCCAAGATCCGATGAGGGGATATTTCTTGGATATTCCTCCCGTAGCAAAGCCTACCGGATATACAACAAACGAACCTCAACGATCGAGGAATCACTTCATGTAATATTTAATGAAGGTTTTGTCCCGACTAGAATTACTAATGATGATGACTCCATGGAAGTCTTATGTGATTCTATTGGTAATTCTAATTCTATTGATTCTATTGAGACTAACCCAACTAATGAATCTTTTGAGAATGTTCCTAGTGATTAGGGAATTCCCAAACGGCTTCATACCGTTCGTGACCATCCTCATGAGCAAGTCATTGGCAACATCCTTGATAGTGTCAAGACGAGATCTCAAGTCAACTACTTCGCTCATTGTGCCTTTGCCTCCTCGATAGAGCCAAAGAATATTAGCGAAGCATGTGAAGATAGTGCTTGGATCTTAGCCATGGAGGAGGAACTCATTCAATTCGAGAGGAATGAAGTTTGGGAGCGTGTTCCATTGCCTTCGAAGAACCACACCGTTATAGGAATGAAGTGGATTTTCAAGAACAAGACCGACAAAAACCAAATCGTCGTCCGGAACAAAGCTCGGTTAGTTGCTCAAGGTTACCGTCAAGAGGAAGGTATTGATTTCGAAGAATCCTTTGCTCCGGTAGCTAGATTAGAATCTATTAGATTATTGTTATCTTTTGCATGCCATAAAAATGTTAAACTCTTTCAAATGGATGTTAAAAGTGCGTTTTTAAATGGAGATGTTGTTGAGGAAGTTTACGTTTCTCAACCTCCGGGTTTTATAAATGAAAAATTTCCAAATCACGTTTTCAAACTTAAGAAAGCACTTTACGGTTTGAGACAAGCTCCTCGAGCTTGGTATGACCGGCTAAAGAATTTTCTTTTGGATTTGGGTTTTAAAATGGGAGAAGTTGATTCGACATTATTTGTTAAGTATTCTAATAATGATATAATTTTAGTTCAAATTTATGTTGATGATATCATTTTCGGTGCTACTAACTCCACTCTTTGCGAAGAGTTTTCTAATGTTATGAAGGATCAATTTGAGATGAGCCACATGGGTGAGCTCAAATATTTCTTAGGTATCTAAATTCACCAAATGAACGATGCAATCTTCATCCACCAAACCAAGTACACGGTGGAGTTGCTAAAACGATTTGGAATGGAGAATGCCACCGGGAAGAAGACTCCAATGAGCACGACTACACATCTTGATAAGGATACGGGCGGTAAAGATGTAAACATTCGTCTATATCGAGGTATGATAGGTAGTTTACTATATCTTACCGCAAGTAGGCCCGATATTATGTTTGCCGTATGTGTATGTGCTCGTTATCAGTGTCAACCTAAGGAATCTCACTTAGTAGCGGTAAAACGAATTTTCCGTTATTTAAGTTACACTCTCGATTTTGGATTACTTTATCCAAAATCTAGCACATATGAGTTAATCTCATATAGTGA
This sequence comes from Scilla litardierei, assembly GCA_030789695.1. Lineage (NCBI taxonomy): Eukaryota > Viridiplantae > Streptophyta > Magnoliopsida > Asparagales > Asparagaceae > Scilla > Scilla litardierei. The sequence goes on from CM061141.1 coordinate 30,864,295, forward strand.
CGCAGATTATGTGGGATGCAAATCCGACAGGAAAAGTACTAGTGGCACTTGCCATTTTATAGGAAATTCTCTTGTCTCTTGGTTTTCCAAGAAGCAGAATTCCGTATCACTTTCAACCCCCGAGGCGGAATATATTACCGCCGGTGCCGCGTATGCTCAGGTTCTTTGGATGAGACACACTCTTAAAGACTTTGGTATAAACTGTGATACTTGCCCTATCATGGTGGACAACCAAAGTGCAATATGTCTCTCTAAGAATCCGGTACACCATTCCCGTTCTAACCATATAGATGTCCGTCACCATTTCTTAGATGATCATGTTGCTAAAAAGGACATCATTTTAGTGTACGTTGAAACCCAGAAGCAAATCGTCGATATTTTCACGAAACCCCTAAAGGAAGACTCATTTGTGCGGTTGCGTCGAGAATTGGGGATTATGGGTGAATCTGAGCTTTAGGATTCATATGTTTTCAATAATCTTGCATGTTATTAAAATTCTTTATATTTGCTCATGCTAGATTAATTGAAATTTTCTGGATTTTTGTATGAATTTTCAGAATTTATGCTCAAATTTGTCTTGAACGTCAAATTTAAGATTTTCGATGTTTAATGGGGTAGTATAATGATTAATGAGTGTATTCGATGTTTCGTCCAAGTGCGTTTAGGAGAGAACTCAAAAATTTCAAATTTCAAATTTTTGGACTCTCTTAGTCGGTCCAAGTTCATTGGCCGACCGACTAGATTCAGTTCTAGTCGGTCAGTGAATGAGCTTAGACCGACTAATTCTTGCTCAGAATTTTGGCTTCAGTTACTGTTTGCACTTAGTCGGTTCAAGCTCATTGGCCGACCGACTAGATCGTCATCTAGTCGGTCAGCGCTTGAACTGTGACCGACTAATTGCATCGGGCACTGTTGTGTCTTTTCGACTTCTATTCGACTTAATCGGCCCCGCACCGACTAGAATCTATTCTAGTCGATGCGAAACACTTCTCTCAACCCCTAAAACCCGCGACCCCACTGTGCCCCTTCAACTCCTCCGTTGATCTCGCCGTTTTCCGGCCATCTCCACCTCTTGCCGTCAATCCCTAGCCGTTCATCCACCTAGGTATCACTCTTCTCTAGCTCCCAGGGTTTGATTTCGGCTCCTAGGGTTAGATTTCATTCCGATTTCAGTTCATTCTTAGGGTTTGCCTAGGGTTTTAGTCGTCGATCTCGTTTGTCCGCGCGTGTCTCGTCTCGATTATGGCGAAGACACGTATTCCGATCGACCCCACTCGTCCGTCACCTATGACCGTCGAGTCTCCTCCTTCGGACCCCCCGTAACCCAAACGCCGATCTAAAACGACCCATCCTTCGTCGTCTTCGCCTCCTCTTAAGAAGAAGAGGACGACGACAGCTAAGCCTCGATCTCAGCCCAAACCTAGGAAAGAGCTAGTGTCCCCTGCTTCATTTCGTGCTCCCACTCCTCCCGGTGCTTTGGATTCCGACACCGAGTATATTCCGGAGACCGAGCATACTGCTAGGGCTCCTACTCCACCTCCTAGGTCTAGCACGTGTCCGACGTCTAGCTCACGTCCTACTTCTAGTTCCCGACCATCTAAGGGGAAGGCTCCCATGCCAGTTGGCGGTGTCGATATCTCGCTATGTCGCGATGACCCGATGTGTCTTGTGGTATACAACCGTATTGAGCACTGCCCGCTGCTATTGGATCACTTCGTTCAGTTCTCCGACTTCACCCATCTAGCCGATCTTCTTTCACATTCCGGCCTTATCGATTATCTTCGCCATGACCCTAAGGCGAATCCACATCCTTACCCCAGTCTAGTCAAGCTATTCTATGCGAACCGTGTTCGCGGTCAGTACGACGAGACCTATTCCATTGAGACGACTGTCTTGGGGACACCGATTGTCCTCACGGCAGAAATCTTAGGGGATTTGATAGGTGTCTCTTCGTCTGGCCTTCTTCCATCTGATATTTCTGTCGACGATATTTCTCAGCTTGATCAGGTGATGCTCGCCGAGTTTTTCCATGTCATCCCTCCCGCCATGATTGGCGTCCCATCCAAGTCTTTTAAGCCGAATGCCTGGGTTCTAAATCTTATCCTGAAGTCGTGCCTCCTTCCGAAGTACGGCTCATCTTCCTTGCCTTCCCAGTCATTCCTCAAGCTCATTTACGCTATTTTCATGGGGAGTGAGATCAATTGGGCACAGATTATTCTTGACAAGATGGACTCCTTCGAATGTATTCGAAAGTCCACCAAGTCAGCCTACATTCCTTACCCGTGCCTATTGACTCTCGTCTTCTGTCATTTCAAGGTCCCTCTCCCTCCTGATGACGAGCGTCCCCTTGGTACTCCTCTGAACGCGACGGCCGTCAAGAAGTCTCTTGCGGCGCTTCGTCACGTTTAGAAGACGACCCCTTCAGCTTCAGCCGCTTCTTCAGCTGCTCCTGCTCCCTCTCCTACTCTTACTGAGTTTGCTGTGTCGCTTCGTCGTGTGGAGTCTCATGTTGCTCGGTCTGAGGAGATGCTCTCTCGCATCTGCCGTCACCTTGGCATTGAGGTTCATCTGTCTGTTTCTGACGACGACGATGGATGAGGATGAGCTCCAGGAGCTCATTGGTTCTGCTGCTCGTGCCCCTGAGGGTACGTCAGCTTATGCTGCTACTTCTGCCGGTGCCCCCGAGAGCACACCTGCTGCCACCATTCCTCCGGTGGATACTTCTTCGTCTGGTGCTCCCGAGGCCACTCCCGTAGCGACACTTCCTTCTGTGGACACTCCTTCTGATCTAGTGACCACCACTCCTTCTGCAGAGCCTGCTGCTGCTGCAGATCCTCCCGCTGCCTCCTGAGCTTCTTTGGAGGACTCTCCTGTGCACATTGGATGATATATCTAGTTGTGAGAGTGTTGGGTAGGATAGATGGTGGTTGTGGATTTTTGATACTTTTGGATGTATTTTGATGTATCTCTTATGGAGTTTTGATATTTTTTGTATGTATGTGATACTTCGGTATCTGCTGTGATATTATGATGTATTTTTTGTGCTTCGATCTGAGGATCGCTTATATGTATGTTGGCAGATGTATCATTTTGTTGTATCATGTTTGATATATATATATATATACATCGTTTTGCCTTTTACTTCCGTGTGCACATTTTATATATTTTGTCTGTCTCTGATATTGACTTCGTCGCTCGACGATTAAATCTTGATTTAATAGAAATTTCTTCTATGGAAACATAGAATTGTTTTCCATGCACTTAATTCATCAAGAATGTTGATATTTGAGAGTATATTCCATAACTCAATTCGTGATATTAATTTGAGTTTTGATGATTTTATTTTTCGATTATCGACTTTGGTCTCGTTGGCACGCTTTGATTTAATTCGTATTTTACTTTGGTGTCATTTGGACCGTGGTCGTATTCTACCACTCCCGTGCTTTTATTTGAAGCCATTGTTGTTGTCGTTGATCTCCTCCCACCCTTTTTGCTAATGCCAAAGGGGGAGAGAATTGATAATGACAATGTGCTAAATGATAATTTAAAGCAATTTCCCAAGAATCTAATTTGATGTGTTAGATTCAGGGGGAGTTAAGATATAAAAACGGATTTCAAATCCTAAATTTCGATAATTGGATTCACGTTTTATACTTTACTCATCTGCTTGATGCTTATGATTATTATTGAATATGGAATTAACATGTCATCAATGCAGGGGGAGTAAGTAAATTACATTTGAATCATTATTTTTTATTACTATTTATGTTGGTTTGTCATCACCAAAAAGGGGGAGAATGTTGAGTATTGATTCTCCGGATTTGGTTTTGATGATGAACAAACATAAATATCGTGAACTAACTCTTTGTGAGCGCAGTTATGGAGATCGTCGCCAAATTTCTATGAACATCCAAAGCGACGTCTCGAGACTTCTCAAAGCGCGTGAACGTGTGCTTGAAGCTTCGTTGAAGCTCAAGGACCATTATTGAAGTCATGAAGATTCGATTGAAGCTTTTGAAGACGGTTCGTCAAGTTTATTTTATGTCTTCTAGCTTATTTTCGTAGAATGTTAAGCCTTTAGTAGGTTTTACGTTTTAATCTTCATAACGCTCATATCTTAGAGCTAGGATCTTAGTAGAAGCCCATACGATCTTTCCCGAAGCTTCGCGCTTCTATTCGCGACTTCTTGTGCATGTTAGTTGGTTCAAGAAGAAGAACCAACCGACTAGATGGCAATCTAGTCGGTCGGCAAAGCTTCTTGAACCGACTAGAATGCCTTCTCAATTCTAGCTCACTTACTGTTTACAATTAGTCGGTCAAAGAAGGTTCACCGACCGACTAGTTGTGAAACTAGTCGGTTAGGAATCCTTCTTAGACCGACTAGTTGAGCTTCTACTGTACATCACATCTTACTGTTTACAGTTAGTCGGTCAAAGCACATCGACCGACCGACTAGTTGTGAAACTAGTCGGTCAGAAGTTGTTCTTAAACCGACTAGCTGTATTTGAACTCAGACTATTTGTTTTATCTCTTAGTCGGTCTCAGTTGACTCACCGACTGACTAGTTGTGAAACTAGTCGGTTGGCAAGTCTTCTTGGACCGACTAGTTCTCTTTTGTCTGAACTTCTTCTTTTGGCTGTTCTTCAGTTAGTCGGTTCAAGTTGTTTCACCGACCGACTAGTTGATGAACTAGTCGGTCAGTGGTCCTTCTTTGACCGACTAGTCTGCTTCAGAATAGAGCCGTTGGAGCATTAAATGCCACGAATTTTACTCTCTCTTTCCTCTATCCTATATATACTTGGAGTGCTGTATTCATTGCACTCAAGACTGATATTAATTGATCTTTAGAGAATCAAAGAGAAGCATTTTAATCCTCATTCAAAGCTCTTTCATTTCTCACATGAATCTCTCCCTCACTCTTATTTCAACAGAGAGATTCATTGATTGTGAGCCTTCCAAGCCAAGTGCTTGATTCTAGGTCACCAACATCCTCCTAGGCTTCCATTGCTGGTCATCTACTTGGAGCTAGGGTTTGGTGCCTCTTCATCTTCCCCAAAATCCTCTTTGCCCTAAATCGTAAGTTTTACTCAAGGCATAGGATTTTGTCGGTAAGTTCGTATTTCATTTACATTGATATAACACGTGTTTTTCTCTCGGTTGTGAGAGATTGTTTGTGATCCCGGTTTGTGGGAGTCACAATTTCATTTGTGTATGATTTGATCTTGTAGATGTTTGCATACAAGTATTTCATAGTGCAAATTTGAGTTAGAGGTTTCTAACTCAAGTAGCCGGAGGGGATCCGGGTGTTTGGGACGTAGGATCACCGGGAACAAGTCGGGGAGACTTGGGTGGATCCGAACCCGTTAATTCGTGTGTTTGCGATTGCATTTATTTGTTGTATATATTTACATTTCCGCATTTCCGCAATGTTGGTTGAAGTTTGCAAGATAATTAGGAATAACTCTCTTGATTATTTTAAAGTACTATTCACCCCCCTCTAGTACTTGTGCAGTAGCTATGTAGGGCATTACAAATGGTTATATGGTTGACCATGACGTGATTTGGATACATAAGTGAGTGTATGTGGTTGTGTTCTCATGCTAATTATTTTGTTGTAGTTTCAAGAAATTATTATTATTCTTAGCATTGTTGGGCTTATTATAGTTATCATTTTTGGTTTGGCCTATAGTTAATGTTATTAGCCATAGTTGTTGGGCTAAAGAATGGACTTGGATTCTTAGATGAGAGAAGAGGAATGAGCTAAGTTTAATAGAATGGAAAACTTGTAAATATCCAAGTTCATTTCTCTTCCTTCTCAAAACTTCTCTTCATTCTTTTCTCTTTCCCTTTTTCATTTCCTTCACCCTGTTTTCCCCCAACCCAGGCCGAAAATTCCCTAGCCCTTACTGCCGAATTTTAGGGGAAATGGATGAGAAAAAAGAAGAAGAAAGGAAGAGATTGAAGCCTGGTCTTTTCCCCCTCCCATCTCTCTCTATTTCTTCCTCTCTTTCTAAAACTCCATGGCCAAACCCTAGCCCAAATCTGTCCAGATTTGGCCGAACCCATTCATGCCCTTTCTCCTTCAATTTCAACAACAAATTTCCTTTCTCCATGCTCCTTTTGAACCTTAATGCTTGCTAGGTATGTGTGGGGGAGTTTGGAGCTAGAAGGAGGTGATTCCAAGGCCTAGGATGGTGAATTTCGGAGTGGTGGTGCTCAAATACGAGTTTCTTGGAGCTTGGTGGGTTCTTGGAGGATTTTTGGGTGAAGCCCATCATTTTTACGGTAGGATTCCACTCCCAATTCATATGTTTCATTGAGAGTTTTGGGTGGGTGTTATTGTACTTTAGCAAGTTGAGGGTTCATCTTGTATATATGAGATTTGTAATAGTGATGTTAATATTGGTTAGTTGTGTATTTATATGTATCATTGTTTTAATTATATCAATGCGGAGCTGTTGGCTCTTTGTTTGTCTGTGTTGTCTGGAATGCTACAAGTACTATCCCAGCAGTGCACAGTGGACCTGCTGCTTGAGTTTTGAAATTTTGTGTTTTCTTCGTAACACCCGCCTCTTTGGGAATACCTGATACGGATTCGTACTTATCGGGTATCCCGGGGAGCGGGGCGTTACACTGCTCTAGGCCCAGCGCATTCTGGACTGACCCATGCCCAGTTTGGGCATTGGTAAGGCATATTGTGCTTTCTTGACAATTTTGGGAATAACTTGTGCATTTGGTGTTCGATTTGGGCGCCGTTCGAACCTGTATTTTAGATCGGGACATTCCCGTCTTAAAGGTAAACTTTTGCTGGTGTTTATTTAATTAAATATGGTCGTAAATAATTTACGACACATTTAACTCTGTTTGCATCATATGCAAAATAGTCACATATCTAAGCTTAAAAATATCATTTGCATCAAATGCAGTTTTCTATCCATTGCATCAGATGCACATTCTCCCTAATGTTTCTACCTATTACTAGACGAAAGGTCGCACTCTGTGTGAGACCCTCAGCCTGACCCTACTATAGGTGGGGCTCGAAGTCCCAGACGGCAGTGACCACAAGCAGCAGTTGCCGTCCCTGTTTTAGTATCATACTTATGTGGTTGAATCATTAACATGAGTGTTGTCGGGACCACACTGACTGTGTCCGTGATGAATACCGCAGTTATAGTCTCTTTGTCAAAACTATATCATTTAACTCAAGCCTAGGGTACGGTCAAACTGTCAACCCCAATAGCTCGAAACCTGTTAGTCTCCATCGATCTTTAGTAAAATTATGTTGGACTTCTTCCAATAGACTCTGGCCAGAGTTTTCACTAAAGACCGAACTAACACTACGACACTAACTCCCATTGACTAGGGAGAGACGAATCCTATCTTGGTCATTACTCTCCTCGCACGTTTCAAATGTCACCCAACCAAAGACCTTTCGATAGGCCTTGCCTCGAAGCTAGGTCAGAGATCTAAGTGACACTGTTCACGTACAGGTTCGTACAATGACCTTAAGGTAAAAGACCAACTTGCCTATTATTGCTAAGAGTTATCATTGACAGATTGGTTAATCATAACCATATGATAACTCTTGTTGGGTCGTTCAGTGAACTCATTCTCCAATGAGCACATGTGTCTCGTCTTCGACTTCACCAAGTCGAACGACCATGAGATCATCGTCATCGCTACATGGTGAAGAAAAAGACACAATGGTCTATCCGATGGTTCGATATTCTTTTCTCGAAACATCTACGACCACGAACGTTTCTAGACTTATACTACAGACGGTCAAGCACTTCTACATGATCACATTAAGTCTCAGGACTTTACCTAAGTTTTTAATGATAACTACATTATGAATTAACTTAGATAAATTACTTACCATACAGCTTATTGTAATTTTTAACAAGATTTTGGTACAATAATACAGAGATAAATTGCCTCGAGGGCATACATCTTCCAACAGTTCACCTGACGCAGAAATGACAACAAGAAGAATGATGCACCCCCACCCAAAAGGGATTGGGAAGACCAGTGACATAACTGTGGCATGAAAGGCCACTGGTCCAGAGTGTGCCGAACCCCGCAGTATCTCCAGGAGCTATATGAAGAAAGCAAGAAAAAGAAAGCTGAAACAAACCTGGTGACATTTGATCCTCCAGTCAAGTTCACAGCTAGCAACTTCGAAAATGATGACATGCTAGATTAGCTTTCTGTTTTTATCTTAGAAAATTGTTTAGAACATTTCATGTTATGAGAGCTTTCATATTATGTAATTTGAATTTGAATGAATAAAGTTTATGTTCCTGAAATACAAATATTTTATTCATCTTTATAGATGGATCGCTCTTATGATTGCTTGGTAGACAGTGCTTCGACACATACGATCCTTCAGCATAAGTGCTATTTTCATAGCATTATACCATAAAAAAGCCATGTAAATACAATTTCAGGGCCATCGAATATAATTGAATGTTCTGGAAATGCAACCTTGTTGCTCCCTAATGGAACGGAAACTAAAATAAAAGATGCACTATTCTCTCCGATCTTCAAACGAAACTTACTAAGTTTCAAGGATATCCGTTTAAATAGATTCCATTTGGAAACATCAAATGTAAATGAAAAAGAATTATTGTATGTAACATCTCAAGAAAAAGTCGTAAAATCCATACCTGAACGTTTCGAGAGCCTTTCATCAGGCCTATACCATACATAGATTCGGAGAGAGGAAGCTAACTTGACGGAGCACCTGAAGTGCCCGACATGAGCCAAGTTTTTAATTTGGCATGATAGACTTGACCACCCTGGATCTGTGATAATGCACTGCATCCTATCACAATTCCATGGGCACAACCTGAAGAACCAGAAGATTCTTCAGAAGGGAGAATTCCCTTGCATCCCCTGCTTCAAGGGGAAATTAATACCAATGCCATCACCACTAAAAGTGGATATCGAGTCTCTAAGCTTCCTCGAAAGAATACATGGAGACATATATGGACATATCCACCCCCTAGTGGGCCCTTTCGGTACTTTATGGTACTGATTGATGCATCTTCAAAATATTCGTATGTGTGTCTACTATCAACACGCAAGTTAGCTTTTCCAAAGCTACGAGCACAAATTATAAAGTTGCGAGCGTATTTTCCAGACAACCATATAAAAAATACGTCTGGATAGTACTGGGGAATTTACCTCCCGATTATTTCAAGAGTACTGCCAGGCAACGGGAATAGAAATTGAACATCCAATGCCGCATGTTCATACCCAGAACGGGTTGGCAGAGTCACTGATAAAAAGACTCCAATGGATTGCACGTACATTGCTAATGAAATCCTAGTTGCTGATGGATGCATGGGGACATGCAATTCTACATGCCGCATCGTTAATAAAAATAAGACCATCTGGAGGTCAGAGTCTCTCTCCAATGCAACTTGCATATGGAGGGACACCGAACATTTCTCATCTGAGAATCTTCGGTTGCACAGTCTACATCCCCGTTGCACCACCACAGATGACAAAAATGGGTACTCAACGTCGCCTAGGTATCTATGCAGGGTTTGACTCACCATTAATTATAAGATACCTAGAACCTCAAACGAGAGACGCATTTAAGGTACGTCTTGAAGACTATGAATTTGATGAGGCCATTTTCCCCAAAATGGGCCCAGAAACTGAGAAAATCTGGTGCGAAGCACATCATAACGTAGGATACAAAAAGTTTGACCCACTATGATCCGGTAACAAAACAATATGAAGCTGAGACCCCAAAGATCCTCCACATTCATGACACTGTTCACTGATTACCGGACTTATTTACTGACAATCAGAAGATTGTCAAATCACACATCCTTACTGCAAATATTCCAGCTAGGATTGACATCCCCGAGAATGGATGCAATCTACCAGCAGCAGAAGTGGCTGCACCTCAACAGAAAAGAGGCAGACCACCAGGCTCCAAGGATAAAAATCCAAGAAAAAGAAAAATATCCGGAGACCTTGGAACGATACCCCCACATAGAAATGAGCTCATGTCCATACCCTCACCCCTTCCGGAATCCACTGCAGAGGAATTGTCGGGAGAAACTGAAATATCATTAAATTATGTACGTATAGGGAAGGTGTTGGACAGAAATAGTACAGTCGTCAACGGTGACATTGCATTTCACATTGCTATTCACGTAGTCGGAAGCAACGATGATCTGATCCATATTCTGTTCCTGAATGCAAACGTAGAATTGATTGGCCAAAGTGGAATCAGGCAATAGAAGCTGAGCTGGACTCGCTTAAGAACACAAAGTCTTTGGGTAAATAGTCCAGACACCTACTGGTGTCAAACCTGTGGGATACAAATGTTGAGTATTGATTCCCCGGATTTGGTTTTGGATGATGAGCAAACATAAATATCTCGTACTAACTGTTTGTGAGCGCAGTTATGGAGATCGTCGCCAAAATACTTAGAACATCAAAAGCGACGTCTCAAGACTTCTCAATACGCGTGATCGTGTGCCTGAAGCTTCGTTGAAGCTCAAGGAGTATTTATGAAGTCACGAGTGAAGATTGAAGCTTTGAAGACGGTTCGTCATGTTTAATTTAATGTCTTCTAGCTTTATAGATTAGAATGTTGAGCCTTGAGTAGGACTTACTTTATAATCTTCATTTCGCTCATATCTTAGAGCTAGGATTATCTTAGAAGCCATTAGAAACTTTCCCGAAGCCTATCGCTTCTTCCCTCGGCTTCTAGTGCATGTTAGTTGGTTCAAGTAGAAGAACCAACCGACTAGATGACGATCTAGTCGGTCGGCAACTCTTCTTGAACCGACTAGATGCCTTGCTCAATTCAGCTCATTCTTTGTTGATCAATTAGTCGGTCAAAGAAGGTTCACCGACCGACTAGATGACGATCTAGTCGGTTAGGAAACCTTCTCAGACCGACTAGTTATCATTGCCTCTGTACAGCCTGAGCTACTGTTTACAGTTAGTCGGTCAAAGCACATCGACCGATCGACTAGTTGAGAAACTAGTCGGTTGGAAGTTGTTCTTAAACCGACTAGCTGTACTTTATTTCAGCTATCTTGTTTTGACTCTTAGTCGGTCAAAGAACACTCACCGACCGACTAGTTGTGAAACTAGTCGTTGGCAAGTCTTCTTAGACCGACTAGTTCATATTGCCTAGAATTCACTTTATTGGCTGTCGAGCTGTTAGTCGGTTCACGTTGAATCACCGACCGACTAGTTGAGGAACTAGTCGGTCAGTGATCCTTCTTTGATCGACTAGTCTGCTTCAGAATAGAGCCGTTGGAGCATTTATTGCACGAATTTCTTCTCCCTCATTCCTCTATCCTATATATATTTGGAGAGGTTCTTCAAGGATATTCAAGGCTGATTATTAGAGATATTTGAGAATCAAAGAGAAGCAAATAAACTCCATTCTAAAGCTTTCTCTCCTCACTTGAATCTCTCCTTCACTCTTATTTCAAAAGAGAGATTCATTGATTGTGAGCCTTCCAAGCCAAGAGCTTGATCCTAGGTCACCAACAACCTCATAGCCCTCCATTGCTGGTCAATATCTTGGAGCTAGGGTTTGGTGCCTTCTTCTTCAACAAAATCCCTCCTTGCCCTAATTTGGTAAGATTTACTCAAGGCATAGGATTTTGTGGTAAGTTATTTCATTGTTTCATTTATTTTGTTATTTGAATTGTTCTCTCGGTTGTGAGAGAAGTGTGTGATCCCGGGTTGTGGGAGTCACATGTCATTTGTATGATTTGGTCTTGTGAAGTTTTTTCAGAAGAATTTCATAGTGCTAAATCTTGGGTTAGATGTTTCTAACTCAAGTATCCGGAGGGGATCCGGGTGGTTGGAACGTATGATCACCGGGAACAAGTCGGGGAGACTTGGGTGGATCCGAACCGGTTACATGCTTTGTTTGCGTTTGATAATTCTTGTCGATTGTTGTTTATTCCGCATTGTCGTTTGTTCATTGCACAATAGTTAGGAATAACTCTCTTAATTATTTTAAGTACTATTCACCCCCCTCTAGTACGTGTGCAGTAGCTACCACAGGGCACTACAACAAATGGGTATTCGTGAGAAAAAGAAATGAAAATAATGAGATCGCACGCTACAAAGCACGGCTTGTAGCGCAAGGATTTTCCCAAAGACCGAGTATTGACTATGAGGAAACATACTCACCAGTCAGGGATGTGATCACTTTTCGATTCCTGATAAGCTTACCAGCAAAGGAAGGTTTAGATATGCAGCTAATGGATGTTGCGACTGCATATCTATACGTTAATCTCGACAAGGAGATATACATGAAACTTCCTGATGGCTTTTCAATGCCTGCTGAATTAAAAGATAGACCTCGAAACGTCTACTCTATTAAGTTTCAAAGATCATTGTATGGTCTTAAACAATCGAGACGGATGTGGTATAACAGACTGAGTGAATTCCTTGTACAACAAGGATTCAACAATAATGAAGTCTGCTTTTGCATCTGTATAAGAGCAAAGGGAAACGAATTCGTCATAATAGCAGTCTACGTAGACGATCTGAATCTCATTGGATCTCCTGAAGAGATCGCTGAGATATCTGTAAGCCTGACAAAAGAATTCGAAATGAAAAACTTAGGCAAAACGAAATTCTGCATTGGCTTACAGATTGAACATCTAAAAGACGAAATCCTAGTACACCAAACAACATACACGAAGAAAATGCTACAAAGATTTCATATAGACCAATGTTATCCATTTAGTACATATATGCTGGTACGATCTCTGGATGAACATAAAGAACCCTTCTGGCCGCTGAAAGAGTGGGAGGATAAACTTGGTCCAGAAGTCCCTTATCTGAGTGCTATTGGAGCACTTCTATATCTGGCCCACTGCACGCGTCCCGATATAGCAATCACAGTAAATTTACTAGCCAGATACAGTGTAGCGCCGATGCATCGCTACTGGACCGGGGTAAATCACCTTCTGCGCTACCTCCAATGGTCTACAGATTTGGGAATTTTTTATAAAAATGGATTATCCTCCGCACTTGTTGGTTATGCAGATGCAGGTTATAGGTCTGATCCCCACAATGCTAAGTCACATACTGGGTACGTGTTTACTCATGGTGGGACAGCCATTTCCTAGAGATCCGACAAGCAAACCATGACAGCTACCTCATCCAATCACTCAGAGATCATCGCCATCCACGAAGAAAGCAGAGAATGTGTTTGGCTACAGTCAGTGGTAAATCACATCCTGGTGACGACCGGAATGAAGTCTGGGGATCTTGAGCCTACTACAATGTTCAAGGACAACGCTGCTTGCATAGCTCAGCTACAAGGTGGCTACATCAAAGGCGACAGAACGAAGCATATTTCTCCCAAATTCTTCTGGACGCACGAGCTACAGAGAGATGGCATCATCGACGTTAGACAAGTACAATCATGTGACCACCTTGCAGACTTGTTCACTAAAGCCCTTCCTACTGCTACATTTAGGAAGTTTGTACAGAAAATTGGCATGTGACGCCTACGAGATCTGAAAGCCTGAGTGCTTGTACAAATCAGGGGAAGTTAGGGAGTGGCTGCACTCTTTTTTCCTTAACTATGGTTTTTCCCACGGAGTTTTTCATAGCTAAAGGTTTTAACGAGGCAAACCACGCCAACTCAGGATCCTGAAGTATCCACCCCATGTGAGACTCTTACTACACTCAGAATCCCGAAGTATTCATGAGCAGAGTCTACACCTATGGATGGATAAGGGGGAGTGTTGTGAAGGGATAATACTGAGTTGGTTAGTCGGTTAGGATCACGGCTTATCTTATATATAAGACCGTATCTAATGTATCTTATCTGTACACGCTCCTCTATATGCTATAAATAAAGAATTGTGGGTTTCTCCCCAGATGTTTGTTGAGTATTTATTCCTCGGATTTGGTTTTGATGATGAACAAACATAAATATTGGGAACTAACATTTTGTGAGCGCATTTATGGAGATCGTCGCCAAAAGTCTACGTATATCAAAAGCGACGTCTCAAGACTTCTCAATACGCGTGCTCGTGTGCCTGAAGCTTCGTTGAAGCTCAAGGAGCCTTATTGAAGTCAAAAGTGAAGATTGAAGCTTTGAAGACGGTTCGTCATGTTTAATTTTATGTCTTCTAGCTTCATAGAATAGAATGTTAAGCCTTGAGTAGGACTTACATTATAATCTTCTTATCGCTCATTTCTTAGAGCTAGGATTATCTTAGAAGTCATTTTCCCGAAGCCTATCGCTTCTTCCCTCGGTTTCTAGTGCATCTTAGTTCGTTCAAGAAGAAGAACCAACCGACTAGATGACGATCTAGTCGGTCGGCAATTCCTCTTGAACCGACTAGATGTCCTTGCTCAATTCAGCCTAGGCACTGTTGATCAATTAGTCGGTCAAAGAAGGTTCACCGACCGACTAGATGACGATCTAGTCGGTTAGGAATCCTTTTCATACCGACTAGTTATCATTGCCTCATTTCACCCTGAGCTACTGTTTCTAGTTAGTCGGTCTAAGAACAATCGTCGACCGACTAGTTGTGAAACTGGTCGGTTGGAATTTGTTCTCAGACCGACTAGCTCTCTTTGTTATCAGCCATTGATTTTCAACTCTTAGTCGGTCAAAGAAGAATCACCGACCGACTAGTTGTGAAACTAGTCGGTTGGCAAGTCTTCTTAGACCGACTAGTTCTCTATCTCCTGAACTTTTCATTTTGGATGTTATCCAGTTAGTCGGTTCATGTTGAATCACCGACCGACTAGTTGAGAAACTAGTCGGTCAGTGATCCTTCTTTGACCGACTAGACTGCTTCAGAATAGAGCCGTTGGAGCACTAGTTGCCACGAATTTTGCTCTCTCTCTTTTCTATCCTATATATACTTGGAGGGGTTCTTTCCTTGTATTCAAGGCTGCATTTTTTGGGATTTAGAGAAATCAAAGAGAAGCAAATCAACTCCATTCTAAAGCTATCTCTTCTCACTAGAATCTCTCCCTCACTCTTATTCCTCAAGAGAGATTCATTGAGTGTGAGCCATTCAAGCCAAGGGCTTTGAATCCAAGTCACCAATTCCTCCCTAGCCATCTATTGCTGTCCATCTTGGTGGAGCTAGGGTTTGGTGCTTGCTTCTTCCTCAAAATCCATTCTTACCCTAAATTGGTAAGTATACTTAAGGCATAGGATTTTGTGGTAAGTATTTCATATTTCATTTACTTTGTTATTGCAAGTGTTTCTCTCGGTTGTGAGAGAAAGGGTGTGATCCCGGGTTGTGGGAGTCACATGTCATTTGTGTATGATTTGGTCTTGTAGAGGTTTTTCTACAAGAATTTCATAGTGGAAATCTTGGGTTAGTGTTTTCTAACTCAAGTATCCGAAGGGGATCCGGGTGGTTGGGACGTAGGATCACCGGGAACAAGTCGGGGAGACTTGGGTGGATCCGAACCCGTTACATACTTTGTTTGCATTGTCTATTCTTGTTGTTTGTAGTCTATTCCGCATTGTTGTTTGTGTGTTTGCACAATAATTAGGAATAACACTCTTGATTATTTTAAAGTACTGTTCATCCCCCTCTAGTACTTGTGCAGTAGCTAGGCAGGTCATTACAATGTTGATTCATAACAAATAAGACCACAAAAATTTACAAGTTCTTTTTGGCGATTTACCTAGTCACCCACAAAAGCCAAATTTTAAAAAGAAAAATACACAAAAAAGAAGAATAATTCTCCAAAGAGTGTTGTTATTCGCGCCACAGAAATTTATGAATACACCACACTACTTGGTTCACCACATCTATATTTTTAATATTAGATATTCGGATTTGGAGATCCGAACAGCTCTAATACAATACATGTGTAAATCCGAACACAATACATATTTTATTATACTGTTCGGTTTTACAATTCCGAACGGAAGATTAAAAGTATTAGAGCCGTTCGGATCTCCAAATCCGAACATTTGATATTAAAAATATAGATGTGATGAATGAAATAATGCGATGTATTCATATATCAATGTGATGCAAATAACAACACTCGTTCTTAAAAAAAAAGAAGAAGTCTTAAATTAAAGAAAAAGCCATGCAGTTGGACTTGCAGTCCTACAAGGACACGATTTAGTGAAACCCCCATGCTTTTTTTCAGTTCTGCCATATATATATTGACCAACATGAAACAGATGCAATGCCAAATCCCAAATCTGGTTTCCATTAGCCTGCGCCCTGTTTGTACGGCTCACGTTAGCTCCACCCCTAGTTTCGCCCCCGCTAAAGACACGTTGTTGTCGCTGGGAGGGGGAGAGCGTGAGAGAGAGAGAGAGGGAGCTCTGAAGCCTTAATCACGCCAAAAAGACCTATTCCTTCTCGCTCCCGGGTCCCTCTCATCAATTTTTTAAATCTCTTTTACCCCCTCTATATCTCTATATCTCGCTATTTCTCTTTCTCTCTCCTCTCCTTCGTCGTCTAATCCGTCCTGCTGCCCCGCCGCGCACGTTAACGCCCTTCCCCGACATCGTAATTGGTTAGATCCCTTTGTTTCACGTGGCCCCCACTATCAATCGATTGCGGGCAGTTGGGTTCCCATGCAGCAGCGGTCCCTGCTAATTTGCGCCCGCTGAAGGGGCAGTGATAATAGATGGCGACCGCCGCC
The DNA here is from genome assembly GCA_030789695.1 of Scilla litardierei. Classification (NCBI taxonomy): domain Eukaryota; kingdom Viridiplantae; phylum Streptophyta; class Magnoliopsida; order Asparagales; family Asparagaceae; genus Scilla; species Scilla litardierei. The sequence goes on from CM061141.1 coordinate 30,880,945, forward strand.
GCATCGGCCGGACGGCCGCCGGAGGTGGTGAGTGTGCGGCGGGAGCTTCTGGCGGCGTGCATGACGTGCCCCCTCTGCAAGAAGCTCCTCAGGGACGCAACCACCATCTACGAGTGCCTCCACACGTGTGAGCTCCTCAATCCCTCCTCTCAATCTCGTCAAATTCATCAACGGTGAAAAAAACAAAGTCGTTTCGTGATTTGGGTTCGTTATTATTTTTGATTGCGTGAGATGGGTTCGCGTCAAAATTCGATCTTGATGCTGGTGATTTTATTTTATTTTTTCTGTTTTGTTCCCTTTTGCGATCGCATGCAGAGTTGGCCACTTATGCCTGTTTGTTGACTCGTCTCCTTTTGATGAGGTGGGGGACGTTATTGATTGATGCGTGATCTCATGCATAAAAATAAAAGGCGTTTTCTGGATAAGAATTAAGAAAAACAAACGTTTTTTCTTTTCTTCTCGTGGGATTGTTTTGTATTAGAGTATATGTGAAGTTCTAGCCGGTCGTGTTGAAATCTGAACGCTTGTCGATTTTCTATTTATGGAAGAACATGGATTGGCAATGTCACATTATAATGATGAGTTGTGAGTTACGATCCCCCTTTTCTGTTATTATACAGATTAATTATTTTTGCATAATTTTCTAACATTGCTGATATTTCCAGTTTGGTTCATGTCTTATGGTAAGCATGCTTAGTGATATAAATCATTGGACTGCATCATTCTTGAAATTAATTCATTTGATTCTCATGTTCCTCTATTTTTCCTTTCTTAAGATGGATGTCCATTTTGTTTAATTATGTTGATTAATTATAATTTGATCTGCGTGGGAATGCATACTTAATACCTCTTGCCTGTTTGTTTTCTGTTGCAAAATTTGTTATTTTCTAGTTATCATCTGTAATACCTGTACCAATTTAATGCTTATCATATCGCTTATCTTTAAGCTTTTTGGTTGCCTTGTGATTGGTTCATGGGTTATTATAGCATTGATGTTTTTAGTGAAGTAAATTGTTCAAGATCCAAGCATTCTTAATGTGCTGTCGACATGTCATTTCTGAGCTGTGTTTCTCTACCTTTTTTATGCAGTTTGCCGGAAGTGCATTCTCGATAAGCTAAATGACGAGGATGCAGACTGCTGCCCAATATGTAACAAATATTTGGGTTGTGTTCCTGTAGAGAAACTCAGGTCAGCTTCTATATCTATATATTACGTTAAACATTTGCATTGGTTGTGGATTACTGTTGATATTAAGCAGCCAATTGCTAGATTAAAGGACTTGTTCTAATTTTGTCACTAAGACCACATCCATCAAGTCATGGTTCTTCAAGAAAATCTGTATACAGTTCTGCGAACTTATTTAATATCACAATTTTATTGAATCTCTAGGAATAGGAGATGCATTTTTCATTGAACTGTTGGGACAGTCACGCCTTTTGATTGTTTGAGTTGGGTGAAATGAAAGTGGGACTTAATGCAATAACTGGAGGGACATATCAAGACACTATTCTGTGGTGTTTTCAATAAACGATGCCCAAGCAGGATGAAGCTACAAGGGTTATATCTAGGATTTATAATAGTTAACCATGACTACCTCTATGTTCTGTTAGTATAGCTATCAACATTTGTTATGCAAAAGAATGGTGCAAAAGACTGCGTTACCTGTAATAACAATGGTACAAGAGAGTTGGCACAAACTGAAGGGAGAGGGGAAAAAGAACAGACCAGAGTTCTGACATGTTGCTGTGTGCAAAACTCAACAGTTCCCTATGCAGCAATGTTTTTTTCTTCTAATTGTTTTGAGTGAGTGATGAGAATCATTAATTGGGTTTCTTTGTTATATTAGAATTATGAATGTGCATCTTCGTGCATCATGTTTTATTGTACCATGCAATATGCATAACACAACATGTTGCCACTTATTATCATAGTTTCTGGTCTAAGCTTATGCCACATACTGTATTAATGCAAATATGTTGCCATATGAGCTAATGTCCAGTCAGACACAATTAAACGGAACCATTTATATGGGAACGTATCATTTCAGTGGAGGATTCTTTTCGTTGCATATTTGTGTTTACATGCTTGCTTAGTATTCCATTCTAGGTCATGGTCTGGTAGGATACCGTGTGCATACTTTGGCAGTCTCTGGACGGTCCATCCTTTTTGAATTTGTTTAAGATGTACAATTCACATATAATTATTTTGACGAAAGGTTAACATTTGAGGCCGTTGTTAGTGAAACAGTTACTGACTAGTAGTTATCTCTCTAGAAAGTTAGGTTGGGTTGATGTTTTCTTAAATACCAACATGCATTATATGATGTAAACATTAAGTGATGTATTGGTGGTTCATTGTTGTGCTATATTGTAGGGTGCACTCATGAGGGGAAAATCATTTTTCAACATCATGATAATCAGCAAAGTATAATATGCACACTTGCCCTAAAAAATACTAAGCATGTAAACAAGAATTTAAAATATAGCATCCAAAATGAAGAGTCCTAGAAACTAGTATCATGGAGTTTTCTATCGCGAAAGAGTTGTCCACAAGGCAACTAGGTTGTGACGCCCAACTAGGTTGTGATACCAAGTCAATTTGATTTTCTGATACATACAATTTTTAACAATTTTTTTTGAGATTAAACCCAAATTATACCAACGACCAAATACATTCGATTATCTGTATTTGGAATCCACAAGCTGTTTATGGTATTCTAAGTCTAAATGCTTATGAACAAAGCTTATAAGTATAGGGATCCCTCGACCTTTTTAAATGGTAACGGAAATGAATGTGAACAGAATGTTAACTGAGTTGTAACACGTCTAGTCTAGGGAATAGTCTATATTGGATGATAAGAGGGTCGGTATTCAAAAATTCCTCTGAGCTTATAAATTAAAGTATAAACAATGGCAAAAATTTATTATTGAATTTGCTTGGATGAAGGTGATCGCAAGATGGGTGACCTATTGGAAAGTTTTGGTTTGGAGCGTTGTAAATAGTATTAGAGCCTAACACCAACCGAAAGTGTGGAAACCAAATGTCACATGAAGATAAGTGCTACATAGAACAAAGTTATAATGCCACCCAAAGATATGGTAGGGAAACCCTCTTGAGTTCGTGGGATGCAACCCTAGAGTCCATGAGTGCCACGTCTAGAATCCCAATCGCTTGGTGAAATGTTTGTAGGACGAGGATGCCATATCCTAAATGGGAGAATTATGTGACATCTCAGGTCAAGCGGTAATAGTTCCGTATTGAATCTGTGATAGAAGGGTCTATGCTATATAAGAATTCATGCGAGCCAATGAATTTAAATAATAGTTTTCATTTTGAGGGAGGAATAGTGGTAAAGGTTTTTTGTTGAGCCTTGGCAGACTAGATTTTGATGTGTGACATCTTGGGAAGTTCACGCTTGGGGAAGTATATATTCTATGCAAAATGGTCTCTGAATGCTAGTTACAAATGTGATGTGATCATAATGGTAGCTGGCATGTGAAGTGGCCTAATTTTGTTAGTGCTGTAATCTAATTTGATTTAACTTGGCGTCATGTCTCCGTGTGTCTGCATCTAGAAAAATTCTGATGATATATATATAAAAATCGACATGTAAAGTAGGGTTCAGGTTCATTTTTATGTTTTAGATTGTAGCTAAAGGCATAAATTGAGCTAAGGTGCTCTGAGCTTCTATCCATGTGGACTAAGATTTTCCGGAATGTATGTATTCAGCAAGAAGCTAGTTTGCCAATTTAATGCATAGAATTGATACACGTTTATTGTTTTGAGTATATCAAATAATGCTCAACCTTGGACTGCTAGCCAACTTATCATTACTATCAATGATTTGCTTTTGACATTATTATACTTGGAGGAGGAAATTCTCTTTATTGCCATTGATCTTGAAGTACATGTTGAACACTTTCTATAAAATTATAAAGTCTAGGAAAAAATAGCTTTAGAGCATAAGAAAAGGAAATAGCTTTAGAGCCTCAGAAAAACACATAAGAAAGGAAAGACATAAGAAAGAGAACAGATGGTAATGTTTGAACACCCACAAACTCAAGGTGAATCAACCCCGAGTTTGGATAGTAAGAATTCGATCCCAATTTGATGTTCTTAAAAAGCATTGACTAACGTGGATCACAGTGGAATTCTAAGGGACGCTCATCGGAGAATGCTACATGTGTGTGCTGAAGCGGAGAGATTGTCTTGCGATCAAATTTAAGGAATTGAATGTGATTTGAACTGATCTAAACTTGGCGATAGTGGATATGTTGGTGATCATTATGGTCGCCTCTCCCATCAATAGGTTTAGCCAGGGAATTTATAACATGACCAAATAAGCCTTGCTCATGGGTATCTGAGCAATTCTTTCTGTTGCTTTCACAGAACTTCCCGCTTGTATCAACAAACCATCGTCCATTAATACAACATCAACATTATTTGATTCTAAATTGAGAGCAATTCCTATTGTACCCCCTTCAAATTCTACTAATTCACATGCCATTACTTCATCAAGACCATGAATACCGGCAATACCATCACCTACTTAAAGTACGGTACCGGTATTTACGATCTTTACTTCTCTATTATATTCTTCAATACGTTCGCAGATAATATTACTAATTTCATCAGCTCGAAGAGTTACCATTAGTGTCTCTTTTTCTTTTTTAGAAACAAAGGAAAAAAATAATACTTAAACTCTAAACTTAAAAGTAGAAGGCCTAATCGCTTATTTCTTCCATGTCCCCAAGAATTCCAATATTAGCACGGATGGTACGGAAATGTAACATCGGCGCATTGACAGTGTTCTTTTTCCAGATGATGTAACCCGATTTCCGGCTCCCAGTACTTCAGTGCTTTCACCCTCTTTCTCCCGTCCATATCATGACCCCCAACCTCCGTCTCACCAAGCGCCCATCCCTTGTCTTTTCACTTCTGTCGTTAAGGAAAGCAAGGCCCATTAGAAAAAGGGGCATTTCGTACCATACTAATGCACACACCTCTATATGAAGATACAGAGAGAAAGCCCTCCTATGTTGTGTCAGCATCAAACATATCTGACATGAATTAGGAAAGTGGACATGAATTAGGTTAGTGGGGGCATGTTTCAGAAGATGCATGAGTGGTAATGGAGGCTTTGTAGTGGATGGAGCATGTGAGTGTTCATGAGAGATGGAATCAACTATGGAGAGGGAACGTCGAGGGAGGTCTCAACGACATATTTTGTGCTAGAGATGGACAAAGATCAGTGACACAAAAAGTGATTATAGTAACGGGGAGACCACAAAAAAAGAAAAAGATAACAAGTAACAAGGTGGAGTAAGAGAGGATGGAGCGTGGAACATTAAGAGGAGATATAGCAAAATAACAACATAGATAGTTGTTTTACCTGCTACAAAAAGGACATAGAGAACAACTGATGAATCTGATTACAATTTCATAGTAAATGATATGGGTTTGGTTGGGAGACAGAGAAGAAAGCGTAAGAGGACTGTGAGAAAAAGAGTGTAATTATAGAACACAGATTAAAACTGAAGAGATTAAAAGAGGATGAGAGAATCAATCTGAGATCTGAAGAGAGGAAGAGATCAAAAGAGAGAGAGAGATAGATACAAGACAAATAAGATAGGGGTGCCCCATAGCTATGCAAATGGGTTGGAAATGTGCAAAATGATAACAGTATAGGAGAAAATGATAAGAAAGAGAGAAAGATAGCAATTAACTGGGAGTAGAAAAGGGCAAAGAGATAAAGAGCAACACCAAGGGGAGGGATATAAAAAGAACACCACATACATTTTTTTGCTGGCTAGAAAGAGGAAATAAAGAACAGTCAGAATCTGATTACAATTTTATAGTGAACGATATGGTTTTGGTTAGGAGAAAGTGAACTAAGAGCAAGAAGATACTGTTAGATCCGTGCGCGGCTAAAGAGGGGAGGGAATTACTTTGCGCACAGCAAGTCATGGAGGAAATTACTTTGCGCACAGTAAGTCATGGAGAAATTACTTTGCGCACAACAAAGAGGGTTTTCTTATTTTTCTATTTATCCAGGGCTAGCCGTCATTTGTATTCATGCTTGATATTGGATATTTCTATTGAGCGTCTCTAGTATTAGGTCTTAGATTAAACGAGTGCAGACATCCTCTTCGGCGTCTTGGGAAGAGAGCGCACCTCTTTTGCGCTCAATTATCTTACTATTTCTATTGTTTTCGCAATAAAAATCATATCTTTAGTTGGTTCCTAACATTTTGGTATCAGAGCGACGATCTTGGCATCCATGGAGGCGGCTACCACCAAAAAAATTGAAGCTCTGGAGGAGAAGTTCAACGGCGAGATCGAGGGGATAAAGAGATCGTTGACGAGGAACGAGGAGGCCGTAAAGAAATTGACGAAATCTATCGACCAATTAACGGCAAATCAAGCGAAGCGCGACGAACAATTTGCAAAGATCTTCTCCTTCTTGGCGGCTATTACACAAGGTGAAGGAAACCCTAAATCGACGTCAAAGGCGACATCTTTGGACGAGAAAGGCACAGATCTGAAAATTCCAGATCTGAAATTCTCAGATCCAGATCTGAAATTCTCAGATCCAGATCTGAAATTCTCAGATCCAGATCTGAAATTCTCAGATCCACAGATCTGAAAGTCTCAAATCTGAAATTTTCAGATCCAGATCTGAAATTTTCAAATTCAGATCTGAAATTCTCAGATCGAGATCTGAAATTCTCAGATTCATATCTGAAATTCTCAGATTCATATCTTTCAGATCCAGATCTGAAATTCTCAGATCTAAAATTTTCAGATCCAAATCTTCAAGTTTTCAGATCTGAACCTTTCAGATCTGGATTTCTTCAGAACGGCAGTGAAAGCGGTGGAGATCATTTTCATCCTTTTAATCCGGGAGGAGATATGCAATTCGTGGAATGGATGGCACACATTCCATGCACCACCTTGAGGACAATGTGGATTTTCAGGGGCGGAGTAATGTTAGATCCGTGCGCGGCTAAAGAGGGGAGGGAATTACTTTGCGCACAGCAAGTCATGGAGAGAATTACTTTGTGCACAGCAAGTCATGGAGAAATTACTTTGCGCACAACAAAGAGGGTTTTCTTATTTTTCTATTTAAACTAGGGCTAGCCGTCATTTGTATTCATGCTTGATATTGGATATTTCTATTGAGCGTCTCTAGTATTAGGTCTTAGATTAAACGAGTGCGGACGTCCTCTTCGGCGTCTTAGGAGGAGAGCGCACCTCTTTTGCGCTCAATTATCTTACTATTTCTATTGTTTTCTCAATAAAAATCATATCTTTAGTTGGTTCCTAACATTTTGGTATCAGAGCGACGATCTTGTCATCCATAGATGCGGCTACCACCAAAAAATTGAAGCTCTGGAGGAGAAGTTCAACGGCGAAATCGAGGGGATAAAGAGATCGTTGACGAGGAACGAGGAAGCCGTAAAGGAATTGACGACATCTATCGACCAATTAATGGCAAATCAAGCGAAGTGCGACGAACAATTTGCAAAGATCTTCTCTCTCTTGGCGGCTATTATACAAGGTGAAGGAAACCCTAAATCGACGTCAAAGGCGACATCTTTGGACGAGAAAGGCCCAGATCTGAAAATTCCAGATCTGAAATTCTCAGATCCAGATCTGAAATTCTCAGATCCAGATCTGAAATTCTCAGATCCAGATCTTTCAGTTCCAGATCTGAAATTCTCAGATCTGAAATTCTCAGATCCAGATATGAAATTCTCAGATCCAGATCTGAAATTCTCAGATCCAGATCTGAAAGTCTCAGATCTAAAATTTTCAGATCCAGATCTTCAAGTTTTCAGATCTGAACCTTTCAGATCTGGATTTCTTCAGAACGGCAGTGAAAGCGGTGGAGATCATTTTCATCCTTTTGATCCGGGAGGAGATATGCAATACGTGGAATGGATGGCATACACTCCATGCACCACCTTGAGGACAAGGTGGATTTTTAGGGACGGAGTAATGTTAGATCCGTGCGCGGCTAAAGATGGGAGGGAATTACCTTGCGCACAACAAGTCATGGAGGGAATTACTTTGCGCATAGTAAGTCATGGAGAAATTACTTTGCGCACAACAAAGAGGGTTTTCTTATTTTTCTATTTAAACTAGGGTTAGCCGTCATTTGTATTCATGCTTGATATTGGATATTGCTATTGAGCGTCTCTAGTATTAGGTCTTAGATTAAACGAGTGCGGACGTCCTCTTCGGCGTCTTGGGAGGAGAGCGCACCTCTTTTGCGCTCAATTATCTTGCTATTTCTATTGTTTTCTCAATAAAAATCATATCTTTAGTTGGTTCCAAACAGATACTAAGCAAAAAAAGATTAATATCAGAAAACCATGATGAAAACTGAAGAGATCAAAAGATGATAACCAAAATAAGATATGCAGAGATTCTATAGATGTGAGAAAATGGAGATATCTGAAAAAAAAGATAAAGATGATTGGGGGGGGGGATTGCAGCTACGGATAGCCAATAGGGCAGCTCTTCACACCCGTATCTATATTAGTGTATACCTGAGCTTAACCTAAATTTAATTTGGGCCAGGTACTATAAACATGTATCCAACTAAATTCGGATCAACCGTACCTGACTCGTTTGGGATCTTGCGACCTGTTTTGATTTATAATTTTTCTTTATCTTGGCATAAAAATTCTTGCTCTGCCAAATATTCAATCTCTTAATCTTCAAGCAAGGATTTAAATGTATAAGCCTATAATGACCCTGTTTTTTTAATAAAAATGGTTTAGAAATTATAGATTAATTGATTTCTTAAATTTTGTGGTTTTTTGGGTCTCATTTTAGCCCAAAACATATTAACCCAACATGTTTATTATTAAACCCTCACCTCACCTGTTTTCCACTCTAAATAAACACACACACACACACACACACACTCTCTCTCTCTCCCACTTATTCTCCATGTCTTCTATGTTTTCTTTTTTCATTTCTTTCTTTCCTCAAGCGAGAAGAGGAGATGATCCCGCGTGATTTTCACGACAATCATAGCCGACCGCGTAATCGATAGTCACTTCCTCTCCTACATTGCCATGCTATTGTTTCTATACGATCTCATGCCTATCTCCTCCTCTACCAGTAACCCTTATTTTTTCTCATTTAAAACCCAAATCTTAGGGATCCTCACTGATTTCTCTCACACACTTCTCTGAGATCACATCTCTCTGATCTCCTTCCTCCATCTTCTGTTACTACCTGAGCAGTCGCATCGGCATCGACAGTCGCAACCAGGTAAGATGACGTGGCCGTTTTCCGACAACTATTCTCTCTCTGCTCTACGATGACAAATAGGTTCCTTTAACTATTTTATGGCCTTGAAAAACTCGGTCGTGTTCTTGAATGGTTAAAATTTGATGAGTGATACATTTTGATGTTGATTCTCATCGGGTTCGGATGTCGTTTTTTGCCCTGAAATTGTTTTTAAAGTGATACTTGTCCTTGTGTGTTTGTTCGGTTATCGTGATGATTTTGTTAGTTTTTTTCCTAATCCGTTTAGTTGTTCAGCCATTGTTCTGGCTTGATGACCCTTTTCGTGTCTTGTTTTTATTTTGTTCTGTTGTTTGGCTGCATATCTGTAGCTGCATATCTGGCTTTAATGACCTTGTTTGGGTCTTTGTTTTGACCATGAGAACTTGTCGGCCTATGTTTAACCTTGGTTTTGTTGTTGGATTTAATTCTGGCATCGATGCTTTGTTCGAATTTGTTGGAATTCTTGTTTTGGTCTCTATTTTATGCTGGGGCTTCTGTCAGCTTCCTTTTGACCCTGAGGCTTCTGTCAGCATTAATTTAACCCTAATTTGATGATTGAGTTCTTTTCTTGGTCTTGTTGCTCCATTCAGATTCCTGTTTGCAACTGATATTTTGTTTCAGTTTCCTGATTGGGGTCTTGAGGTTTTGTTCGAATTCTATCTGACCTCAAGTTACTGCACATGAGTTATTTTGGTTCTGAGACTCATGGCTAAGGTTTGGATTTTATTTTGGGTAAATTGCATAAAAATACCCTCACGTTTGGGCCATTTTCACGTAAATACACTCAGGTTTATTTTGTGACAAAATTGATACACTGTAACGGAAAATGGGCTAACAGTGTTAAATTGGACACTTTTGCCCCCCTCTCTCACGTTTGGGTAAATACCCTCACGTTTGGGCCATTTTTACGTAAATACCCTGAGGTCTCTTCTCTCTCTACCGAATCTCGCCCTCTCTACCGATTCTCTCTCTCTGTAACGCCCCGCTTCCCAAAACGACGGAAGCGAGAGCGTTACTGAGGTCCGCTTGAACCAGAGCGGTGAAACTCAGGTTCATGAAGCGTCTGTGGTAAAACGTAAGGGCAGGTCCTTTGCACGCTTTTCAGAACAACCAGAATTATTCATACATTACAAGCCACATCCAGAAATAATGAGTGTCCGTACATGAAATGAAAACAAGAAGCCTCAACTGGGCCGAAATACAACAATAATAACGTACACACAACAACGGAAAGCAACTACGGCAAGCAGCAATGGAATAGCCCACTAGTTCTCCGCAGGGAGAGACTCGGCGTCTACCGCGAACTCCTGACTCTCCAAGTCAGGTGTCTCGTAAGGAACCTCCTGATACTCAAGCTCGGGATCTGACATACATCCAAAAACATGAATGTATGTCAGCAAGGGTCTGCAAGAAGATGTTAGAACCCAAGGCAAGATATACAAATTTATACTGAATTTAAGAGGCAATTATAATTTAAACGAGATAGCAATAAAAGTTTGAGCATGCTGATTTTAAAGTAAAAACATCCTATCATGCAGTTCTAAACAATCTGACGAGTAAAGTAAAACATGTCAATTTTCACTGAGGTAACAATTTCACTTTGCAAGTTTCAAGTTAGTGTCACACATCTATAATAGGGTTCTCGCCGGTGGGACGTGATGAGTGGGTCGTTCTTCACACGGGGGCTTATCGTGCTTGGCGCTAACCCACCGCATACGGGTGGTGCCCTTGAAGAGAGTACCCCGTCATACGCCTAGTGGCCGCACAACCCTAACCCCACCCCAATATTTGTGCTGGAACACGAGCCAGCCTAGTCAACTCACATGACATCACGAAAGTCACGATTTCGCCTTCGAGGCGCACGATTTCACGATGTCACTCTCTTGTTAGTCATTTTGAGACATGCAGCAATAATGTGACCATTTATCTTTACACAATAATTTCCATGGTTACAAGAGTATCCAGCAATATTTACAACAATTTAACAAAATCCTGAGCATGTGAATTTAACGAATGCGACTTAAAAATTTAGTTATGGAACTTTGCATGCAGAGAGCTAAAAGAGTATTTACATTAACAAATTCACTATAAATTGCATACTTGCCTGTTTTCGGTGATTTTGGTGACGTTGGGTTTGTCCCGACGGTTACTTCGTTACGGTGATAGTGGTTCGCTGTTTTAGTTAAACAAATCAACGAATTAGATTTTTGTGAAATACGTGCAATATTAAAATGACACTCGAATTGGGTTCGCCTAGTTTTACCGTGCTTTCCGACTAGTGTAACGTTTATATAGGGTTATACTAACATGGCACGCCTTATTTTATACTAGTAGTATTATCCTAACATCAGTTATAAACTTGCTAGCATGCTGGAATTAAATTAACATTAAATCTTATACTAATACTAGCTAATATCAACAACCAATTTGTTAACTAAACAAATATTGGTCAATGATAGGGTTCTTAGCATGATAACATCACATTAAAGGGGGTATACCTACTATCACAAGTAAAAAAACCCCTCATACACAATAATAAAATACAAACCATACCATACCCTCTCTCTCTTAATAAACACTTCCCTTTACCCAAGGCTGTCAAACACATTCACCCTTTCTCATTATAAGGCTGACAGACTTTCTCTCCCTCTTTCTTTATTAACCTGACACCCTCCTCTTCTATAATTATCAAGGCTATCTCTAACTTTATTATAACAATACTCCATTTCTCTTTGTTTAACTTCCAGGCTGTCACTCCCCCTTTCTATTTCAGTCTCTCCTTCACTCTTTCTCTCCCTCAGCCTATTTACTCCCTGTCTCTCTGTCTCCTGCTCATTTTCTTTTTTTGGTTTCATTTCATTTGCAGCAAAGGGCGGCTTCCATGCACGGCAAGGGGAGACACCACGCGAGATGAGGGGCGACGGTCTCAAGGCGGCGGGCGGCTTCTCCGGCGGCCTGGGCGTTGGTGGGCGGCGCACGGCAGCTCCGAGCGGCGGTTTTCGGCGGTTTGAGGCGGGATCCGGTGGTGGCGTGGCTTCCGGGCGGCGGACAAAGGTTCTGGGCGGCTGCGCGAAGGTGAGGCCGGCGGAATCTGGCGACGGGCGACGGCGGGTTGAGGGTGGAGGCCTAGGGTGAGGGAGGTGGGAGGAAGAGGGAAGAAGATGAGATGAAGTTTGGGTTTGAATTTGTTTTGTTGGTATGGATCTGAATGTTGATTTCTTTCCATTGGTTCCAAAATTTAGGGTATTGAGATTGGGCTTCTTGGTTATTCGAAATCTGAATTTGATCTCAGTTGGGTTGATTTGATTTGGAAGAATTTGGGTCTATGTGTTTTGGCTTGGGGAATTTTTGCAGGGGAGTTGGGTTTGCGATGGGTTGCAGGAAGATGGAGTTTACTGGCTGGGTTGTTGTATCGGAAGAGGAAGACGATGGTGATGCCCAATCGTTGTTGTAATTGTTATAGGAATAGTGGGGGAACAGCTTGAAGGGGAGATAGCTGGTTGTGGGGAGGGATTAAATTTTCATGTTGGATCTCACCAACAGAAGAGGTGGGATTCAATAGGGTTTAATTAGTTAGGGGAAATGTTTTCATCCAATGGCAAAAGTGTAATTAATTTTTTGTTAAGGTAAATAAGTAATTAAGCAAGGGTAATTATTAAAGTAAATGAAGTAATTGGCGAAGGTTAAAAGTGATTAGCAGTTTTGTAATTAGTGAGATAATTAAGTTAATGTGATAGACTGGATAGTCAATAATTAAAGATACGGCAAACGAAAAAAAACGGATACGCTCTCGCGTTGACGCACAACATATATCTCGCGCACGAAAACATCCGGATGGTCAAAACGAAAATACGAGCACACACAAATAATACGCCTAGAAAATACTGACCGTTACACTCTACCCACCTTAAGAAAAATTCCGCCCTCGGAATTCTTATCCGCTAAAGAGTAGGAAACAAATATGGATAACGCTCTCGTATCTCATCTTCCCGCTCCCAGGTAGACTCTCCTGGCGAGTCACGACGCCACATCACTCTGACTAGATTGATAGTCCTGTTCCGGAAGACTTTCTGACGTTGGTCTAGGATCTCCACTGGTTGCTGCTCATACGTCAGATCCGGTCGAACTGTAATCTCAGAGTAGTCCACGGCATGAGAAGGGTCGCTGATATAACGACGGAGCTGGGACACATGGAAGACGTCATGAACTCACTCTAAGGACGGTGGCAAGGCTAAGCGATATGCTACCTCTCCAACTCGCTCCAGCACATCGAAAGGTCCAATAAATCTCGGACTAAGCTTGCCTCTCTTCCCAAAGCGGATCACTCCTCGATTCGGTGAGATCTTCAAGAACACATGATCTCCCGGCTGAAATTCCAAGGGACGCCGTTTAGCATCTGTCCAATGCTTATAACGGTCCTGAGCGATCCGAAGCTTGTCCCTGATATCACACACAACATCAACTGCTTCCACGATCATCTCTGGCCCCAAGAGTTCTCTATTACCGACGTCATCCCAACTCAGTGGCGATCGACTCAGCATGGTAAATTCGGCCTCATACTCATCGACTGTCATGGTGCCCTGCTCCAGGTTGATGAAGCGCTGCTGCATCACACTCTTTTCAGCCTTCGGGAAGTACTGGGCGTCAAACCTCTTATGGAAGGTAGCCCAAAGAATCGGCTTCGTCAGCCTAGCCTCTTCGGCATCCCACCAGTGACGGGCATTATCTGTCAGCTGTTGCTTGGCGAGGTCTACCCAATCATTCGGATTGATTCGGGCAAGACTCAAGTTATCCGCAGTCTTGCGAAGCCATTCCTCGGCCGCTAGTGGGCCCTCTCGTCCAGAGAAGCTCGTCGGATGCATCTCCTTGAACTGCTTGGCTCCAGGCTCATAGCGAGGTGGTGGAGGAGCTGGTGCAGCCTGACGTCCCTGCTGGACCAAGTGGTGCTGAACCTCAAGCATTTCCCTCATAACACCAAGCATCTGGCGGATGTCATCACTTCCGCCTCCAGCAGGTACGGGTCCATTTTGGGTGCTTCGTTCCTCAGCCATTCTGAGATAGGAAAACCCAAATTAATCTCGCGAATGTGATTCTGTAGATGTTTGGCCGATGAAAATATTCTCATTGTTATGAATTTGCAAATGCAAAGAGACGGACCTGCATGGGCCACCACTAAAACCTGTAACGCCCCGCTTCCCAAAACGACGGAAGCGAGAGCGTTACTGAGGTCCGCTTGAACCGGAGCGGTGAAACTCAGGTTCATGAAGCGTCTGTGGTAAAACGCAAGGGCAGGTCCTTTGCACGCTTTTCAGAACAACCAGAATTATTCATACATTACAAGCCACATCCAGAAATAATGAGTGTCCGTACATGAAATGAAAACAAGAAGCCTCAACTGGGCCGAAATACAACAATAATAACGTACACACAACAACGGAAAGCAACTACGGCAAGCAGCAATGGAATAGCCCACTAGTTCTCCGCAGGGAGAGACTCGGCGTCTACCACGAACTCCTGACTCTCCAAGTCAGGTGTCTCGTAAGGAACCTCCTGATACTCAAGCTCGGGATCTGACATACATCCAAAAACATGAATGTATGTCCGCAAGGGTCTGCAAGAAGATGTTAGAACCCAAGGCAAGATATACAAATTTATACTGAATTTAAGAGGCAATTATAATTTAAACGAGATAGCAATAAAAGTTTGAGCATGCTGATTTTAAAGTAAAAACATCCTATCATGCAGTTCTAAACAATCTGACGAGTAAAGTAAAACATGTCAATTTTCACTGAGGTAACAATTTCACTTTGCAAGTTTCAAGTTAGTGTCACACATCTATAATAGGGTTCTCGCCGGTAGGACGTGATGAGTGGGTCGTTCTTCACACGGGGCTTACCGTGCTTGGCGCTAACCCACCGCATACGGGTGGTGCCCTTGAAGAGAGTACCCCGTCATACGCCTAGTGGCCGCACAACCCTAACCCCACCCCAATATTTGTGCTGGAACACGAGCCAGCCTAGTCAACTCACATGACATCACGAAAGTCACGATTTCGCCTTCGAGGCGCACGATTTCACGATGTCACTCTCTTGTTAGTCATTTTGAGACATGCAGCAATAATGTGACCATTTATCTTTACACAATAATTTCCATGGTTACAAGAGTATCCAGCAATATTTACAACAATTTAACAAAATCCTGAGCATGTGAATTTAACGAATGCGACTTGAAAATTTAGTTATGGAACTTTGCATGCAGAGAGCTAAAAGAGTATTTACATTAACAAATTCACTATAAATTGCATACTTGCCTGTTTTCGGTGATTTTGGTGACGTTGGGTTTGTCCCGACGGTTATTTCGTTACGGTGATAGTGGTTCGCTGTTTTAGTTAAACAAATCAACGAATTAGATTTTTGTGAAATACGTGCAATATTAAAATGACACCCGAATTGGGTTCGCCTAGTTTTACCGTGCTTTCCGACTAGTGTAACGTTTATATAGGGTTATACTAACATGGCACGCCTTATTTTATACTAGTAGTATTATCCTAACATCAGTTATAAACTTGCTAGCATGCCGGAATTAAATTAACATTAAATCTTATACTAATACTAGCTAATATCAACAACCAATTTGTTAACTAAGCAAATATTGGTCAATGATAGGGTTCTTAGCATGATAACATCACATTAAAGGGGTATACCTACTATCACAAGTAAAAAAACCCCTCATACACAATAATAAAATACAAACCATACCATACCCTCTCTCTCTTAATAAACACTTCCCTTTACCCAAGGCTGTCAAACACATTCACCCTTTCTCATTATAAGGCTGACAGACTTTCTCTCCCTCTTTCTTTATTAACCTGACACCCTCCTCTTCTATAATTATCAAGGCTATCTCTAACTTTATTATAACAATACTCCATTTCTCTTTGTTTAACTTCCAGGCTGTCACTCCCCCTTTTTATTTCAGTCTCTCCTTCACTCTTTCTCTCCCTCAGCCTATCTACTCCCTGTCTCTCTGTCTCCTGCTCATTTTCTTTTTTTTGGTTTCATTTCATTTGCAGCAAAGGGCGGCTTCCATGCACGGCAAGGGGAGACACTCACCACGCGAGAGGAGGGGCGACGGTCTCACGGCGGCGGGCGGCTTCTCCGGCGGCCTGGGCGTTGGTGGGCGGCGCACGACAGCTCCGAGCGGCGGTTTCCGGCGGTTTGAGGCGGGATCCGGTGGTGGCGTGGCTTCCGGGCGGCGGACAAAGGTTCCGGGCGGCTGCGCGAAGGTGAGGCCGGTGAAATCTGGCGACGGGCGACGGCGGGTTGAGGGTGGAGGCCTAGGGTGAGGGAGGTGGGAGGAAGAGGGAAGAAGATGAGATGAAGTTTGGGTTTGAATTTGTTTTGTTGGTATGGATCTGAATGTTGATTTCTTTCCATTGGTTCCAAAATTTAGGGTATTGAGATTGGGCTTCTTGGTTATTCGAAATCTGAATTTGATCTCAGTTGGGTTGATTTGATTTGGAAGAATTTGGGTCTATGTGTTTTGGCTTGGGGAATTTTTGCAGGGGAGTTGGGTTTGCGATGGGTTGCAGGAAGATGGAGTTTACTGGCTGGGTTGTTTGTATCGGAAGAGGAAGACGATGGTGATGCCCAATCGTTGTTGTACTTGTTATAGGAATAGTGGGGGAACAGCTTGAAGGGGAGATAGCTGGTTGTGGGGAGGGATTAAATTTTCATGTTGGATCTCACCAACAGAAGAGGTGGGATTCAATAGGGTTTAATTAGTTAGGGGAAATGTTTTCATCCAATGGCAAAAGTGTAATTAATTTTTTGTTAAGGTAAATAAGTAATTAAGCAAGGGTAATTATTAAAGTAAATGAAGTAATTGGCGAAGATTAAAAGTGATTAGCAGTTTTGTAATTAGTGAGATAATTAAGTTAATGTGATAGACTGGATAGTCAATAATTAAAGATACGGCAAACGAAAAAAAAAAAACGGATACGCTCTCGCGTTGACGCACAACATATATCTCGCGCACGAAAACATCCGGATGGTCAAAACGAAAATACGAGCACACACAAATAATACGCCTAGAAAATACTGGCCGTTACACTCTCTCTACTGATTCTCTCTCCTCTCTCTCCAAATTCTCTATCTTTCTCTCTATATACCGAATCTTTCTCTATCGATTCTCTCTCCATACCGATTCTATATATATCTCTCTCTACCAATTCTCTCTCTATCTCTCTATCTTTCTCTACTGATTTTCTCTCCTCTCTCTCTACAGATTCTCTCTCTTTCTCTCTCTATACCGAATCTCTCTCTACAGATTCTCTTTCTCTTTCCCCCCAATTCTCTCTCTCTCTCGGGTGGAATGGTGCATGGGGTGTGTGAGTGGGTGAGTGTGCGTTCATGCGTGGGGTAGGTGGGTTGTGTGTGTGGTGTGTGTGCATTGGGGGGCTGGGGTGGGGTGTGTGCATGGGGTGTGTGCGCGTGGGTGGGTGTGTTGTGTGCGTGGGTGTGTGCTTGGTGGTGGGTGTGTGCATGAGTGGGTGGGTGTGTGTGCATGGGGTGGGCGTGTGGGTGTGTGTGTGGGTGGGTGTGCGTGGGGTGGGTGGGGGTGGGTGTGCGTGGGGGGGGTGTGTGTGTGGGGGGGTGTGTGTGCTTGGGTTGGGTGTGCGTGGGGTGGGTGGGGGGGTGGGGGGTGTGCTTGGGTTGGGTGTGTGTGCGCATGGGTGTATGGGTGTGTTTATGGGTGTGGGTGGGTGGGTGCATGGGGTGGGTGGGTTGTGTGCATGGGGGGGGTGTGTGCATGGGGTGAGTGGGTTGTGTGCATGGGGGGGTGTGTGCATGGGGGTGTGTGGGTGTGGTTGGAGGGTGTGTGCATAGGGTGGGTGTGTGCGCGTGGGGTGGGTGGGGTGTGTGTGCTTAAGGGGTGTATGTGTGTGGGGGCATGGATGGGTGCGTGTGGGCATTGGGTGTGTGTGTGCGTGGGGTGGGTATGTCAGTGTGGGTTGGTGGGTTGTGTGCATGAGGTTTGTGCGCATATGGAGTGTGTGCCTGGGTTGGGGGTGGGGTTGTGTGGGGTGGGCTTGTGTGCGTGGGTGTGTGTTGTGTGCATGGGGTGGGTGTGCGTGCATGGGTGGGTTGTGTGCATGGAGTGTGTGCTTGGGGTGGGTGGGTGCATGGGCGTGTGTGACCTGTTGAAGTATTGGCTCAATCTGGGCACTATAAGGTAGACAATCACAGATGCACTAATCTACCCCAATGCACACGTCCACTCAATACACACATCGACCCCATGCCCACCCCACCCCAATGCGCACACCCACACACCCATGCACACACACGCATCCAATGCACACACCCACACACCCATGCACACACACGCATCCAATGCACACACCCACCCACCCCATGCACACACCCAATACACACACCCACCCCATGCACACACACCCATGCCCACACCCACACCCATGCACTCATACACCCACACACAAACCCATGTATAAACCCACCCCAATGCACACACACACACCACATGCACACACACACACACACCCTGCCCACACCCACCCACCCATGCACACATCCACACATGCACAGACTCACCCACCCCATGCACACACACACACACACCATGTACACACCCACCCACCCATGGACACACACCCTCCCCATGCACACCCACCCACCCACCCCCATGCACACACCCCCCCCAATGCGTGCACACACACACCACACCCATGCACCCACCCACCCCAATGGACACACACACCCAATTCAGGGTATTAACTTATAAAAGGTCCAAACGTGAGTGTATTAACTTATAAAAGGAACATTCAGGGGTAAATTTGTCCAAATTTCTGTCATTTGGACGGAAAATTAAAAAAGTGTATCAACTTAAAAGAGTCGGAAAACGTTTGGGTATATATTTTGCTGAAAATAAACGTCAGGGTATTTACGTGAAAATGGCCCAAACGTGAGGGTATTTTTCTGCAATTTACCCTTTTGAGATGTATGCTATTGAGGATGTTTTGTCTCATATTCGGTGATATACCGATTTTCATATTTGAGAATACTATGCATATACATGGAAAATAAGTAAAATATGGAACTATATTGAAAAATGTTTCAAAATCAAAACTGTGGGATATATACATGCACAGATGATCACACAGTGTAGTTGACCTTTAGATCAATCTCTTGCAGTTGTATTTTAGGCCATGATAGTATTGCTTTACTGATTATATTGATTATCTTGATGATTTGGTTTGGCTCAAATATTGATGATGAATATTGGCTTTGGTTGGTGTTGCAAGGTTTGATCCGCGTACAATAAATTTGTTTAAAGGGGAACCAAGGGCACGATGGCCATGAATTGGATAGGGTTAGGGTAGGCAGTTTGACAAGTGATGAGAGGGGTGAAGAGGTTGGGCGAACTGCGAAGACCGATCTTTAGGTTGACTTCGCGAGCACTCAGCTTGTGCGCCGCACGTCCGGAGTCGAATGTTGATCGGATGCGGCCAGGATGAGCTCACCTGCACACGGAGCAGCTCGTCAGAAAGGCCGTGTTGGGTTCCAACCCTTAGCCTCTTCGATGTCTAAGTTAGAATTATGGCTTAGAAACAGGGGCTTGACACGTAGGTCGGACTAAAGTGAGTCGATCCTACGTGACGAGCTATAGTGGAAGAACAAAGATATGAGTGACCTTTGTCACTGTGTGTGTAAGTAAGAGTTTAGAATCAATTTACCAACCACTCTCTCGTTGGAGGTGAATGCGTATTTATAGCTGATAGAAGTGGTTAGGTATGGGCTGACCTGGCACGCTGAGCTGGCTCGTCTGTCAGCGGAAGCTTCGGCCGAGGATGTCAGAGCTGTGCGTGTCAGCCATACTTTTGTCAAACGGCGCAACGGACATGAGCGCTTTGTCAGAGTGTCAGAGCCGAAAGCACCAAACGGTCAGGGGGCGCATCGGCCAGGGGATGCTTTGTCAGGCTGTCAAGCGGGGGAAGTGTCAGTGGTCTCCTTGTACAAGGTTATTTGTTGTGACCGATGAGCCAAGGGAGTCGTCGAGGGGCGTGCGTAGAGCGGGACCGCACATCAGTTGCTCGGCCGCTTTTAGTGGACGATGGCAACCTACCTGTACGCCCAGCGTGCTCCAAAGGAAGTGGGCGCTCGACCGGCGAGGTCCACGGCGGTGTGCGCTCTTCCCGCGATCTGAGGCGGACCTCATGGTTGACGGGCGACGTGCGGGCTAGTGGGTGAACAAGCGGCCAACCAGCGAGGTTAGGGTGAGGGAGCTCTCCGTAGGTCGACGTGGATCCCGCTAAGGGGGGCGAGCTGGCTGTTTGTACGGTGGGCTTGTACGGCTACGGCAGGTCGGAGTATCTCGATATTCAGGTCGTAACAGTTGGTATGCTATTTACAGTTATTGGCCCTTAAGCATAAGCTTAATTAATAATTACAAGAATTTTCATATGATTTATACCCATATTACGTTAGACACCAAGACTCTGTTTCTTACATATGATATGCATAACATATTCTCATAAGTAAACTGTTCTATCCATGAATACCATCATTATATATATTGATAACTGTGCTGGTTATATTTACTTTCATTCATATACCATTTACTGCACTTGGTTACAAGATTTGACATAATAACGATTTCTTTTACATGACACTGGACATGATAATGCTTCATATACGAACACTATTTACAGTTATTGGCCCTTAAGCATAAGCTTAATTAATAATTACAAGAATTATCATATGATTTATACCCATCTTACGTTAGACACCAAGACTCTGGTTCTTACCTATGATATGCTAAGCATATCGCATAAATAAACTGTTATATCCATGAATATCATCATTATATATATTGATAACTGTGCTGGTTATATTTACTTTCATACATATACCATTTACTGCACATGGTTACAAGATTTGACATAATAATGATTTCTTTTACATGACACTGGACATGATAATGCTTCATATATGAACACTGCACTAAATTACTAATGAATTTTTTATTGCACTTAACATTGTAAACTGAACTTGATATTGCACCATAATGATAGAATTTACACTAGATGATTGGAGTTGTGGAAACTCATATTATTAAGGGTGCAGGAGCTACTGGAGTCACCATTTACTCTTCATAACTGACATTGATATTGTACTTGGTTGAATTTGTTTACTGTACTTGACTTGTACTTGACTGTATTTGAACCGGATGAGCATTCCTATGGTAAGATTGAGCTTGTATCTTGCATATTGTATCCTCAAACATAATCTACTTCATTAGATTAAGATCACGGTATAATTATGCATTCTTTGTTAGATATATGATTTCTACATTTCATTGATACCCAGATTTTACCATACATGCTATGTATCTTGTCATGTGTTATATATTACTACTTCTATTATTCTTGATTATTATATTTTTGATGTAATGGCCCGTTATTTTTCCCATTAGGCTCGGCCCAAGCTCACCCTCTTTTCTCTTCTCTTCACTCCCTTTTCTTTTCTTTTCGTTTTTTTCTATTTAACCAACCCATGAGCCCAAGCCCCAAAACCGAGCCCACTGCCCGACCCGACTCCATACACTTATCCCCATCCCCCACTCACCGACTCCCCACGTGAACCCTCACCAACCCTCTCCATATTCTCTCAGGCGAAACCCTTCACCACCCCTCTCTCCTTTTGATCATTCCTTCGGCGAGAAGGAAACCCTTGCAGTAGCACTGGGTCACACACACACACAATCTATCCACCTCACCCGACAACCAACCCTCGCTAAACCTTAAAAATCTTGGGATATCCCCATGCAACATCTCCACCATTAACTTCCACTCGAGTATTTCGGTGCCACTCTCTTCCGTGGCAAACTCACAACATCTCTGCCCCTTGCATGCTCCACAGGCTCTCTCCCCCTCTCTAAATTCCCTTGGTGTTCTAGGGGTTTGATTATAAAAAGAAAAACAATTTTTCAAAGGACTTCTGGGTTTCCTCTTTTGCACTGAGTTCATGTTTAGTGTTGAATTTCGTTCGGGTTTCTCCTCTGCCATAACAGAGCAGCTACATCCGCTCCATGGCAAGGCATCATAGATCTGTTTTCGGTAAATCGCTGTAGTTCTTGAATTTGGCTTTAAATTTCTTGTTTTAACTGCGATGATGTTTCGGGTATTTCGGGGCTTGACGGCGACCCTCACTGCCGTTGTGGTTGTCCTGCGAGATGTTTTGGTTTTTGACATGATGTCTTTCCCCTGCCGTGAATATTCATTTGGGCATTGTGATGAGATCATATTATATGAAGAAAAGGACAAATCTAAATTTTTTGGAGTCTTGGGGGTATTTAGTAATTTTTCGTTTTCTAGGGATTTTTTCGTAACATTCAGTTTTAGGGTTATTTTTGTAATTTTTATTCACTTTATTATTTATATAGGGGCTAGGGGATTAGGGATTTATTGTGTTGATGAGAGCAGACTTTTTGTAGGAGCTTGCGACTCCGTCTCGAATAGAAGCTTGGGAGAGCGGTTCACCTCTCGAATATGGCCAAGGGAGAGCGAGTTTCTCTCGAAAGAATTCATCATATTTTTGTTTCTCTTTATTTTCAGTTTTTCATCTATAAAAATCCCATCTTCCCTCGCAAATCTCCTCTATTAAATACTAACATTCCATCTTTTCCACTAAAAATACCATCTTCCCCCCCGCAAATCTCCTCTATTAAATACTAACATTCCATCTTTTCCACTAAAAATACCATCTTTCCACCAAAACCATAACTTTCTACATCAAAACCATAAAGGATCCTATCAATTTGGTATCAGAGCCTCTACGATCCATGGCGGCGGCGGCGGAAGCAAAGAAAGAGACAGAAACTTTGGAAACTTTGTAGAAAAAACTCGATGTTGAAGTCACGAACTTGAAGAAATCCCCAACTTCCCTCGATTGCATGATTGCATATTGGATCATTTCCGTGATACTCAGAGCATTGACATACATGAGCAACTCCTTGTAATCAAGTAAGAGGGATCAGTCCTGAAATACAATCCTGAAATACAATGAATGATTTGAGTTACTTTCAGGCCGGATAAGAGGTATGTCTGAAGCAGTTCTGGAAGGAAATTTTATGAAGGAGCTCAAGGCAAGTATCCAAGCGAGCTATCTGCTGAGGCCGAGTGGGCTAGGAGAGACGATGAAGCTGGTGCATATAGTTGAGGACATGAACACTGCGGAGCGGGCAGTCAGGGAACGTTGGCCGGGTCACCCTTGCATTAATGTTACGATTGAGGTACAGAAATCCCAGCCAGGAGGGGCCAGACAACACATGACAATAGCAACGAGCCTGACCTGATAACAAGTTCAAGAGCATATCAGAGACAGAGTTCCAGAATAAGTGTGTCACGGGTTTATGTTTTTAATGTGACAAGAAGTTTGGTCCGAGACATCGTTGTCGGGATCGTACTCTCTAGGTGTTGATTGTCGGGGATGATGAAGGCGAGATCGTAGCAGCTGAAGAGGATGAGGGAGGAGGGGATCTGCACTCTCATTTGGAGTAGCGCCCAACTGGATTGCAGAATTCCACATTGAGGACAATGTAGTTCTTTGGGAGAGTAATGCTATATCATAACCTATAGGAGTCGGCAAAAGCTAGATAATAGGGCATCAAAACAGCAAAGGAAAGGGGTGGCAAAGCAGCACATGCAAAGGGCGGCCAAACCAGTGACAGATTTATAAATTTGGGCAACAGTGGTAATTTCGTAATTATGGTGAAACCACTTTATTATATATTTGAGGGATATGGTAATTGGTTTGGGAGTTGTTTTGAAGAGAATTAGTAGAGATAAGTGAATAACCCTAGATTAGTTGGGAGAGTTGGCCTTCCACTCGAATTGGAGGCCGTATCTTTGTTAGTTCCATTATCTATCAATAAAAACCCTAATTTTACCCCCAAATCTATAGCAAATCATATCATATTCTCATTGATCTTGTTGAACCCTTTATATATGTAATCTCCATGCTATTCTAGAAAGTCTAGGAAAAAGAATATAGCATTAGAATCTAAGAAAAGAAATAGCTTCATAGCCTAAGAAAATGAAGTAGCATTTAGAGCCTAAGAAAAAAAATAAGAATAAGAAAGGAAACATACGGTAATTTCAAATAGACACATTGTAATTCATCATACTGGTATTATAATTTGGTTGGTGCAAAAAAAATCGACATGATGGTAAATGGTTGCAGCTTTCTGTTGCAAAAAAATATATTCAAAAATGAAAAAAATGAAAAAAATGAAAAAAATTAAAAGAAGTTGCATGGTGGTACATGGATGTGGCTTGCTGTTACTGGGAAGAAGAGACTACCAGACTGAATATCTGTCATGATATGCTTTTTTAAGTTTTTTTTTGCAGATTTGAAACATGAAAATGGTTGGAAATTCCATTTTGCTTTGTTTATCTGATTTAGGATGACATACTGCATGACCATACCTGTAAGGCTATAACAGATAATATATCGTTTGATCTTTAATTCTTATTTATGCCTCATGAAAATTACAATATTGTTTTAAAATAGGTTGACAATGCCAAGTTTCTTGGCATCTTGCTAGCTGCAGTTTTGAATTAGAGATTTAGCTTGTTTTCATGACAAAATATATAGCGGTTACGAATGGACATCATTGTTGCATTCTCAATGAATAGATGTGAAAATTTGAGTATGTTATGGGGTTTCCGAACATGACTAGGGTTTCAGCTCTCTAATAGTATGTTGTATTTCTAAAATTTAATTGTTTGAGGTCGATTTTTCTGCATAAAATTTGGTGGTTATCACGTCTTTCAATATTTTGCAGGCCTGATCACAGTTTACAAGATGTACGAGCAAAGATTTTCCCCTTCAAAAGGAGAAAGGTTAACGCTCCTGAAGCTGTGCCTTCAATATCATTGCCTACTAGAAGAAAGGAAAGATCACTCTCTTCCTTAGTGGTCAATACTCCTCGAGTAGCTGCACATTCAGGCTTTGCAGGAAGAAGAACAAAAGTTATGACTAGAAGGGCCTCCAGTTTACCTGGACTTAGTCCTTTTATAGATGAACCCATTAAGAAAGAGAGTAATAACGGTGAAGATCACATTGAAAAGTCAAGCTCACCTGATGATCTGACCAAGATGACTCAGAATAAGCGGCAGGTAAGTGAAATAATCTGGAAACAAAAAGAACTGTTTTATACATTTTGATATCTTCTGTCACAGATATCCTTCTTTGTCTGAATTATGCTATACTGCCTGTGATTTACCTTTGCAGAATTCTTGTAATGCTGAGCCATCAAATCACAACAAGGACTTAAAGAATGGTGGAGAATCTTTTGTGGATAGAGCTGAGCTTTGGAAACCTCTAAATTGTTTGGTTGAAGCTGCTAATAGAACAAGGGGTCTCAAGTCAGGTCCACCAAGTCCTGTCATCAAGGCAGAACTAAGCAATGATCCTGATAATGAAGGAGATTTGCACAGTGCCAATGTCAGGGAACATCCAAACAAATCAAAAGTTCCGGATGACAAGAATGATGGTGGCAGTAGTCCCTTGCCACCAGTAGTTGTCAGGAGAAGGCGGCGAAAACGGAGAGATCTTGGGACCTCCACTCAAGCTCTGATTGATGCTGCACATGCTACCCGAGAAAGGTGGACGGGCCCAGTTTGGCTCTCGCTAGTTCCCTCATTTATCCCGTGAGAATGGTTCCTTTCTCTTGAAATAACAGTGTTGACTTAGAACAATTTCTTTAGATATGACTGCTTTTGCCTATAATTTCTATCATGGCTTCAGGCAACGGGATCTAACATCGCCTCAAATTTCTGCTTGCTACCTGAGGATTAAGTGAGTACCTTTCTTCTCAATGTTCATAATTATGCTGTCTTGTCTAGACATAGCCTTGTTCCTTAAATTTTTTGGAGAAGGAAACTTTCACATATGCATGTATAATAGTTAGTGTTTTGCATTTATCCAAGCGATGACATATACTATTTGTGTAATATGAGACTGTTGCTTAAGCTTGATTTATAAGTCATGTATGTCACTTATACAGAATAAATTTAGGATGAATCAACTTTTGTTTAAGTAGTCAATGCACATTACTACATCAAAGTTCAATGAAACTGAACAATTTTCACATTTCCCAAAATGGTTTGGAGTGGATATGTTTTCCTTCTTTAACAAGTTCCTTACTTTATATGCTCGAGGAGTAGATTTACAACAGTACATTCGTTTCTTCCAACAAATTTGGTGGTTGCGCAAAGAAGCATCCGCAAATATAAATTATTCTCATATTCTAAAACATCCACCAAATATCACCTTCCTAATTTTGAAGTATATCTGACAGCTAGAGTTACCAATATATACTTGCTTCTTTCTCATGCTAGTCAGGATATCACCAACCAGCCTAGCCTCGATGATCTTTTGTTATTTCTATCCTTACTTTTCATTACATAGCACAGTGGCAAAACAACGAAATTACACGTGAAGAAACTAAACCAAATACCAAAGTGTATATATTGTTTGTGAAAAATGGGTATTAGCTAGCCAAGGAGGAGCGTCAACCACTCCGCCCCTATTTTTTCCTTCGATCCAAATTGTTCATTTTGATCTTCATGTTCTTAAATCCCAAATTTCCAATTTTAAAGTGAATCCAAAGAGTTTTGCTCATTCATCCGCTTGTCGCAAGTTTAATGGTTTCGCCGTAACAATTTTTTTGCAACGGTTAGATGAATGATCAAAACCCTTAAGAGTTCACTTGAAAATTGGTAGTTTGGGGTTTTAGAGCATTACCAAATTTAATGGATCCGATCATCGAAAAAGGGAGGGGTAATTGTGTGAGCTAGCCGATGAAATTTCCTCTTTGGCTAGTTGATCTCCTTATTCCTCGTATTCTTTATTATTTATTATAAAGATTGAAAATCTCGGTTTCGGTCTCGGTATCAGCTAATGGTTTATAGTATTGATATTAGCTAATCAAAGTATCTGATTTTATGTGATGAGACCGCATTTTATGAAAGATAAGGGTAGATCTGGAAATTTTTGAGTATTAGGGGTATTTTAGTAATTTTCAGTTTTCTACGGGTCTCCATAATTTCAGTTTTAAGGGTCTTTTAAGGGTCTTTTTGTAAATTTCTTATTTTCAGTTTATTATCTGTATGGGGTTTATAGGAATTAGGGATTCTCATGCTTGATTATTGTGAGACTTCATAGAGGTTGAGATTTCACTCTTTTATTGGAGAGCGCAGCCACCTCTCGAATCGGTGGCTTAGGCGAGAGAGTTCCTCATGAAAGAACTTGTTATCCTTTGTATTTTCTTTATTTTCTGTTCTTCTTTATTTTCAGTTCTTCATCAATAAAAATCCCTCTTTTATTCCAATTCTTCTCATCGAAACCTTAAAAATTACACCTTTCTTCCAAACCCTTAAC
The DNA here is from genome assembly GCA_030789695.1 of Scilla litardierei. Classification (NCBI taxonomy): domain Eukaryota; kingdom Viridiplantae; phylum Streptophyta; class Magnoliopsida; order Asparagales; family Asparagaceae; genus Scilla; species Scilla litardierei. Next base: position 30,908,719 of record CM061141.1, read on the forward strand.
TTTCTACATCAAAACTTAGAAAAATCCCATCAAGTGGTATTAGAGCGATGAGATCCTCATGGCGACAACGAGATTGAAGGAAAAGGTCGAAGCTTTCGAGGAAAAATACGACGACAAACTTGAAGAATTGAAGAAAACCATGGAGGAGCGTTTCACGTCGATGGAATCCATTACGAAAGCGACGATAGAAGGGTTTGAGGCGCGGATGGATGCACAATTGGATGCAAGGTTGGAGGTGATCGTGTAAAAGGTGGCTCGGCAATTTGCCCTAGGATCTCAAGATCCAAAGGTGAAGTCGTTGGCAAAAGAAAAGGAAAAGGTAGAAGAATACAACGAGAGTTTGCTCCGACGCTGACGACTACTTCGTGGAAGAAGGAAAAAAATCACACGAAGGGAGAAACTCTAGCCGTCAAATCCAAGATGAAGGGCTCCTATGGTCTGCGCCCTACAGGGGCCCAGCAGGCCCGCCTGGGCCCTGCAGGTCCTTTGTAGGGTCATCGGGGATCTGCAGTCACACTGTAGGGCCGCTGGGACCCTGCTGATGTCCAGCGCAACCAACGAGGCCCCGCGGCCCCAGCAACACACCGAGACACCGGCAGCCCTCAGAACCACCTTTCGGAGCCCGACAAAGACTGTGATGACTTCCGGGCCACCACGACCCCCAATACGCTGCAGAGAGGCGACAATGTCCACTTTCTGCCTATGAGGAGTTCCCAGAGGACTACGACGATGACCTGGACCCGAAGGAGGATGATCAAGGCTCTGTTTGGGGTGACGAAAACTGGAGTAGCCATGATGACATAGATGAAGGCCAACGGAGAGGGTTTGAGCGACACAGACAGGTGGCGATTTACTTATCAACATCAACATCAAAGACAGATTGGGGTGGCAAGCAAATCTGGGAAATTTTTGGGTGGACAGTTGAGTAAGGAAACTGAAGATGCCCATATTCGAAGGGAATGATCCCTATGGCTGGATCTACAGAGCTGAGAGATATTTTTCGATGACACGCCTGACGAAGGGGTAAAAATTGGAGGCGGTCGTCGTATGTTTCGATCGTGCGGGACGAGCCACCGTTGGGCTGGTGACTTATTTCAGGAGGAAGAGACGTGGGGTCGCGACTTAGCCTCCAGAGGTGCGTTTTGGTCTTTCAACGCAGATCTGGAATTTCTCCCTTGTTTTATATTCTAGGTCTAGCCGTCTTTGTCTTTTATGCTTAATATTGTGAAGAACAATTAGGCGTCATCGTTGACGGTGTTTAGGCTTTAGTCCGTGCATCTAAAGCTAGGAGAGAGACCATCTAAAGCTAGGAGATATGGTCTCTTCAAAGAGACTCGTTATCTTGTGTTCTTCGTTATTGCAAGCAACAATTTTCCACATTTTCATATTTTTTGCAGAAATTGTCGCCGATTTGATCTTTGTGTGAATAAATCGCATCAAATTGGTATGCAAGCGGTGAGATCTAATGGCAACGGAAACGAGATCGAAGGCAGATTTCGTGGACGAGAAGATTCAAGGATTGCGCGAGGAGAACAATAAAGAATTGGAGGCTACGAATGAAAGAATCACTATAGGGTTCACGGACGTCGCTCCCACGCAAGAGGATATGCAGAGCGACTTACGAGTGATGAGGGCGGAGATTGGTCAAATCGACCATTTTTTCAAACCCTAATGGCGAAAAAAGAGAATAAGAAGGGGAAGAAGACTCAAGAAGAGACCTTGGAAGAGATCTTTGACGATTTCGACCCGGAAATTCAACAACAAAGGGCCCATGAATCGAAGATGGCTGCGATGTTCCCGGGATTTTCAGGAATCGTCACAATATCATCGGGATCAGCATCGAAGGGGCTCGGGGTGATCGAGGAGGGCCGACCACCCCCCATGAGGGTCGGCCGGGGGCGGCGAACACCCTGGAGGGTTCGCCGACCCCCAGCAAGGCGACGGGGCATCACGACAGGGGCTAGGGCCTCGCGCGGCCCTGCAACAGGCGCAGGAGGGCCGCGCAGGGCCCGCCCTACAGAACAGGGGCCAGAGGCCCCCTCTTTGGCTCTTGGGGCCCCTGCCACGACGGTTTGGGGCCGGGGAGGCTTCCCCAGGGGCGACCAGCGACGGTGGACCCCCAGTAGGCTTTTGCGGGCTTTCCGGGGTGTTGCCGCGGTTCGGGTGCGCTTTGGAGGACGAATTGGGCAACCACCGGCACGCAGAGTTTTTGGAGGATCTAATGGGTTGGGACCAGATGGCAGACCTATGTGGCCTGAAGAGGAGTATGCGTGGGAGGAAATTGACCCACCTTTCGGTCGCGGCAATGGAAGAGTTGGACGTGGGTATGTACCACAGGATAGGAGGGCTGAAGGAGCGGCGTATGGAGACGCTAATGCTGATCGGAGGTTGAAAAATCTAAAGATGTCGGTGTTTGAGGGAACCGATCTGGATGTTTGGATTTACAGAGCGGAGCTGTACTTCCAGGTGATGAGATTTACAGAGGAGGAGGTCTTGAATGCTATTGGCATTTACTTTGAGGGAGAGTCTTTGGCGTGGTACCGGTGGAGAATATCCCGGAATCCGTTTTACTCGTGGGCAGAGTTGGCATCGTATTTGCTGGATCGATTTCAGGAGACGCAGGGCGGAGATTTTTACGAGTAGCTTAGAGCACTTAGACAGGAGGGTACTGTGCGGGACTTTATTAAGAAGTTTGAGTTACTTTTGGGCCGAGTACATGGCGTCACTGAGGAGATACTCATGCGGAATTTCGGGGGGGGGGGGGGGGGGGGATGGGGGACTGAAGCCTTCTGTACGGGCCGAGTTAAGGATGCAGAGCCCCGGGGGCTTGGAAGACCTGATTCGCCTCGCTTGGCTTTTTCGAAGGTTAACTTCATTTGTTTGATTGAAAACCACGCAGAAGGCGGATGAGAATCATGAGGAGGAGAGGCGGATACGTGGAGCTTGGGGGTCCAAAACCTCCGCGCAGCACCAGCAGCAGCACAGAGGGCTCCTACGGGAGCACGGGACACCAGAGGAGAGGCTCACCAGCGACATTGGGGAGGCGACTGACAGAGGCAGAGGTGAGGGAGAAGCGGGTGAAAGGACTATGTTTTCGCTATGATGAGCAGTTTACCTCCGGTCATCGATGTGCGAGTCGCCTGCTACAGATCACTATAGTGCCAGATGAGGAGAGGTATGTTGGTGATGAGAAGTACGAGGTAGAGGAGGTCGCAGAAGAGGAGAAGTCCCATCTGAATTTAGCGAGGTGTCCCTGAGCTCCGTGGTAGGGTTCACACCGAACCATACCATGAAGTTGTCAGGATGGTTGGACGGCACGACAGTGACGATGCTCATAGACAGTGGGGCCACCCACAACTTCATTTCTCGACAGTTAATGAATCGTCATGGGCTGCAGCTGAGCACCTTGGAGAAGTTTACGGTGCTATTAAGGACGGGGAGGATGGAGGAGAGCAGTGGGATGTGCAAGTGGCTGTGCTTGACCTTGCAGGGTGCAGATCATGGAGGATTTCTTGCCCATGGAGTTGGGCAATGTCGATGTGATTTTTGGCGTACAGTGGTTGAAGAGTTTGGGCGAGATCAAGGTGAATTGAAAGTAGCTCAGAATGGAGTTCCAGGAGGGGGACCACACCGTGGTTCTGACAGGGGACCCTAGCCTCTGTTTCTCCTTAGTGGCTTTCGAAGCCATATCACGCGCCCTGCAGAGGTCAGGAGAGGGATTCTTGGTTGAGTGTCGGGGAATGATGTCAGAGGGTGAGGAGCCACAGGAGGAAACCCCGACAGTGGTGGAGCAGTTGTTAGAGCGGTATCAGGAGGTCTTCCAGATCCGCAGGGTTTACCACCGGCACGTGGACATGAGCAAGCGATAGTGTTGCGGGAGGGGGCGGCACCAGTGAGTGTACGGCCATATCGGTATCCGCGTGTGCAGGCAGGAGTGATCCAGCCCAGTGTTAGCCAGTTTTCTAGCCCGATGTTACTAGTTAAGAAGGACGGGAGCTGACGTTTCTGTGTGGACTACCGAGTACTGAATAAGGAACTGTTCCCAACAAGTTTCATATTCCAGTGATTGATGAGTTGTTGGATGAGCTTTATGGGGCATCGGTGTTCTCGAAGATTGATCTGAGATCGGGATACCATCAGATATTGATGAAGCCGGAGGATGTGCCGAAGACGGCTTTTCGCACACATACGGGGCATTACGAGTTTCTGGTCATGCCTTTCGGCTTAACCAATGCGACCGCGACCTTTCAGGCCTTGATGAACAAGGTGTTCCAGACATTTTTGAGGAGATTCATCCTGGTGTTCTTCGACGATATACTCATCTATAGCAAGACTATGGAGAAGCACTTGTGGCACTTGTAGTTGGCTTTTCAGGAGTTGTTGGCGCATCAGCTTTATGCGAATAAGAAGAAGTGCAGATTTGAGCAGAGACAGATTGAGTATCTGGGGCATGTTGTCTCTGAGGCAGGAGTGGCGGCGGATAGAGCGAAGATAGAGGCTATGCTGGACTGGCCACTACCGACGATGTTGAAGGCATTACGTGGACTTCTGGGTTTGACGGGGTACTACAGAAAGTTCGTAAAGGGGTATATCACCATAGCATGGCCTCTTACCGAGCAACTGAAGAAGAACAGCTTTAAGTGGGGAGAGGAGGCAACTAAGGCCTTTGAGGCCTTGAAGGTGGCGATGTCGACTGCACCGGTCCTGTCTCTACCGGATTTCAGTGAATCATTTGTAGTAGAGACGGATGCGTCAGGTTATGGCTTGGGAGCGGTCTTGATGCAAGCGGGTCGACCAATTGCTTACTTCAGTCAGGTGTTGTCGCATAGAGCACGACTGAAGTCAGTATATGAGAGAGAGCTGATGGCGATTGTCCTGGCTATCCAGAAATGACGACCATATTTGTTGGGTAGAGACTTCGTGGTTAGGACGGACCAACGAAGTCTGAAATACTTACTAGAGCAGTGGTTGGTGACGGAGGAGCATCAACGATGGTTGTCCAAATTGGTGGGTACCATTTTGACATCGAGTACATGCCGGGTTTGAAGAATAAGGTGACGGATGCGTTGTCCTGCAGAGGAGAGGGGGCTAGCTTGAGGGCTCTTTCGTTGCCTATGTGGATGGATTAGGAACCGGTGCTACAGGAGGCAGAGTCAGATCCAGAGCTGCGACAGATTCGGGAGTCGCTGCAGGGAGGAGGGGAAGGACCGAAGGGATATTTGTTGGATGGACGACGGTTGTTGTACCAGTGGAGGTTGGTGTTGCTGAGGACGTCAGTCTTCATACCGATTATGTTTCAGGAATTCCATGGCACAGTGGTGGGGGGCCATTCGGGCGTGCAATAGACTGAGGATGGCCAGGGAGGTGTATTGGCTGAGGATGCGGAAGGTGATAGCTCGTCTGGTAGCTGCTTGTAACGTTTGCCAGCGTCACAAATACATGGTCATGGCACTGGTGGGGTTGTTGCAGCCGTTAGTCTTGCCGGAAAGGGTTTGGGAGGTCACGATGAACTTCATCGATGAGTTGCCACGATCAGAGGGGTATACAGTGATTTTCGTACTGGTGGGTCAGCTTAGTAAGTATACTTACTTCATTCCTTTGAAGCATACTTACACGGCCGTATCGGGTGCAACCGCTTTTATTCGGGAGTTGGTTAGACTACATGTGATACTGTTAGACCCACGGCCTGGGGCAGGCGCCCAAGCCACGCGCGCAAGAGGGAGGCGCAAGGGGGAGGAGCCGACTTAAGGGCATTTGGTCTTTCCGTATTTTCTATTGTTTAGGGATGGGTTCTTATTTAAACTAGGGCTAGCCGTCATTTGTATTCATGCTTGATGATTGATAATTCTCTTGAGCATCCTTAGGTAGATCTAGATTAAAGAGTGCGGACGTCCTCTTATCGGCGTCTTGGAAGCAGGATACACTTTTCTTGTATCCAATTATTTTTATTCGGCTTCTTTTATCAATAAAGCTGGGGATCTTTCTTCATTTTAATTTCAGATTTGCTTGGATCCTAACAATTTGGTATCAGAGCGTGACGATCCATGGCAACGGCGACGAGATCGAAGGATAAATTTGAGGCGTTGGAGGAAAAGTTTATGGGAAAAATTGAAAGGGTAAAGAAATCGGTGGCGGAATCCATCGATCAAATGAAGACAAGTCAAGTAAAGAACGACGAACAATTTGCAAAGATCCGCTCCCTCTTGACGGCTATCCCACAAGGCGAAGGAAACCCTAAGTCGGCACCAAAGGCGGCAACTTTGAAGAAGGAAAAAGAAAAAGAAGAGATTTTTACTCAAAACCAACCATATTTCGTGGAAGAATTGGACGAGGAAGAAGAAGATGGATCGGGAAAGGTCGACTATTGCGAATCAATAAGGCGACGGGCGGAAGAGACCAAAGAACCCTACGAGCAACGGAGGATAGAAGGGCTCCCCACGGACCCCCGGGAGGACGACCGGGGGAGGCGCACCCCCTAGGCCTGCCAGGGCCGACGAACAGTCGTCGGCCCCCGACAGGGCCCGCGGCCTTTCCCCCAGGCCGCGGGGCCCCGGACGAACACCGCCAGGGCTCGACGACCCTTGGCGGCCCCCGCCAGGACCCCGCGGCCCTAGTGCCGATAGGCGCGGGACCTGGGCAGCTTCACCCAGGTCCGGCGCCCTATCCGCCCCCTCGGGGGGTCTTCGACGGGCCACCACTGCCTCCCGACTTTACCGGTGGGCAGCACGGGCGACCACGACAGATGGAGAGGGGTTTTCCGCCATATTGGGAGGATCCGGCTCGCGATTTTGGTGGTGGATTTGACCCCGGGAGGGTCAGGAGTACTATGATGATGGAAGATGCTATGTGGCTGAGTTTGGGGATGATGCAGGATGGGATGACTTTGAGGGATGTCGTGGAGGCCATCGCGGGAGGCCGTACGAGATGCAGGACGAGAGGTGGCAGCACTATTGCCAGCCTCGCCGTACAGAGGGGAGGCCCGATCAGGGGCACTTTGGAGGAGACTGCAGGGTGCAGAAGCTGAATATGCCACTGTTTGGAGGGGAGGATCCACATGTCTGGTTGTTCACCGCGGAGAGATATTTCCCAGTGCACCACATGACAGATGCACAGAAGCTGGAGGCGGCGGCTATTTGCATGGATGGGAGAGCCTTAAGGTGGTATCAGTGGACGAAGAGGAGGCAGCGGATTCAATGCTGGGAGGAGTTGAAGGACCTTATCCTAGAGAAGTCCAAGGATCCCCGCCTGGAAAACTTGCACGAGCAGTTATACGCTCTCAGGCAGGAGGGACCAGTGAGAGAGTACATTGAGAGGTTTGAGACCTTATCTTGGAGAGTACACGGCGTGTCAGACGAGTCTCTAGAGGGCACTTTTCTGAAGGGGCTGATGCCCAGTCTCCGAGCTGCAGTGAGACCCTACAAGCCCAGGGGGCTTTCCGAGGTCATTGAGATGGCACAACTGGTAGAGGACTCACGAGATGAGGACAGGAAAGCCAGGAGCGGCTACAGTGGCCAGGTACAACGGTGCACCTCCTTTGGAGCCGGCGGGGCTGGAGACACCACTGAGGCAGATCAGACAAGTTTCGAGAAGACGGGGGAGCTGATTAGCACACCACTGGCTGGGGGCCAATTTCGGAGGATGTCCGATGCGGAGATGAGAGAGAAACGACAAAAAGGGATCTGTTTCAGATGCGATGAGCGCTTCACCCCTGGACACCGTTGTGCGGGTCGCAAGTTGCAAGTGTTGATCGCAGAGGCAGACGATGATTATGAAGTGGAGGACGAAGGGATCGAAGGAGATGACGACTCCCCCTCGGAGTAGCACCGCCAGTGATGTCAAGCACCACCTTGAGGACAAGGTGGATTTTCAGGGGCGGACTAGTGTTAGACCCACAGCCTGGGGCAGGCACCCAAGCCACGCGCGCAAGAGGGAGGCGCAAAGGGGAGGAGCCGACTTAAGGGCATTTTGGTCTTTCCGTATTTTCTATTATTTAGGGAGGGTTTTTATTTAAACTAGTGCTAGCCGTCATTTGTATTCATGCTTGATGATTGATAATTCTCTTGAGCATCCTTAGGTAGATCTAGATTAAAGAGTGCGGACGTTCTCTTATCGGCGTCTTGGAAGGATGATACACCTTTCTTGTATTTAATTATTTTTATTCGGCTTCTTTTATCAATAAAGTTGGGATCTTTCTTCATTTTAATTTCAGATTTGCGTGGATCCTAATAGATACCTAGAGCTATAGTGTCTGACAGGGACCATGTATTCATGAGCGGGTTTTGGAGGGAGTTATTTCAAGTGCAGGGGACTGTACTCAAGAGGAGCACAGCCTACCACGCCCAGACGGACGGTCAGACGGAGGTGGTGAACCATAGCATTGAGACATATTTACGATGTTTTGCTTCGGAGACACCACGTCAGTGGTACAAATGGTTGGCTTAGGCGGAGTACTGGTATAACACCTCATACCACTCCTCAGCAGGGACGACCCCATTTCGGATCTTATATGGTCGTGACCCGCCACAGTTGATTCGTTATGGACACATGGGGACTTCGGTGTCACATGTGGATGATTATATGGGGGAGAGATGGTATGCTGGAGAAGTTGCGGAGGCATTTGATGAGGGTGCAGCAGGTAATGAAGGCTAAGGCCGACGTGCACCGTCGAGACATGCATTTTCAGGAGGGCGGCATGGTATACTTGAAGCTACGACCCTACCGTCAGAGATCGTTAGCTCAGAGGAGAAATGAGGGCGATTGGTGATCAGACGGTGTTGTCAGCTTTACCCCCCACGCTTACGGATGACATGGAGGTGTTGTTGGAACCGCTGGATGTGAGAGCCATACGACATAGTTCAGGACGGAGGAGGGATGTACTGATACATTGGACAGGCTTACCTGACTGAGATGCTACATGGGAGGCGTTCGACGTGATGCAGGAGCAGTTCTCAGATTTCCACCTTGAGAACTAGATGACTCTTGTATGGGCGGGTATTGATGCGGACGAACCGCATCCCGGCTGACCCGCGCCAAGGGGATGGCCTGGATGGCTCTCCACACGATTCGATCGTGCGGGACGAGCCACCGGTTGGGCTGATGACTTATTTCAGGAGGAAGAGAAGTGGGGTTGTGACTTAGCCTCCAGAGGGGCGTTTTGGTCTTTCAACGCAGATCTGGAATTTCTCCCTTGTTCTATATTCTAGATCGAGTCGTCTTTGTCTTTTATGCTTAATATTGTGAAGAACAATTAGGCGTTATCGTTGATGGTGTTTAGGCTTTAGTCCGTTCATCTAAAGCTAGGAGAGATGGTCTCCTCTTCAAAGAGACTCGTTATCTTGTGTTCTTCGTTATTGCAATCAACAATTTTCCACCTTTTCATATTTTTTCCACAAATTGTCGATGATTTGATCTTTGTGCGAATAAATCGCATCAGAGGCTCTCTCTTGGTTTCTCTAGAGGAAGAAGAGGGAGTCTATACGCTTATGGGAGGAGCTCAAGGATTGTTTGGTGGATATGTTTCGAGATACCAAGTGGGGAAGCCTACAAGAGCAGTTGATGGCGCTCAAACAGGATGTGACTGTCAGTGAGTATAGAAAAAAGTTTGAGGGACTCTCAGGGCGCGGAAAGGACATACCAGAGAGGACTTTGAAGGGGTGCTTCAAGAAGGGTCTCAATCCAAACATCCACGCAAAACTCCGCATTTAGGGGACTGGCGAAGACGATGGACCTAGCACATTTGGTAGAAGATCGCCTTACGGAGGAGAGGAGGTCTACAGATGCTTGGAGTGAACCCAATTTTTGCAATCAGAAACCAGTAGGGGAATAAAAGGCACATGCATGGGAGGAGTCCAGTAAGCAGAAGAGCTGTGAGCAGGGAAAGATGAGACAATATAGGCTCATGGCAGATGCTCAAATGAGAAAAATATGGACACATGGGTTGTGCTTCGGTTGCAATGAAAAGTTCACCCCTGGGGATCGTTGTCTCAACCACACACTTCATTTGTTGATAGCATGTGAAGGTGATACGTTTGAGAGAGAAGAGCTAGAAGAGCGATGAGAAATCTAGGGTTTGACAAGATAAAAGAGGATAATTTTATAGATCTCCAAAGATAATACAAGAAAGATGCTACTTTTGCTAGATCTAGGGTTTCTACTCTCTAATATGAAGATAATACTCAAATTTTGCATAAGAAAACAATCCCAAGGCTCTCCTCCAAATAAGAGGGCAGCTAAAGGCAAAATTGCACAAAACACCCTCCCAAAACCAAATATTGCAAAAATACCCAAAATACCCCGAAACTTGTCTTGGCCTACTTCTTCATTCCACGCTCCTTGTGACGCCTTCGTTGATAAGTGATGATCCTATCAAAGAGCTAGGAGGGAAAGAGCATCTTCATGTGGAGTAGCACACCCATGATTTTCATGCACCACCTTGAGGACAAGGTGGATTTTCTGGAGCAGAGTAACGATGAGACCACATTTGATGAAGATAAGGGCAGATATGGCAAGCCGTCTGGCCATCCGTTTGGGGCCTCAGAAATGAAGCACCTTAAATATGTCTCAAGAGTCCGATTGACCACCTTTGTCTGGCTGTCTGTTTGGAGATGGTAAGCGGTACTCCTCTTCAACACCGTCCCAAGCGTTCGGAACAACTCCTTCCAGAAGATGCTAAGAAAGACATTGTCTCGATCCGTCACAATAGAGCCAGAGATCCCAGGACGACGCACAATCTCCCTGACGAAAGTTGTTGCCACCGTCACCGCCGTGTATGGATGTCGTAGGGGCCACGAAATGTGCATACTTGCTCAACCTATCCACCACCACCATGATGACCGTGTACCCCTCAGATTTTGGCAAGCCGTTGATGAAATCCATGGTTACCTCCTCCCACACATGGTCTGGCAATGCCAGGGGCTGCAGCAGCCCCCGGGAGCTGTGGATAAATACTTATATCTCTGGCATATGTCGCATTTCTCCACCATATCTGCCACTTCCTTTCTCATCCCCTCCCAGAAAAGCTCTCTAGCTAACCGCTGATAGGTCTTCAGGACCCCCCGAGTGGCCCCTACCGCGCTCCCATGAAACTCCTGCATCAACTTCGGAATGTGAGCCGACCCCTTTGGTACCACCAAACGTCCCTTGTACAAGAGACGCCCTCCCTCAACTGAATAACCTGGGTGAGCTGCGGGATCGTGTAGCAGTGTCGCCCAAATCTTGGCTAGCCCATCATCCTCCCCAATCTCCTGCAGCAGGGGCTCCCAATCAAGTAAAATAGACGCCGACAAGGCCGACAAATGCGAATCCACCTTCCTCCGTGACAGTGCATCGGCCGCCTTGTTCTCAATTCTGGGCCTGTATTGTATCTCAATGTTGAAGCCTATCAGCTTGGTCAACCACTTCTGATGCTCCTCGGTGACCACCCTCTGCTCCAAGAGGAACTTGAGACTCCTCTGGTCCGTCCTCACTATGAATCATCGACCCAGGAGATAAGGCGGCCACTTCTGCACTGCTAATACAATAGCCAGTAGCTCGCGCTCATACACGGACTTGAGCTGAGCTCTAGCCGACAACACATGGCTAAAGTACGCCACCGGTCTGTCCTCCTGCATCAAAACAACGTCCAAGCCATATCCCAACGCATCAGTCTCCACCACAAACGGCTGTGAGAAGTCCGGTAAGGCAAGGACCGGTACGCTAGTCATGGCCCCCTTTATGGCCTCAAACGCTCGAGTGGCCTCCTCATTCCAATGGAAGTTGTCCTTCAGTTGCTATCAAGGGCCAAGCAATGGTGCTATATCCCCCGACAAACTTCCGGTAGTATCCCGTCAAGCCCAAGAACCCCCGCAAGGCTCGTAGGGTGGTGGGTAGTGGCCACTCCATCATGGCTGAAATCTTCGAGCTATCCGCCGCCACGCCCTCAGCCGACACAATATGGCCCAAGTACTCCACACTCCGCTGGCCGAAAGTGCACTTCTTACGGTTGGCAAACAGCTGGTGCTCCTGCAGCTCCCTCGACACTGTCTCCAAATGCTCCACATGAGACTCCATCGACCGGCTGTACACCAAAATGTCATCGAAGAACACCAAAACAAATCTCCGCAGGTAAGGCCGAAACACCTTGTTCATCAATGCCTGGAATGTGGCAGGGGCATTGGTCAACCCAAACGGTATAACCAGGAACTCATAATGCCACTCGTGTGTCCTGAAAGCAGTTTTCTCCACATCCTCAGCTCTCATCCGGATCTGATGGTACCCAGACTTCAAATCAATCTTCGAGAAAACCGCCGCCCCATGCAACTTATCTAGCAGCTCATCGATCACGGAAATGAGAAATTTATCTGGCACCATCTCCTTATTCAATGCCCGATAATCGACGCAAAAACGCCAGCTGCCATCCTTCTTCATTACTAACAACACCGGACTCGAGAAGGGACTCACACTCGGCTGAATCACCCCCGCCTGGATCATCTCATCCACCATTCTCTAAATCTCCCCCTTCTGTACTGTTGGTAGCGATATGGGCGCACACTGACAGGGGAGACTCTCTCCCGTAGCACAATGGCATGCTCGTGGTCACGTGGGGGAGGAAGCCAGTGAGGTGTTTGGAACACTCCTCCAAACTGGGATAGGACCTGCTGAAGCTCCCATGGCATACCCTGCTCCTGCTCAGCCTCGCCAACAGCTAGACCCTGGAGCTCCACAAAAAATCCCCTCCTACGGACTGGAAAGCCCTGGCCATGGTCTTCAAAGAGACCTTGGATCTGCACAAACTGGGATCCCCCTGAAGGGTCACCACGCCCTCTCCGTGCACAAACTCCATCCTCAACAATTTCCAGTTGGTCATTGTTTCCCCCAACGACTGCAACCACTTCATGCCTAGAATCACATCCGTGCTGCCAAGGTCGAGCAACAAGAAATCCCCCACCACCTGTATCTCCTGGAGGATCAGGACCACCCCCTTGCAGATTCCCCTACTACGCTCGACTTGCACCGTGCCCATCATCACCCCAAAGCTGCCGATGTCAACTAACTGCAGCCTTGTTGCTCTACCACCCGGTTGGAGATGAAGTTGTGGGTGGCTCAACTATCAATCAACACCACCACATCCTACTCAGATATCTTCCCGATCAATTTCATAGTGTGATTCGAAGTGAACCACACTACGGAGTTAATTGACACCTCCGCCACGTCCAGCTGAGGTGGTTCCTGCTCCACCTCCTCCTCACTCGGCTCCACCGCTTCCTCCTCTTCTTTATCATCTACTAACAGCACCTGAAACGTGCGATCTCGACAACGGTGGCCGGGGGCGAACTTCTCGTCACACCTAAAACACAACCCCTTATCTCTCTTATTCTGTATTTCTGCCTCAGTCATGCGCCAAAACTGTCCACTAGGTGACGGACCACTGCTCTTGTCCTTCCTCCCCTGGTATGGTACTAAGGCCTGGCTGCCTCCTGTAGGAGTACGCTGCACTCCTGGGGCCGCCGCCCCCCGAAGTGAAGAACCGCCCTATGTTCCCTTGGCTCGTCGCTCCACCGCTTGTTTGTCATCCACTATCTGAGCCAGGTCCAATGTCTCCAAGAGTCCATTCTGTCTTTGCACCCGTATCTCCCCTCGGATCTCAGTCTTCAACCCCTTCATGAAGCTCACCACTAATGTCTCCTCGGTCATCATCCACCCAATACAACCAGAGAGGGCATCAAACTTTTCTCGGTAGTCTCTTACCATGCCCACCTGCCTTAATGTCAAAAGCTGCTCATGCAGGTCTCCATCCTGGGTGTCTCTGAAACGATGCAGCATGGAGTATGTGAACTCAGCCCACGACTGCACCGGTCCCCATTGCTGCCTCCACAAATACCATGACAATGCCATCACTTCCAAACATACGTCCAGAGCCTGCATCTTCTCCCCATCGCCTATCTGATAAGCCTCAAAGTACCGCTCTGCTCAAGAGACCCAACCGTGAGGGTCATCCCCCTCGAAGACCGGCATCTTCAACTTCTGCACCTTGTTTTCATGCCCCCTATTCCTTGCTCCATTCTTCTCCTAGGCTGGCCATAATGAAACTGTTGGAAAGCATATGGTGGAGGTCCCTCATCCCCCCACGCCCCTCCCCCATAACCTGCCGCCCCCCAATGGTTCCCTTCATGGCCCCCAGCATTCCGAAACTGTTTATTGCCCACTCCGGGGGTCGCCGTCCTTCGAAATCGCCCCATAAGTCTCCCCAAGGTGCGGAGCTCCAAAGGGAGGTCCCCTTAAGCCCGGGATGGCTGCAGATGGTCGTGGATTCGCGAAAACCCCATAAAAACTCCCTTCATGCTGCGAAATTCCCCCACCGCCTCCCTGAGGAGGTGGAAAGATCCCGCCGCCCCCCTGCGGTGTGTGGCCCCTGCTCTGCCGCCGGGGTCCGGCAAGGCCCCAGGTGGGTTCCCGGGGGCTCGCGAGCCCCCCAGGAGGCCGTCGGGGGTTCGCCGCCCCCGGAATGAGTCGGTGGGGGCTGTCGAAGCCCCCACAGGTTCGCCTGGCCTCGGCGAGTTCCCCAGGGTTGCGCCGAACCCTCGCCGGGGTCCGACGAGTTCCTCGGACCCTATCGGGTCCCGGCGTGGCCCGCCAAGCCCATCCCACCCCCTCCGCTAGGGTTCTGAGGGGGGGAGTGACGCGCACACGTGGATTTCCCCTTCCCAAGTCGGATGAGGGGGAACATGTCCCCAGACGCCTCCATCGATCTCATCTTCTGGTGAGAAACCCTCCACGAACACCATCGGCCCCTTTCCTTTGTCCAAAGGGGGTCCTTTGCAGCTCAGATCTGAATGGTTATCCGGGATCTCGTCTCCATTGTGCTTCTCCTTCTTGCTTCGCTGATTTGCTTGCGTCTCCATGAACGATTTGAACATGTTCTCCAAGGAAGAGATCGTCTCATCATTACTTTGTTTTAGCTCCTTGATGGACTCCTTTAGGCATGCTTCAAGTTCTCCAACTTTCTCATTTAGGGCATTCTTCTTCTCTATAGATCTTGTGTTGGTCATGGTGGATCTTTGCTCTGATACCAATTTGATGAGAAATCTAGGGTTTGACAAGATAAAAGAGGATAATTTTATAGATATCCAAAGATAATACAAGAAAGAGGCTAGTTTTGCTAGATCTAGGGTTTCTACTCTCTACCATGAAGATAATACTCAAAGTTTGCATAAGAAAACAATCCCAAGGCTCTCCCCCAAATAAGAGGGTAGCTAAAGGCAAAATTGCACAAAACACCCTCCAAAAACCGAATATTGCAAAAATACCTAAAATACCCCAAAACACCCTAAAACTTGTCTTCGGCCTACTTCTTCATTCCGCGCTCCTTGTGACGCCTTCGTTGATAAGTGATGATCCTATCAAAGAGCTAGGAGGGAAAGAGCAACTTCACGTGGAGTAGCACACCCATGATTTTCATGCACCACCTTGAGGACAAGGTGGATTTTCAGGAGCAGAGTAACGATGATACCACATTTGATGAAGATAAGGGCAGATATGGAAATTTTGTAGTATTAGGCGTATTTTAGTAATTTTAAGTTTCTATAGGGGTTCTTCGTAATTTTTAGTTTTCGAGGTCTTTTTGTAGTTTTCTTATTTTCAGTTTATTATTTATGTGGGGATTAGGGGATTAGGGGATTAGGGATTCTCATGCTCGATTATTGTGAGAGACACATAGAGGTTGAGATTTTCCTCTTTTATTGGAGAGCGCGCCACCCTCTCGAATCGACGGCTTGGGAGAGAGTTCCTCTCGAAAAAACTCGTCGTTATCCTTTGTATTCCTTTTATTTTCGGAGAGAGTTCCTCTCGAAAAAATTCGTCGTTATCCTTTGTATTCCTTTTATTTTCAGTTCTTCATGAATAAAAATCCTTATTTTATCATATTTCTTTCATCAAAACACAAAAAATCACACCTTTCTTCCAAAACCCTAACTTTCCACCTAAATTTTTTAGAAAAATCGTATCAATATGTACCGTTTCTCTTAGCTCAAAATAGTTGTTAATTTTACACAGATCTTCATATTTAGTGAGTTTCATTTCAAAGAACTTTTTTGTCATCCAAGGCGCTATTTTCTCTTTTTCTCCTCTATTTGATCACGAGCCAATATTTTGAACCTTGATTTTGAATGTGAAATGCGATTTTTAAAAAATCATTATATGAAATAAAATTTAAATTTAAATTTTAGTAATTAAAACCTTGAAACCCCTCTTATGTTAGTTTTTTTCGTTCTCAGCTAGTTTCTGATACGATTTGGATCGTATCAAGGAAAAAGCAGCGAAGAAAAGGAAGAAAAATTGGAAAAGATGAGATTTTTATTGGATTTTTGAGAAAGAACAAGATCTAATAGCAAGATAAATTGAGCCCTTTCGAGAGGAACTCGCTCTCCTAACTTTGATGAACGGATCAAAGCCTAAAACCCTCACAAATGACACTTAGAATGTTCTTCACACAATAAGCATGCCCTCTCATGACGGCTAGCCCTAGATATAAATAGAAAACCTAGGAAACAAAGCAACATAACAAAAAGACTAATCTGCCCTTCGACGCCTCCGATAGTAAGTGACCCATCCTCCTTGGGTCCCGTCTGGGCCCGTGACTGCCGAAGATGGTGCGGCCGCATCAATACCCGCCCCTAAAAGAGCCACCTTGTCCTCAAGGTGGAAATCAGGGTACTGCTCCTGTATCGCCTCATACAGCTCCCATGTCGCATCGCACTCTGGTAGCCCCTGCCAGTAAATGAGTACCTCCCGACGTCGCCCTGGTCCTCTCCGTACCGCCCGGACATCGACTGGCTCGAGCATCACTTCCATATCATCTGTGAGTGTAGGAGGAAGTGTGGATGATGTAGTATGCTCGCCAATCGCTCGACGCAACTGTGAAACATGAAACACCGGATGTATCGCCGTCCCTGGTGGCAGCTTCAACCTGTAAGCCACCTCTCCAATCCGAGCCTCCACCTCAAAAGGCCCATAGTAACGGGCCGCTAGCTTCTCGTTCCTCCTGTGAGCCAAAGACTTCTGCCTGTAAGGTCGAAGCTTCAGGTAGACCCTGTCCCCCACCTGAAAAGTCACATCTCGTCGATGACCATCCACCTTGGCCTTCATCACCTGCTGTGCTCGTGTCAGGTGCCTCCGCAGCTCCTCCAACATCCTGTCCCTCTCCTCCATCTGCTCCTCCACCTGTGAAACCGGTGTCGCTCGGTGCCCATAGTAAACCAAGGATGGTGGGTCTCGCCCGTACAATATCCGGAAAGGTGTCGTCCCCGCCGCCGAGTGGAAGGAAGTATTGTACCAATACTCCGCCCACGCCAGCCACCTAGTCCACTGTCGTGGGGTCTCCGAAGCAAAGCATCTGAGGTAGGTCTCGACACTCCTGTTGACCACCTCGGTCTGACCGTCCGTCTGCGGGTGGTAGGCGGTGCTCCGCTTCAGCACTGTCCCCTGCACTCGAAACAACTCCTCCCAGAAGTGACTAGTGAAAACCATGTCCCGGTCGGACACTATAGATTGCGGAAACCCGTGCAACCGCACCACCTCTCGCACAAAGACCGCCGCCACCGAGACCGCTGTGTAAGGATGCTTCAAGGGAATGAAGTGAGCATACTTACTCAGCCGGTCAACCACAACCAAGATCACGGTGAACCCCTCCGAACGCGGCAAGCCGTCTATGAAGTACATAGATACCTCCTCCCACACCTGCTCAGGTAATGCCAAAGGCTGTAGCAGTCCTGCCGGGGCCATCGCCATGTACTTGTGACGTTGGCAAACGTCACAAGCCGCCACCAATCGCGCGATGTCCTTCCGCATTCCCGTCCAGTATATCTCCCGAGCCATCCGTATATACGTCTGCTACACGCCCGAATGACCTCCGATCGCCGACCCATGGAACTCCTGGAAAAGAGTCTGAATAGATGCAGACCCCCGCGGAATCACCAACCTCCCCTGGTAGAGTAACCTCCCCCTTCTACCGTGTAACCTGGCACCCCGTCACCTCCACACTGTAAACTCTCCATGATCCGCTGCAGCTCTGGATCCGCCTCCGCCTCTTGCGACAGCTGGTCCAAACCTCTCCACCCTGGTATCGACATCGCTTGCAGCTGGCTCCCCTCATCTCGCCGAGACAATGCATCCGCCGCCTTATTTTCCAGCCCCGGTCTGTACTCAATATCGAACCGAAATCCCACCAGCTTCGACAGTAACTTCTGGTGCTTCTCCGCCACCAACCTCTGCTCTAACAGATACTTCAAAGCCCGCTGATCTGTTCGCACCACAAAAGTCCGTCCCAACAGATATGGCCGCCATTTCTGAATAGAAAAGACTATAGCCATCAGCTCTCGCTCGTATACTGACTTTAGCCTCTCCCTAGTAGTCAACACCTGGCTGAAGTATGCAATCGGCCGCCCTTCCTGCATCAGCACCGCCCCAAGACCATACCCCGAAGCATCCGTCTCTACTACAAATGGCTGGCTGAAGTCTGGCAGTGCTAGGACCGGCGCCGTCGACATCGCCGTCTTCAAGGCTTCGAAAGCCTTAGTCGCCTCTTCTCCCCACCGAAAACTGTCCTTCAGTTGCTCCGTCAGAGGCCAGGCAATGGTGCTGTACCCCTTCACGAACTTGCGGTAATACCCCGTCAATCCCAAAAAACCCCGCAAGGCCCGTAGTGTCGTCGGTAGAGGCCACTCCAACATCGCCACAATCTTCGTCCGATCTGCCGCCACTCCTGCGCCTGAGACAATGTGCCCCAAGTACTCGATCTGACTCTTCCCGAACGAGCACTTCTTCCGATTGGCGAATAACTGGTGCCCCTGCAACTCCCTGAAAACCACCTCCAGATGCCCCGTGTGCTCCTCCAATGTGCGGCTATAGACCAAGATGTCGTCAAAAAACACAAGGATGAACCGCCGCAGGTAAGGACGGAACACCTTGTTCATCAAGGCCTGAAAAGTAGACGGGGCGTTTGTCAATCCAAACAGCATCACCAGGAACTCGTAGTGGCCCTCGTGCGTACGGAACGCCGTCTTCGGAATGTCCTCCGCTCGCATCCGGATCTGATGATACCCTGACTTCAGATCCACCTTCGAAAACACCCTCGCTCCATGCAGTTCGTCGAGCAACTCATCTATCACCGGAATAGGAAACTTGTCGGGCACAGTTTCCTTATTCAGGGCTCGGTAGTCTACACAAAACCGCCAGCTCCCGTCCTTCTTCTTCACTAACAGAACTGGGCTCGAGAAGGGACTGACGCTGGGCTGGATCACCCCTGCTAGCAGCATCTCTCTGACCTGCCGCTCTATCTCATCCTTCTGCACGTGGGGATACCTGTAAGGCCGAACACTGACGGGGGGTGCGCCATCCCTCAGTACGATCGCATGCTCGTGGTCCCGGGGTGGAGGTAACCCCTGTGGCATCTCGAACACCTCTGCGAACTGCTCCAACACCGTCTGCACCTCTGGTGGCTCCTCCTCGGGTTCGGGCTCCGCCTCTGTGGTCATCCCCCGAAACTCCACCAAGTACCCCTGTCCCGCCCTCCGAATCGCCCGAGTCATGGCACTGAACGCTACCATGGCATAGCACAAGCTCGGGTCTCCCTGGAGCACCACCGTCCGCTCGCCATCCTTGAACTCCATTCTCAACCGTTTCCAGTTGGTCATCGTGGTCCCCAATGTCTTCAACCACTGGACTCCCAGGATGAAGTCGACCTTCCCCAACTCGAACGGTAAAAAATCCTGCACGATCTGTACCCCCTGAATGACTAGGCAGAGTCCTCGACATAGCCCCGTACTCTCCTCGCACCGTCCATCCCCCAGCTGTACGGTGAACCTCCCACCCGACATCTGCAACCCCAGCAGCTCCACCACTCGCAGGGACACAAAATTGTGGGTGGCCCCACTGTCAATCAAGACCGTAACTGCTGTCTCCCCGACCTGTCCCACCAACTTCATGGTGGAGTTCTGCGTGAACCCCATCATGGAGTTGAGTGACACCTGCGCTCGCTCCAGCTCCACCGTCTGCTCTATAGAGACGACCTCCTCTTCTGGCTCCTCTGGTTCGATGTATTCCTCCTCGTCCGGCTCGATAGTGATCTGCAGCAACCGGCTCGCACACCGATGGCCCGGGGTGAACTTCTCGTCGCAACGGAAGCACAACCCTCTGGCTCTCCTATCCCGCATCTCGGCCTCGGTCATCCTCCGCCCTTGTCCCGCAGGACGTGCTTCTCCTGCCTTCTCCCCCGCTCCGGTTGATGCGGCCGGCGGTAGACTCGGGGCGGCTGCTGTAGATGGGACCCTCTGCTGTGGCGCCCCCCACGTCCCTCTGATCCTCCGCTCCTCTGCCTGCTTCTCCTCCGCCCTCAACGCCAGACGAATCACATGCTCTAGGTCTCTGGGACTTTGCATCCATAGCTCGGCTCGTATCGAGGGCTTCAGCCCTCGCATAAATGCCCCCAAGAATACGTCTTCCGACACTCCCTTCACCCTGCCTGCCAACATCTCGAACTTCCCCAGGAAGTCCAACACCGTCCCCTCCTGCCGTAGTCCAAGCAACTGCTCGTAGAAATTCGCCCCCGGCTTGGCCTGGAAGCGGTCAAGTAGGAAGGCGGACAACTCCTCCCAAGTTCGAAACGGGGCTCGGGACATCCTCCAACGATACCAGCTCAGTGCCTGTCCCTCCAGATAGCAAATGATGTTCTCCAATACCTCCTCCTCTGAGATCCGCATCACCTGGAAATACCGCTCAGCTCGCACTATCCATCCGTCGGGGTCTATCCCCTCAAAGATGGGCATCTTCAGCTTCTCCATCCTCCTGTCTGGGTACATGGTCGGGTGCCCTCCTCCCTGAGCTCCATGGCCTCCATACTCGGTCTTGCCTCTGCCGTAGGCCCCTTCGGGAAACCCTCGCGGGCCCCCAAAATTTTCTGTGTACTCCTCCATAGGCCACCTCTGTCTCTCCTCCACTGTGGCTCCAAAAAATCCTCGGTAGCCCCTTGCGGGGCCCTGATCGCTGCTCGGGGGGCCGAAAAACTGACCCGGGGGGGTTTACTGGGCCCCCCGGGCCCCAAAGTCACCCGCTGGAACCCAGCCGGCCCCAGGAGAGGCTGCGAAGCGCCCCTGGGAGCCGGCGGGGCCCTGGTTGGGCCCTGGCGGGCCGCGCGACCCCTCCAGGGCCTCGCGCGAGCCCGCCAGGCCCTCCCAGGCCCCCGCGCGGGCTCGGGCATGGGCCGCGAGGCCTCCCGAGCCCTCGCGGGGCCCTGGCGGCCCGCGCGGGGGGGGGGGGGGGTAGGGTTCCCCCCAGCCGCCGCTTCCCACGCCTTCCGGAAACCCTTCCCTTTGCACGCCGCGTCCCCTCGTCTCCGTAAGAAACCCTAGGGGATCTCCTTCGCGCCGCCGCCGCTCCCGTTGCACCTCCTCCACCCACGACTCCTTCCGGAACCCTAGATCTTCCTTCTCCTTTGTGATTTTGGTTCCCGAAGGTGCCCCAGTGGTGTTCGCCATCAACTTCGGATCGTCCGCCTTAGCATGATGATTCTCCGCTTCGGATTCTTCCCCTCCGATCTCCACATGCTTTCCCTTCCCCTCAAGTTTTTGAAGAATTTTCAAAATCTGAACTTGAGTGGCGTCCGACTCCTCGTGCTTCTTCAACAACCGGGCTTCCATCTCTTTTTGGGAATTGGATAGCATCTCTACCGTGACTTCCAACGCTCCCACCTTTTTGCTGACCTCTTCCCGGATCTCCTTTCGCAGCGCCTCCATCTCCGTCTTGAATCTAGTAACTTCCGCCATTGGATTTATCGCTCTGATACCAATTTGATACGATTTGGATCGTATCAAGGAAAAATCAGCGAAGAAAAGGAAGAAAAATTGGAAAAGATGAGATTTTTATTGGATTTTTGAGAAAGAACAAGATCTAATAGCAAGATAAATTGAGCCCTTTCGAGAGGAACTCGCTCTCCTAACTTTGATGAACGGATCAAAGCCTAAAACCCTCACAAATGACACTTAGAATGTTCTTCACACAATAAGCATGCCCTCTCATGACGGCTAGCCCTAGATATAAATAGAAAACCTAGGAAACAAAGCAATATAACAAAAAGACTAATCTGCCCTTCGATGCCTCCGATAGTAAGTGACCCATCCTCCTTGGGTCCCGTCTGGGCCCGTGACTGCCGAAGATGGTGCGGCCGCATCAGTTTCATGCAGATCATATAGACATGTTTGAACTCCGATATGATACCAACAATACATATGGTTGTTAATTTTACATAGATCTTCATATTTAGTGAGTTTCATTTTCATAGATCATTTCTATCATCCAAGGCTCTATTTTCTCTTTTTTTCATCGATTTGATCATGAGCCAATATTTTTAACATTGATTTTGACTGTGAAATGGGATTTTTTAAAAACCATTGTATAAAATAAAATAGAAATTTAAATTTTACTAATTAAAAACCTCGAATCCCCTCTTATGTTAGTTTTTATTTGTTGTTTTTGGTGTTTTTAGCCAGTTTTAAATAGATCATATATGCATATTTGAAATCATTTGAAATCCAATAAGATACCAACGATACATAGGGGGTTCGGTCGAGATTTCAGACTTAGGTTTATTGTAATGAGCTTGGTACAATGATTGGGGGAGAGTAATAAACGGTTGAAGATGTCCAGTCAATCCTGGAAGGGGCATGCGAGACGTGCATTTATATATTCACTCAAATACTGATTATAACACATTTATTTTTTCATCATGCTCATTCTTGTATCCCCTGGCTGGCATGGTGTGCATGCTGTATTGGATCCTCCAGTCTTCAGCTACCTTTTCTTATCAAAACGGGGTTAAACTGTGAAGCATGAAAGGGAGATGACGCTAAGTCGAAACTAGGCTTGCTGGTGCTTGTTTCATTTAGAGTGATGCAGAGTTGAAACTAAGCTTTTACGAAAAATGAACAGCAGCATCTATTGGGATAAATGAATTGCTTTTGAAGTCACACGATTGTGTCTTTACTTTTAGTAACTCTTGTCATTGCAAAATCGAACAGTTTAACTTTGGGTATTTGCTGTGATTGTTGTTTGTTCCAATACATCAAAAGACTACAAAATATAATGTGGGAGCATTTTGTTTTGAAGAAAACAAAGTCTAGGAAGCTACATTTACAGGCAACATAGTTTTACGTGGCAGATATGGATCAGCTGTACCTTCATTAATCAGCAATGAAGAAGAAATTGTCAGGGAAGTCTTAGTTTGGTCTCTCTTAGAGACAAGCCAATTAATAGAATTTTGAAACCCTCTTAGCAGGTTTGAATACTTTGTATTAATCTTTAGCATCGTTCTATCCTATCTAAGGGCCCATAAGTAATCTTATTTTTGGGGTTTTGGTATAGTCACAATAAGGGTCATGTGGCTTGAAGTATATTTAAAAAAATGTATGATCTCTCTTCATGCACTTAAATTGATTATAATCATTATATACAGTAATTTGATGTAAGAGGTTTGGTTTACTCAGGGATATATTAGTTTTATGAACATATGAGGAGTATGTTGTTGTTTTTAATTTATTGGCATCTCCTCTGTGTGGGGACACCTAGGAGCAAGCTCATAATTTTATTGTTGAATGACAAAGTTGTACAGGTCACTTATTCAGGCCTTATTTCCTGGCCTTGTTCTGATTGTGGCTTATTTTGGTTTTTTATATTGTTTAGGTTCGATACGATCAATCTGCAATGGCTATTGGTTACCTAAAATTTCAGATTGGTTTCAACCTTGATTGTGTAAATTTCTTTGTTGGGTCTTAGTGGAATGTTCACATCAATTCCAATAAAGGTCAAAACTAACCTTTTGGAAAGTTAGGTAGTAGTTTCAAGTCCATGTACCCTTAGGCAGCTGCAATAACTAGTGACGTTCAGTGGTTGAGCACCACCGGCACCATTCAGATGTGGGGGAGCACCATTCCCGGAAGCGCTGCCAGCACAGCCAGCCACTTTCTTCAGCACCTCTCTGACTTCCTTTTTACTATCTCAACGTGTAGTTATTCCTATCCTTCCATTTCTATGTGACTGGATTAGTTGTGGAATTTAATAACGTTGCTTTTTGCTGGAAAACTGTGCTTTTATTCTTTTTATCACACTAACTCTAAAATTTATTGAGTAAAAGAAATTGCCTTCATATATCGTGTGATCTAAACCACATAGCATGAATATATTTTTGATCAGTCGGTGTGAAATGGTGTGCGGTTCAACATATAGGTGAAATGCATTGTATTCTTGTTATGTGTATATAAGGTAATTGCTTGAAAACACTGACAACACTTGAGACTTAGAGATATGAATGTTGAATTTATTGCTGTCTAAAATTTAACATCCATGTTTCCCAAGTACCGGCATTGTCAAGCAAAATATGGTAGATGCATATGACCTAATGACACCTTACATTTGTATGTTGACCCACTGTTTCCTCTTTGACATCAACAAGATCAAGAATGCATTCATGTTATGTGATTTGGCTCACAAGATTTGTGAAAGAAATTGTTTTTTCTCAATGAATTTAAAATTTTTAATTAAGCATATTAACTTTTTAATTGTGTTGAAAAAGTGAAGAACAATTGGCTAATACAAGAGATGGTTTACAATTACACACTCAAACTAGCTGAAGAAAAATGAGGATACCTTTTGGATAATAACATATAGTGTCCTAGGTGTAGGAGTGGCAGATGGGTTGGGTCGGGTACATGTCAGATTGTTTTTTTGAATCGACTGACCCACCTGACTTGTTAACTCACAGGTTAGTCATAAGCTACCATCTTGCCCGTATGTAGGGCTGAAAATGGGCTAGGGTTGGCCCAAGGGTCTTCCGACCCGGCATTGAAAAAGCCGACCTTGGCCCCAGTCTTTGCAAAAGTAAGGCTGTGGTTAGAGCTTTCATTAATGCCAGAATTTTTTTTGTGCCGGGGTCGGGGCGACATTAGGCTCAGCTTTGGCCGACGTCCACGACCATGTTTTCATTCTTATAAGTTTTAAAACATGTAATTCAAAAGCCCATCAAAACATCTGACTCAATCCATATGAAATAAAAAAATTATCACATAATTTTAACCCATCCATTCTCTTTCTCTCTAATAAAAAACCCAACTGTTGATTTGGATCTCAATTTTTCTCTTTCTAGTTTATTTCTTCCAAAAAACCATACACGATCCAAATGTATCTCAAGATGGTAGCCCGTCTTTCTTTCGAAATGAATTGTTGCTTATTTTTAGATTAAGATATGATGTACTCATTTGTTCCAAGTAATTTTGACTTAGTTTTTTTTATCATATAAGCAATTATTGCTTGAAATATGATTTGATTTCTTATTTACACAATTCTTTGATTTTAAATCACGTTTATTCAGTTCTTCCTCCTCCATTTGATGGCATGGGATTAAGTCGTCAATGGGAATATCTGAGCACATAGTAAGTTAGAAACTAGAAATAACTTTTCTTTTATAAAAATGTTGGTTGCATAGATTTTTACTAGTAATCATGAGCACTTAACAAAACAACTTACAAAATTTATGAACATTATTATTATACTTATAGGCTACATGTATATTTCTATCCTAAATTTTTGTTTGATATGTTATTGTTAATAATCATGGATTCGAATTGTAATTTGAAAAAATAAAAGGCCGGTCCGAAATCCCATATGATAGGGTTAGGGTTGTCATTTAAAAGGGTCGAGGTCGGAGCTGGATTTTTGGTCCGAAGTATATTGGGGCCAGGGCCCTGTCTGACCTGGCCCGTTTTCGTCCCTACACACAGATTTGCCGGTTGACTCGTCACAACCAGTCTAACCCGATATAAACCTTCTTCTTGATCAAGGTCTCGACCTAAGGATAATGAGAATGCGTAGGAAGAGGTGACACCAAGGAGGCTGAGAGGGTAGTAAAAGGAGGGCTTCCGTCGACCAGAGGAAGGAGGGGAATGGGACATGATGCTAGATGGGACAACTAAGTGTTTGAATGAGAGGGTAGGGTTTTTGGTGAGTGATAATACTTGATGAAGGAGAACATGAGCTTTAGGGGTTTCACAAATTAGTGGACTCTGGCCATTTCCATGGTTTTCATTGCATGCGATTTTGATGGAAGAAGGAGATATGGAAGAGATATCAGAAAATGAGAGTCGTCAACATACAATAAAATCTAATCTTTTCCACTTGAAGTTCAAACATCTAAAAACCCATAAGCCAAATAACTGAATCTATATCCAATCTTTGATCTATCAGTAAATGGATCCACTTTGAAACAAAATGAAAGAGGAGAGTAGAGAGGAGAAACATTGCTACCAGTTTGAAATTTAGGACTTGCGTCACTAGAGAATAGATGGTAGAAAAAAATTCGAATGAGTTAAAGGTGTTTGGGTTAGGGGTATGTGGGTATATGCTTGATGATTTAATTATACTAACGGGTCAAAGGGGTTGAAACTAGTTAAGTTGTCTAACCGTTAAGTTGTCTAACCGTTACACGATGATGATTTTGCATTTAGGCCCATCATGTGTATTTTCGGAATTTTTAGATCTTCGGGGGGTCTTTTTGTAATTTTCAGTATCTGGGGGGTTTTCTTAAAATCTGCAATTTCTGTCATTTTTCCTTTGTTATAATTAGGGCCGGCTAGAGAGGGGAGGCTATACTTGAATATTGAGAAGGATTTTGTACCAGGCGTCCACGAACCCTAGTTTGGGAGATTTAGACTTTCATCTCGAAGGAAAAGCTATGAGAGCGGTATCCTCTCCCAAAGAGATCCCCTACCTTTTATTTGCAGATTCCTCTCTAATATAAATTCCACTTTTCCCTTTTACACTTTAATAAAAATCCTATTTTTATTCCAAAACCTTAGTTGATCGCATCAAATTGGTATCAGAGTGCGTTCGATTCATGGCGACGGCGGAAGCAAAGAAAAAGGCGGAACTTTTGGAACTTTTGGACTAGAGACTAGAGCCCTCCTGAAGCTCGATTCATGCTTATCACTAGTTTGGCTGGACTAGAGCCAAACTAGTGATAACCACCACTAAATTGGTGGAATGTCTCTTTCCAACGCAATCCATCATTTCAAGTTCAAAATTGACTACGCTTTAGCCAGTTACTGGTTACTTCTTGGTTAGGGCCATGATGGAAGAGCTCTCCCCACTTGCAAATGGGATGCCGGGCAAGTATTGCTTATCATATTGCAATCCCTCATAGTATCAATCTTTGTATTATATGCTCAAACTTTCTTATGAGCTTCCTTGTGCTTCCCAGGACTGTTCATGCAATGGTTATGATACAGCCATTTAAGATGTACAAATGGCTCTATGCATAACTTTTGCAGACAGAACGTTATATGTTAGTTTTAGGTGCGGCCCTAATAAGATAGAGAGTGATAAGCATGTGGAATCTTTAAAAGCCAAACTAGTGAAAGTGAGATCTTCCTTGGTGCACGAAGAGTCAATGGTATCCATGGTAAGTTTCAAACTAGTGAAAGTGAGATTTTCCTTAGTGCACGAAGAGTCAATGGTATCCATGGTAAGTTTCTTATTATACGCTTTATTTTCAGTGAATACCAGTTTTCCAAAATGAGATCAATGTTAAATGATGGGTTGATCATGAAACGACTGTTAAGAGTTTCTTTGTTTTGTTGCCAATGGGTTGCTTGATTTTATATGTATGCTTCTTATTGATGTCTCTAGTTTCTATCTTTAGAATGCACTTAAATTTACATAATGTTATCTACCTCTGTCATATATTTTCAATATGCACATATTTACTAAGCCTCTTTTTTTCATTGTAGAGATGCCAGCCTACCTGTTTCTTTTATCCAAAAGTACCTCATGAACAAATTAAATCTTTCAAGTGAAGCTGAGGTACGTTTCTTTTTCTTTGTAGCATCAATAGACTCCATTAGTTTAATTGATGGACCGTGGACATGATGTCGTGAAAAATAAATACCAGTGCATCTGTGGTGGTAGGTTAATGACCAAGAGAAATCGAGCTAAAACTTATGTTATGTCCCATTGCACTATGACGTGATGGATGGATTGTAAACTTTACAACCCCCCATAATATGTAGCAGACATCTTGGTTCACAATTTTATTCAGTTTGGGAAAACTACCACGATGCCTAACATGCCCGTTAATAAGTTTCACAAAACCACCATGAACTTTCGGACATGTTTTAAAAAGACTACCATATATTTGGAAAAAAAATACAAAGTACCATATATTTTTTGGGTAAATTACAGGAAACTCATCTCATCTATACCCTGATTTTGGATTTAGCCATTCATGTTTAAAATGATCTTGCCGCAAGGCATTAGTTAATAGAGGTGATGACTGTTCAAGAAAAATATTTTTTAAAAAATTAAAGTCAATGAACTAAAATGCCGTTACATTCTTCCTCTTCCTCTCTTCCTCCCCTGTAAACCCATCCCCAAATTAAATGCCAGCATCCAGAAAGAGAAAAAAATAGAGAGGAAAAAAAACAAAGCCATCCTCTCTTCCCTTAATTCCTCTCACCGTCTCATTTTTCTCTTCCTCCCATCTTCCATGAGCCCATACCGCATTAAAAGGTAGCATCCAAAAAGGAACAAAAAAATGGTCTTGTAATGTACCTTATTTTTTCTCTCCCCTTCTCATTTTCCTCTTCCTATCATCGTAGCTAATGAACCAACCCAAGGATCCCAAAAAAGGCAAAAGGAAAAAAAATGAAGCAATATCTGAACAACATCGTTGCCTTGGTTGTAGTGATCAAATCCTCAGTCTTCTTCATTTTCCGGCATCTCCTCGTTAAAATCACATTTTTACCTTTCTCCGTGGTCAAAGGCGGCTCCTTTTTGCTCGGATCTACCTTTGGGGTGAGATTTTTGGACAATGCCGCTATTGCCTCCATCAATCGCGCTTCAGATTTTGTCGAATTCTCAGCTATCGCGGCTATTTCCCCTTTGATCTTTTCTGCCATCTCCGCGTCCTCTTGTCGGGCCTCATGGAACCCTTCACTGATCCGGCTTTTTATCCTTTCCACCCTCTCCTCCAACGTCTCGATCCGTTCCATAGATCGCGTGCTCGCCATGGATCGCGTGCTCTGATACCAAATTGATGCGTCTAGGGCTTTTTGTGGGGATAAAGGTGGGATTTTTATGGCTTTGGAGTACTAATTCTAGGGTTGTAATACGAAGAACTGATTTGAAATTACTAATTAAACCTAGAACAATTAATCTAAAATCAAGTGCAAGAGAAATACCGAAGGGAAATAATCTAGGGTTCTAGGGAAAATTAATTACCTTCACAATTCTACGATGAAAACCAAGTTAGGGCCGGCCGGCCCTTGTTAGGGGAGGGATTAGTCGATGTGGAATTACTAAACGGCCCTCCCTTGTGGTTGAGAAATTACAAGTTTGGGACCGGGTCCGTGGTGGACCCAAGTCGCCTCCTCCTTTGATATACTCGAACCGGACCCGTTGGCTCGCTACCGCCGTGTGCCCCATGTGACCCGCGCGCCGCATCAGAGATCTACTCTATTGTCTCTATATTCTTCTCAAAACTCCACATAAACTTCCTCTCTAATCTCCCCTCTTATTTATAATTAAACTCTTAATAATCTGTTGCCCCTAAATTACTAAAATACCACTGACCTAGGGATTTTAAGCCCAAAATTACAGATGTGTCCATGGAACCCTTAAAATTACAAATTTACCATTGTGTCTAAAAATTACAGATTTGTCACTTTATAGTCATAAATCCTAGTCCTAACAATGCCAACCTATCTATCGTAACAAAAAAGATACCCAATTTTAACTTAAAGGACCCAGAAAAATTTCCACTCATGTGAAATATGTATTTGTTTTCAAAATTACAGTAAAGTGAACAATATCAAATTAAGCAGCATAATAATAGATGTTAATTTATTTTGCAGGATTAACCTAATAATTATTATAAATATGACTTGATTAAGTAGACTAGCACCCTTCTAATCTCCTCTTTCCAAGTGCCACCTTAAGTTCTGCGACTATGTGCATTATCAGCTACAACACTATCACTGGTGTGGTCTCCTCGATGTCGATCCTTCTGATCTCAAACCATTCCTGTACAGCCGCGGCCGCGGCCGTGTACTTCATCTAAACAAACATCTCTTGTCCCAAGGAAAATGTCAGCCTAACTATAAACAATGGATAATTGTAAGCTGGCAATCATTATTATTATCTCTTCTTCTTGGCCATCACCATCTAATTCTAAACATGTTTTTGGTCTAAACTCCATCCAATCATACCCCCTAATCATTTCCATTCTCACATCCGTATGGAAAATATGTCACTCGCTCCTCTTGGAAAGCAAGTGGCGGAGGAGGGTGGTGTTGAAGGCATTTGCAGTCATATGAAAAGAGCGATGAGAAGAGAGCGATGAGAAGAGAGCGATGGCATGGGGCCATACATGATAGGTTGGCGAGTGGCAACGGATGACATCAATGGCTATGGGAGAAGAGCAACAAGGAGCGATGCTGAGGAAGTGAGGCTTGGTTTTTTTTTTAATTTTTTTTTCAATTTTAGGTATTTACAATACATGGCTAATAATAGTTAAAATGTTAAAAAATCACACAACGTTCATTTGTAATTGAAGTTGCGGTTGGCTG
This sequence comes from Scilla litardierei, assembly GCA_030789695.1. Classification (NCBI taxonomy): domain Eukaryota; kingdom Viridiplantae; phylum Streptophyta; class Magnoliopsida; order Asparagales; family Asparagaceae; genus Scilla; species Scilla litardierei. The sequence continues at coordinate 30,939,357 of CM061141.1, forward strand.
ACGAAGTGTAGTTTTTACAAAACTTTTGGGAAGGTGTAATGTAGTTTTTTTTTTTGCTTTTTTCTTCAAAGTTTAGAATAATTTTTTTAAATCGGCTAAAAGTTTAAGATAATAAGATACTTTTGTAGAATTAAGCTTGTGCATGTGTACAACGCACCATACCCACGATCACTCTTTTCCAGCTTTCCCAGCTGCTATTGAAGCTACTATTGAAGATGCAAAAGAGCTCGATCTCAAGTATAGTCTTGTTCTTAACTGCTTGAGAGGGATCACAGTGGAGTCTAGTTAAGTCTCAAATGGATTAAACTTTGTATGCCATCCTCCCAAGACCAGTTCTAATGACAAACCATGGTCATATACTGCAGTATTACCGTTACATATTCAAGGTTTGCAAATCTGAACAGAAAGGCCAGCTCTAGTGGCCTTGATCTGAATTCCTTCTTTCATGTCTACTTCCCTGAATGCTTGTATTCTCTCGGTGATCAACTTGAGGTACACAAGTCAGACCAGGACTCCCCAATAAGGCCTTGGAGGGGATCTAAAGATGATGTAGAAAAAACTATAATCTAAATGCATGAAAAATACCTCTATACATTGTTTTTTCTGGTCAATGCAAGGAACTACCACACTGTTCCACCATAGAATAGAACTATATGGAGGGAGCCCTTTTGAACGACACGTGGTCTACTGCACTTACCAAAAAAATAGTAGTATATTCCATTCAGCAATGGAGGTGAGTGGAGGAGTTATAATTATATGTCATTAGTTTTAAGGTAAGGATTATTGGACCACATAAGCGCATGCGGGCCTATGCAGCTTCATATATCAATTAACCAGTGAGATTGTGTGACCGAGTTGCTTAATCCCACGGGTCATGTTTGATTTATAAAAACCAAGGTAATAAGTTTTGCCCGATATGTATCGGTATCGGGTGTTTTGTCTCGGTTTGATAAAACCGAGAGAGTTTTGATTTCGGCCATTTCGGCCGAAACTGACCGGAATGACGACGTTCCGGTCGAAACCCAAGAAGTTAAAAAATGAGAGAGAAGCGGAAGAACAAGAAAAGAAAAAGAAGAAGAAACTCCAAACGAATAAAAACATCAAAAAAATATAATAAGAAAAAGAAGAGTAAGAGTAAGAGGACGAAGAGAGAGAAATATGCCTGAGCTTAGCCTCCTGTTGCGACAGCTGCCTCTTGCCAATCTCCTACAAATGACCCGTCGAGGAGGATGAGGAGCCGCCATCCCCAGGAGGATGAGGAGCCGCCCTTTCAATTACGGGTGGCTTGCGTTGTAAGAGATGTTGCTAGTCACATTCCACATTTATCTTACCAATACTTATTTACAAGTTTGCCATTGACAACATTTATTTACAAATTTGTCACTATATATGTTAACGGGAATGTCAAACTTGTAAATTAAAGGAATGGAAAACTTGTAAATAAATGTAATAAACGTGTATTGATTAAAAATACACATATTAATTAATATTTATTTCACATTACACATATTAATTAATTAAAATACACATGCTAATGTGTCTACATAATGTGTACTTTGAGTTGCCAGAAAACGGAACGAAACGTTGAAACCACCAAAACGAGTGAAACCTGACTGAAACCTAAAATTTTCGAAAGACCGAAACCAAAGCCGAAACAGAGACCTACAATCTTAATAAAAAAAGGTTAAGAACCAAAACCGTGGTTGTGTTTTTATATTCATAGTCTAATTTATTGATTTGTTTGGTTAGATGGCCTATATTGTTCAACACCATGTTATATATTTTATTATTTTTGAACTTCGTAATATATTTTTTGAGTTTCCTAATATTTGGAATTGTTTGACATTAAATATGTATAAATGTGTGTAGAAAAAAGGCATCATATAATATATGGAAGGAATCATTATATATAACCTTAAAAGTTCGGTTTTCACTATTTTTGAAGGATATGCTCTGTTCATTTTGATCTTCATATTCTAAAACTTCAACACACCAAAGATCAAGTGAACCCAAATGCCTTTGCTCATCGATCTTATCGTTGAAAAATTATCAATTTTGTAGCAATAAAACGTTTATCACCCTTAAATCGATAAACAAAAATCTTTGGGTTCTCCTAATATGTGATGTTTTAAGGGTTTTAGAATATGAATATCAAAATTAATGGAATCGGTTTTCCAAAAGTAGATAATGATCTTTCAAAATTGTATATGATGCTTCCTCACATATGTTATATGATACACATTCTTCTAGTGTGTATTTGTCTATATATAATGGATTTAATGTAGAAAAGGTGACACCTGATCTAATAGGTCAGATGCCAAGACACAAAAAAGATGGAATGCACATGTCCAACATGGGCTTGTACTCGTTGGGACCTATCTTTTCGTGTCTTGCACGTGATCTATTAGATCAGGTGCCACCTGATCTACATGAATCCCATATATAATAATGAGAAACTTATGACATGTTCCTAAGTCACATATGCGACCATGAAAAGCCTAACGTCCTTTATTTTTTCAGATGATTGGAATCGTTTGTTTTGATCCTCAAATCTTAAAACCAAAAACACCAAATACCATGTGAACATATGGGGCTTAGCTCGTGTATCCACCCATCGCAAATTTAACAGTTTGCATGAATAGAATTTTTGTGATGAATAGAATTTTTGTGACGGGTGGATGAACATGAAAAATCCATTACGTTCACTCAGTATTTGGTACTTTCGGGTTTTAAAATATGAACATCAAAATGAACATTCTGATTGTCCCAAAAAATAGGAGAGGGTGGACTTTTAATCTACTTTAAACTGTTTATGTGCCGTTAGCTCTTGGATTAAACATGTAATGAAACTCTACTTTACAACATTGATTATAATAGTTGCTTGTTCATAAGTTTTCTTGACCACTCACTATTACAACATTGCATTCTCCGAACATTGATGAACAAGAGGAGTCTTTACATGAAAATCCTCTAGACTTGATGAAAACTTGATAAGTTCCCGTGTAGCCATTGAGTACGAGTACAACCTTCAAGATGTTAAATCCTCTCCTTGAGTTCCATGTGGCCTAAACCAACCATTCAATGGAAGTCTTTTTCCTCTTATTTATGTTCGGGCATGCAGCATTAGGGGATTTTAACGTTACCTCTTACTGTGCCCACTTCCTCGATGATTCATGAGCAAGCCATCCCACATTGCATGGGAGGCATACTCCTTCACTTTTTGACCTTTCGATTCTAGGTCATACAGTTCCATCCTGGTTTTCCTGCACATCATGACAAGATGGATTCTGGTGATGATTACATGTCTCTCCTTTAGGGCAAGGATGGTTGACAGCTGCCAAAGAACTCTTCCAAACTTCATTTGTTATCTCTCGCTTTTTGTACTAAAAGAAGAAAGAAAAGGAAACGCCAGCTAAAATGATATATTACATGCAGAAAATGGAAAGAAGAAAAGAAGGGCACATGTACACATTTTCTTTTTCTTTCCAATTGCCAACAATGATACATAACGGAAGTGGGAAGTGAGATGATAGGAATTTAGAGCAGAGGAAAACTCGAAAATTGATAACTTTTTGGATTTTGCACCATAGAAATCTTACAATCACTGACTCGCACTTCTCGCACGTGAAGATTCTTCGGATCTCTCACCCAGGCAACTAAGCATTTTCTCTCATACTAATGCAAAAGACTTAATTTTATGGAGAAACTAAAAGTTTACATAAAAAACCATTCTTCATTGATTTCTACCAAAACAAATAAGCTTGTAGCCTTTTAATAGGCTTACAACTTGACTCTCAAAACCTAATATGGCTTGAACTTTTAGAATAACTAAAATTCTCAAAATAAATAAAAGACTCAAAACAACTAAAATACTCAAAACTAAAACTCTCAAAATAACAAAAAGACTCAATCTCGTTCTCCATCATATATAAAATCTTTTAAAAATAGATGACGAGAGGATTCGAGTTTGCTTAGAGAGGTTCGTACTAGAACCAATGAGGAAGCGTTGCATGCATCATGTAGGTTCTCGACGAGCTTTACTGAGTGATAATCCTGATGTGACTGAGTCGAGTATTTCAAAAAACCTAAGAAGATTGAACACATCGAGTTTGGCATATGATTCTATGTCTCTTTCTAACAAAAAAGTTCTATATGCTTTCGCTTCTTTTAATATTTGTGAGAATTTTTCAGAAGATATTTGTCTACATATCTACATTATATTTTACTTCATAGTTCATGGACGCATCTTCTCCAGCTACAAAGGACTACTGATTTTTGTTCGATTACGCTATTCATATCACTGTTCATTAGGTGATGAAGTTACGATCAAATTTGAGATTGATTATATTATTTGTGAGGTAGATAGAGTTTGAGTCCATAGAGACTTCTAATTAGTTTGAGTCTTTTTCGTTATTTTGAGAGATTTTAGTTGTTTGAGTCTTTTAGTTGTGTTGAATCTTTTTTTTGAGTGTTTTAGTTCTTTTAGAAGTTATCGTCTTATTGGTTGAGAGTCAAATTGTAAGCCTATTAAAAAACCACAAATTTATTTGCTTTTGTAGAAATCAAAATTTATTTGCTTTGGTAGAAATCAATGAAGAATACTTTTTGGTGGAAACTTTTAGTTTCTTCACTAAATTAACTTTTTTATATTGGTGTATGAGAGTGGGACTAGTTGCATGGGCGAGATGTTTCAAGAATCTGCACGTGCAAGACGTGCGAGATGGTGATCGTAAGATTTCCGGAGTGCGAGATCTAAAAAGTTATCAAATCCCTAATCTACTGCTTCTCCACATCCACACCACATCCCTTCCCACTTCCATCCTGCATCGAACGGTCTTTGTCCTCTTTTGCATCCGTTTTCTCATAGATGACTTGACATTATACTAGTCCCAATAATTCATCCCTTCCTCTTCTCATATGTATTAAGAGAAGAGTAATCTATGTGTGGGTTTCAAATAGTGACGAGCTTGAATTGGGCAAACCATACAATGAATTGGGTTCTTAAATGCATAAACGCCAAGCCATTAGGATTGAAAATTCTGCAGAACTCCCAACACTTCTTTACAACCTTAGCTTCAAGTGCATCGAGGTGCCTGCAGTCTTGATAGATCTTCCTTGAGTTCGTCTTTCTTTGTTTTTGCAAATTAAATGAAGCTTTTCTATCCGTAATACAGTTTCTCCCCACCATATGTATGCAATTTGCATCGTACTCTACCTGCTGCATGTTCAAGCATCTTTCTCGTATCTTTTGTTGTGATCAGTCCAGAATAGTAATGATGTTTCTGATAGGAACGAACCAAAGATCCCAACTTTATGGAGAAATAGTAGCACAAACTAGATAAATGAATACAAGAAAGGTGTATTTTCCTTCCAAGATGCCAATAGCGGACGTCCGCACTTGTCTATACTATGAAATTATACTAATATCATAAAAAACAAAGTGACGGCTAGCCCCCATATAAATAATAGAAAATAGGGTTTCAAGGGCTAGGGACGCGCGCGTGCGGGCTAGGTGGGCCGGCGGCTTAGGCTTGGGCACGGGTTCGTCGGCGGGAATAGACCCGCGTCCCATCAATACTCCCCCTCCAAAGAGCCACCTTGTCCTCAAGGTGAAAGTTTGGAAAACGCGTCGTCATCTCGTCCATGGCCTCCCATGTGCTATCATGCTCTGGCAAGCCCTTCCACTGCAGCAACACCTGGCGCTCTCTTGTGTCTCCCCGTCGAACTCCTTTCAACATCTCAGGCTCCAGCCTCATCTCCATATCAGCAGTAAGGGTCTCTAGTAAGGAAGGAAAATGTGTGTGATCGCCAATAGCCTTGCGCAACTGTGAAACATGGAAGACTGTGTGAATAACCGATCCTGGGGCAATCTCAACCCGTAAGCCACCGGCCCCACTCTCGCCTCGACCTCGAAAGGTCCAAAATAACACGGTGCCAGCTTCTCATTCCTCCTGTGAGCCACGGATCTCTGCCTGTAGGGCCTCAGCTTCAGGTACACCATGTCCCCCACCGCGAACTGCACGTCATGACGGTGTAAGTCTGCTATCGCCTTCATGACCTGTTGCGCCCTCGCCAAATGGAGCTTCAGCTCTTCCAAAAGCCGTTCCCTCTCCGTCAAGTATTACTCCACATCCGATGCTGGTGTTGTCTCATGCCCATAATGTAGTAATTGAGGGGGATCACTGCCATACAGAATCCTGAAGGATGTCGTATGGGCTGACGTGTGATATGATGTGTTATACCAGTATTCCGCCCACGCCAGCCAACGCGCCCACTCCTTGGGATTATCCGAAATGAAGCACCGTAGGTAGGTCTCCACGCTCATGTTTACCACCTCCGTCTGTCCATCGGTCTGAGGGTGGTAGGCCGTGCTACGTTTCAACACCGTTCCCTGTATCCTGAACAGTTCCTGCCAGAATCTACTCTGGAATACCTTGTCTCGGTCCGAGACTATGGACTTTGGAGGTCCATGCAGACGAATTATCTCCCTCAAAAATACCTCTGCCACCGATACTGCGCTGTAAGGATGCCGAAACGGAATAAAGTGTGCATACTTGCTGAGGTGGTCGACCACAACAAATATGATTGTGTATCCACCCGACTTCGACAACCCATCTATGAAGTCCATGGAGAGGTCCTCCCATACTCGATCTGGCAAGGACATCGGCTGTAGTAGTTCTCCTGGGGACATCGCCTGGTACTTGTGACACTGCCACACGTCACACTCTGCTACCATCCTTGCCACCTCCTTTTTCATCCCGTTCCAGTAGACCTTCCTTGCCAGTCTCTGGTAGGTCTTGAGGACCCTAGAATGTCCTCCGACGGCACTGCTGTGAAACTCCTGGAGTATGACCAATAGATATGCGGATGTCCTCGGTAGCACAAGTCTCCCCCAATATAGCAGTCGTCCATCCTGAAGAGAATACCCCGGAAATTCAGTCGACCCTTGCAGAAGAGCCTCTCGTATGCCTGCTAATTCTGGGTCATGCTCCACCTCCTGCTGTAGCGGCCCCCAATCCTGTAGTATGGACACTGCTAGTGCGGCCAGCTCCGACTCCTCTCGCCGTGATAAGGCATCAGCCGCCTTGTTCTCCAGTCCCGGGCGATACTCGATCTCAAACCTGTACCCCATTAGCTTCCGCAGCCACTTCTGATGCTCCTCTGCCACCATCCGCTGCTCTAATAGATAATTCAGGCTCCGCTGATCGGTGTGTACTAGGAAACTCCGCCCCAACAAGTACGGCCTCCACTTCTGAATTGCCAAGATTATGGCCATCAGCTTCCTCTCGTAGACCGACCGCAGTCGGCCTCTAGCTGTCAACGCCTGGCTGAAGTATGCAATAGGCCGCTGCTCCTGCAGTAGCACGGCCCCTAGTCCGTGCCCTGACGCATCCGCCTCCACCACAAAAGGTCTGGAAAAGTCTGGTAGTGCCAAGACTGGCACTGTAGTCATTGCCTTCTTCAGAGCCTCAAAATCTGTCGTCGTCTCCTCCCACATTGATACTGGTCCTTCTTCAACATCTCGGTCAACAGCCAGGCGATCGTCCCATGTCCCTCCACAAACCTGTGGTAGTAACATGTCAACCCTAGAAACCCTCGCAGCCCCCTTGAGAGTGGTAGGGCGCGGCCAGTCCAACATTGTCGCGATCTTTCCCCTGTCTGCTGCCACCCCATCTGCTGACACCACATGGCTCAGGTACGCCACTTGTGGCTGCCCAAATAGGCACTTCTTCCTGTTCGCCATTGGCTGATAGTACTGCAACTCTGTAAACACTACCTGCAGATGGTCTAAGTGCTCCTCCAAGGTGTGACTGTACACTAGTATATCGTCAAAGAAAACAAGTACGAATCGCCTCAGGTACGGTCGGAATACCTTGTTCATAGGGGACTGAAAGGTGGCTGGTGCATTCGTCAAGCCAAAAGGCATGACGATGAACTCGTAGTGGTCCTCATGCATCCTGAACATCGTCTTGGGCGCATCCTCTCGTCGCATCCTGATCTGATGGTAGCCTGACTTGAGATTTATCTTACTGAATCAGGCTGACCCATGTAACTCGTCCAGGAGCTCGTCTATCACCGGTATGGGAAACTTATCTGGCATTGTCTCTTTGTTCAAGGCTCGGTAGTCCACACAGAAGCGCCAGCTCCCATCCTTCTTCACCAAGAGCACGAGGCTAGAGAATGAGCTCATACTAGGCTGAATCACTCCCACCTCTACCATCTCGGCTACCATCCTCTCAATCTTGTCCTTCTGGTGCTGGGGGGTATCGGTAGGGTCTGACACTGATGGAGGAAACACCCTCCCGTAGTACAATGGCGTGCTCATGGTCCCTCGGCGGTGGCAGACCCCGAGGCGCCTGAAAAATCTCCTCAAACTGCGCCAACGTCTGCTGCACCTCCCCTGGCACGGTATGCTCTCCACTGGTCTTTACGCCTCCTTCCTCTATCATGGTATACAGCTCAACCAAGTACCCTCCTCTCTCAGCCTGTAAGGTCCTCAGCATGGTCTTCAATGACACTACCACTCTGCAAAGGCTGGGATCCACCTGTAGAGTGACCGCTCTCCCTTCATTCTGTAACTCCATCCGCAGAAGCTTCCAGTTCACCGTCATCTCCCCTAGTGTCTGCAACCAAGTCATGCCTAGGATGACATATGTACTCCCCAAGTCTAGAGGTAGAAAGTCCAACATCACATGTATCCCCTGTAGGGTCAGCACCAACCCCCTGCAGACTCCCTGACTACTCTCCTTTCTCGTTCCCATCATCACACTGAAGCTCCTGCAGTTGGCCAGCTGCAGTCCCTGCTTGTCCACCACTTTCCTGGAGATGAAATTGTGGGTCGTCCCACTTGCGATCAGCACGGTCACCTCCTGCTCGCCGATCTCCCCCTCAACTTCATGGTGTGGTTCGGGGTGAACCCTACCATGGAGTTAAGGGACACCTCTGCCACGTCTAGCTGATGGCCGTCGGGCTCCTCCTCCTGCTCAGCACTCTCGTCCTCGACGTCCCGTTCACGTCGTCATCTTCCAACAGCAGAACCTGCAGCTGCGTCCCGCGCATCTGTGCCCTGGCGTGAACCTCTCGTCACACCGGAAGCATAAGCCCTTCTGACGCTTTTCCCTCATCTCAGCATTTGTCATCCTCCTGAACTGTCCTCCTGCTGGGGTAGTGCTACTCTTCTCCCCCGTCTTCTCCCTGCTCGTTTGGCCCGCCCCCGTGGTGGTCCCGGCTCCTCCAGCTCCAGACAAGGTGCCCCTCTGTATCTGGCCACTGTAGCCGCTCCTGACTCTCCTATCCTCTGTCTGAGCGTCCTCTACCTCTGCGCCATCTCTATGACCTCAGAAAGCCCACTGGGCTTGTAGGGCCCCACTGCAGTTCGAAGGCTGGGTCTCAGCCCCCTCAGGAAGGTGCCCTCCAGTGACTCGTCTGATACGCCATGTACTCTCTCCCCCAAGGTCTCAAACATATCAATATACTCCCGTACAGGTCCCTCCTGCCTGAGGGCATATAACTGCTCGTGAAGGTTTTCCAAGCGGGGATATCTGAACTTCTCTAACACGAGGTCCTTCAACTCCTCTCAGCATCGAATCTGTTGCCTCCTCTCCTTCCACTGGAACAACCCTAAGGCTCTCCCCTTCATGCAAATGGCTGCCGTCTCCAGCTTTCGTGCCTCGGTCATGTGGTGCGCTGCGAAGTATCTCTCTGCTGTGAACAACCAGGCATGCGGATCCTCCCCTGTGAACAACGGCATCTTCAGCTTCCGCACCCTGCAGTCTCCCCCAAAATGCCCCTGATCGGGCCTCCCCTCAGTGCGGTGATGCAGGCGATAGTATCGCGTCGGGATATACACCCGGAAAACGACTGTAGTCTTACCGCAAGCGCACTGTGAAGTGGCGAGCTGGTATCAAACACAGGGAGGACAAATGACAGTACTCTATCTTGATCATCTAGCTATTGGTGGAAGATTGGAATGGTTTCGGGAATGTTGTCACAATCGTTCAAATAACAAATAGAATTCTATATAATAAAAGCGTCTAGGGCTAGGGAATTCCCACTACGGATCGTCACTTATCCTTGTGGATCATGAATCTCAATGTTGCATGGCTTGAATTAAGGTGAACTAGTCGTAACTGAATATAGAATCAAGCTCACGCTCTCGTGCTATTGCCGGTGTATAGCAACCTAGATTAGGGCCCACTCTCGTGCAAACACTAACCTAAGCCACTAGCATGAAGATCGACATCATCGTCCAATCGCACCTCGAGCCCACTCTCGTGCAAACTCGAGCTACGGTCTAGGTTATGATAGTTCGTATTCGTCTAATCTCTTGCAAACGAATATTAGTATAGATTTATAATAAAAATCCTAGCTTTGGTCCAATCTCTTGCAAACCAAGTCTAGAGAATCTCGATTATAAACCTAAATCGAATATCTAGGCCTTTCCATCGATTGAAATCAAATCTCTTGCAAACCCCAATCAATGGAAATTCCTAGCTATTCGTAGTAATTCAATCACAACCTAACCGTTTATCAATCCTAGCAACAATTCAATTCATTCATCACAATTCTAAGATCGGATCCATAGGGTTCATCCTCATGCCCTAGAACGACGAAACTACTCACAATTGATCATAGCAATCTCAGAAATAACGAATAAGATCATAGCACAATTCATGATTGAGAGAACAATTCATAAAAACTAGAAATTTAGATAGAAATAACAAACCAAATTGCGCGTCTTTGATCTCCAGCTGAGAATTACAATAAGAATAGCCGTCAAAATTAAATTCAAGTCTCTCCTAAAACTAGGAATAAAACTAGCCTTAAATCCAAGTCAAAATCGTCCAGAAATTCCGACAGGTTTGCCCCTGGCGCAGCCAAAACCCTAATTCGCGACACAGTCGGACTGCGCTACTCGGCCGAGGGGAACATGTCACTTGGCCGAGTGACAACCCCAAAGAAAAACAGAGAAAATGGGGTTTTTGGGGGTCTGTCACCCTGTCACACTTGGGCGAGTGGACTTCACTCGGCCGAATGAGCTTTCTTGCTCGGCCGAGTGGGTCTTCTCCAAATTCCAGTAAGTCGGATGATTTTCGGGAGAAAAACCCTGTCATACTCGGGCGAGTGGGCTTTCTTGCTCGGCCGAGTAAACTTTGAATACAGGCGATCACGTATCCATTTTACTCGGCCGAACGCAGTCCTTCACTCGGCCGAATGAGCTGTCTACTCGGCCGAGTGAGCTGTTTCTGTGGTTCTTTCTTCTCCTCCTCGCTTTCTCGTCGATTCTATCGAACTTCTTCATCTTCCGCTCATCATCTAGCGATGCTAACTCCTTAATAGGGCCGTGGGCGATGCTCCGGTGCTGAAAGTCCCTTGATCTCATTTTTGCTCCAGATCGCTCCATATTTCCTGAAATACGACAAAAACAAGAAATAGTGAAAAGCAACGCGATATCGTCGAATAATCGTGAAAAACGCAATATGGGCGATCGAAACGACATGAAAACATGCAGAAAAAGGTGTAAAATAAGGAGCGATCAAAATCGTCCAACCTTACCTCTTACTCCTCCTCGAGGAAGACGAGTAAAAAGGCGAACCCGGCGGGTAAAAATAAGGAAAAAGGAAAGAGAAGATAGAAAAGAAAACGAAGAGGGATGTGCTAGATCATTTTCTCAAGACATGGAGCTACTTACTCAAATAGCATACGATGAATAAAAACATGCCAAAGACTTTGATCTCGATATTATGATCATATACATATGCATTCGATATAGAAACCCAAGAATATCAAAACGATATGAAATATGAAATCATTCTAGAATTAGCATCGTCTGAGGCATCTAAAATAATATACATAAACATAGATCGCACACTTTTCAATTGATCGCTTTCTATTTGGAGTATAAGAGGCATCACACAATATGGAGCAATAAGAGTAGAAAGAGGTGGTATTCATGAAATGCATGCCAAATCTCAACTCATGGACTTTGTAATACTTCTAGTAATCTCCCTGAGTATATAAAATTATCTAGCTTAGGTCGTCATGCACAGGCAAGTGGTCACTCTCTCACACATCATTGGTTCCTCTCCCCCAAGCTTATCTATAAGCGTGGTGGCATCAAATGGAACAATACAACTTTTCCCCATTTTTGAAGCTCCAAGAAAAAAAAATAAAAGAGGGAAGAAAGTAAGAAAGAAATAAAGAAAGAAATGAGATCGTATATATACAGGTGAACTTGTCTCCCCTTTTTTTCTTATCTTTTTTCTTTTCTTTTTTTCTCTTTTTCTCCTTTTTTCTTCGCCCTTTTTTTCTTTTTTTCTTTTTTGAAACTCATATACACAATAACGATCCCAAATCAAAGATAGAGATATATACATGTATTCTTCTTTTTCTTCTTTTGATTTTGGGATAATGGAGCTTGGACTTTATAGCAAGGGAAAGATGCCAATATAAGATTTGCTAAAGGGAGATTCACCAATGATTTTAAGTATAGAAATGAAGTTCAAGATATATGGAGAAAGAAAAATATGCAACGCTCAGTTCACTCTTTAGAATGTGCATGACAACTTTCAGCAGAGTAATGTAATCTACTCAGCTTGATTTCAGAAAGTAAACTAATCCAGTTATATCAATATGGCATACATTCAATCAACCTGAAAGTCAAGCGTACAATTTTCATGCAAAAAGAAGTGATAGCAGACAACAAAGCAGTATTCCAAATATAGGCAATCAATGCGTGAAGCTTGGTGTGTTTTCTATGAAAAGTATAAATATAAATCATCAGACTCAGCTAATGGTAGAATTTCATTCACATTCATATAATAAATATGCAGGTTACTATTCTCGAATGCAATGCAAAGTATAGCATATGATATCTGAAATAAAAACGATGTCATGACAAGAGATAAAAGTAAACTAGCTCCAGGTCATCGTCATCACAGAAAATTCATCTCTAGCAAAAAGATATAAAAGAAACAAGGATAACAGAAAAATAAGAACTACAATACATATGCAGCACGCACAAAAAATAAGAAAACGTGATGCATGAGGAAAAAATGAAAAAGTGGGTGAAAATAAGTGGAAAATAAAGAAAGGTGTAAAATGAAGAAAACGAAAAGTGTGTGAGACACTCACTCCCCCAAGCTAAACTGCACAGTGTCATCAATGTGCTAAGTGTGGCACAAGGAGAGAGGATATGGGTGGGGTGGGTGAGGATGCATCATGATAAAGTATGAAAATGAAAGAAAATGATATGGAAATGCAAATGATGCATGTAGAGATCAAGATGGTGCAATATAACGGTCCCAGAAATACATCTTGTGCAAAAATATGGGAGACATCAAGTGTGTGCCTAAACAGGTGGTGGAGCACTAGCACCGTCCTATGGTGGGGGATGGTGGTGGAGGCTGCTGTGAAATGGGACAGGTAGCGGCAGGCTGAGGAGGCTGTGACAGTCGCGCAAGAATATGGTTCAAGGTGACCTGAATACCAGGGAGTAGAGCGATGCGAGAATGTACAGAGCTAACGGTAGCGGAGAGAGCCCAAAAATCTCCTCTGAGCCCACTAATGGCCCCCTCTAGAGCACGCAGGTGCTGAACTAGGGTGTCGGGGGAGGAGGGGCAGAGGGTCGAACAGGTGGTGATCGGGGCTGCCGAGCACGACTACTGTAGACAAGTGGTGCCGCTACGGGGTGAGGGTGTGGTGCGGTGCTCACAAAAAGACGCTCAGTCTCTGTAGGAGGCTGGGACGTAGGAATACTCTCAGAAGTGTGAGCAGCGGCGGAATCAGAAGCGGTGACAGAGGGTGAGAAGGGCAGAGAGGTCGCTGACACAGAAATGGGACAGATGTCACGACAATTTCGGTGAAGACAACGGCAGCGGAGACGGAAGTGTCGACGACTGGGGAGGTCGTGAGATCTACAGAAAATGTCTCTACAACGGTCGAGAAATCGGGTGAGGACAGGGTCTCGGCTGTGGAAACAAAGGAGGGCTCGCCTCTCTTAAGGATAGTGGTGGGGCGCTCTCAAAACTCACATATGAGATGGGATCAATGGCCATCGGCACAGAGGTGGTGTTGGTGGTGGACTCAGCAAGTGTGCTCCCGACACTGACAGAAGTGTGGACAGAGGTGTCGGGAGGAGCGGTCAAATCAGGTGCAGGCTAAGGGATCGGGATCTCGGGGTCCAGAGGGTATAGAAGGGGCTCCTGCTGAGCGCCCTCAGGCTCTAGCACGTACGCAGCTGGGATGAGGATGTACATCTCTGGTCTCCACACCTCTCTTGCAGGTCCAATGTGGGTCCGAGAGGGTCTCGGAAGCACCATGTAATCTGCGCCAAATGGACCGTGCAGCCAAATCCAGTGGTGCTGACCATGAGGACGCAACATCCTCATGCGGACCATGACATCAATGGAAAGGGAAGTGGGGCCCGGGGGTCGTAGCAAACCAGCTGGGAGGTCAACTACGCACATGAGAGCCAGAAGGATAATCAGACCGCCGCAATAAATAGGCGTTCTGGCGCCAATAGAGATAATGATGTGATCTAGATACCAACTGGCTATATCGATCTGAACGGCGGGGAGCAAGACGTCTCCACCTATCTCTAAGGCTCTCGCTCTACTCATCGCGTAGCTCAGGCGTAGACATCGTCACAGGCTCATACCTCGCGAGAAAAATGGTCGCCATAAAGCGCTGAGCAATGCGGAGGCATGGGTGGACGATAGCAGATGCCTTGGCCCGACTTAGGTCAAAGGCAAGAGGTGATCCCGTGATGAGTGTCCAGAAGGCATGGGTATTGAATGACGGTGGGGGATGTGCGTGGGACTATAAGCTCGGTCGGGGCTCGGGACGGGGGGCCACTGGAAATAGGCTCGGAGCATGTCGAGGGTAATCTCTCACCCACGATCCATCAGTCGAAATGAGCAACCCCCAGGAGTCCTACGGATAGAACTCAGAACCTCGAGTGTCGGTCGGATGTAGGTGTCTGCCAACACAGACAGAAAATCACGCCACCCCATGTTGTCATACAACTGGATTATGCCCTCAAATACTCCCAGGCGTTCGAAATCTGCAATGTGCGCAAACCTAGAGGGGACAATCGAACGATGGGAGATTCTTTCAAATCTGGCGCGGTGTGCGTCATCTCTGAAAGTGATCCCCATCGTATCGAAAGTGGGGACGGGCTGTGCCGGTGGGGGTGGAATGGGTGTGGTAGGAGGTGGAAGTGTGGGTGGTGGGGGGCTAAGTGGCGGGGAGTCCTCTCTAACGGAGGAAGAGCCAGGCTCGCTAGTCTTCCTCCGCTTGGAGGCGGGTGCCCGCGAACGTGATCTAGTCCGTGGAGGCATGTGTGCCATGAGACGTGCCTACTAATGCAAAGTGCAATAGAAAAGGAGCGATTGTACCCAAGCACGACGCGAATGCAAGCAATGGATGTGAGCGGAGAAACGCTTCCTCCGAGAAGCTTCGAATCTGCGCCCCTGATTCTCCCCCAAGCTATCCTGAAACACAAATTGACAAATTAGCCATGAATATCAATACATTTGGGGTAGTAATAGATGTGTATAAAGTTTAATTTCGATTCGGGGCGGAATAGGGCTTACGAAATGGAGATTGGAGAGAAGGGAAGAAATAGGGCTAAATGGGGATGGCCGGCAGCAAACTGGGCACCGACGGCGGCGGTCGGAAGGCGGGGATGGCGGTGCGGGGTGGTGCGGCTCGGGCGTGGGGTGGTGCGGCTCGGGCGTGGGGTGGTGCAGCTCGGGCATAGTCGGAGTCGTTCGGGCGAAGGGAAATGCTCGGGCTACGATTTGGGAAATTTGGGAATTTTTGGGATTTGGGCCGCGAGTTTTCGGTTTTATAGGATAAGTCATTCGGGGCCGAGTAGCGTATTCACTTGGCCGAGTGGGCTGCTATTTTCAGCTCCAACTCTCTGTTTTTGCTCCACTTTCTGATTTTCTTTTTCTCGTCCGTTTTTTTCCTTCTCCTGACGCCTGAGCGCATCCCTGGAGCGCTCCCCTTTGCCATGGTCGTCCTCCATTCATATGGTCACCTATTCTCCATCTCCTCCAATGAAAAATATTGCCCGTTGTCATGTTTTTCTTCGACGCTTGACTTTAAATACTAATAAAGATCTAAAACAAAAATAAAAGGAAAAATTCAACTAAAAATAAGATAGAACCGTCGGGTTGCCTCCTGACAAGCGCTCGTTTAAGGTCTTGAGCTCGACCCCTTAAGATACGCGTTTAAAGCTCTATGTTTGGCGCATGTGAGATGCGCGCGTCAAACTTGCCGGGAAGGCCGCTTGGGTTTAGTTGTTGGTTTTTTTCGGCGTTCCTCGGCTCCCCTTCATCATGGGTAGTAGTGGGGGATGAGTCCCCCAAGCTTGAGCTTTTGACATCCTTTTTCTTGTCCGGCGTTGAAGATTTGTTGTCCGGTGGAGCTTTCTTCATATGCTTCGCCGTGGAGAGCTTGCATAGCTCTCTAATCTTGACGACATCAGCGTCGTCCTCCTCATCCGTAAGAGGGTCCGGCGGGTTTCACATCATCTCGCCATTCTTAGCAAGCTGGCCCTCTTCGAGGTCGTCATCGTGCTTGGCTCCGATGACAAATGGCATGACGTCGTCAATCACCTCGTCGAGGAGGTACGAAAGATCTTGGGACCAACCCTTCATTAAGTATATGCTACTTACTTCCCGGGTGGGGGATCCCTCTGAATAACGCTTGAGCCTTTGCCTATTTACCTTAAATGTGACACCGTCTTTTCCCTCTTACTCAAAGGCTCCTCCCGGTTGTATGTGCCTAATGGTGAAGGGTCCCGTAGCTTTTCGGGAAAGAGACAGAGTCTAGAATTGAATAATAGGACCTTGTCTCCGACCTTGAAGTCCGTAACGGTGATGGGCGCGTCATGGAGAATTCTGGTTCTTTCCCCGTAAATTCTAGAGCTCTCGTAAGCATCTTGTCTAATCTCGTCAAGCTCATTGATGTCTAGGAGTCGTCGCAATGCCGCGCTCTTGTAGTCATAATTCAAAGTCTTGATTGCCCAATAGGCGCGATGTTCCAACTCTACCGGCAAATGACATGCTTTCCCATAGACTAGCCGGTAGAGGGTGGTGCCAATGGGAGTCCGAAAGGCCGTGCGATATGCCCATAGTGCATCATTCAATTTCATGGACCAATCCTTCCTAGATCTATCGGCGGTCTTCTCTAGAATTTGTTTAATTTCCCGATTTGACACTTCCACTTGTCCACTCGTCTGAGGGTGGTATGCCATGCCGATTCTATGATTCACCTCATACTTCTTTTGCATGGTCTCAAACTTGCTTTCTATGAAATGGCTTCCTCCATCGCTTATCAAAGTTCGTGGCACTCTAAAGCACGGGAATATGAGGAATTTGGATACCACCCTCGCATAATTGGTTGGGGTTGCAATGGCCTCTACCCATTTCGAGACGTAGTCAACGGCCAATAGAATATACTTGTTTCTTTTACTTGATGGAAAAGGCCCCGTGAAATTCACTCCCCAACAATCAAATAGCTCAATTTTCAAAATGGGTTTCATAGGCATCTCATTCCGTTTGGATATGTTTCCTGTCCGTTGGCATCTATCGCAATACTTGACGAAGTCATGTGTGTCTTTGAAAATGGTCGGTCAAAAGAACCCACACTGCAATATCTTTGCAGTAGTTTTGGAGGCGGTGTGATGTCCCCCCACAAGGCATATCATGGCAATGTGAAATGATAGACGTGGCCTCTTCCTTTGAAACACACCTCCGTATAATCCCATCTTTGCATATCTTGAAGAGATATGGGTCTTCCCAGAAATAGTTGCAGACTTCGTGCATGAACCTCCTTTTCTGTTGAGTGGCCATCCCACACGGCTTTATCCCGCAAGCCAAATATTTCACATAATCTGCATACCAAGGCACTTCTCCGGGTCTGATGGCGAATAGCCTCTCTTCAGCAAAAGTGTCATCAATCGGTAGGATATCATCCCTTTCATCACGAACAATCCTAGACAAGCGATCCGCTACAACATTGTCCGTGCCTTTCTTGTCTCTGATTTTCAAGTCAAATTCTTGCAATAGTAGTATCCATCTTATTAGTCTTGGCTTGGCCTCCTTTTTGCTCAATAGGTACTTCAATGCCGCATGATCGGTGTGCACAATAACTTTGGATCCAAGGAGGTAAGAGCGAAACTTCTCAATGGAGTAAACAACCGTCAAGAGCTCCTTTTCAGTGGTAGTGTAATTTCTTTGTGCCTCGTCCAGAGTTTTGCTCGCATAAAATATTGCATGAAGCTTTTTGTCTTTCCTTTGTCCTAGTACCGTTCCAATTGCTTGGTCACTTGCGTCGCACATTAGCTCGAAAGGAAGATTCCAGTCTGGTGGTTGTATGATGGGAGCGGAAATGAGGGCTTCCTTCAGTGTATTGAAATCTTACAAACAATCTCCTGAAAAGACAAATGGAACATCTTTAGCGAGTAAAGCAGTAAGAGGACGGGCAATTAGGGCAAAGTCCTTGATAAAGCGGCGGTAAAATCCCGCATGACCAAGAAATCCCCTAATGCCCTTGACATTAACAGGAGGGGGAAGTTTTTCGATTACCTCAATTTTCGCCTTATCAACCTCGATCCCTCTAGATGAAACAAGATGCCCAAGAACTATCCCCTCAGTGACCATAAAATGGCATTTCTCCTAGTTAAGAGTAAGATTATTTTGTTGACATCTTTTAAGGACTTTAGTAAGATTGGCCAAGCATGAGTCAAACTCGCTACCATAGACAGAACAATCGTCCATGGAGACTTCCATGGTGTTTTCAATATAAACAGAAAAGATGGACGTCATGCACATTTGAAAGGTGGCGGGGGCATTACAAAGTCCGAGGGGCATTCTACGGTAAGCATATGTGCCATAAGGGCACGTGAAAGTTGTCTTTTCTTGGTCATCTTCATGTAAAGGAATCTGAAAGAATCCCGAATACACATCCAAATAGCAAAAGAATTTATGCTTAGCGAGGCGTTCTAGCATTTGGTCAATAAAGGGCAATGTGTAATGATCCTTATGGGTGACTTTATTCAGTTTCCTGTAATCAATACACATCCGCCAACCTGTGACCGTGCGTGTGGAAATAGGCTCTCCCTTATCATTTTTATGACGGTCACCCCTCCCTTTTAGGAACGACATGAACAGGGTTAATCCATCTGCTATCAGAAATAGGATAAATGATATCGGTTTCAAGCAGTTTAAGGATTTCCTTCTTAACCACCTCCTTCATGTTAGGATTTAACCACCTTTGAGGCTCTATGGAGGTGGCTTCAGTGTTTTCTAGGTGGATTCTGTGTGTACAAAGCCTATGGCTTACTCCCTTGAGGTCAGAGATGGTGTAGCCTATGACATCCTTATGGCTCTTAAGGACATCTAAAAGTCTTTCAAGCTGGTAGTGGTTGAAGTTATAGCATTAACAATCACCGGGTAGGTAAGTTTATCTCCCAAGAAAGCATACCTTAAGTTTGGAGGTAATTATTTCAGTTATACCTCAGGGGACGCTGTACCCCCTACCTCCTCTTCCTGTGAAAGCATGGCGTCCTGTCACATCCGTGTTCAGTTCCCCCTCGGAGAGTAGGCCCTCGTAGGCCGGTTCAGATTCTCTTCTAGGTGAGTAAGGTGCATCGGAGTGGATGCTGCACCACTCTACTCTGATGTCGGTGGGATTACCGTTTTCCTCAGGTTCACTCCTGAAATTAAGAGATAGGTCGGTGCGTTCATAAATGTTGAAGAGATGATCGTCAAATGTACTTCCCAGAATCTCGGCATGCCAAATGGACTCTTCAAAAGTGCAGACCCCTCCATTGCATGCTTCGCTATCTTCCCTTATTCCGGGCTGAGGTGTCTTGCTAACTTCGAAGTATAACTTATCGTCCTTTACGTCGACTCTAATGTTGCACTCGATAGTCCCTTTCGGAGAAATTTGATCAATTACAAAGCTGGCAAAGAGCTGTTCAATGGGGTCCTCTATGTCGATAACCAAAGCCCCTGTAGATTGGACCTCATCCATAAGTTCTTTCAGAAGAGACGCAAAGGTGTCATCATATTGCTGGCTAGAGTCTGTTCTCATCATCGTGTCTCCCATGTTACCTGTTTAAAATTCTATTGGAAAATCTGGAAGAGCACGTCAATTTCTGCGACAATGTAAAAATAAAAATAAAAGAAAAATTGAAGGTGAGATATAACCGGGTGAGCAAAATAAAATACAGTCGCCTTCCCGGCAACGGCGCCAAAAACTTGATCGCGCCCGGATATACACCCTGTAAACAACTGTAGTCTTACCGTAAGCGCACGGTGAAGTGGCGAGTGAGTATCGAACACAGAGAGGACAAATGACAGTACTCTATCTTGATCACCTAGCTATTGGTGGAAGATTGGAATGGTTTCGGGAATGTTGTCACAGTCGTTCAAATAACAAATAGAATTCTATATAATAAAAGCGTCTAGGGCTAGGGAATTCCCACTACGGATCGTCACTTATCCTTGTGGATCATGAATCTCAATGTTGCATGGCTTGAATTAAGGTGAACTAGTCGTAACTGAATATAGAACCAAGCTCACGCTCTCGCGCTATTGCCGGTCTATAGCAACCTAGATTAGGGCCCACTCTCGTGCAAACACTAACCTAAGCCACTAGCATGAAGATCGACATCATCGTCCAATCGCACCTCGAGCCCACTCTCGTGCAAACTCGAGCTACGGTCTAGGTTATGATAGTTTGTATTCGTCCAATCTCTTGCAAACGAATATTAGTATAGATTTATAATAAAAATCCGAGCTTTGGTCCAATCTCTTGCAAACCAAGTCTAGAGAATCTCGATTATAAACCTAAATCGAATATCTAGGCCTTTCCATCGATTGAAATCAAATCTCTTGCAAACCCCAATCAATGGAAATTCCTAGCTATTCGTAGTAAATCAATCGCAACCTAACCGTTTATCAATCCTAGCAACAATTCAATTCGTTCATCACAATTCTAAGATCGGATCCATATGGTTCATCCCCATGCCCTAGAACGACGAAACTACTCACAATTGATCATAGCAATCTCATAAATAACGAATAAGATCATAGCACAATTCATGATTGAGAGAAAACAATTCATAAAAACTAGAAATTTAGATAGAAATAACAAACCAAATTGCGCGTCTTTGATCTCCAGCTGAGAATTACAATAAGAATAGCCGTCAAAATTAAATTCAAGTCTCTCCTAAAACTAGGAATAAAACTAGCCTTAAATACAAGTCAAAATCGTCCAGAAATTCCTGACAGATTTGCCCTTGGCGCAGCCCAAAACCCTAATTCGCGACACAGTCGGACTGCGCTACTCGGCCGAGTGACAAACTCAAAGAAAAACAGAGAAACTGGGGTTTTTGGGGTTCTGTCACCCGGTCACACTCGGGCGAGTGGACTTCTTCACTCGGCCGAATGAGCTTTCTTGCTCGGCCGAGTGGGTCTTCTCCAAATTCCAATAAGTCGGATGATTTTTGGGAGAAAAACCCTGTCATACTCGGGCGAGTGGGCGTTCTTGCTCGGCCGAGTGACCTTTCTTGCTCGCCCGAGTAAACTTTGAATCCAGGCGATCTCGTATTTGTTTTACTCGGCCGAACCCAATCCTTCACTCGGCCGAATGAGCTGTCTACTCGATCGAGTGAGATGTTTTTGTGGTTCTTTCTTCTCATCCTCGCTTCTTCGTCGATTCTATCGAACTTCTTCCTCTTCCGCTCATCATCTAGCGCTTGCTAACTCCTTAATAGGGCCGTGGGCGATGCTCCGGTGCGCGTGAAAGTCTTTTGATCTTATTTTTGCTCCAGATCGCTCCATATTTCCTGAAATACGACAAAAATAAGAAATAGTGAAAAGCAACACGATATCGTCGAATAATCGTGAAAAACGCAATATGGGCGATCAAAACGACATGAAAACATGCAGAAAAAGGTGTAAAATAAGGAGCGATCAATAGTGCTGCCACATCTCATCCTGGGTCTCGTACTGTTTAGGTGGCACTCCTCCGCGGCCCCCCATAGTCCCCTCGGTGACCTCCACGCCTGCCATCGAAGTCATCCCAACCTGCATTATTGCCAAACTCAGCCTCGTGGCCTCCCCCGTCGTTGTCATAATAGTTTCTAACCCGTCCGTCTCCGTAATACTGGTCCTCCACCGCGTGCCGCTGCCCCAAAGGCCCAAAATCCCCCCGGGGCCCTGTCCACGCACGTCTCCCCTGGCGGCTGTCAGGGGGTCATCTGGCCGTGGCCGCCCTTCGAAGGGGCCCACCGGGGCTGCCGGAGGGCCGGCAGACCCTGTCGGGGGGTCCAGCAGGGTCGGCGGGCCCTGTCGTGCCTCGCCGAAGGCAGGGGCAGACCCCGCCCCAATCCAGCAGCGGCCGGCCACCGGGAGGGTTGTGGGGGTTCGGCCGCCCTTTCGTTCTTGGTCGTGCCGCCTGAAAGGGGCGGCAGGGCCGCCGCCCCCCTCTGAAATTCCACCGCCCTTCGCCGCATCTCCTCGCGATAATTGACCCTTTCCGGCTCCTCGCCTTCATCTTCCTCAAATTCCTCTTCCTCAAAAGGACGATCCGGGTCAAAACCATCTTCTTTCTCGTTCTCTCTCTTCAAAGGTGTCGCCTTTGATGTTTATGGTTTCCTTTGCCGTGGTTGCTTGCCGACCATTGGAGGATGAGCTTCGCAAATTGTTCTTCGTGCCGGGGTTGATTCACTGCCAAAGTCTTAATGGAATCCGTCAACGACTTTATCGCCTTCTCGTTTCCCGCCAACGATCTTTTCACCCCTTCAATTTTGCCATTGACTTTCTCCTCCAAGGTATCAAATTTGTCCTTCGATCTCGTCGTCGTAGCCGCCATGGATCGTCATGCGCTTTGATACCAAATTGATAGGAACGAACAAAAGATCCCAACTTTATAGAGAAATAGTAGCACAAACTAGATAAATGAATAAAAGAAAGGTGTATTCTCCTTCCAAGACGCCAATAGAGGACGTCCGCACTCGTCTATACTATGAAATCACACCAATATCAAAATAATAGCATAAAAAACAAAGTGACGGCTAGCCCCCATATAAATAATAGAAAATAGGGTTTCAAGGGCTAGGGGCGCGCGCGTGCGGGCTAGGTGGGCCGGCGACTTGGGCTTGGGCGCGGATTCGTCGGCGGGAATAGATCCGCGTCCCATCAGTTTCCTGTTACTCTCAAGTGATTTCTGTTGATCAAAAAAACTTTGTTCAATTATCTTTTTAAAAAATTTCTTAAACAAACACCCATTTTGGATAATAACATCGGGTCGTCAAATCATTTCATCTATTGGAATCGAGCATTAAAAAGACCTTAAAGATCTTTACACCCGTTCTTTTGCACTTATTTGTTTGGGATTTGGTTCTTAGAGTATACTCTTTTTTCATGGCGGATTATTGAGCGCTCGTTTTGCGAATGGGATAAATATGCTAATAGTTATTATTTAATATTTATTCTAGATAGAACCTTGCCAAGTTCCCGAGCCTCAACATGCTACGAGTAAAGTACTGTCATTATACGTGCTTTAGTCTCCTGTCACGTTTCCGAAATTTACATTAAAAATTACAGTCTGTTATGTCGTGGAACGTCTATCAAGCTCTGGTGCTTGCCTATGCAGGTGGAGATCGAGTGTCAGGGCCAGCCGGTTAGCCCCACATTATCCCTGCACGGGTTGGCTGATATCTGGCTGCGACACAGGCCGAGCCAGAGAATGCAAGCATCACTCGGCACCTCAGCCAAGGATTTTGTCATGGTGCTGCATTACAACTGCAAGGCCAGTCAGCCACCTGAATCGGCCCCTCCAAAATTGTCGGACGGCCACTAGTTTGAGAGTCATTACGATACACGCCGCCTGCCAAAAATTTCGTGGGTGGCCGGAGAGATTGCTTCCTCAACACAATCATCAAAAGATTGCTCACCAGAAACTTCGTTTGCTCCATGATTAGATCAGTTGTCTTCATACTTGTTCAAATTTTTACCAAATAATTTTATTACAATGCGTGTTACAAACAGCACTGTTACATATTCATATTTGTGAGAAGCAACCATCTGTGCATTGCTCACTTTACATTTTTTTTCACTCTAAATACTATTGTCTGTGTTGTTATTTCCCTATTTGACAGTTAAATATATTTGAGCACATGAAGTCTCGTGCTTCTTGTGAGAGTGACGGTTCTTTGTGACCATCTGTTATTGGGGTTGTACCTAACTACATTGACTCTTCTCTGCATGGGTTGAATCCAACTAGTTAACCCTGGAATCAGTAACCTCTATAGACCACACAACCCCAATCATACGAAGAATTTGGGATTTGACATGACCCCATGATTAATATTCTTCGCACGAGGGGGTTCATCTATAGTTTGGCCTTCTCTCATCATAAGTTATGGATATCTCTCTGCTTAAAGATTGAGATATGTTTCTCTGATGAACAGTGTTACAGGTTGAAGATCTTGGTTGCCAGTTGGCCAGACCGTTGCCTAACTAGCTACAGTTGCGCGACCGGTACATTTGAATTGGCCTAATAGGGTCCTCAGCAAGGTGACAATGAACTTAGCCATCACTGGGACTGTAGCTTTGGAGATTCTTCAGAGTGAAGCCTTTCATGATGTAGCGAGTTGGGTCGTCATCCCTTTCAGCTCTCTCTCTCTCACCCTGAAAGCGTTGTAATCGCGCGTTTTCTACTGATATGTAGATGTAGCTTTTGATTTGATCCGAGTTGTTCGTGCTGTTCCGAGGGCATCCGTCCGATCACCACCTCCTCGTTCAAAGATCAGTTGCTGGGCATGGATGCATGTCTTTTTCTTGATGATCGGATGGCCATGATTGCGACTGTTTGGTTTCGTTAGAGACGTGGTTGAATGGGAGCGATGGATGTGTTGGTGCTGCTACTCTCAATGCCACCATGCTTCTGTTCTCATGTCACTGTGGACGTGGCATCATTTGGACTTAAAACAGAATCTCATGGAACTAGCACGAGACTTCTCCATTATTCCCCGCTAAAAGGATGAAAGAGCGGTGTGGAAGTTGGCTCGATTCGACGCTGAAAAAGCATTCATCGAACAGACGAGTCATCTTGTGCAGAGCTAACAAATCTGTGCTAGGGTCCAACCTATCTGGCTCTGCAGAAGTCAGATACAAGGTTGCTGAGCTATTGGTCTTTTACAGCGCAGTTGGTAGATTGGACGTCAGCTCGGCTGAAGTCTGTGTTCTGATGGCCAGTCGTTCAGCATTGGGTCATTCGGTCGTAACCTGGTTGAATTCCGTGCTCGGTCGATCGGTCGTTCGGTGGCTCATTGGTAGGCAACTCTACGAGTTCGAGCTATAGAATAGCTCGAACGTACGCTCGGGTCAGCGCTTCGGTCGTTCGGTACAGAAAGAAGATCAGTCGGTCGAAGGGAGCTCATTGGGATGCGGCCCACTAGGATGCGGCGGAGGCCCACTAGGGTGCGGCGCATTAATTGCGTAGAGATGTGATTGGATTGAATGCCGTTAAAGTCAGGATTCGTATCGTTTTGGAATTCCTAGTCAATGATGACACCTATTGTAACCTAGGGCTATATATATGTGATTAGGCTAGGGTTTCAAATGTGGAACATACAGAGAGAATTGAGTCGGCATTGTGAGAACCAACTTTGAGAGATTGTATTGTGAGCTTTTTGGAGATATCGTGTGTGCTTCGTCTTCGTTTGTGAAGAGAAGAATTGTTTGTTCTCTCCTTTCGTAATATAGTTCATCGTTGTTCCTCATTAGCCGGTCTACAATCTAAACGCAAGTTCTCAAGTGCTCTATTTGTTTTGATTGCTCGTCCTAACTCTAGGGTTCTTCGACGATCTGTTTCCGCAGTCATGTCACAAGAGAAGTAGACTGAAATTGTGCTACATGGCCCCTTCGAAGTTAGTTTGATTTTTTGTTCTGTTGTTTTCATTGTTATGAGTTCAAATAAAGTTCCTTGATTCAAAGGCCAGTGCAATTAACTTTGGGGAATTGATTGGGCACCGACCGTTTTACTCTGTGCACACATAACTTATGTACAAGTTTGCCATTACTCCTGCGCACATACCACTTATTCACAAGTTTACCACTGAAATTACTCACAGCGCACTCCCAGTGTCAAGTTTCCGAAAATGTCACTGGGTGTGCGTGGTGAGTAAAACGGCCGCTCAAAGGTCGAACGTGGGCGGGCGGGGAGTGGTGGGCGGCGACACCACCCCCTCCTCTGACCTCCCCAGCCAACATCTCCATCTTCCCCCGCCCCCTCCGCCGACCTCCCCAGGGCCCCTCTCCATCTTCCCCACTGCCCATTCAAAACCCTAGTAAATTGTCATCAGAGTCCTCATCGACGGGGTGGGATCGACGACTTTGGGTGGGGGATGCAGACAAAGGTAAAAGAGGAATAAATACATGTGCGCATTAGGGGTGTGCATGGGTACAGGGTACCCAGATACCCGATCGGAACCTACCCGAACGGGTAGGTTCTAGGTAGATAGTTATCGGTCCCGGGTAGGTTCCGGGTAGGAAAATTAGGAACCGACTGGTATCGGGTCCGGTTCCGGTTCCGGTTCCGGTTTATAGAGAACGGGTACCCAGAACCGGAACCGATATTTTATATATTTACTTTTTTTATATTATAATATTAATGATCAAAATATATAAGAGTGATCCGCCTTGAATGTATCTAATTTGAACTTATAATATTAGGGAGTATAACTTGTGTTTCAGAGTGTTTTCTCACTACAATGCGTTGACCGTGGAGAACCCGGTCAACGTGGTCAAGGGGCCCGCTTTGGGTCCCTCGGGGGCTTCGAATCGGTGCAGAAGGGGCGAGGGGAAGCCTCGGCCCTGGTTGAGACGCTCGGCCTCGGACAGACGTGCTCGGCCTCGGCTGGAAGGGGGACGAGGGGTAGCCTCAGTCGCCCGGGTAGATGCACGGCCGTCAGGTGGCGAGGGTGAGTCTCAGACCCGATTAGGACGCTCGGCCTCGGTAGGGCGTGCTCGGCCACGGAAGGCTGATGGTGAGGGGAAGCCTCACTGTCCGGTTGATCGAGCGGTCGGAGAGGGGCGAGGGGTAGCCTCGGCCCGTTGGTCTGTTGTTCACCTGCGTAGACGAGAACGCTCGTCAGGGGGCTGGACCTTGGTTCCGGCCAAATCCCCTCCGATGCCTAAGTCAGATAGAGATCTGAGAAGGGAGGCCCGGCGGAGACGGTCCGACTCGTGAGGAGATCGTGACGGCGTCTCTCGGCGCGAGCGGGGGAGGAAGGAGATGAATTGGGGGAACGAGGTCGTTGATGGAGTACCTTAGGTTTTGTTACCTGAGATGCGGTCCCTTTCTTCGTCGTCTTCCTGGCCCTTTTGTAGAGCCCCGGCGTGATCGCCTCTGACCCACGTCCCACGTCCGCCATTGATCGTGCCCCATCAGTCCCCCCTTGCCGCCGCTCTCTCCGCCCTGCCAGCACCTCCCCATTATCGCTATTTAGTGGTCGCGCGTCCGGGGGAGTGGTTTTCGCAGGAGTGGGCGAGCGACCAACGGGTTATTGGGGCCGGGTCGGATCGGCGTTCGAGAAGGTCCCTTGTAGGGCCTTTGTCGAATGGGCTTTGAGGACGCAGATGGGCTTTTGACCAGTAGTCGGGCTCCTGGGCTCGTGCTTTACGGGTCTCGGCCAAATAGGCGTAACAATTGCCCCCATCGGTCGGGTTGATCGGCCTTGGCCGGTTCGGCTCGGCCGATGTGACCACTGCCGATTGTGACGAGCTCGCCAGTCGATGCCGACTCATTTATTAGTCGTCATCATGAGTTGGCCCGTTCGATGTTTTTAAGGCGCGGGTTCCGAAGCGCCGTCGGCCTTCAGATGCTGCCACGTGTAGCGGCAAGCTTATCCCCGACGCTCGCGTAGTCGCCTTAAATTCGAGAAGCCGAAGGGTTTGTGAGCCGCCATTGGTGGGGTCGATCAGCCTCGGCTCGCTCGGATCACCCGTTATGTCTCCTGGGATTCCGAGCGGTGCTTCAATCGAGGCGAGGCCATAAATGCATGTCATGATGAGGCGGATCGATTGGTTTCAACTGGCGCCAATTTCGGAACGCCGCCGACTCTTCGAGCCTCGCCCCGCATTCTTGTCAGGCGCTTCGAATTCTCCCCTGGCGTATAAGATCCCCAGTTGTGTTGATCTCCACTTCTTCTTCGCTCCTCCCGGTATTCAGAGCCTTCAGCAACCCGGAGTTTCCCGTCGCCTTCGCTTCTTTGTCCTCTCCAAAATAGTTGAAAATAGGTAATTCCTCTCTTGCTTTCATCCTATGGCTGCTCTTAGGATAGGCGGTTCTGGCCGGAGGACGAGGGGTCCTCCGGAGTCCGGACGGGGCGAACCCCGGCTAGGGGAGTCTGGTTCCCCCGCCGGGAGTCGTTCTCTTCAAGATAAGGGGAAGGAGAAACTTTTTCCAGACTACGCCCGTGATGACGTGGCGTTGGCTGCCGTACGGCTTAATGTGCCCCCGGTTGTCCTCCGCACGCCGTCGAGGACCCCTCCTTCGGTGGCCGCGGAGATCCGGGAAAGATATCTCTGCTTCCCATACGAGGTTCGGGTTCCATTCGTCGACGAGCGGATTTGCCTCCCGAGGAGCAATGAGGTCGGCGTCTACGTCGAGATGTTCCGCCTGGGTCTTCGCTTCCCGCTCCATCCCTTCTTCATCCAGGTCATGGAACATTTCACAGTGTCCCTGTGTCAGTTCACCCCGTGTTCGATCGCGGTATTGACGGGTTTCGTAACGCTCTGCTGTACCCGTGGTCTGGAGCCGACTCTCCCCCTTCTCTTCTACTTTTACCAGGCCCAGACGGTCGGTCCGGGGTCATGGCTGCTACTCCGAGCTCGTTCGAGGAGGGAATGCCTGATCGGGTTACCCCGCTGGTCAGGGGATTGGAACTTGGATTATGTCTTCGTGGTCTTCTTGGGCGAGGCCCAGATTCTGACAAGCTGGGGCAGTTCTGTCCATTCTCGCCCGTCGTTAGTTCTCTCAGACGCCGACCGGGCAGCCGCTGCGCTTCTGTTGGCTCTTCCTTTGGAAACGAAGTCCATTTGGTCTTTGCTGGACGACCTACTCCTGAAGGCCGTCTTGTGGTCTCCGGGTAGGTCGCTTTTTCATCCCCGGATCGCCCTATGACTCATCCTGATTTCGGTCTCCTTTGCAGGGATGGCTGGCCGCGAATTCGTCCGTGACGTTGACGAGCTGATCCGTCGTGGAGCCGCTCGGAGCCGAGGTAGTACCTCTGGAAGGGCGCCTCGGAGGACCGTTGAGGAGGAGGTGCGCCGAGCCGAGCCTGCCGTGGGTAAGGTGGTGGCCGCGCCTCCCGCCTCTTCTTCTGGCGATCCCCTTCCGGGGGTGAGGATGGTGCGAGGCGGAAGCGTTCTCCTCCGGCGCCTTCGGAGCTCCACGGTGGAAAGAAGAGGAAGGAGGACGTGGATCCCTCCGGCCCGGCAGGTTCCGCGCTTCCCGTGGCAACCGCCGGGGATCTTTCGATAGCTTTGCCAGCCACCCCCCTCGCAGCGTCTTCGCCCGTATCACCAGGGGTCAGGGCCTTGTTGGCGAGCGACTTGGCTTCGATTGTCGTCCCTGGGAGTTCGATGTTTGCTGACCGAGCAGTGGCCCAGCAGGTTGCCGAGGTCTCCGTCCCTCCCCGGGACCGCAGCCTCCTCAAGAAGATCCCGGCCGACAAGATGTCGGATTCCTTGGTCTGGATCCTCCAACAGGTTCGGTTATCTTGCTATCCTCTCTTTCTCTTTATCCTCTTCTTAGCCCATGTCTCGTCTTTTCAGGGTTCAGCGCTCGCTGTGGAGTTGCAGTGTCGAGCCGTCCGCTTGAGGGAGATGGAGGAGTCTTCCATGAGGGCTCAGGAGCGGGCCGGGGCGGCCGAGGTGGCCATGATGGAGGCCCAGATGGAGTCTCAGCGCCTCGCCCTCCGTGTGGCTGCGTTGGAGGGGCAAGTGGGTGACCTTGAGGGAAAGCTAGGGGATGCTCATCAGTCGGCTGAGGAAGCGGCGGAATCGTTCCGTCTGGAGAGGGAGGAGCTTCAGAGGGAGCTGTCGGACCGGCGTCAGGTAATGCGGCTGGCGGAGGTGGTCGAGAAGGGCGTCGTCGAGACCCTGGGGAAGGAGATCTTCGAGGTTCTCAGGGGGGCCTTCGGTAAGTATATAGACATCATCGCCCCCCGGATCGTCGAAGTCGTCCAGTCTTCCTTCCGGGAATGTGCGGAACGTGTCCGGCAAGCCCCTCCGCCAGTCGAGTCCCCTCGCTCCGAGCAGGGCGAAGTGCCCGAGGATGTGTCCTCCCGAGCTCGGGCTCCTTAAGCAGTCCCTCCCAGCCTTATCCTCAAATTTTTAAGCATCCGCTTCGCTTTGGGCCAGTCTACTTGAAATGGATCCCCGGCCCCCGCCCTCTCCTTCAGCCCCGCGGCCAACAATTGCTGGTTGCATGGCCGCTAGCTTGGGTCACCTACTCTGGGTCTTTTGTCAACCAATTTTGCTTTGTCGGTGTCGATCTGAACTCTGTCATTTGTCGCGAGTAGACTGTTTGTAGGGTGTTCCCTTCGCCTTGATCCCCTGTAAATAAGACGCATTTTTGTACTCGGGTTAACTATTATAAATGAAATCGACTTACTTGGAATTTTTGTGTACTTGGCGTTGTTGCCTTGTTCTTGGCTTGGGAATGGACGAAACTGGCGTTGGCTGGGGGTATTCTCCCCAGACTTAGGGGCGCAGGAGTCGGTCAGCGAGGGCGAAGCTTCTCGACTTAGGACCGGTTGGCGTCCGTGCCTCCTGGGGAAACTGCCCCCAGACTTATGAGCGCTGGAGTCGGTCGGCGAGGGCAAAGCTCCTCGGCTTAGGACCGGTCGGCGTCCGTGCCTGCTGGGGGAATTGCCCCCAGTCTTATGAGCGCTGGAGTCGGTCGGCGAGGGCAAAGCTCCTCGGCTTAGGACCAGTCGGCGTCGTGCCTGCTGGGGGAGTCGCCCCCAGACTTATGAGCTCTGGACTCGGTCGGCGAGGGCCAAGCCCTTCGGCTTAGGACCGGTCGGCGTCCGTGCCTGCTGGGGGAATCGCCCCCAGACTTATGGGCTCTGGAGTCGGTCGGCGAGGGCAAAGCTCCTCGGCTTAGGACCGGTCGGCGTCCGTGCTTTGCTGGGGGAGTCGCCCCCAGACTTATGTGCACTGGGGTCGGTCGGCAAGGGCCAAGCTCCTCGGCTTAGGACCGGTCGGCGTCCGCGTCTGCTGGGGGAATTGCTCCCAGACTTATGAGTGCCGGAGATAGTCGGTGAGGGCAAGGCTCCTCTTCCTCCTCCAGTGAGGCGGCGGTCCCCGGCCTTTTGCGGTACTGGCGACATGTCAACTCCGTCGGAATTTTAAATAAAGACAATAAAAAGAGGGCGTTTGTACTCTCATGGGTCCAGTTGGACCGGTACATTTGGAGGAAACGGAAAAGGGGAAATGAAGCTAAACAGAGGGATGTAAAACTAGATATCTCCCTCATACTTAGGTTGCCTGCTCACTCTACGATGCGGAGGGGGCCTTGGATGGTGTTGATCTTCTTCCCCTTGTCCGGCTGTGTGGAGGTCCCTTCTCCATGGGCCGGCTCGTCGGCCTGATTCCTGGCGTGCCCTCGGCTCATCAGCTTCTCAATGTCCTTCTTCAAATGCCAGCAATCTTCCGTGTCGTGACCATCGTCCTTATGGTACTTACAGTACTTCTCCCTGTTCTTCCCGCCTCTTTTAGCCTTCGGCGGGGGGCGATCAGCTCGCTCTTCCTTCTGTACTTGGGCGAGAATGGCGTCTGGGGTGGTGTCCCTCGCGCTTTCTCCCCGTTGCCTGTTCCTTTGTCTCTTTTCGGTCCGGTATCCTTCGGGGCTTGCTCGTCCGCCGTCGCCACGCTTGGTCCCTCGAGCGGTTTTTCCTGCATCCTCGGCCAAGGCCTCCTCGGTCAGCATAAAGCGCTCGGCCCTTGCCATGATCCCGGGGAGGTCCTTTGGGGGGTCGTTGTGCAGGGACTTCTTGAGGCCCCTGTGGCGAAGCCCTTTCTTAAGAGCCGTCTGGACCACCAGGTCGGGTGGGTTGTTCACGTTTAGCCTTTCCGCATTGAAGCGGCGCATGAACTGTCGGAGTGGTTCGGCCGGGCCTTGTACTATGTTGAACAGATGTTCAGCACCAGGTTTGATCAGCCTCCCCGCCATGAACTGTTTGCAGAACAACTGGGCGAGTTGTTCGAAGCTGTCGATGGAGCGGCAGGGCAGGCTGTGGTACCAGATCCTCGCCGCTCCCCTGAGAGTAGAATAGAAGCCCCTGCAAAGCAGGTCATCGTCAGCTCCCTGGAAGGCCATGTCCCCCTCGTAGTCCATCACGTGGTGCGCCGGGTCTCCTATTCCATCGTACTTTCCCAGCACCGGGATCCGGAATCGGGAGGGGACCCGTGCGTCGGTTATTCTCCGTGACAAGGGGCATCGATCTCCGTGGATGCCTCCGGGGATGCGGTACTCGCCTGCCTCTGGATCGACCGGGGGTGGGGGTACCACCGGCGCCAGCGGGGCTGGCTCCGCAGCCTTCGCCACGCTGGGGGCCGGGCTGTCCCGACGTTCCCGACTCCTCCTGCGGGAGCTCTCGCTCCACCGCGATCGGTCTCTCGAGTGGTGTCGTTCGCTTCTCCTGCGGCGGGACGACCGCGATCGATGAGACGAGGCCGTCCTTGATTCGCCGTCCGTCCCTTCGGTCTCTCTTCGGCTCCTTTCACGATTGGGTGAGGAGGCGCGTGACCTCGCCTGACGAGAGCCAGACAGCGTGAACCGACGCTCCATGTTCGGTTTCCGGGTCCCGTGGTCGTCGACCACGGCGGACCGCAAGTGTGGGGGACCCCCCGCCCATCGATGGCTGTCGTCCAACGTGCCTCCGTTGGGTGGCGCAGGGCCGACGAGCTGCTGCACCGTTGCGACCAACGTCTGGAGGCTCGCGTTGGTCTCCTGAGCTAGGGCGCGGAGCCGTCCCTGCGTGGCCAGTTCTGAGCCGCCGGCTTCTTCGGTGGAGAGGGTGGGGTGGCCGCTGACGGGTGTGTCCTCGGGATTGCCGTTTGTTGTGCCATTCCCCTCCTCTGGGATGGGGGGCATGCGCTTCCTCCCATTGCTGGCTCGTGCCATTGTTGGTGTGGTTTGCTTCTTCGTGGGACAGTTTTCGTTCCCACAGACGGCGCCAGATGTTTCAGAGTGTTTTCTCACTACAATGCGTTGACCGTGGAGAACCCGGTCAACGTGGTCAAGGGGCCCGCTTTGGGTCCCTCGGGGGCTTCGAATCGGTGCAGAAGGGGCGAGGGGAAGCCTCGGCCCTGGTTGAGACGCTCGGCCTCGGACAGACGTGCTCGGCCTCGGCTGGAAGGGGGACGAGGGGTAGCCTCAGTCGCCCGGGTAGATGCACGGCCGTCAGGTGGCGAGGGTGAGTCTCAGACCCGATTAGGACGCTCGGTCTCGGTAGGGCGTGCTCGGCCACGGAAGGCTGATGGTGAGGGGAAGCCTCACTGTCCGGTTGATCGAGCGGTCGGAGAGGGGCGAGGGGTAGCCTCGGCCCGTTGGTCTGTTGTTCACCTGCGTAGACGAGAACGCTCGTCAGGGGGCCGGACCTTGGTTCCGGCCAAATCCCCTCCGATGCCTAAGTCAGATAGAGATCTGAGAAGGGAGGCCCGGCGGAGACGGTCCGACTCGTGAGGAGATCGTGACAACGTCTCTCGGCGCGAGCGGGGGAGGAAGGAGATGAATTGGGGGAACGAGGTCGTTGATGGAGTACCTTAGGTTTTGTTACCTGAGATGCGGTCCCTTTCTTCGTCGTCTTCCTGGCCCTTTTGTAGAGCCCCGGCGTGATCGCCTCTGACCCACGTCCCACGTCCGCCATTGATCGTGCCCCATCAGTTCCCCCTTGCTAGGGGTGAGCGTCGGTCGGTTCGGTTCGGTTTTTGCAAAAAAATTCAAAACCGAAACCGAACCGAATTTTGCATTAACCGAACCGAACCGAACCGATTATAAGCTAAAAACCGAACCGAAACCGAACCGAATAGTTCGGTTCGGTTTCGGTCGGTTGGGCCTTCCAAAGCCCAACCCAATTTGGCCCATTTTCAATGAAATGAAATTAATAAATTAGTCTGGCCCAATAGCAAAATGGCCAATTCATCCAAAAAACAGTCCACAGTTACAGACAAAGATAATATTTAAATTTACAATAACCTTCACTTCCCAATTCAACCGAAATTGGCCAATTTGAATTTACAGTTGAATTTCTACCACAAAACATAGGCCAAAATATTCTGAGCTTACACTTTACAGCTTACACTTTACAGGCAAACAAAAAGCCAATCAATCTTGTGTTACAATCCAAGATATATAGACCTAAAACTAAAACTAAAGTAATATTTCTCACTAAGCTCTATATAGCTGTTACTTAACAACAAGTTTCACAATAAAACAGTAGATGAAAACTGCTCCAAAAGGAATACAAGATTCAAATTTACTAAATATTTGGGCCTAAAACATAGGCACTTATATACCCATACATTGCAAAGCCAGGAATGGTAATTTGATAATTTCTCTACTCCCAAAACAATGCTTAACAGCAATAACACTTTCATTTTTTGAGAAATTTCAAGAAGCTCTCCATTGAATTGCCAAAAAGCGATTATATTTATATGCTCTCTCAGTCACAGTGATGACAGTTATGCAAACACCACCTCTTCACCGCAAAGCTCTTTTGCAAACGTCTCAAGCTTGTATTATTGTTGTGCAGTTCCTTAGGGTCCAAGAAAATCTACAACAAGACTATGAACATGTCAGCGCCATGAAGCGATTGAGAGAACCGTAGAATGAAAACACATGGAGGCAAAAACCACCGATTGATAAGTTTAGGGTTCTGTAACGAAAGGAAAAGGGGCGGTTTAAGAAAAAACCCATAATTGGACTAATTTACTTTTAAAAAAATTAAATTACCTTCGAAACTTCCTGAAGAACAGATGAAGCTTCGAGGATGACGATCGATGGAGGAGTTCGGCTCAAAAGATTGAAGAGTTCCACGATTTCACTCAATATTTAAATGAACGGATGTCGGCGCTCTAGGGATT
Organism: Scilla litardierei; assembly: GCA_030789695.1. Lineage (NCBI taxonomy): Eukaryota > Viridiplantae > Streptophyta > Magnoliopsida > Asparagales > Asparagaceae > Scilla > Scilla litardierei. The sequence goes on from CM061141.1 coordinate 30,974,543, forward strand.
ACCGGAGGAGGACATCGTTTTAGGGATGATTCGCCGACTCACCGTCGTCTCGCCGCCGCTGATGCTCTCGCTTTAGGTCGGTGAGTCGTGACGGCTGCGTTTTAGCTTTTAGGTTTGCTGGGTGACGCGTTTTAGCTTTTTAGGATCGAGAAAAAGGAGAAAAACCCCAGGGTTTAATGGTTTATGGCTGTATATATATACGATTGGTTCGGTTCGGTCGGTTCGGTTCGGTTTACTGTCTGTAACCAAACATCGAACCGAACCGAAAATTAGTAAGCAAAAACCGAACCGAACCGAGTTTTTTGGGTATAAAAACCGAATTAAATCGGTCGGTTCAGTTCGGTTTTTCGGTCGGTTCGGTTTTTTCGGAATTTCTGCTCACCCCTACCCCTTGCCGCCGCTCTCTCCGCCCTGCCAGCACCTCCCCATTATCGCTATTTAGTGGTCGCGCGTCCGGGGGAGTGGTTTTCGCAGGAGTGGGCGAGCAACCAACGGGTTATTGGGGCCGGGTCGGATCGGCGTTCGAGAAGGTCCCTTGTAGGGCCTTTGTCGAATGGGCTTTGAGGACGCAGATGAGCTTTTGACCAGTAGTCGGGCTCCTGGGCTCGTGCTTTACGGGTCTCGGCCAAATAGGCGTAACAACTTGCATCCTGAAGTTTTGAGCAACACGTAAATTCATCAAACAATGCATTTGAATCAAAGATCATATTGTTCTCTTATGCGTTCAAAAGAGCAGTAGAGGTAAACATGAATCATTCTTCCATATGTCTAGCTTTATCTAGTAGAAATGACTGATCAGTATGCCTTTATCACTGAAGAAAGAGACTAGAGACAATATAATTTACTTCCGGATTGATCTTTAGTCATGTGTATTTGAGGTAATTGTCATGCACAAATCGTTTGGTAATCATTGTACGTAATCTGTCACAAATTAGATTTTTTTACAGGGTACCCGGAATCTACCCGGAACCATAGGGTCTGGGTAGGGTCCGGGTATATGGTCCAACTGGATAGGTTCCGGGTCCAAATTTTAGAAACCGGTCCCTTACCGGGTAGGGTCCGGGTAACATAAAAAAACAGGGTGCTCGGACCCGCACACCCCTAGTGCGCATAACGTAACTGAATGACAAACTTGTAGATACGTGGTGTGTGCGCGGTAGTAAACTGGTGGGTGTGCAAATCAATCCCATTAAGTTTGTGGTGATTGATGAGAATGTTTGGACTGCTGCACGTTATGTCGAAAAGATTTTGCTTGTTTGCTCAATAAAAAAAAGGGAAGGCAGCAACAGAGAAAAGGGGCATTCATGGCAGCAACAGAGAGAAGGGGCATGGCATGCTAGTCTGCAGTGTTGGCTATCAGAATGAAAGATCATAGTTTGTTGTTATTCGTGTTTTTCATAGCCTCAACAGTTGTGTGCTACATGTTAGATGTGTTGTTGGTTTGAATCTCCCAGAGCATCTGCTTAATTTTAAACGCCATATTGATCATAACTGTCTATAAATTAGTGGAATGATCATGATTGTAATCATCACTCTCTATCTGCATGAATTGTGTATCAATTTAGCTAATTATAATTATAATTTTCTACGTCACCGCATGGGGTGGGTTTGAGGAGCGTAGCTACGCAGTAATGAAGAGAGAGAGAAAAACAGGTTGAAGAAATGAAAGGAGTATATTCGGAGATGGTGATGATGATACCCAATGAGAAGTCTCAGATACACACGTCACCTCACCCTCCTCTGTGGGTCCCATGCACGTATATCTCTTCCCACTTCTTTTTTTTTTTTCTCTTTTTCATTTGTTTATTTATTTATGAACAGGTGAAGGGTTGGAAAGTTGCCAGTCTGTTTGGTGTTCTGTTTTAGGGGCCACGTCAGCAATCCGGTAGTATCCACCGGAGATAAAACGTGACCCTTCTTTGTTTTTTTTGGCTCTTCTTGTTTCTTCTTATTTTATTTTATTTTTTAAAAAAATGAAAATCTCTTGTATATATCTCTTATTAATTGGTGCCCCCTCTCACTCTCTCTATATTAGTTGACTTAGCTCTCTTCATTAATACACCATCTAATTCCACTCTCTCTCTCTCGTGTTGTGATGAGTTACTTGGGCATGGTGGAGGCTGGGTTGCCCCCGGGGTTCCGATTTCATCCGAGGGACGACGAGCTCATCTGCGATTATCTTGTGCTGAAGATAGCCTCCTCCGGCGACGGCGGCGTCATCGGCGGCAACGGGGGCTCCTGTGGATTTCCGACGATGATCGACATCGACCTCAATCAGTGTGAACCGTGGGACCTGCCCGGTGAGATGATTGATTAATTACTAGCTAACTCGATCAACATTAGTGAGGATCAAATCATTTTTTGGGCGTTTAATTTGTGCCAAGCGAAAACTATAATTAAGAAATATTTCTTCGAATTTTATTTTTCATATTTCTTTTCGTGGAAATAGTATCCATTATCGCCTTTTCTTTTGTTTCCATATTTGGACAAAAATAGGGGCATGCGTGCTCATCCTTCTGTTTTCCGTAACTGGAAAAATATTCCATTGAATTCTTCATTTTATATACCCAAGAAAATAAAAATCGTTCTAATTTATGCTATTTCCATTGTGTTTTGCTTTTTTTAAAATGAAATTATTTAATAGGAAAAATGGCGTCGCCCGGACTCGAACCGGAGACCTTCAGTGTGTTAGACTGACGTGATAACCAACTACACCACGACACCTTTCATGCCAAGTTTTGTTAACTCAAAGATCAATAATCAACAAAGTCTTAAATCCTAATCAAAATAATTATTATATCTAACAGCGAGTTAAAAAAGTGCCATAAATGTGGGCCCCACATCGGCGTTAATATGTATTCTATGTATGCATGAATGAGTTGTTGCACAATTGGTATGAAGTATGTTCTTCACTTCTATGCGTGAACCATGAGATATGGCATATGCCATATTTCATATTTGAGAGGCAAAATATGTTGCATATTGGTGACACATGTAGAGAAGTTTTTCCTTTGGACCAGATATGGCATGCGTAGGGGGGAAGGCGTGGTACTTCTTCAACCTTAGGGACCGGAAGTATGCGACCGGGCAGAGGACGAACCGGGCGACGGTGTCGGGGTACTGGAAGGCCACGGGCAAGGACCGGCGGGTGGCCCGGAAGGGGGCACTGGTGGGGATGAGGAAAACACTAGTGTTCTACCAGGGGAGGGCTCCGAAGGGGAGGAAGACCGACTGGGTCATGCACGAATTCCGGTCGGAAGGCCGGAGCAGCGATCCTCCTCCGCCCCCGAGATACTCATGCAAGGTGATCAATATTATGTCCATATTCCTATTTGCAGAAAAATGAAAGAAAATAAAATAAAAATCCATGACACACACACACACACTATGCCTTTCCTTGCCTTGCCTGTAATTAGAATTGAGGCTATTGGATGTAGATTAATTAGTCACGTATTGAGATTAATTAGGCAGACCAAACTACAACTTGTCCTTTTTGAGTCAAAATCCCAACACTGTTCTAGGACCACTGACACTTGCAATAACCAGCATTTGGTTCTGATTGAGTAGTAGATCTTTCATTGTCTAGTATATGAAGTTTTGGATTCATCAAATTTTTCTCGGATAACTTCTGATAAATTCTGAAATTTTATTATAGCCCTTCGGATAACTGATTGAATAAAATCTATAGCCTTTTTCTGGACCAAAAAAAACAGGAGGACTGGGTGCTATGTAGAGTGGTGTACAAGGGTAGAGGGACTGGGATGGCATCCAAGCATCTGACAAGCGTCGAGAGCTGTTACGACGACACGGGCTCCTCCTCTCTCCCTCCGCTCACCGACACCTACATCGCCTTCGACCCAACTTTAACTCCACCACCTCCTCCTCCATCCATAAACACGATGATCTCCTGCAACTTCTTCGGCAATGCAGCTACTTCCCTTGAGCAAGTGCCCTGCTTCTCCAGTTACCATCAAATTAGCACTCCTACTAGCAGTAGTCAACAACAATACACTCCTCTAATTGAAAGGAACAAGAGCTTCAACTTCTCAGTCCCTTCATGTGATAAGAAAGTGCTGAGATCAGTTCTTGATCATCTCACGAAATTCGAAGGCCAGCAGCAGCAGAACAAGAGGGATGAGGTCCCTACAAGCTTAGCTCAGGCAAGCTCAGAGAGCTACTTGACTGAAACTGCCCTCTCCTCTTCAATGTGGTACCCTTTTCAAAATTAGACGATGAACCCCGCCTTCTCCTTTTATGCCATTGAGATTGTTATTGTACATATATTTATATTTATATAGGTTTGATTTCATTATATGTAGTGTGTGTGATTCAATATGGATTTCGCAAGGGTGGAGATATGATGTCGGAGGATATAGGAAGCGAGTTTATGAACACAGAGTAAATTCTCCATATCATATCGTTTGTATTGTATTGTATTACTATTTGAAGATTAATATAAATAACATAAAGTTATCGAACAGATGATTTATGAAAATCTATTAATGTCATTTCAAATCTTGCTAGCAATATTGGTGGAATCAATACATGACCTAAGTTTGTGAAAGTTTCTTGTAAATCTCTCTATTCCTATAACAATAACTTGTAAAAAAAAATTGGGAAGATTCCATCTATATATCGGGGTTAGCATCGCCCAAATTTGTAACCTATATAGTTTTACATTATATTGATTAACTAAGCTTAACAAGTAAAATAGTGTAGATATCTCCTTCATCATTTATCTGTCACTGTCGTTTGATACCCAGATATCAGAAATCAGTTACTTCTCTCATTCTTCTTTCCTTTCAGTTAGCTTTCTTACAGAAACAATATTGCCATAAAAGGATATATTCTTCGACTCGATAACTTCCATATTCGTAATTTTTTTCTTGGTATATTTCATTTAGATATCAGAATTTCTTCAAATGAGTTCAGTAATTCCCTGTTACCGAGAAATCATGGGATTAGTTCAAGAATAATCAATAGCCAATGAACTGTGTTTGACGTTACAGGTTTCATTATATGGCAAAAATAATTTGGAAGATAAGGAACATATATGAAAGCAACATACAAAATGAGAATATCTGAAATCACTAAGAATTTGAAATGTTTGCAATCGGTGTTACAACAATACAGCATGATTAATTACTCTCATTTGCCGAATGAGGCAAGAACTTAGGCACACAAATGCCATCTGGCCTCTTAAGGTACGTCTGTTTTTAATTTGCAAAGATTTATGTTAGGAAAAATAGCGGAATAGAACAATATCTCAAACACAAACAAATTGAAAATGCAAAAATAAAAGGTAGTAGGATGACACCGGATATAACGTGGTTCGGCAATGTGCCTACATCCACGGGGAGCAACAACAAGAACTTCCACTAATGTCAATAATGGGTACAAGAGAGCACACTACTTCAAGAACACCACTTGAAGGATACACTCTCTCACTCTTGTTTGCTTCCTACACACTACAACACTCTCAACTTGGAGTGGACACTCTTCACTCAACTTGGAGAAGATGATACTTGGATGGAATGAGGTGCCTTTGGAATGAGCAAATGACCTCTCCTTATATAGGCCTAAGGAGGAACCCTTCACATGCCTTCATCAATGCTCCACTAACTCCACCATTACACATATCCATTACCATCACAATTATCATAGGTCCATTCACATTCTATATTCAATGTGAAGAGACCTTTCAATTTCCCAACTCATGGAAAACCAAAAGACACAAATGGGAGAATGAATGGCTCATGGCTGGAATTATTAACAATCTCCCCCTCCAGCCAAACTGTCTTATGTGGTTGGACTTACTTAAAGTCCATCCCAGCTGCCTTGCAACAATACTGCAGCTTCTCTTGCGGAACAACCTTTGTCAGCATATCTGCGATGTTCTTGTCGGTATGAATTTTTCCCAACTGGAAAAGCTTCTTGGATATCACATCTCGGATCCAATGATATCGCAACTCAATGTGCTTAGTGCGAGGATGATGAACTGAGTTCTTACTCAACGGAATTGCACTTTGACTATTGCAATGTAGCACATAACTTTCTTGCTTCATACCCAGCTCTTGAACAAACCTCTGCAGCCATATCAACTCCTTGCCCGCTTCATTAGCTGCTATATACTCAGACTCTGTGGTGGATAATGCTACGCACTTCTGTAACTTGGACTGCCATGAAACAGCTCCCCTGCAAAAGTAAATAAGTAACCGGAAGTAGACTTTCGATTATCAAAGTCTCCTGCCAAATCTACATCCGTAAAACCTGCCAAAGTTGGGTTTGACCCACCAAAACTCAAGCAAAACTTTGAGGTTCCCCTCAAATATCTTAGTATCCACTTGACTGCCTCCCAATGCTCTCTTCCAGGATTAGAGAGATATCTGCTAACAATACTAACTGCATGCGCAATGTCTGGACGAGTACATACCATCGCATACATTAGAATACCTACAGCTGATGCATATGGAATACCTGCCATCTTCTCTTTCTCCTCTTGTGTAGTTGAGCATGCCAATCTGCTTAACTTGAAGTGATTACCCAGAGGTGAGCTCACCGCTTTGGCTCCTTTCATGTTGAACCTCTCAAGCACTCGTTCAACATACCTCTCTTGTGAAAGCAACAGCTTGTGCTTCTTTCTTTCGCGAGTAATCTCCATGCCCAATATCTGCTTAACTGGCCCGAAGTCTTTCATGTGAAATGCTTTTGACAAATCTGCCTTTAGTTTGCGAATCATGCAAACATCTTGCCCTACAATCAGCATATCATCAACATAGAGTAGTAAAATTATGAATTTACCTCCAAGGAACTGTTGTATATACACACATGGATCTGCATCAGTGTGCTTGTACCCATGGCTCACCATAAACAAGTCAAACTTCTTGTACCATTGCCTTGGCGCTTGCTTTAGCCCGTATAAGCTTTTCTTTAACTTGCAAACCATGTGCTCCTTTCCCTCTACCTCAAATCCTTCCGGTTGCTCCATGTAGATCTCTTCCTCCAAATCTCCATGAAGGAATGCCGTCTTCACATCTAGCTGCTCCACCTCCAGATCCATGCTAGCCGCCATGCCAAGAATAACCCTAATAGATGTCATCTTAACAACAGGTGAGAAAATTTCATCAAAATCTATACCTTCCTTTTGTCCAAAACCTTTCATAACCAAGCGAGCCTTGAACTTTGGCAGCTGCTCGTTTTCGTCCCTCTTCAGCTTGAACACCCACTTATTCTTGAATGCTTTTCTCCCTTTAGGAAGCTCCACCAAATCATAGGTGTTGTTTTTCAACAAGGACTTCATCTCAGACTTCATCGCCAACTTCCATTTGTCGTTGTCTGCATGAGTCATTGCTTCCTTAAAGCATTCTGGTTCTCCGTCACTGGTCACCAAAATGTACTGTGAAGATGGATACTTGGAATTTGGTTTGAGAACCCTGCTGGATCTTCGAACCGGCTCTTGAGAATTTTCTGCTTGCTCCCCCCGATTTGGACCCTCCTGGATTTGTTCCGCTTGATTAGGATCCTCCTCGTTTAGCTCCTCCTGATCATGATTCTCCTGATCATTATCATCAAGTTCAGCTTCCTCGTTGCGAACATTCTCATTTGCAACATCTTGAGCCTCGTCTCGCGATTATCTTAAGAGCGATGATGAATCATATGTGAGCGTTCAACTTGATCTAGCACTTCTTTGCCAAGATCCGCAACCGTTTGATCTTCTTGAAACACCACGTCTCGACTTCTGAACAACTTGTTGGACTTTGGATTCCATAACCGGTATCCCATCTCCTCATTTCCATATCCGAGAAATATTACAGGAATGGCCTTATCGTCAAGCTTCGATCTTTCTTGCTTCGGAACATGTGCAAAAGCTTTGCACCCGAACACCCTCAAGTGAGAATAAGAAGCATCCTTACCGGTCCATACGCTTTCTGGCGTCTTCAAGTCCAATGATATACATGGCGATCGGTTGATGATGTAGCTTGCCGCTATCACTGCTTCTCCCCAGAACTGTTTTGACAGGTTAGCAGTCTTCAACATACTTCGGACTTTCTCTAAAATGGTGCGGTTCATCCTCTCCGCTACACCATTATGTTGTGGGGGTGCCAGGTACGGTCCTTACATGCCTGATGCCATGCTTCGAACAATATTCTTTAAACACGTTCGAGGTGTACTCTCCGCCATTGTCACTACAGAGACACTTGAGAGTCTTCCCAGTTTCCCTCTCAACCATGGCATGGCACTCCGTAAAGGTCTGGAACACCTGGTCTTTTGTTTTCAACAAATACACCCAAACCTTTCGTGAAGCATCATCAATAAAGGTAACAAAATAATTATTGTGACCTAGTGATTCAACTTCCATGGGGCCACATACATCAGAGTGTACTAGGTCTAACACATTTTCTTTCTTAGAAAGTTTACTCTTGAAACTCACTTTATGTTGTTTACCGAATAAACAGAAATCACAAGAGTCGAGTGAGGTACCTTTCAAAAGGGGAATTAGCGACTTCTTAGCCAAGACTTGTAATCCCTTCTCACTCATATGACCTAGACGCTTGTGCCATAGATTTGGAGATGAACCATCGGTAATGTTCAACTCCCCTTTACATATCTTGCCATATGTCTTGTAGAGGGTACAACACAGCTTCCCTCTAGCCACCACAAGCGATCCTTTCATAAGCCTCCATTTTCCATCACCTCCATGATGATGAAAACCTTGTTTGTCAAGCACACCGGTTGACAACAAATTGAGACACAGGCCCGGTACATGTCTCACATCCTTCAACATAAACTTGTAGCCCATATCGGTCTCGAAACAAACATCTCCAATTCCGGCAATGTGGGAATAGCTCTCATTCCCCATCTTCACTCTACCAAAGTCACCGGCTTTGTACGTAGTGAAGAACTCCGAGTTTGTCGTTGCATGGAATGATGCTCCCGAGTCAACAACCCATCCGGTTCCATCACAATCATCAAAATGTAAGCATTCACTTTCAAAGCAAAGGAAATCAAAGTCACCTTGAGACACGGCGGTAGTGCTATTTGTGTCCTCCTTTGATTTGTTGGCGTTGCCATCACGACTCTCATTCGAACCTTTTGCCAACTTGTTGCAATTCCTTTTCATATGTCTGAAAAGGCCACAATGATGGCACTTCCCATTGAATCTTGCCTTTGATTTGCTTACGCTCCTTCCATGGCCTTTGGGTCCTCTACTCTTGCTCCTTCCTCGGCTCTCCACAAGGAACACTTGAGTATGATCCGAGCTTGAACTTATAGACTTCCTTCTAGTCTCTTCATTCAACATGTTATCTTTAACATTATTCATAGATAATACACCGTCAGGGGCAGAGTTACTTACAGTCACGACGAAGGTCTCCCAACTATCAGGAAACGACCCCAAAAGCAACAATGCTTGCAGCTCGTCGTCAATCTTCATACCCATTGTGGCCAATTGATTGATCGTGCTTTGAAAGTTGTTGAGATGCTCGGTCACTCTAGCACCTTCTTTAAACTTGACATTCACCAACTCCTTGATTAGAAAGGCTTTCTTCGCAGCGGTCTTCTTTTCAAACAAGGATTCCAACTTTAACCACAATTGATGTGCGTTAACTTCGTTGGACACATGGTGAAACACGCTATCATCCACCCATTCACGAATATAACCAATAGCTTTGCGATTTAACTTGTTCCAATCCGCATCCGATGTTGCTTCCGGCTTCGCCTTATCGCCTTCGATTGGCTCATGCAAATCCTTGCAATAAAGGATGTCCTCCATCCTCGGCTTCCACGTCACCCAATTTGAGTTGTTGAGACGAATCATGGTACTCTTTGAACCCTCCATAGCTCTGATACCACTGTTAGGAAAAATAGCGGAATAGAACAATATCTCAAACACAAACAAATTGAAAATACAAAAATAAAAGGTAGAAGGATGACACCGGATATAACGTGGTTCGGCAATGTGCCTACATCCACGGGGAGCAACAACAAGAACTTCCACTAACGTCAATAATGGGTACAAGAGAGCACACTACTTCAAGAACACCACTTGAAGGATACACTCTCTCACTCTTGTTTGCTTCCTACACACTACAACACTCTCAACTTGGAGTGGACACTCTTCACTCAACTTGGAGAAGATGATACTTGGATGGAATGAGGTGCCTTTGGAATGAGCAAATGACCTCTCCTTATATAGGCCTAAGGAGGAACCCTTCACATGCCTTCATCAATGCTCCACTAACTCCACCATTACACATATCCATTACCATCACAATTATCATAGGTCCATTCACATTCTATATTCAATATGAAGAGACCTTTCAATTTCCCAACTCATGGAAAACCAAAAGACACAAATGGGAGAATGAATGGCTCATGGCTGGAATTATTAACAAACTAATGGTTCTCTAATGCTAATAATGCAGAACACTGAAGATACCAATGTGTTCTTTTGTCAGCACTAATTAACAACTAGATATTGTAACGTTGCAAGATATCCAAGATAATCGTATATGATCTCAAGGTTATGGTCCTCCCAAATATACTATCGTTAACTATTAGCTGTTTCATATTTAGAAATTGTATGAATGGGCAATAGATTTGTTAGAGTTGAGATCAAGTGACAGATGGCATTGTTCGCAATTAAGTTTGGTCAGTATGTAAGCTCACATGAGGACACAGGGACATAACAGTTAGGTTGATGGTGTTGAACTAAATTTGTATTCAAATCCTACTTGCCCCTTAATTAAATTATTAAACAGAGATCCTTGAAAGCAACACAGTGCCAACCTCTCCAAAGCTTTATGGATCTTTCATCATTTATTAGCTAGTAGTGTTAATAATTATGCATTAATAAACTCCAAGCCAAACTGCAGCCTCAACTGCCTATTCATAGGTAATGAAAATCACAATGATATGCAAGTTGATTTGTTGACTGCAACACACGTAGATAGTTCTAGTTTTGGTTGGCCGAAGGGAATAAAGAACCAATAAAATCTCAAACATTTCAATCGTGACAAACATGTCATTGGGCTTGCCAGGCCCAATGCTGCCCTAGTTGATAAATCTACATCCAGCTCATGTTAATACATATCAACACAATACAATATTGACAACGGTATGTTGTATTTGTTGGTTCCTTGGTATGATGGCCAAATGGTCGCAACACCCAAACCGCCATGAGATACAATCTATGCTTAAAAGCGGAATTAAAACAATCACCTCTTGGGCAAGAGAGAATTAGCACCAACCAACCAATTCCCTCAACGATCTTGCGATATAACAATGCAAGCACATGACAACTTACGAAAAATAAAGAGCTCAAGAAGCACTACAATATACACAAGAGTTTGCCTTGGTTCGTCCCGTTAGGCGCATACTTCCAGCAATCCGATGCCAACGGTCTACTATGATCAAGGATGCAATAACACCGACACCCTTTCTTTCTCTTCCTTCAATACAAGAGATATGGCTCAAACAAGACAATTTAACCCTAGATTTCTCCTCAAGCCCTCACAATCTCTAACTCAAGTGGGAATGCTTGATAATAGAGCTCATAGAAGAAATAGGACTCCTCAAGGGACTCAATCCAACTGTCAATGAAGATCGATCCTTGATAATAGAGTTCCAAACTACTAAGATACTCCCCAAGGGACTAAAGATCTTACACAAAAGAAACACTCACTTGGATCTTTCAAACTCAAGCTTTTGGTTTCCTTCAAACCCTAGCTTTCATGGACTCTAATTGATCTCCTTGCAATCTCCAAGCCTTTCTCCAAGCATCGATCCATAGCTTTGCCACAAACCCCCTATTTATAGTGTTGGGCAAAGCAACCGAACCATAGATTTCTCATCACAAATTACTCTCTGCCTATTTTAATATATGAGAATAATGGATGTCATATGACGTAAGTGGTTAAGCCTCATAGACAGTCTTCAAAGTTCAGCCCCTCTTATTTTTCAGACAATTTGAATCGATCATTTTAATCTTCATATTCTAAAACATCAAAACACCAAAAAACCCTGAAAATTTTGTGAACCCAATAAGTTTTGCTCGTTCATTTATACATAGCAAATTTAACATTTTTGCAAGAAGAGAACTTTTGCGATGGGTGGATGAATGAGAACAACCACTTGGGTTCATCTGATATTCAATGTTTTGGGATTTTAAAATATGAACATCAAAATGAACATTTCAAATCATTCTGAAAAATATGATGGTGAAATGTTCGAGGCCGCATGCTAAAACGTACCTCATATGTCATATGATAGCCATTATTCTCATATTTAATATGTTATGAATATTGTATTTTATCTATAAATTCACTTTTCTGCTGATGGGCCATTTTGCAGCTTGAAAGTTGGATGTTGAAAGTTGAGATGTTGTGGAATCTTGATTTGATAAAAGTATAGTTTTGTGTTCTTTTGGGTTAGAATGTGGTTGGAAAGTATGTTTGAGAGTTTTATGTGGGTCTTACAATACTTTCATGTGTTTCTTTGGTCTAAGAAAGTTGTATATTGAAAAATTAAATATGGGATGTGGTGACTGTAGGATCTGAAACTATAGTGAGAAACATTAGAGGTGGGGTGAATATTGTTTTATAACGATAATAAGGAAATTACGCCAAATTATAAAACCCTTATGCAATCTTAGTGCGGAATAGAAAAGAGAGAGCAACAACACAAAGAATGCAAACGTAAACACCAAATTTACCTTGGTTCAGATTCACCGAGTCTCCCCGACTCCCTTGAATCCTACTCCAGCAACCCACTAGCCAACCCGCTAGTGATTAGTGTTCCACTAATACCCACTTGCCAAAACCCGGCAAGTGTAAAACCAATACAATTTTTTCTTCCACTTTCCACAACTCGGGAATGGATCACTCACAACCTGGGAGTATATCTCAAATATCAAAGAGAGAAAATAGAACCGAAATATTCAGTATGAAACAATTAACATAATCTATGCCTTGATTAATACATTGAAGAATGAGGCAAGAAGGCGTGTGTGCTGTGCTCTAAATGATGAGAGTATGAGCACTTACTACTTGTCTCAAGGTGATTAGAAATGAATGCTAGAAGCTTAATCATGGAAGCTTTGGAGACAAGTTTACACTTAGAGCTTGAGCTTGAATGGCTTTGAATGCTTTTGAATGCTCTAGAGAATGATTAATGACTTGCAATAAATTTGGTGTGTATTCAATGGTGTGTCTAAGAGTTCTTATGTCAAGACATTAAAGCCATATAAATAAGCAACCGAACTCTGTCCAAAATCAGAGAAGAATCTCAAGCATTAAATGCTGGAAACATCTATTAACGGGCAGAAATCCTAGTCACCAGGCGCCTGAAGTAGACAGACCAGACGCCTGATGTACTATTCTGACTGGGTCATAAATGCAGTCTAACGGATAATTAGCATAGGTCTGAAGAAGACTTCCCAGACACCTGGTCCACTGCCTAGACGTCTAGCTCAAAGGCAGCAGGCGCCTGATCATACTGACAGTGAGGAACTGAGTTACTAGAAATTTTGGTCCGAATACTCTGACGTCTGATGTTCATCATCCAGACTCTGGTTAATTATACAGACGTCTGACAACACAACTTCAGACTCCTGATCATGACCGACTGCAGAGTTTGAGTTATTAGAAATTTTGCTCATAAATAAACAGGCATCTGATATATATCATCCAGGCGTCTGACACACTGTGCAGACGTCTAGAAGCATAACTTCAGACGTCTGATTTCTGTCAGACAGCAAAGGCCGAGATACTGGAAGTTCAGCTTGAATTATCAAGACGTTTGGAGTTCATCATTCAGGCGTCTAACATACTTATGCTGGGATGAGAACTGCATGCGTCTGTACTGGGTAGGGTTTTGGAAAACTGACTGTGTATGATCACCAGGCATCTGGAGAACAACCATGCATCAAGCGCATGGGTAGGTTAAAAAGCTCTACTTCAAGCTTATGTAAGTTTTAACCCTATGAGACTCAATGATATATGATTTAAAGTGTTGTGAGTGTTATGAATGCGATTCTATCAAGTCTATTCAAGGCTTAACATGCTAATTAAACAATGAAGTTAAGAAAGAGAAAGATTTACATATTAATCCTCTTCACTTCCTATTGAATTCTTTGAAGACTTCCATTGAGCTTGTTGAGTCCAACATTTGCTTTCCTTGCATTCATTCCTTGATTCCATGCTTAATTGATTGATGTCCTTGCTTCAATGATCCGACTCATCGTCTTCATTTGATATGACTTTATCTATATTGATGGTGCTTCCATTAACTACAAAATATGGGGATTAGTCATACTTAATTATGTTTGCTTATCATCAAAACCACATTGGAAGATCCAATATTCAACAGTGGCCTCTATTTAACTTTGGTAATCTTACCACCCCTTTAACTTGTGTGTTTTTGAGGTAGTGGTTATTTGATTTGGAGGGAACAAACAGAATGTGGCAAATTAAGGCCAACCATCAAGCAAAATAAAGAAATTGGATGCAAGAAAAAATGTCTAAATAACATCAACAAATATAAAGACAATTCAAACAGTCCACAAAACAGAGCCACAAGAGTGATGGAATTAAAGAGGTCATGAATGAAACTAACAACTGAGGAAGCAAACAAAAACAGAACATGGCCAATAAAAAACTAGTTTCTATTCATAAACATGGCCAATACATGGCAATAACATAGATACAAGTTTTAAAATTTTGTCTTCACCATCATTCGATCTTGTTATACATTAACAATAACATAAAAAATATAAGACTAATGCGTGAGAACAATCCCAACTTAATGGATTTGTAATCGGTTAGGATGCTCTCCATTTTCACAGTGCTTCTCTTTAATGGCCCTAATATCTTATCCAAATGACTCTCTCTCTCTCTCTCTAACATCCTTCTCTCCGACAACAAAAGGGAAGAACTGTTCAGCTTGCTTCGTCTTTCATTCTCATCCATTAAGTGCAATATCATATGTCTTGACCACTTAGAGTAAGTGAGATCCTTCCATAGAAAGAATGAGCATCTATTATCTCGAGAACTATGAGTCCAAAATCTCCTTCCTGGGTTTGCTCGGGACCAGGCAGTCCTTCTTGGCGTTCGCAAACCACAATTGCATATCTTGAAATCCTCTCTATCGGATTCCAAATCACCACTACTCTCATCTCTATGGCGAGATCTACTAGAAGAGCTCTGCACGAAACTCATTTCTTCCTTGCAATGTAAAAAACATAAAGCCATTATAAATTTTATTAAAGTAAATTAAATAGAAAAGAGAGTGATAGGACGAAAAATTAGAGAGAAAAGATTACCTATGAAAATTAAAGAGCGAAGCATGTCAATGGTTCCTTCATCTTTCATCCCTCAGCCCAGTCACAAACAAAAGAGCAAGCAACAAAAATAGAAAATGGCCAATAAAAGGGCATGGTAGCCAATAAGAAGCATCAAAATAACATCAACCAACAAAAAGTCATGCCAAACATGAAACAACTACACAGAAAGCCAAAAAATAAATCGGCAAACAAAAAAATTGCCTCGGTTAACATTTACCAATAGGAATGGGAAGTCACACATGATCCAACAAAGCCAAAAAAATAACATTGCTGAAAATTTATGATTGGGCAACCAATAGATGAGCAGCATAATAACATCAACCAAATGAAAGTCAAGACAAGACTGAAAGAGCAAGCCAAAAAACATTGCCATGAAGGAAATAAGCAGCAGAAACAAAGACATTTATACAGGATAATGGTAACAAGAAGTAATGGAAACCATAAAAATAAGGGTCATCCAATAAAGAGGCAATGAATGAAAACCTAACCAAGAGCCCTCAGAATTATACTGATGAGTTTCCCGGTTGGTTTCTTGTCAGCATATCCTTCATCATCCAACTATCATCCCATTCACAATCAATATGTTTAGCAACAAAAAAAGAACATGGCCAATAAAGGATCCAACCTGGAAGACAGAACATGGCCAATAAAAGAACCACCTAGCAAGCATACTATAGCAAGGAACCAACAAGACATCAGCAAGCCAACGTGCACATACAATTTATTCAATTTGAGGGTTTCATCATTTGGATCTATGCATGCCAGTGTTCCTTCATCTTGCAATGGCATTTTTGTTAGCCTCTTTATGTTTGTGTCATGCCTAGCCTCCATTTCAATTGGTTAATGTTACTTTGCTTTGCTGCTCTTTTGTTGGTTGCCCTGCCCTTTTTTGGCCATGGTCTATTTTTATTGCTTGCTCTTTTGTTTGTGAGTGGGAGGATGGATCAAAGATAAGCATACCAAAGCAAGGAACCATAAAAAATAGCAATTAAAAGCGCACACAAATTATTCACTTTGAGGGTGTCGTCATGTGGCTCTATGCATGTAAAGGGAACCTTCATGTTGCATAATCAAAATAGCAAGCAACAAAAACATACCACTGCCAAAAATTTCTGATAAGGCAACCAACTCACATCAGCAAGATAATAGGAAATGGAAGCCATGCATGATCTATCAAAGCCAACATATCAAGAAAGAAAATCACAACATGGCCAAAACATGAACCACTCAAATCAGAACATTGCCAATAAAATGGTAGGGCAACCAACAAGACATCATCATAATAACATAAACTAACAGATCCGGGAAGCCAAGTATGATCTAACAAAGCCAACAAAGCAAGCAAGCAAAGCCAAGAATGAAACATCAAGCCAAAAAAATAACGTTGCCAAAAATAAAAATCGCAAATATAAAAAATCCCACTGGTAACATCAACCAATAGAAATGGGAAGCCAAGCGTGATACAGCAAAGCCAACAGAGCAAGCAAGCAAAGCCAAAAAAGAAACATCAAGCCAAAAAAATAACATTGCCAAAAATAAAAATTGCAAACATAAAAAATCGCACGGCTAACATCAACCAACAGAAATGGGAAGCCAAACATGATACAACAAAGCCAACATAGGAAGCAAGCAAAGCCATGCATAAACATCAAGCCAAAAAACATAACATTGCCAAACTAAAAACTGCACACATAAAAATCCCACTGCTAACATCAACCAACAGAAATGGAAAGCCAAGTATGATCCAACAAAGCCAACCGAGGAAGCAAGCAAAGAAGGGCATGAAACATCAAGCCAAAAAACATAACATTGTCAAAACTAAAAACTGAACATAAAAAATCCCACTGCTAACATCAACCAACCAAAATTGGAGCCAAGCATGATCCGGCAAAGCCAACAGAGGAAACAAGCAAAGCCAATCATGAAACATCAAGCCAAAAAATATATAATTGCCAAAACTAAAAACTGCACACATAAAAAATCTCACTGCTAACATCAACCACCAGAAATTGGCCAAGCCAAACATGAAACATCAAGCCATATAACTTGGCCAAGCCAAACATGAAACCCTAACTAAGAGCCATCAGACTAATAAATATAAGTTTCCTTGCTGTTTTCTTGACATTGATAAACATTCGATCAACTCAGTATTATTAAATACCTTCATTTCATAAGTCATACTTATCAACTAGCAAGCATACCATAGCAAGGTACCAACAAAACATCAGCAAACCAACTTGCACAAACAAATTATTCACCTTGATTGTTTCATCTGGGGCTCTAGTATGTAGGGAATATAACAAAATTAGGTTTCATGTTGCTTGGATGGGTGCGAAAATCATCGGAGGCAAGAAACATGCCCATGCAAACATGGCCAATAAAAAGGGCAGGGTAACAAAAAACAGCAGCAACATAACATCAACATACTGAAAGTCAAGCCAAGCATGAAACATCAAGCCATATAACATGGCCAAGCCAAACATGAAACCCTAACCAAGAGCCATCAGACTAATAAATATAAGTTTCCTTGCTGGTTTCTTGCCATTGATAAACATCTGATCAACTCAGTATTATCAAATACCTTTATTTCCTATGTCATACTTATCAACTAGCAATCATACCATAGCAATGTACCTACAAAACTAACACGCCAATGCGCAAACACAAATAATTCACTTTGATTGTTTCATCATGAGGCTCTAGTAGGTATAGAACATAACAAAATTAGGGTTTCATGCTGCTTGGATGGGTGCGAAAATTATCAGAGAGACAAACTAACATATAGCATAGCAAAGATGACATCGTCAGAAGCAAGAAACATGCCCACACAAACATACAGAAAACATCAGAGCATGCTGGGGTGTCGAAACCATCAAGGAGCCAAGAATAAGGAAATTACGTCGCAAATCTAGCTCCTATTTTACGTTGAAAAGAAGATCCAACCGATACTCTGATTAGAACCCACGTTATTTGGTCCGACCGATCGTCGATGATCAGAGAAGAAGGCAACCGAAGTGATCCACCTAGGGCTTCAACTTTGAGAACGACTTTCAAAATCTCCTAATTTTTTAAACGATCGACGAATAACAACATCGACGGCTAGGGTTTCATCGATTCATTTAGAGAGAGGAGCAGCGACGGGAACGAAGAAGCACCGGGGAGGGGTGATCCAGCTAGAGCATAACCGCAATGATCCAGCTAGGGCATCAATGATGCAAAGATCAACGGTTCGGCTAGGGTTTCGTCGAAGCAATAGGGGAGAGGAGTAGCGATGTGACAGCTGAAGCATCAATGAGGGGTGAGCAGAACGAGTGGGCCCAAAAACGAGATTCTTGAGCGTAATCCGCCAAAAATTTGCGGATTTCGATTGAGAGAAATCCACATCCACCATAGCTCCACGCCGGAACCATCGAGAACAAAGACATGATAAAATTTTGGAGTAAAGGAACAGAAGCTCCGTACAACTTATGGAACAGGCCCGAGTATGCTTCGGAGAGAAGGGTCTTGTGACGCGCACACATTGGCCTTTCGGTTTTATCTTTGTTTCTAAAGCCACCCCTCTCGTCTCCCTCCCTCCCTCTCGCGTTAAAAAATAAGAGAGAGACTATGATTGCTACTAACCCGCTTCTAAAACCCCATCCTTTTTGTTCCCGAAACCCTAGTCTTTTCGTCTACTCTTCACTTCAAATCTCACATCCAACTTCATTCTATTTGCCCCTCAAAGCGAAAAGCAGACTCCGATGCGAGATCGACGTGAAGGGAAACGGCGCTCTCTCCAACGACTCCGACCCTCGCTCCATAGACCGAGTAAGTTTGAATTTTTCATCGAAACCCATCATGGGTTCTCTTCAAAACTTCATCCCCATCCTAATGAATGGGATGCCATAATTTCTTCAAAAATGTCATCTTTATTTATTTTTCCTGGTCTAATTCCACGCAACGCCAATGATAAATTATCTTTTGTCTGAAACAACAAATTATCTTCTAAATTCGGTGACGTGCATTGATCGAGATGCATATACTTTAATTAAAGAAAAAAAAAATCGAAGCTTTAATTATCAGTTATATGCATTTCCAGGAGACAATTAACACTGTAAGGATTTTGCTCATGTACCTAGAATCAGGGTCCCTGCCCATTTCTGTTTATTTATTGAAATTACAGATGTTAACTTGAACCGAGATGGTGAAACTGTGTGATTGATTGTTGATAAAAAACCGTTGTCACCCTGCGGAACAACAAGCCCTAACACCTAGCTATGGAGCTAAAGCTTGAAAAATAGGGGCACACAACAAACCAAACAACCAATCCCTCTTCGGATCTTGCGTAAGCAAATTAGTAAGCGAAATACGACATTCTCAATTTGCAGAAAGTAAATGAGGCGGAGGAGTTTACCCTGGTTCGGTTGCGAACAACCTACTCCAGCATTCCGAGACGATCCACTACTAATCAAGGCGAGCACACGAGCTTACACCAACACCTTCTTCTTCACACTCTTGTGAGTAACAACTTGGCAATTTCAAGCCCCCACAAATCTCACAAATGAAGAAGAAGCGGAAGAGAAACACAAGAACAACAACTCTCTTCTAAACTCTCACAAGCTCACACTTTTCTCTCCTTTGAAAAATGATGACAGCAAACACTCTGAAGAACACAACACGCTCCCAAGGAAAGGAATCTCACGGCTCTTTTTTTGCTAGCAGCTCTCTGGAAAAATGAAGACTGCAGGCACTCGTTTTTCTCTCTGGAAAATGGAATGTCATCCCTCTCCAAAAGCCAAAGGACAGCCCCTCATTGTCGGCAGGCAAAGACAGCCAAACAAAATACTTAATGTCCCCAACTACTAACATAAATGCATGTCACCTTCTCCACTGTGAATGGAGACTTTGAAGCATTCAAAAACAACACTCTATCTTGCTACAAAGTCTCCAGCACTGCATTCAAGCTCTACCTTGATCAAAACATCATGGTCACTCCACGGACCTCCTCGTCGTCTCGGAATCTGCGTCCTTCGGTGCCACACTCAAGCCAAACATATCAAGCTCAAGTAGGTCTTGAGCTTGATGGCGGGAACGGGCTTGGTGAACATGTCTGCAGGGTTCCTCTCAGTTGGGACCTTTTGAAGCTCTATCTGTTTGCTCTCCTCCTCTAGGAAGCAATCACGGACCTCAATGTGCTTCGTCCTCGAACTGTAAGCCTGATGCTTCGCAAGATGTATAACACTCTAGCTATCACTGAAAACCAACGACAATCTCTGCGGCAACCCCAAATCCTCTAGCAGACATCTGATATACTTGGCCTCCTTCACCGCTTCCACTGCGGCAATCAACTCGGCCTCCGTGGTTGACAACACAATCACCGACTGTAGGACAGATCGCCATGACACTGCTGCGGTGCCCAATGTAAACACATAACCTGTGGTCGATCTCCGCCTGTCCCTGTCGCCAGCATAATCAGAATCACAGCACCCTGTCAGCACCACACCGTCACCTTTGCCATAGTGCAAACTGACACCAACTGTGCCTCGCAGATAACGCAATATCCACTTGACGGCCTGCCAATGCTCATTGCCGGGATTCGCCATATATCTGCTCACTACTCCCACGGCCTGTGCAATATCTGGACGCGTGCAAACCATCGCGTACATCAAACTCCCAACTGCACTAGCATATGGCACCTGAGACATAGCCTTCTTCTCATCATCTGTGCTCGGCGACTGCAACGCCGAAAGCTGAAAGTGAGCTCTAAGAGGTGTCCCCACGGGCTTCGCACTCTCCATTCCATAACGGACGAGCACCTTCTCAATATACCCCTTCTGTGACAACCTCAACTCACCCTTCCTCCTGTCCCGGGATATCTCCATCCCTAGGATTTTCTTTGCCGGGCCCAAATCATTCATATCGAACTCCTTGTCCAACTTCACCTTTAGCTTCTTGACCTCCGACATATTTGAGGAAGCAATCAACATGTCGTCAACATAAAGTAAGAGGTAGATGCGCGAGCCATCATCCAATGTGCGCACATATACACACTGATCCTTCACGCTCCGCTCAAATCCTACACCCATCATGAAGCTATCAAATCGCTTGTACCACTGTCTGGGTGACTGTTTCAACCCGTACAAGGATTTTCTCAACCTGCAGACCATCCTCTCCTTGCCTTCCACCATGAACCCATCTAGTTGGTGCATGTAAATCTCCTAATCCAAATCACCGTGTAGAAAAGCAGTCTTAACATCGAGTTGCTCCAACTTCATGTCCATGGATGCTACTAGTGCTAACAAAATACGAATGGAAGTGTGTCTTACCACTGGAGAAAATATTTCATTGTAGTCCTCTCCTTTCCTCTGTGCAAAACCCTTAGCCACTAGCCTTGCTTTGTACCGTACATCACCACCATCTTCCGTCGAGCTTTCCTTTACATTATAGATCCACATACATCCAATGGCACGCTTCTCATGTGGTAGATGCACTAACTCCCACGTGTCATTGTGGTGGAGAGACTCCATCTCTTCCTCCATAGCTCCTTGCCAATTCGCTGCATCACTCGAGCTAATGGCTCCACCGTAGGTCATAGGCTCCTCGTGCTCAATGTTTAAAGCATACGACGCCATGTCGTTAAAGGAGAAAGCTGTGTAATCCCAAGCTCCAAGTCTCTCGGGCGCCTTTTTGGTCCTCTTGGACCTCCGCACCCCATCTGCAACAAATTCATCATGTATCTGAGCCGGGACTGGTGTCTGCATATGGTCCTCAACATGGACCTCATCATGTCCCGCACCGGGACATCGACCATCGGCTCCTTGTCAGGTCGCCTCTGAAATGGGATCGGGAGATCAATCGTCTCTGGCGCGGTCTCCTCGGGTGACTCGTCCCCCTTCCAATGAGTATGCTTCGCCCTGAGCATCACAGACTTATCGAAGGTGACGTGCCTACTCAAAATCGCCTGCGGCCCACCGGGTCCCACAAGCGATATCCTTTCACGCCATCGCCATATCCGAGAAAAATGTACTTCTTGGCCCTTGGATCCAACTTGTCGCCCCTCTCATGTGCATATGCCGGACAACCAACGATGCATAGATAAGAGTAGTCACCAATTTTCCCACTCCACTTCTCTTCCGGAATTTGGTAGTCAATCGCCACCGACGGAACTCGATTCACTATGTGCACGGCGGTAGTAAGTATCTCACCCCAAAATTCCTTCTCCAAACCAGCCGAGTGACTCAAGCATCGCACTCTCTCCAACAACGTCATGTTCATCCTCTCTACAACCACGTTCGACTGAGGATCCCCTGGTGTAGTAAAATGACGTCGAATCCCATGGGATCTGCAGAATCCTGTGAACTCCCTCGATGTGTACTCGCCTCCGTTGTCGGATCTAAGGACTTTCACCGCCTTGCAAGTATGCTTTTCAACCATCGCAAGCCATTGCTTGAACATCCCAAAGGTTTGATCTTTTGTCTTCATCAAGTACATCCAAACCTTTCGAGAATAATTATCGATGAAGAGGACAAAGTACCTAGCTCCACCTCCTGACGCTACAGGACACGGCCCCCAAACATCGGAATGAATATAATCCAGTGGACCTCGGCTAGTGTGCTTCCCCGTGCTGAACTGTACCTTTGTCTTTTTCCCATACATACAGCTTTCACAAAACTCCACACTCTCATCACTAGCTCCAATCAATTTTCTTCGGCGGAGAATATTGCGGGTCTTGTCACACGGGTGACCAAACGATAATGCCATAACTTTGCTGAATCTCCGTCACTCGAGCTAGAAGAGGTGGCATCGGCTTCGCCTTCTAATGTGGCACCTTGTAGGGCATATAGATTCCCTACCTTTCTTCCCTTCATCACAACCATGGCTCCTTTGGATACCCTCAGCTGGCCATTCTCAACAACTGACTTGCATCCAGCATTATCCAATACACCGATGGATATCAAGCTCTTCCTGCGATCAGGCACATGTCTAACATCTGCAAGGGTACGCACGATCCCATCGTGCATGCGGATCCGAACAGTTCCAATACCCGCGGTCTTACACGCCGCATTGTTCCCCATGAGAATAGAGCCTCCGTCTTCTTGGGAACGGTAAGTGGAAAACCAACTCCGATGTGGAGTCATATGGAAAGAACATCCGCTGTCCATCAACCACGCAACTTGTGCCTCACCAGACACCTCCGCTGCGAACATCTCTGGATCTCTACCCCTTTCACCGTGGCCTCTGTCATCACTGATATGCATGTCCTCCAAGCCAAACGAAGCTGAACCAGAAGCATCATTGCCTTTCTTCCCAAATCTATTGGGGCATTGGTTCCTCCAATGACCTCTCTGCTTGCAAATGAAACATGATCTGTCCTTCCTATCACGGGAATACCGGGACTTCGAGCGGTCCTTCTTCTTGAAATGGCCTTGACCTCCTCGCCTGTCCTGCCTGCCTCTCACATGCAAAGCTTCATCGCGGTTTCCTCCAAAGTCTCTACCTTGGACCTTCTCACATAGCATCTCGGTATGGAGCGCCGCCTTCACCTCTTCCACGGTAAGCATTGTTCGTCCATAGATCATGGACCGAACAAATTGGGAGAACTCCTCAGTCAACGAACATAACAAAATCACTGCTTGTTGCTCATCTTCGATCTTGACATCCATTCCCCGCAACTCCATCACAATCCGATTCAACTCATCTATGTGGTCTTTTACCGCCGATCCGGGCTTCATTTTCAGAGTGTACAGCTGCTGTAATAAGTAGAGGCGGCTTGTAAAGGATTTCTTCATGTACAACCCCTCTAGCTTATTCCACATATCCTTGGCTGTAGCCTCGTCCAACACCTCTCTCAAGACGGTGTCTACTAACGATAGCTGGATGGCGCTATACGCCATTCTCTCTATCTCGGCCCTCTGTGATGCTGTCACATCCTTCTCAATGTTTTCCTCATCGAACACAATCTGAAAACATTTCGTCTGCCTCAAATAATTTTTCACCCTCGACTGCCATAACCTAAAATCATTACGGCCGGTGAACCTCTCAATGTTGAGTGTCACCAAACTAACCATCTTCGCTACTCAATTTCTCCACAAACAACCGAAATCTCTGATACTACTTGTTGATAAAAAACCGTTGTCGCCATGCGGAACAACAAGCCCTAACAACTAGCTAGGGAGTTAAAGCTTGAAAAATAGGGGCACACAACAAACCAAACAACCAATCTCTCTTCGGATCTTGCGTAAGCAAATTAGTAAGCGAAATACGACAATCTCAATTTGCAGAAAGTAAATGAGGCGGAGGATTTTACCCTGGTTCGGTTGCGAACAACCTACTCCAGCATTCCGAGACGATCCACTACTAATCAAGACGAGCACACGAGCTTACACCAACACCTTCTTCTTCATACTCTTGTGAGTAACAACTTGGCAATTCCAAGCCCCCACAAATCTCACAAATGAAGAAGAAGAGGAAGAGAAACACAAGAAGAACAACTCTCTTCTAAACTCTCACAAGCTCACACTTTTCTCTCCTCTGAAAAATGATGACAGCAAAACACTCTGAAGAACACAACACGCTCCCAAGGAAAGGAAGCTCACGGCTCTTTTTTTGCTATCAGCGCTCCGAAAAAATGAAGACTGCAGGCAGTTTTTCTCTCTGGAAAATGGAATGTCATCCCTCTCCAAAAGCCAAAGGACAGCCCCTCATTGTCGGCAGGCAAAGACAAAGCCAAACAAGATACTTAATGTCCCCAACTACTAACATAAATGCATGTCCCCCCTTCTCCACTGTGAATGGAGACTTTGAAGCATTCAAAAACAACATATCCTTCTGAATTAGTTGTGGATGTTTGTTTTTATGCACTCTAAGGCCATCGGGCTCATAACGGTGAAAGATTCAGGATAAACTAAGGGATGGTCAGATGCATAGTTTGAAGAATGATATCTGAAGAACAATTTGTTTATGCATAAGAAAACAACAGGACTACTCATATAACTAATAATACCTGTCCATCGTATGCCAGCAAGCAACGATAATGAAACCTTTATTCCTAACCTTTGGGTTCAGGAACATAGGTTTCTTTTCTCCATGCAACTCTGTTGAGGGCATTTCCTTGCTAAGTCAACTGCTACCTTATCCTATTTCACCGCTTCAATTCATGTTCGTGCTGGGCTACCCCTAGTCCCCCATACTTCACCAGGAATGATCCGGTCTATCTTCCTAACCGTTCTTCTACAAGCCTTCATTTCACATGCCCAAACAGCCACAACTATTCCCCCACATTTGTTCTCAATTCAGGCTTACCTTTCTTGAAATTGCCCTTATTCCTTATCATATGTTTAGTGGGTGCCCACTAAATGTATACAACTTCTGTTAACATTAAACCCAAAAGGTTAAATACATGCAGTTGTTGTTTATGCTAGTAAAAACCCGTGCCCTTAGGGCACATGATTTTCAAAATTGTTCTCTCCAAAAATTTCAACCACATTCAAAACCTTTCCTCCTAATAATTTCGACCACTTCATTCAAAATCATCCCAAAAAAATTTACAGCCACATTAAAAAATCCCTTTTCCAAAAATCTGACCAACGTTCAAAATCTTGCACAACTTTCAATCAAAACCAATTGATCCATAGGATTCACCCCTCCATGAATAATGCAGTCCCAAAGGGATTCTCCGTAATATATTTCACCACCTTTCATTCTAGCCATTGATTATTGCCGATTAAATCCCAATCATTCTTCTATCAATCTCTTTGTCCTGATCAGTATTCTGATTCAAAACATTCATGTTTTATAGAGTAGATATTCTAGGTCAAATTGGTTTGAAACTTTGGAGTTTGGACCCTCTATAATCTTTGCACCTATTACTTCCACTGACCTTTCATCGTGATGCCCCTTGTACACTCAGAAGAAGTTTGTCTCAGGTAACTCCGTCGGAAGGAGACTAACAATTCATAGTTTATGAAGTATACAGAAGTGAGTTATGCATTTTCAAACAGTTCCCTTTTTAACATATTGATTTTAGCACCCATACCATGATCAAGAAGGTACACGTTCAAAAATGTTTGCATAAGTTAATCTTTACCAAATATACTTAAATCTAGTTGTTAAATGTAAACAGTCAGCTTATGTTTTCCTTGAAGATTCGTTATGAGACATGACTCTACATTGAGGCTATGCCTTTGTTCAATTATTTTTGGTAAAGCTGATCTGCATAATTTTGATCCTTGAGAATTCACATTTAAATGTTGTGTCATTTTTCTCCATTCATTGTTTTAGCTTCTTTTACCAATGTTTCTCGTTTTACTTTTTCTACTTGATCCAACAATGCAGTTGGCTAATATCTTCGTATATTGCCTTTGTGTAGCAAAAAGCGCTGCAAGCAGCAATGAATGACATTAACAATTCATTTGGAAGAGGAAGTGTTACAAGATTAGGCAGCGCTGGTGGTGCTTTAGTGTAAGTTTTAACTTAATTTGCTTTTACACTGTGAAGGTCTTACTTCTTGATCCTTATACATGCCCATGTTAGTCAAGGAATCTTTACACTTTCTTAAGCTTTGTGCTAATAGAATCATGCCTTCTTTACAGTGAGACTTTCCCAAGTGGCTGCTTGACATTAGATTGTGCCCTTGGTGGTGGTCTTCCCAAAGGAAGAATTGTAGAGGTAAACTCATATGCTTGTCCTATGTCTGTGTTTGAACTTCTATTTTTTGATTGGATACATACGTCAGTTGTGTTGCTTACGGAGTCTCCACAGTGGATGGTACCAACGTTTTGTGACCTATAAGAAAAAAGAATGCAGAGTGGAAAATTGTCGTTGCTATTAATATTGGTTCAACTTAAATGTTAGTTTGTGCTTTAATTTTGTTAAAAATTGCATATAAGATGGGGAGATTATTTAATAGTATCATCTAAATAAACTTCTATTTACTAACCGGGAGGCTAATTTGAATTTAAGATGGCTCTTATTTCAGTTGAAGTAACATTGTTACCACCTTCACATGGTGGTATAAGATGATTAACTTTCTACAATAATAAAGCTGTTGGAATTGGTTATCTCATGGTGACACAATATATTTTGCATTGTTATGCGATTTGCACGAAATCTAATGCATATTCTAGGTTGCATTCTACAGTATAGCGACCATATATAATTCATATGCAGTAGAGCTTCGGTGATTTGTAGATGCAGACATAACCACATTTATGGCACCTTGACGCAGACATTGGGTGTCGATATGACTATATCCACAGTATACATGTGGGGACATGGATGTTCTGGGGATATTTCTGTGTGTGACTTTATGGGTGGGTGGGTGGGTTATTATTCTAGTAAATGTTCTATAAAACAATTAGCTTCTGTTAGAAAGGGGCATCATATACTTCATATATATTTTGGGGTGAATAAGAATTTACACATTTGCAAGAGTCTGACTAAAATGGGCACATGCTGGATACACCAATTTTGCATTGTGGGTGAGTGCCTTACATATCATTGAAGACAGCGTGACTTACATGTAATATCGAAAACTCTATTTGTTGTTTATTTGCCTTAGATTTGAGTAATTTGCACTTTTCTTTATCTCGTAGAGCAGAAATGTGACTAATATTAAATGGTCTAAATGTGCAACTGTTTATTTCGAAGATATATGGTCCTGAGAGTAGTGGAAAGACCACGTTAGCACTACATGCAATTGCCGAAGTACAGGTGTGCATTGTTTTTGTACTTTAAATGATACAATTTCTTCATTTAAGCTGCAATTAAAGTGTCTTGTCTCGTTAGAAGGTTACTCAGAGTTGCCTCTATATTTACATCAAATATGCAGAAACTTGGTGGCAATGCAATGCTTGTTGATGCAGAGCATGCTTTTGATCCAGCATATTCCAGGGCACTGGGAGTGGATATTGAAAATCTGATTGTCTGCCAACCGGATCATGGGGAGATGGCATTGGAAAGTAACTCCTCTTGTACCCATCTCTATAAATGTGCATAATTGAGTTTTTCGCTCTTATTTTTCAATGGAATGCTACTCTAAACCTCTTAAATATGCCGGACTTTCTAATAGTATTCATCATGAAATTATTGTAATGCTGCAACCTACGCAACCCTTGTCATTTTGCATGAATATTCAATCCCAGAATCCTTATCAATTCCATTTTTTGAGTTCTGTCATCGTAACATCTAAGTTCCATAACTTGTTATCCCTCATCCAACATCATTATTGACACTTCAACAACACTCTTCTCGCAAATTGGTGATCGATGGATGTTCGAGAGATTTTGTTGTTGTTGTTGTTGTTCCTTTCCTAACATATCATGGATTATGTTGTGGTCACATTATACTGTTCTTTTTGTTATAGCTATCCTTTGGATGGCAATTCTTGAGTCATATCTTGCTATATGAGTGGTTGATTCAAACCTAAATATGGGGCAAATTTGTAGAATTGGGAACATTTAAAGTGCATGAATTTATACCTTTGTAGATTGTTTACCCAAATTTTTGACGGGCCCTAAGGGAGGTAAAAAGAAATATCTGAACTACAAAACTCTTGCTTTATCTCATGGTGAAAGAAAATCATTTTGCTTCCAAGTCTACGCCTGCATAATATAGCTTTCTCTTCCGTTGCAGGTACTTTCTAATCTGAGCCCTTCCCTGTGAACAACTTCTCTCAGTTCAAAGACATCAGACCATTGTTCCTCCTATTCTTTCTACCTTCCTCTTTTTTTTAGCATGCAACTCTCCTAATGGGACACTTTTAGGGATATAAGATTGATTTTAAAGTTGAAACTAAGGTAACAATTAGAGTTAGGGCCCTTAAACCTGAAACACACAAATTTTGGTTTCGAACTCTGTAAGTTGGATACACATGAAAATACATGCATTGTATCCTCCCAAAGAGTGAAATACAGACGACTGATAGAGATTCATTCTTCTCAAGATGGGGGTTTCTCAGTAGTGAGTGAAAGATTGTTTCTCCATTGGTTTGTTTGAGAGAGTAGTTGTCTGACTGATTGAGAGATTTACTGGACACTAGTTGAAGCTGTGACGGTTTAATAGTCTATTCTGGAAATGCTACCCCCCTTTTGAATATTATCTATGTTAATGCACAGCTGGCTTCCTTATAAAAATGAATTATCACTGAATAGTTTTAAAAACCATGTAATTAGATGTTATTGTGGGAGTTTTATAACTAATAAACTAATTGGATAAAGAAAAACATCAACATGTTAAATTCTGGCATATCTAACATTCTTTTATCTCAGTTGCCGATCGTATGTGCAGATCAGGAGCAATAGATCTCATTTGCATTGATTCGGTTTCTGCTCTCACTCCACGGGCAGAGATTGAAGTAAACGTTCTTAATAGTGATTCGACGTTATGTATGGATATTAATGTGTCATTCTTGATAAATTTCTGAGAGTAAATTGCATGTATTTCAGGGTGAGATTGGCATGCAGCAGATGGGCCTGCAGGCTCGTCTAATGAGTCAAGCTTTGCGTAAAATGTCAGGAAATGCATCAAAAGCTGGTTGTACTCTCATATTCTTGAACCAGATAAGATACAAGGTCTCACCTTTCAGCTTTCCACTTGCTCTCTTTGTTTCATGTTTTTCCTTTACATGAACTGATAGATGGTTGGTGTAATTGATGCGGTAAGATCGGAGTTTATTATGGGAATCCCGAAGTCACTAGCGGAGGTATTGCATTGAAGTTCTTTGCATCCCTTCGCCTTGAGATACGTCCTACTGGGAAGATAAAGTCTGTAAGCACAAGCCTCACGAGACTTACTTTAATTTCAGTGCATCGTCTCTATGATTATCATTTAATGACTTATAGACATCTATTGGTTCTTCTGATTAGGCAAAAGGTGATGAAGATGTTGGACTCAGAGTTCGTGTAAGGGTGCAAAAAAGCAAAGTATGCATGTGTTTTTTAAGATTTAACCGCATTTGCTAAATAATTTCATTTTGTGGCTTTCACTTAAAAGTGACTGCAAGTAATGAAGTATCCACTTTCTCATTGCTATTTTTCTTTAGGTATCCAGACCTTATAAACAAGCTGAATTTGAGATCGTGTTTGGGGAGGGAGTGAGTAAACTGGTTAGTATCTACCAATGCAAAAGTGCAAGTGTAGGTGACTGGAAGTTGAAGCTCACCATATCACATCTGATTGTTTTATGCAGGGTTGTATTTTGGATTGTGCTGAGATTATGGGCATTGTGGCAAAGAAGGGTTCATGGTACAGCTATGGGGAGCACAGGTTGCCATTTGCACGATGTTGTCATATTTAATGTATTTGATGCTTAGATGGGCTCAATGCACATATACAGTATATTGGGAACTATCAGCTCTTACTAGTAATCTGGACATCCATCATATGCTGGTTCATCATGCATGTATATGTA
The DNA here is from genome assembly GCA_030789695.1 of Scilla litardierei. Lineage (NCBI taxonomy): Eukaryota > Viridiplantae > Streptophyta > Magnoliopsida > Asparagales > Asparagaceae > Scilla > Scilla litardierei. The sequence continues at coordinate 31,005,270 of CM061141.1, forward strand.
TGTACATAGATACCTGCATGCGTGCAAGTGCGCACACGCGCAAATTTGAATTTGCTAATACAAGAAACATTGCAAGAATGGTGTTGCAGTTCTATTAAGGAATTTAATGTTGCTTTTAACCATCCCAGTAACCTATCGAGAGTTTGTTAAATAGGTGTCTAGTATATGCATATTTCCACGGTGCCTTTTTAGGAAACATCGAACTATTTCATCCCAAGACAGAACCAATGAGTACTAGTTCTAGCTGAAATTTCAATGGTAGTTTTAGTGTTATTTTCTAGTCCACATCATGCCATTCTCACCCTTGCTTACCAGCGACTGTCACTAGGCATAACCCATATGCACTTTGTTCTCCTAGTGGTTCCTCTTGATAAAATATCTGCATTATTGGGGAGTTATATTTCAGTGTTCCTTCTTTCCGCATGTCTCTCAGAACCAATGTCTTTTAAATTTTTGAACAGGCTGGGTCAAGGGAGAGACAAAGCAATGCAGTATCTAAGAGAACACCTGCAACTTGTTAGTGAAGTAGAAAAGGTGGGTATGGTCTGCAGCATCACCAGGATTTGCAATTACTTTGAATTTTTATTGTGTTCCGTCTCTTTTCTTTTCTTATTTTGAAATCTCTCCCTTATCATTAGTATTCTGCACAATGATCATTTTATTAAAGAATACACAAGCCTTCAGACAGTGTAATTGAAACTCCATACATTTCAGTTCATTGCTTCGTGTCGAAACCATTGTTGGTGTCTTACAATCTACATCTGAAAATTCAGAAAAACTCACTCAGTCACTGAATGTGATGGCAGGCTGTTCGTGGATTGGTGACTGAAGGAAGCAGTAGCATGAGCCTCATAGCCTTTGGTCGATCAACAACCGCTGAAGAAGAGGACATGAATGAGGAGAGATGATCAGGAACAATTGTTTTATGCTTCGTTTTGCTCAATATGATTATGGACTCAACAAAGTAGAAGATGAAGAGCTGCACACAAGAGGAAAATAGCAGCGCAGGGAATCATTGTTTACAAGCCTCAATGATATGATATTTTACGATAGTTTTGGTTCGCTGGCTGCATGAGAAAAGGAGGGTGGATAGCTGAGCTGTGCTAACACCATGAATCAGAACTCAATTTTGATATCTTTCTAAATGCAAGAAAATTGTTTGAGTTTTGTCTTCAACCTCAAGTGAAAATTGATGTCAGTGGTTGCCATATTGTATGGGGGCAACAGAAGTTTGATGTATTGTAAACAAATTCAGTTTATATTTTAGGAAGAAGATTCAGATTTGGGTCATCGTGCCCTCGCATGTTAGCTTATTTACTTAACATCTACACATTTCTCTTACATAAATATGACAAGGACTGTGCTATATACGGGGGTATATGCAATGTTCATTGTTAACAATGGTGGAGACAAGTGATGTGACATATTTTCCATTTTGACAAAAAACAGTCCATATGTTGACTTGTATATAGCACAGTCCATATGATAACTGCATATAGGAATGGTCAAAAATGATTATTTTTCTTTTTTATCTTTTATCTTTTTCAGTTTTATTTCCTATCTTGTCCATTTTTAGGTGAAACCCAATTCCTTCAAGTTGCTTCTCATTGGAAGGAAAAATAAATTTATATGAGGCAAGCCACCACAAAAATCAGTAGCTCATCCAAGAAATGAAGGACCAAGAGAAACAAGACTATTGCAACAATGCAGACTAAGTTAACAAACAAAAGCAAGTCTGCGCTCAGACCTGATAGTTGTTGGCCAACCATAATTGCAGAGTACATCATAAGGTTCAGAGTAGTGGCAACTAGAAGAATATGTCCCATTTCACAAAGTGGCAACTAGAGTTAACCCATAATTCACAGATCCATGGCTGAAACATAAATAACATTGTCACAAACCCCGTATTAGGACCTGAAACTAAAAGAATATGTATATATGAATCATTGTGTTTTTATATCGACAACATAGAAACAAGGTTTAGAGAAACAACCCAGGTTTAGAGAAACAACTAAATTTCGTTTCCCCCTATTTTGACTTCAGGGATGCCAGTCTCTTCTCCAGATCATCCACTTCAGGAGCTGAACGGCTAACAGTTCTGTGGAAAAAAGAAATTAAATTTAATAAAAAGATCACAAACAACATGAGAATCAAGAACAACAAGCTAGCTTTACTCCATTAAACAAACCTCAGTTACTTAGATATGAAGGAGTTAATTGTGTTCTCACATCATGAAAAATAAAAAAACAGCCGGCTTGTGTGAATTCTTGTAATTATACAAGTTTAACTCCGTGAAATGCTCTTGTTCCCGCTGAGCTATTTTTTTCAACCAAGTTTTGGTCACATACTCCTCACTTTTCCGAAAAAGAATCCCACTCACCAAGCTTTGGTCCCATACTATCTCATTGTTGATTGCCTCATTTTAAAATCACACATCATCTTATATCTCAAGCATCACAACATCAACTCTTTCGACCAAGATGCGGTCCTATACACATCTTAAACATCACACATTATCATATATCCCAATCATATGCAGGTGCATCATGAAAATAGAATTAACACTAAAAACTAAGAAACGTTTCTGGCTAGGGATGAGAATGGGCATGCCCAAAGCCCGATTGGGCTTTCAATTGGGCATGCCACATCGTCATCCCTACCAATTCTTCACTAATTCTTCTAAAATTAGTGAAGGATTGGTAGGGATGATGATGTGACATGCCCAATTGAAAGCCCAATCGGGCTTTGGGCATGCCCATTCTCATCCCTATTTCTGGCATTCATTAACCAAAGGTTTAAATTACAATCATCAATGTGCAAGAAGTTTTTATGGCATTCCACGATAAGTTACAATGCAGTGTCAATCTCATCATTCAATCTATAACAGAAGAGGAAAGAGTTGAAGAGAAAAGACGGCAAAAGAGGAAAGAAAACGGTACCTTGAGGCATTGTCCACTTTCTTATTCACTACAGCAATTCGACCTTTAGGGGCTGAAGATAACTGTAATGAATAAACAGAAAATTTGATCAGCACAAAAAATTAGAAATACGGTGAACAAAAAAACATGTACTCTAGCTGCTCAAATAAATGCATACCTGGGAAGCAATGTCAACCCCAATTTCATCAAGCACCTAAAAAGGATTATGGCATAAAAATATAAGATTAAGCTATGCAATTTCTAGTTCCATTTCCTTGTTAAAAAAGGAAGTGCTCAGACATTTGTTTTAACGTCGCAGTGAGCAGGTGAGTTAACTCGTTGCGGTTTTGTCTAACCTCTCAGTTAACTGGTTAAAATTTTTGTTTAACCTTGTAGCTAACTGGATGTATGCATGGGCAGTAAGTTTTACCTGGTTACACAGCTCCTCGGTTTCTTCTTCGGCTTCATCTTTATCCAATGTTTCATCAATGGACTCAGACATCATTTCGAGCTGCAAGCAAAGCATACACATTAGCTATTTTGATACATAAAAGCAGAACGTGGGTTTTGTTGTGGGAGTACATTATGCACACTAAATTTACATTGTGAATTGTGAAGAAATTCCACAAGAGGCACACCCTATTAGTTTTCCGTCCACTCTCCCTCGCAAGCTCAATCAAAACATGGAACACACTCAGACAACGACAATGATCCTATGTGACCTTTGGAAAAACTTGCATCTCTCATATATGATCCTAATTAAAGTTTTAGAAAGAAAAAAGTTCATGCAGCCCTAACTTAGAGACAGGAATTAGTTTGAATCCTGCGTCCGTGAGTCTCTCCAAGTCATTCATGATGATAATTGAAGATTTAGATAATTAAACCCAGTTGGCATTGTATGATATCAAATGTACCTGTCTGTTCCGAACACAAAGTTGTCTAAGAAATCATAGCTCAAATTTGACATGAGACTGAGCTTATTATTTTCCCATCTGAAGCACATCTGGTATAGGCTATTGCTGACTTACAAAACAGCAACAAGCGCCTCTGTATATCAGAAGATCTAGAAAGACAATGCTCATCTGCTTGTCCCCACCAAAACATACTGAGCCCAATTAAAAGACAACGCCCACCATATGATCAGCATTACCACTTGGATCCCATAAGAAGCATCAGAGCATACTTACCCATGTTTTACAAGATCAATGGCCATACCTAATAAAAGGGTCCAAAGCTAAGTAATATGACTTGGGTACAAGTGGGTCAGCCGGACGCTTCAAACCTTGCTGTACCTACATTTATTATATATAAACCTAGACCTTATCAATAAATAGATCGAATCCTAATGCAATATAGACCTTACCGAACCTATGTTGTAAACACTACTTTTAGCACGGGGTACCGTTTTTATTTTTCGTCCGTGATACAAATTTGTCAGTGTATCAACATTATAACATTTCTCTATTAAATGGTTCCAGGATATGGAGCGCAAGTCTCCAAGGAAGACTGGACAAAATTTTACAGCTGATTATTCATGAGACTTCAACACTGCAATTGGTGTCAAGTTAACATATGGGTCACTAATATTTCAATAACCATAGAGAAGAAAGGGGGGCTTGCCAGTTAGCCCGTAGAAAAACCTAACATATGGGCCGTAGCAGTTTGAGCCCTGGCCACCCGAAGCCAAATGAAGTGTACTAAATATAGACAAGACAGGGAATGTGTGTTGATTGCTCAATGTAAAATATCTGATGCAATGCGGACTGATATGGTCAAGGTTGATATCCACATAGTATTTGGGATCTAGATATTGCTGAGTTCCGATACCAACTGTTGGGCTCATATTCCTACTTGATACCCTTATCAAGAAGTAGACAATCATCTTGCGAAATTCCAAGAGTCGTTGAACCAACGACTTTCTCTACAGATCTTACAACACAAGCAATATATGACAAATGAATGCAACACAAAATAAAAATACGCACATAACATCAAGATTTATATCGATTCCATCTAAGTATCGCCTAGTTGGAGAGATCACTCATATTTCAACAATCGCATTACAGAGTATGCCGCTTGTTTCAAGGAAAAACCAAGACCGATATGAATTTAGAGAAAAAAATCTAAAGGAAAAAACTAACTTTAGCTCTCAAATAACCTTCAAATCTTTCTATTTTTATCTTCTAAAAATGTCTCAGGATCCATAAAAATAATCTCTAGGGATTAGCTTTTACACTTTGAAGAAAACCTAAATGAAACATCCTTAATAACCTTCAAATAGAACCAGAAACGCGCTAATTAGTGTTTGGATCTGACACTTATTCGGATTCTGTTCCTGTCACATGCTCGCAATTGCTACCGCTTCAAGCCCCGCTTGTTCTCGTCTGTCGAATCGTAACGTACGATCGTCTAACGTCTCGCAACGAGTCGTCTTCTCGGTCAATCGTGCCTCATGTGTTATCTCGGCGCACCTGCCATGTAGCTCGTACATCACGTGTATCATGCGTCACACATAAGCCGTGCCTGCGGGCTGAGTCGTGGGCTTTTAATGTAGTAGGCCAAAAATGATGAAAAACTCGCCAAAAAAGTGCTGAAAACATGTGTGGAGTTGTTGATTTTCTGAACTTTGAGCCAAGATAAATTTGATAAAATCAACTTCTGGTCTTCTTAAACTCAGTATTTTGGTCTTCAAAAACTCTCCAAAAAATTCTTATAAATTCTAAATTAATCTTGGGTAATTTTGAGTGTTATGTAACATATTTTTCTTTTCATCAGTTCCTTACATGAGATACCTGGATTGAAGAGGGCTTAAAAAGCATTAAGCAAGAAGTTGTGCCACAAAATAAACCTGGCAAACGGGTCGAGTTTGGTTGGGTTTGGGTCGGATCAAAACTGATCGACCGGTTTAGGGATACCTAAACCCAACCCAAATATGATACGAGATAAGCACACCTAATCTAGACCCGATCAAGAGAAAATCTTGATGATCCGTAGGCACCTACTTAAGCCAGTGAGCAGCCGAGTTCAGGCTTGATTTTGCATAAATGGATTGGGTTTGGGTAAGGTTTGAGATGGGTTCTACAACTATTTTTTAAAATTAAATTGCATATGGATGCTATGAATTAAAGTCTTGCCGCTCCATTATTTGTCAAGTGCATTAACCATCAAGCCATTTTGTTCTACGTACAGTTAAACATGTAGAATTCAGATTAATCCAAGTTATACAAACTCAAGTTCCATTACTTGTTAAGTGCATTAACCATCAAGCCATTTTTTTCTACATACTGTTAAACATATAGAATTCAGATCAATCCAAGTTATACAAACTCAAATTCCATTACTTGTTATTCTACATGGTTAAACATGTAGAATTCAATCAATCCAAGTTATACAAACTCAAATCTGACCCGAATTCTAGAGAAAGTTAACCTGGATGCAACCCGAACTCATATATGTTGTTACCCATACTTGAAAATTTTAATTGAGTTATCGGGTTCAATTTGTTGTCCCATCGCTAAACCAAATGTTTGCTGCATGCCGACTATTACCTAAGTGATTATATTTCAACCACTTGCAACATCTGATGTGTAGATTTCTAATAATTACATGGTACTTTTGATCTAAATCCTAGATTGAGATATATGGACCGAGGGATTTGTTGGTCCCCAGTGCACCTCCCCAAGACTATGGCTAGGTACACAATGCCACCTACAATGCGCGGAAACGGTGGCCAAACAATCCCAAGCCCGAATTCCACCGAGATGTCACCTAGGCACAAAACCAAACACCTCACGGGCACAAGAGAGTTGTCACCAACTACGAACTCCCTCGACGATCTTGCGATAGATAATGTAAGCACGCAAATATAATACGAAATTAAGAGCAACACAAAAGAGACGAAGATTTACCCTGGTTCGGTTGCGAACAACCTACATCCAGCATCCAATGCACCCGGTTCCACTATCGATCAAGCAAGGCATACACCGACCCCATCATCTTCTTCCTCCACAATGAGAGAATAGCTCCAAGCAACAAGATCTAACCCTAGATCTCTCACCAAGCTCACACACTCTCAACCAAGTGGGAATCCTTGATAACAAAACCTCTACAACACGTAGAGCTCTTCAAGGGACCAATCCCACACCAATGGAGATCATTCCTTGGTAATATAGCTCCAAACTAGGAAACTACCCAAGGGACTCAAGATCTACAAGCTAGAGGAAGAAGCAAGACACTCACCATGGATCTCATCGAATCTCAGATCCAACCCTCTCTTTGGCTCTCCCAAAAGAAATGGCAGCCGGCTCCTCTCTTTCTCATCTCTGGAAAAACACCCGATGCCCTCTTTTTTCTCTCTGGAAAACTGAGAGTTTTGTGCTCTCGGCTTTGGGGACTGGAAAAGAAAATGGAGCCGCACCTACAGGCTCTATATCGGTTGCCCACATAAAACAAAGGCAAAATGCCTTTAATTCCCCCAACCGCAAGTCAAAGGAGGAGGGGCCCATGGGAGTTATGGGGTGGGTGGATTTATTAGCAAAAAACAACACTCTACCCTGCTGATAAATCCACACTCTCTTCAGCACTGCTCCAGCACTTCATCGTGTATGAACTCACCTTGCCTTGACCATCGGACATGTGAACATCCATCATGTGCATCGGAAATCACGCCCTCTGGCGCCTCAGTCCTCTGAGAGACATGCCAAGCTCAGAAGTCGTCTGAGCCTAGCCTCACGCATCTCTGCCTCGTCCATCGCCATGTCTGCGATGAAGTCATCTGTCTCTGAGGATAACCCTGCGAGCGCGGACTCCATGAACGAATCAAATAACACCGTGCCAGCGTCCAATGAGCCCTCTGTCGATCCATGAACATCCCTATCATCACCACACGGGTCCGCGAGCAACTCATGCTCGCCATGGCCATCATCTCTGAGAAACACTCTGTCATCCCCACTGCTCTGCAGACTGCCCCCAGCTGGGTCACATCGATACACTGTCTGTATCTACTCGGTCTGCTTATGCCTGTCATCAAGACTCACCGTCCATCGGCTCTGTGCCTCAACTGACTGTGCCGACGACTCAATACACGAATGCGCACACACCTGTGCCAAACTGTCCGTCGCACCAACATCTAGCCTCTGGAGATTGTCCTCACCTGCCATGCTCTGTGATGAACTCGCCGAAGGTGAGATATGAGCGCACACTGAAGGAGCTCCTCTCGGCTCTGCCTCCTCCCTATATCGAGCGAGAACGCACTCGATATGTGTCCTCCTAACTCTCAGCTCCATGTCCCTAGTGGCAACTCCACCTGGGACCACCATCGCAGTCTCCACACTGTTGTGGGAGTCTCTATGCTCCACCACGCTATCAGATTCCCTGCTCCTCTGCATCTCTACCGGTCTGGTCTCTGAAGTATCAGAAAATGCGCCTGATAAATTACCCCTAGCCAAACGAGAGCCATATCGCCTGTGCCCATACTGTGAAGACTGCTCTACTATGCACAGCGAATGCTCTACCCTGATGTCAAGCTCCTCAGAAGACCTCTCTACCCTGAAGCTGAAGCTGCACACCTCAACACGCTGGTCCTCCTCAGAAGCAACCAACTCATGCGTGCAAGAAACGCGAGAGACCTCCGTCTCACCCACTGCAACCTCTGGCATCGGTGCGGAAACCAACTGCCCTACTCCTCCGTAGATCGATGGCTCTACCTCGAAGCTAAAGCTGCACACCTCAGCATGCTGGGTCTCCTCAAGAGCACCCACAACGTGCACGCTGGAACTGTGAGAGACCTCTGTCTCCTCACACACTGCAACTGACTGCATCGATACGACGACCGACTGCAATGCCTCCTCGTAGACCGATGTCCTCTGCACTCCCAACTGAACTGAACCTGTAGCTACATCGTGAGATACCTGCTGATCACTGACACTGACCACATCGGATGAACTCTGCACCATGTCTGTCTGCACATGTGTCTGATCATCTGCCTGAGTCTGAATCTGAATCACCTCATCCTCTCTATGAACCGGGCTGTCCTCTGTTCTCTGCATACCGTCATGAGTCTGCTCCGCCCTAAGCACTGCAGACTCGTCAATCATGACGTGTCGTCTGACAATCACCTCGTGGGTACTAGGACACCATAACCTGTACCCTCTCGCACCTCCACCAGCATACCCGATTAGGACACAATCATGCATGCACTGTCCTTCATCGTCTTCGTCCCTCTTGTGTGGCCACACATGACATCCAAACGTACGCAAGTGCGAGAAGTCAACGACTCTGCCCGTCCATAACTCCTCGGGAATAGAACTACCTGCGGCTAGTGACGGTGTTCGGTTGATGAGGTATGCCGCAGTAGTAAGGGTCTCCGCCCATAATTCTCTAGGAAGGCCAGATGGTCTCAATAGCCCCCCGTGTCTTCTCTACCAACATCCTGATCATGATGTCTGCTACGCCACCGTGAGGGTCTCCATCAGGAATGGTGTATCGGCACGTGATCCCCTCTGACTTGCAAACATCATGTATCTCTACATCGTTGGTACGGATCTCTCCTACGGGTCTATCCATCCGCCTCTCGACTATGCTCCTCCATAACCGCACCTTCTCATGGATCTCCTCCCGAGATCCCATGAGAGTAACCATGAATCTCCTCGAGAAGTTATCTATGAAGGACGCGAAGTACCTCGCGCCTTCCAGGGAAGGAACTGGACATGGACCACATACGCCGACGTAGACGCACTCTAGGGGCTTCCTACTGTGTCTGACAACTGTCCCAAACTGCACTTGCCTCGGCCGCTCTGCACCACAGTCACTGCAAGACTCAAGCCTACGATCACCTCCGAACACACTCCTCCTCTGAAGAATGTCAAGGCTCTGCTCATCAGCATGCACCAATCTGAGATGCCACAGTCTCGCTGGATCTCTACACTCGGACTCCTGTGATCTGCCAGTCTCACCTACTACTGTGTGTCCATCGAGCGCATACAAGTTGCCACGCTTCTTCCCCCTCATGACAACCAGGCATCCTCGGGATATACGCAGTCGATCCTCCTCGATCACTGCCCTGTAGCCCATCCCGGTCAAAACTCCTATCGATATCAGGCCACTGCGAAGATCAGGAACATGTCTGACGCCATCAAACACACGGACGATGCCATCGTGCATCCTGACTCCGACTGTGCCACTCCCAACCTGCTCGCACTCCATACCATTCCCCACGAGAATCCTCTCTCCAATGCATGGAATGTATGAGTCGAACGCACTCCGATCCGGAGTCATATGGAATGAACACCCCGAGTCCAATAGCCACGAACATTGCGCTTCTCCCACGGAGTATGCCGCAAACACCGAGCAATCATCCTCGTCAGAAAACATCTTGTCTCGTGCTCCAACATGAGTCGAACTCTGAGCAACATCTTCCACAATGCTAATCGACGTCCTCGCTTTCAACCTCGGACAATCCCTCTTCCAATGCCCGCTTTCCTTACATAGAAAGCATTTGTTGTCACCTCGGCCCCTTGACTTGGACCGCCGCCGCTGCCGCCGATTCCAACTCTTGGAACGGCCCGTCTTGGATCTTAGAGTGGGTCCGCCCTCTTGGCAACCCCGGATGACATTGGGTACCTCACAACCATCGGTGTCACCTAACACCAAACTCTGGAAATCCTCTATATGCAATGCGAACTTCACATCATCCAACGTGAGTGAGTCTCGGCCATTCAACATCGAGCCTACAAACTTGGAATACACCGGAGCAAGAGAACACAGTAGCGCAATAGCATGTTGCTCGTCCTCTATCACACTACCAAATTCCCGTAGGTCCATTACTATACGGTCCATCTCACCAACATGGTTCCACAACGAGGTTCCCCTTTTCATCCTGTGAGTATAGAAGCGTTGCCACAATTGCAACCTTCGTCCAATTGGTGTCTTGGTCGAGTACCGAGCTTCAAGCATCCTCCATAGGTCGCTCACGACCTCCACATCGGCAAATTACCGAAGAATATCATCCTCCAAGGATTGCAATATCTCACCGAGGTCTTTAAGCTCCATCATTCGCTTATCATACACCGTTGCCTTACATGGCATGCACGTATCACATACGGCACTGTAAACTCCATGGTGCTTCAACAAAGCCACCATCTTTTGCCGCCACGGACCATAGTTGTCCCGGCCATTAAGCCTCTCTACTTCGTATAAACACCCGACCGTCTCCTCACATGAGCAAGACGCCATCGCTGCACTACACTTCTTCGCAAACCAGAAGCTCTGATACCACTTGTTGGTCCCCCGTGCACCTCCCCAAGACTATGGCTAGGTACACAATGTCACCTACAATGCGCGGAAACGGTGGCCAAACAATCCCAAGCCCGAATTCCACCGAGATGTCACCTAGGCACAAAACCAAACACCTCACGGGCACAAGAGAGTTGTCACCAACTACGAACTCCCTCGACGATCTTGCGATAGATAATGTAAGCACACAAATATAATATGAAATTAAGAGCAACACAAAAGAGACGGAGATTTACCCTGGTTCGGTTGCGAACAACCTACATCCAGCATCCAATGCACCCGGTTCCACTATCGATCAAGCAAGGCATACACCGACCCCATCATCTTCTTCCTCCACAATGAGAGAATAGCTCCAAGCAACAAGATCTAACCCTAGATCTCTCACCAAGCTCACACACTCTCAACCAAGTGGGAATCCTTGATAACAAAGCCTCTACAACACGTAGAGCTCTTCAAGGGACCAATCCCACACCAATGGAGATCACTCTTTGGTAATATAGCTCCAAACTAGGAAATTACCCAAGGGACTCAAGATCTACAAGCTAGAGGAAGAAGCAAGACACTCAACATGGATCTCATCGAATCTCAGATCCAAACCTCTCTTTGGCTCTCCCAAAAGAAATGGCAGCCGGCTCCTCTCTTTCTCCTCTCTGGAAAAACACCCGCTGCCCTCTTTTTTCTCTCTGGAAAACTGAGTTTTGTGCTCTCTGCTTTGGGGACTGGAAAAGAAAATGGAGATGCACCTACAGGCTCTCTATCGGTTGCCCACATAAAACAAAGGCAAAATGCCTTTAATTCCCCCAACCGCAAGTCAAAGGAGGAGGGGCCCATGGGAGTTATGGGGTGGGTGGATTTATTAGCAAAAAACAACAGGATTCAAGAGCATTAAGCCGGAAGCTATACCACTTAACACAGTTGGTTATTGTTTGTCGAATATTGCCTAACATAACCAGATTGCAATCACATGCAACAAGTGATGTGTAGATTTTGAAGATTCATCGTAATTGAGAATGGCTTACATCCAGCATCCTACATCCAGCATCCAATGCACCCGGTTCCTACATCTAGCATCCAATGCACCAGCTTACAAAAGAAACGGAGATTTACCCTGGTTCGGTTGTGAACAACCTACATCCAGCATCCAATGCACCCGGTTCCACTATCGATCAAGCAAGGCATACACCGACCTCATCATCTTCTTCCTCCACAATGAGAGAATAGCTCCAAGCAACAAGATCTAACCCTAGATCTCTCACCAAGCTCACACACTCTCAACCAAGTGGGAATCCTTGATAACAAAGTCTCTACAACACGTAGAGCTCCTCAAGGGACCAATCACACACCAATGGAGATCACTCCTTGGTAATATAGCTCCAAACTAGGAAACTACCCAAGGGACTCAAGATCTACAAGCTAGAGGAAGAAGCAAGACACTCACCATGGATCTCATCGAATCTCAGATCCAAATCTCTCTTTGGCTCTCCCAAAAGAAATGGCAGCCGGCTCCTCTCTTTCTCCTCTCTGGAAAAACACCCGCTGCCCTCTTTTTTCTCTCTGGAAAACTGAGAGTTTTGTGCTCTCTGCTTTGGGGACTGGAAAAGAAAATGGAGCCGCACCTACAGGCTCTCTATCGGCTGCCCACATAAAACAAAGGCAAAATGCCTTTAATTCCCCCAACCGCAAGTCAAAGGAGGAGGGGCCCATGGGAGTTATGGGGTGGGTGGATTTATTAGCAAAAAAACAACATGATTCAAGAGCATTAAGCAGGAAGCTATACCACTTAACACAGTTGGTTATTGTTTGTCGAATATTGCCTAACATAACCAGATTGCAATCACATGCAACAAGTGATGTGTAGATTTTGAAGATTCATCGTAATTGAGAATGGCTTATGTCGCCAGTCAATCAATATGGCTAATCCAAGGCTTCAGAACCAACGAGTATCATATGGTAAATTCTACTTTAAACTTCACATGTGATCCAAGATAACTCAACAATTTCCCACTAAATGTCCTTTTCAGCCAGTGAGCAGCCAAGTTCAGGCTGGATTTTGCATAAATGGATTGGGTTTGGGTAAGGTTTGAGATGGGTTCTACAACTATTTTTTAAAATTAAATTGCATATGGATGCTATGAATTAAAGTCTTGCCGCGCCATTATTTGTTAAGTGCATTAACCATCAAGCCTTTTTGTTCTACGTACAGTTAAACATGTAGAATTCAGATCAATCCAAGTAATACAAACTCAAATTCCATTACTTGTTAAGTGCATTAACCATCAAGCCATTTTGTTCTACATACTGTTAAACATATAGAATTCAGATCAATCCAAGTTATACAAACTCAAATTCCAGTACTTGTTATTCTACATGGTTAAACATGTAGAATTCAATCAATCCAAGTTATACAAACTCAAATCTGACCCGCATTCTAGAGGCCAAGAAAGTTAACCCGGATGCAACCCGAACCCATATATGTTGTTACCCATACTTGAAAATTTTAATTGAGTTATCGGGTTCAATTTGTTGGCCCGTCACTAAACAAATGTTTGTTTCATGCCGACTATTACCTAAGTGATTATATTTCAACCACTTGCAACATCTGATGTGTAGATTTCTAATAATTACATGGTACTTTTGATCTAGATCCTAGATTGAGATATAAGGACCGAGGGATTCAAGAGCATTAAGCAGGAAGCTGTACCACTAAACACAGTTGGTTATTGTTTGCCGAATATTGCCTAAACATAACCAGATTGCAATCACATGCAACAAGTGATGTGTAGATTTTGAAGATTCATCGTAATTGGGAATGACTTATGTCGCTAGTCAATCAATATGGCTAATCCAAGGCTTCAAAACCAACGAGTATCATAGGGTAAATTCTACTTTAAACTTCACATGTGATCCAAGATAACTCAACAATTTCCCACATTTCAACAATTTCCCACTAAATGTCCTTTTCAGCCATGAATCCAATGATCATATATCCATAAGCCACAATGTATAAATGCTGAATTATCCAACAGTTGCATCCAAGACTGGGGCAGTGGAACCTGCTGACCGTTGGTGTGAGCTTCAATATGTGGTTATACTTATACCCCAGAACCACTCATCAGAGTCTCGATTATGCAAGTATATCCTTTCCAAGCTGATTCCATAAGCGTTCACATATTCTTGTAAAATACCATGGGATACATTCTGAGAGATCAGTCAATAGTTAAGCATATATTGTTTACTAGCTAGGCATAAGAAGAAGGTAGGACTTGCTCTAAGTTCATGGTTTCTAGTTGTATATGTGTACCTATATTAAGGCAAATAGGATTATTATGGTGTGCATACAAAATATCAAAAATAAAGGTGTTCATATACAAGTTAATTAATGCAAGTTAGTAAGATTGATATTGAGTTTTAGTAGAACAACTTGGATAGTGAAAGTTGTACTGATGAAATATGTTTATTTTCTCTTCTTTTTCTTCTTCCATTTTTAGTGTTATTGCTTGTGTGGTGGTGGGTTTTTTTTGCCTTTTTTGGGTTTTTATTTTTCTTGTTAACGTGTGTGCGTGTTTTGTTTTGTTTTGTGAAGCGGTGCGGCACTTGGAGGACGCGGCCCGTGCGGATCCAGTTCGGGTCTACCATCGGAGGAGGCGACTTGGGTCCACCACGGACCCGGTCCCAAACTTGTGATTCCGCGTGAGTGGGGAGGGGCAAAGGGTAATTAGACAATTATTAACCCCTCCCCCAATAAATGGGCCGGCCGGCCCTAGGTGGCGGATCATCGAAGAATTGAGAAAAGGTATTTTATTTTCTAGTTTAATTCTTTAGCTAATTAATTGTTATCTAGTTTAGATCTATTTGTTCTAGGAATTATTTAGCGCTTAATTCTCAGTTCTTCGCCTTATAAACCCTAGATTAGGAAGTCCAAAACCATAAAAATCCTACCTTTGATCCCTACAAAAAGCCCTAATCGCATCAAATTGGTATCAGAGCGGTCGATCAATGGCTAGCACACGATCCAAGGAGCGGGTCGAAGTTTTGGAAGAGAAGGTTGAACGGATGGAGGGCCAAATTAACAAGGGTTTCATCGATGTGAGAAATGAAGACGTCGAGATAGCCACGCAAATCCGGGGGGAGATGAAGGAGAACCAAGGAAAAATGAAGGCAAAATTATCGGAATTGACGGAAGCTATAGCGGCGTTGACCGCTCATCTCGTACCAAAGGCGGATCCAAGCAAAAAAGAGACACCTTTGGCGAAGGACAAGGGCAAAAAGATGGTTTTTTTAAGATGGTCCGGATCTAGAAGAAGACGGAGGCTTCGATCAAGGAGACGACGCGTGGGGGACTCACCACGACCACGCACCGTCACGCCGTGAGGACAGAGGTGCCGGAGGGGGGTCTTCGGCACCCCGGCAAGCCACTGGGTGGCCGCCGACCCCCCAGGGACCTCTGGGGGGCCCGGCGAACCCCCAGAGGGGCGGCGGGGGGCCGCCAGGCCCCTGGGAGGGGCGGCCGCACCTGCCGCCCCCCGGTGGCTTTGGCAGGCCCAGGCGCCGCCGCCTGGGGGCCGCCGGCCCAATTTCAGGGCCGGCCGCCCCGGCGGCGGCCTGGGGAGCCTCGGTCGACCCCAGAGAGGGGTCCTGAGGTTTGACGGACCCCCCTGAGGGCCCACCGACCTCCCAGGACACCCGACAGACTTTTCCGAGCTTTCCCGGGCCCCCGGGGGCCCCGCCCGAGGTTCGAGGAGCACAATTTGGGGGTTTTAGCCTTTTGGGGGACCCGGCGGAGGATTTCAGCAGGGTGGAGGGCACCACCAGATCACCGGAGGCCCGTCGACTCAGCCCCCACCTTTTAGGGGAGTGACAGGAGATTGGAGAGCGTACCAGGACCCTCCAGGAGGCCACCAGGCGGAGTTTGGACCCCCACAGGGTGACTGGCAGGGGCATGAAGCAGAGGGTGGCTACCGCGATCGAGCCGAGGCGTATTTTCCCGACCGGCGACAGGGGTACCAGCACAGGGGAGGATTCCAGCCGCAGGAGAGAGGTGGTTACGGTGGCGAGCGGCGACTGAGGAAGCTGGAGGTGCCCATTTTTGAGGGAGGAGATCCAGATGACTGGTTGTACCGGGAGGTGTCCGCGGTCCCATAAGAGGAGTGGCTTCGCGCGATAGGGGTTTGCTTGGAGGGAGAGGCTTTAGGCTGGTTTCGTTGGACAGATCAGCAGCAGCCTTTTCAGACCTGGGCGGAGTTTACGACGCTCTTGACAGAGCGATTTGGAGGAGGACAGGCTGGTGGAGTGTTCGAGAGACTGTACTCGCTGAAGCAGGAGGGGAGCGTGGGGATTATATCAAGAAATTTGAGTCGCTCTGCCACCGCGTTCTGGGAGTATCTGAGGAGTCTTTGGAGGGCTGTTTCATGAAGGGGCTGAAGCCCACGGTGAGGTCGGGATTGAGGCAGTTCGAGGCCGTTAGTCTGCGCGGGATGATGACATTGGCACGGAAGGTGGAGGACCATCAGGAGACAGAGCGGAGGGCCCGTGGGACATGGGAAGGCACCACGTTCAGGAGTCAGGCGGCTGCTACAAGACAGAGGACTGCACCTACTTCAGGGGGCTCGTCTGGTCATGGAGCTACGACCGTTGCTGGGGGCGGCAGAGACAGGAGGCAGGAGCCCCGAGCTGGGGGCAGGTACGGAGGATGACAGATGCTGAGATACGGGAGAAGAGGGTGAAGGGTTTGTACTTTCGATGTGATGAGAAGTTCACCCCAGGACACCGGTGCGCTGATCGGACTCTTCAGATACTGATAGTTGGTGATGATGAGGGAGAGGACGAGGTTGTCATCCTAGAGGCAGGAGAGGACGAGGTGGAGTTAGAGCATCAGCACTTGGACCTTACAGAGGTGTCCCTCAATTCCGTGGTAGGGTTCACACCGAACCATACCATGAAATTGGTGGGAAAGGTGGGCAGCCAGGAGGTGATAGTGTTGATCGACAATGGGGCCACCCACAACTTCATTTCCAGCAGGTTGGTGGGGGCACAGGGATTACAGCTGAGTGGCACGGGGCGATACGGAGTGATGCTGGGGACGGGCCAGGTGACACACATCACGGGTGTCTGTCGCAGGGTAATAGTGACCATTTAAGGAGTACAGCTTGTCACCGACTTTCTTCCCTTGGAGCTAGGGAGTACCGATGTCATCCTGGGGATAAAGTGGCTGCAGACCCTCGGGGAGACCAGGACCAATTGGAAGATGCTGAGAATGGAGTACCAGGATGAGGGGAGGACGGTGGTATTGCAGGGGGATCCCAGCCTCTGCCGTTCGTTGGTATCTTATAAGGCCATGTCCAGGGCGATCCACACAGCGGGAGGAGGTTTCTTGGTGGAGTTACAGGCTGACTGCTTCAGTGCAGATCGAGGACCAGCCACAGGAGTTGGTACCGGAGGTTGAGCAGCTACTGGCTCGGTATGAGGATGTTTTCCAGGAACCCCAGGGACTTCCACCACACAAAGATCATGAGCACGCCATCGTCTTGCACGAGGGCGTGTCCCCCATCAGTGTGCGGTCCTACAGGTACCCACAGGTACCTGTAGGACCGCACACTGATGGACGAGGGCGTGTCCCCCATCAGTGTGCGGTCCTACAGGTACCCACAGGTACAGAAGGATGAGATAGAGAGGCTAGTGGAGGACATGCTGCAGGCAGGTGTGATACAGCCTAGTACTAGCCCTTTCTCCAGTCCAGTTTTATTGGTGAAAAAGAAGGATGGCAGTTGGAGATTCTGCATAGATTACAGGGCCCTGAATAAGGAGACAGTTGCACACAAATTTCCCATTCCGGTTATTGATGAGTTGCTGGATGAACTCCACGGGCGGCCTGTTTTTCCAAGATAGATCTGAAATCAGGGTACCACCAGATACGGATGAGGGCGGCCGACATGCCCAAGACTGCTTTCAGGACTCATGAGGGGCACTATGAGTTCTTGGTCATGCCATTCGGCCTGACGAATGCTCCAGCGACATTTCAGGCCCTGATGAACAGAGTGCCGGCCTTACCTACGGAGGTTTGTGCTAGTATTTTTTGATGACATCTTGGTGTACAGCCGCAGCATGGAGGAGCACGTTGGGCACTTGCGAGCAGTTCTACATGAGTTGCAGGAGCAGCAGCTATTTGCTAATAAGAAGAAGTGCCTATTTGGACAGCTGCAGGTAGAGTACTTGAGACACGTGGTGTCTGCGGAGGGGGTGGCAGCTGATATGGCCAAGATTGCCGCCATGTTGGACTGGCCGGCACCTACCACTTTATGGGGCTTGCGGGGCTTCTTGGGCTTGACAGGATACTACATGAAGTTTGTCCAGGGGTACAGCACGATTGTTTGGCCACTTACCGAGCAACTAAAGACGGACAACTTCCACCGGGGCGATGAGGCGACCGAGGCTTTCGAGGCCTTGAAGAAGGCGATGACAACGGTGCCTGTCTTAGCACTTCCTGACTTCAGCCGACCTTTTGTTATAAACACCGACGTGTCAGGATATGGATTGGGCGCAGTATTGATGCAGGACCAGATGCCTATTGCTTTCTTCATCCAGACTCTGTCAGCTCGAGCGAGGCTGAAGTCAGTATATGAGAGGGAGCTGATGGCGATTGTCCTGTCCATTCAGAAGTGGCGGCCCTACTTGCTAGGTAGGAACTTCATAGTGAGGACCGACCAGCGAAGCTTGAAATATCTATTGGAGCAGCGCATGGTTACGAGGAGCATCAGAAGTGGCTCTCCAAGTTGGTCCATTTCACATTCGAGATTCAGTACCGGCCGGGCCTAGAGAACAAGGCGGCAGACGTTTTGTCACGTTGCGAGGAGAATGTAGAGGTGGCGGCCATTTCAGCACCGGTCCTTCTAGACTGGGAGCCTTTGAGCGGGGAGATTGAGGCTGATGAGGACCTGGCCAGGATACGTGAGGCACTGCAGCAGGGCTCCACGGACTTCCAGGGATACAACATGGACGGACAGAGGCTCCTATACCACGGCAGACTGGTGATTCCCCGGAGTTCTACCCATATTCCGATGCTTTTTCAGGAGTTTCACGGTAGTGCCATCGGCGGCCACTCCGGGGTACAACAGACCTACAGGAGGATGGCAAGGGAGCTCTATTGGCCCGAGATGAAGAAGGACATTGCCCAGCGGATAGCAGAGTGTGACATGTGCCAACGTCATAAGTATATGGCAATGGCACCAGCGGGGCTCCTACAGCCATTGGCCTTACCTGAGAGGGTCTGGGAGGAGATCAGCATGGATTTCATCGAGGGGTTACCGCGATCAGAGGGTTATAGTTCTATTCTTGTAGTGGTCGATCGGCTAAGCAAATACGCCCATTTCATACCCCTCAGACACCCTTACACCGCAGTTACAGTGGCGGTAGCTTTCATGAAGGAGGTGGTTCGCTTGCACGGGTTCCCCACCGCCATAGTGTCGGACCGCGACAAGGTATTCATCAGCAGTTTCTGGAAAGAATTATTCAAGGTGCAGGGGACCAAGCTGCGGAGGAGCACTGCCTATCACCCCCAGACGGATGATCAGACAGAGGTGGTGAATAGGAGTGTGGAGACCTACCTGAGGTGTTTTGCGTCAGATGCGCCGCGGCAGTGGGCTAGATAGCTAGCTGGCTTGGGCCGAGTATTGGTACAACACCTCGTACCACTCGGCAGCGCAGAGCACCCCCTTTCGGATCTTATACGGTCGGGACCCGCCCCAGTTGATAAACTACAGCCGAGGGACCACTCCGGTTTCACAGGTGGAGGAGCATTTGACTGAACTGGACAAATATCTTGAGGAGTTGAAGAAACACCTGTTGCGGGTCCGCAAATTATGAAGACCAAGGCCGATGCCCACCGTAGGGATGAGCAGTTTACAATGGGTGACCGGGGTTTACTTGAAGCTCCGCCATTACCGACAGAAGACCTTGGCCCGACGGAGCAACGAGAAGTTAGCCGCCCGCTACTATGGACCTTTCGAGGTTACAGCTCAGATCGGAAAGGTGGCCTATCGTCTGCAGTTGCCGGCCACCTCCACCATTCACCCGGTTTTTCACATATCGCAGCTGAGGCGGGCCATCGGGAATCACACATTATCACCCACCCTGCCACCCACTTTGACAGATGACATGGAGGTTCTTCCGGAGCCTCAGGAGTTGACAGGGATCCGGCAGGCCGCAAACGGGACACAGGAGGTGCGGATTCGATGGCGGGGCCTTCCCGACCACAATGCTACATGGGAGGCCGCTTCAGTGATCTGTAACCAGTTTCCAGACTTCCACCATGAGGACAAGGTGGCACTTTTAGGGGGAGTAATGATGCGGTGCGGCACTTGGAGGACGCAGCCCGTGCGGATCCGGTTCGGGTCTACCATCGAAGGAGGTGACTTGGGTCCACCACGGACCCGGTCCCAAACTTGTGATTCCGCGTGAGTGGGGAGGGGCAAAGGGTAATTAGACAATTATTAACCCCTCCCCCAATAAATGGGCCGGCCGGCCCTAGGTGGTGGATCATCGAAGAATTGAGAAAAAATATTTTATTTTCTAGTTTAATTCTTTAGCTAATTAATTGTTATCTAGTTTAGATCTATTTGTTCTAGGAATTATTTAGCGCTTAATTCTCAGTTCTTCGCCTTATAAACCCTAGATTAGGAAGTCCAAAACCATAAAAATCCTATCTTTGATCCCCACAAAAAGCCCTAATCGCATCATTTTGTTTGTGGTTTTGGGGGGGGTTCATTGTGTTTACACATGTTGAAATGAATAGAGGATGCACTTAGGTGAAAATGCCATGGAAGTTTTACCATATTTATTTTGTATTGGAGAGGAATCTTGAAGAAAAGTTTGCAAATCAAGTGAGCAAAAGAACTGACCAGAAATGCAAAACAAGGTGCATGCTAAGGATTAAAGAGGCCTGCAATATTTCCATGGGTGATCTAGAAAAGTGGAATAGGTGTGCACATAAAGACCTAAGTCAACGTGCATAATGAAATTGTAGAGCTTCTTCCGACCTTGTCCCATGCAATGGTTACACTTCAGCCCATGATTACTAATTTACACTTAGCACTGTTTGGTAATTGTTAGCAAGTGTTAGCTTCTCACACTTGACATTACTTGTTACCAAACATGCCCTAAGTATACAATTCCTACTCAGTCGATGGTTTTTGTAGTTGAAATCATGGAAACACTTCGTCTGTTTGGCAAGTGTTGACAAGGTGCCAACGCTTGTTACCAAAAGGGCCAAGTGTTAGCTTCTCACACTTGACATTACTTGTTACGAAACATGCCCTAAGTATACAATTCCTACTCATTGGATGGTTTTTGTAGTTGAAATTATGGGAACACTTTGTCTGTTTGGCAAGTGTTGACAAGGTGCCAACACTTGTTACCAAACATGCCCTAGGTATACAATTCCTACTCATTGGATGGTTTTTGTAGTTGAAATCATGGAAACACTTTGTCTGTTTGGCAAGTGTTGACAAGGTGCCAACACTTGTTACCAAAAGGGCCCTAAATATGCAATTCCCTGCATATTGGAGGGATTGTTGTTGAAATCATGAGTGGTCAGCATTCACAACATAATATATTGATGCTATATAAACTGGATTATGGTATGCTTTAATCATTTTTACCAAGATGATGGAAATAAAGCACCAAAAGATTGTCTGTTTGGCAAGTGTTGACAAGGTGCCAACACTTGTTACCAAACATGCCCTAAGTATACAATTCCTACTCATTGGATGGTTTTTGTAGTTGAAATCATGGAAACACTTTGTCTGTTTGGCAAGTGTTGACAAGGTGCCAACACTTGTTACCAAAAGGGCCCTAATTATGCAATTCCCTGCATATTGGAGGGATTGTTGTTGAAATCATGAGTGATCAGCATTCGCAACATAATATATTGATGCTATATAAACAGGATTATGGTATGCTTTAATCATTTTTACCAAGATGATGGAAATAAAGCACCAAAAGATTTTTAGAAACCTACTCATTCAGTACATGTATACATTTGTGACAACAAACTGCATACAAAGATCACATGAATTGATCATCAATTAATTGTACACTACACATGACTGCAATTAATGACCACTTTATGGATAGGTGATTACTGGACATTCTGTTATCAGTTTCAAATCTTTCACTTTTAAATGTGAAATTAGGATTGGTCGTTGTATAGAATAAAAGAAACAAGACCACAAGTACATGTAAAAAGGAAGAGATTATAGATTACTGGACATTCTGTTATCAGTTTCAAATCTTTCACTTTTAAATGTGAAATTAGGATTGGTCGTTGTATAGAATAAAAGAAACAAGACCATATGTACATGTAAAATGGAAGAGATTATAGAGAACATAAGAAGCTAGACCATAGACACCTCTAATCTTATTTATCATGGCTGATGAACATGAAGACTGTTGTGGATTTTGGGAAAATAGTGATTAGCCCAAATAATGGCTAACACTCATATATATATGTATATATCATCCCTTGTCTTTCTTTACACACACACCCAATACAATAACACACAATACTCCCCCTCAAGATGAGCAAAAGATATTTATCATGCCCATCTTGTTACAAGCATCTTCTACTCCTTTAGAGTTCAACCCCTTTGTAAGGCAATCAGCTAGTTGCTGTCCAGAAGTAATGTAGGAGATCTCCAACTGTTTCTAGTCCAGTCTTTCTTTAATGAAGAACCTGTCAATCTCTATGTGCTTCGTTCTATCATGTTGCACTGGGTTGTTGGCAATATTAATTGCTGATTTGTTATCACACAACAACCGCAATGGTTCTTCTCTCAGCAGGCGTAGCTCATGTAGGAGTGATCTCATCCAGATCATCTCACAGGTACTAAGCACCATAGCACGATACTCTACCTTGGCAGTGGAACGGGCCACCAAATCCTGCTTCTTGCTGCGCCAAGAGACCAAGTTACCCCCAACAAACACACAGTAGCCCGAGGTCGATCTCCTATCATCTAGGCAACTGGCCTAATCCACATCACAGTAGCCCGTCACATTCATGTGACCATGACTACCAAATAATATGCCTTTTCCTGGACTATTCTTCAGATACCTCAGTATCCTGAAGACTGCCTCCATATGTCCAGTCCTAGGATCATGCATGTATCTACTTACCACACTGATAGCATAGGCAATGTCAGGTCTGGTATGGCATAAGTAGATAAGGCGTCCAACAAGTCTCTGATACCTTTCTTTGTCTACTGGCTCCCCTGATTGTGAATGCAACCTATGATTCTGATCAATAGGAGTAACTGCTGGACGACACCCCAACATACCAGTCTCAGCCAGTAAATCAAGGGCATACTTCCTCTGTGAGAGAACTATACCCTTCCTGGACCTGGCAATCTCCAGTCCAAGGAAATACCCCAACTGTCCAAGGTCCTTGACCTCAAATTCTCTCGCCAACCTTACCTTCAAATGAGAAATTCCCTCTTCATCATCTCCAGTGATAATAATATCATCAACATACACAGCCAAAAGAGTAATCCGTTGTCCTGAATGTCTATAGAATACAGTATGATCACCATTACTCTGCTTGTAGCCCATAGTGATGACTGCACGCCTGAATCTGTCGAACCATGCCATTGGAGATTGCTTCAGCCCATACAAAGACTTGTCCAGTCTACACACCTTTCCCATCGTCTGTTGTGTGCTAAAGCCAGGTGGAACCTCCATGTATACCTCCTCCTGTAAGTCTCCATGCAAGAAGGCATTTTTTACATCCAACTGATGCAATTTCCATCCAAAATTCGCTGCACAGGATATCAGTACTCTCACAGTACTCATCTTTGCCACTGGGGCAAATGTCTCATCATAATCAATCCCATAAGTCTGACTGTAGCCCTTGGCAACCAGCCTCGCCATGTACCTGTCCACCTTCCCTTCTGAAGTTTGCTTTATTGTGAATGCCCACTTGCAGCCCACAGCTTTCTTCCCTGCTGGAAGTGTGACAAGTCTCCATGTCTTGTTCTTCTCCAGTGCCTCAAGTTCTTCGAGCATTGCTTTCTTCCACTGGGGATGTTGCTTTGCCACTCGCCAATCACTTGGTATAGGGATAGACTGTAAGGATGCAATGATAGCCCTATATGCAGTGTAAGAGAGGCATATGAGACATGATTAGCAATATCAGTCTCATATCCATACAGGAGGCCTGCCGACATTGATATGAGGCTCCCTACGAGATGCAAGTGGAAGATCTAAACTAGAGGAAGGCAAAGAAAGGTTACCATCCGTGATAGGAGAGGAAGGCAGTAAGGAAGTCGGGACTCGAGCAGGCGTGATAGACTGATCAATCTCGACATGTGGCGGTGGAGCTAGTGGTTCTTCAGTGGGGAAGATGTCTTCTTGTTGTTCTCCATCGCCATGACTATCCTTCTGTCTCCTACTATATTTCCTGCCGTACAACCTGTCTTCCTCCTCTTCCACTAAGGTCCTTTCTTCCTCCCTGCTATCAGGACTAATACCAGTAGGCCCGACAGGACACGGTATAAGTCCAACCACTACCCTCCTGTCATCAGTCTCCCCCTCTCGACCAGCTCCTCCTGTGTTTGGAGAGGCACCAATATCAAATACTGATGTAGATCTGTCAGCCCTCCATAAAAAGGTTCAGTCTCCCTGAACGTCACATCCATACTCACAAACAGCCTTCTTTCTGCGGGACTCCAACACCTATAGCCTTTCTGATTTGAAGGATACCCAACAAATATGCATTTAATTGCCTGAGCATCCAGCTTCCCCACAGAAGGTCTATGATCCTTCACAAAGTATGTGCATCCAAACACTTTTGGTGGAACTACAAAAGTGTTCTTTCCCATAAGAATCTCACATGGAGACTTCATACCAAGGATCCGTGAAGGCATCCTGTTGATAAAAATAGGTGGCTGTCATCACTGCTTCACTCCACAACATCTTAGGTACATTCATGGTGAGCATGAGTGACCTAGTTACTTCCAACAAGTGTCTATTTTTCCTTTCAGCAACTCCGTTCTGTTGAGGGGTGTTGGGACAAGTGGTTTGATGAGTTATCCCACTCTCAGATAGGTAAGATGCAAACTCCATGTTTACATACTCTGTCCCATTATCCGTTCTCAAGACACGGATCTTGGCCTCATACACATTTATGACACTTCTATGGAAGTCTTGAAAGCACTTCAACGCTTCGCTTTTGTTTTTCATCATGTAAAGCCATGTCATCCGAGAATGACAATCTATGAAAGTGATAAACCACCTGAACCCACTTACTGAAGTCACTGGGCAGGGCCCCCAAACATCTGAGTGAATAAGATGAAATCTCTCTACACTCCTCATCCCCACACTAGGATATGATGTCCTCCCAAATTCACATGCATCACATTTCAAATTCATTTCATTCACTCTATTCAAAATATCGGGATACATTTTACTCAACATATCAAAAGGCAAGTGTCCCAACTGACAATGCAACAAAAGTACATCCCTTTCCTTCTCTCCACCAACGACAGCCAGTGCAGCATCTCCACTAGCTCTGTCAAGATACCACAGTCCATCACGCCTGACGCCAGTCCCAAGCCTCCTCCCAGTCTTCCTTTCCTGCAACACACAATGAGTAGAGTCAAAAGTAATGCTACAGTCGAGATCATCAACAATAGAGCCAACAGATAAGAGGTTGACTGGAAATGATGGGACGTGAAGGACTGAAGAGAGGCGTATGGAGGGAGTGCACTGAATAGTGCCAATCCCTCTAATGGGTTGGGATGTGCCATCAGCTGTCTGAACAGTTTCATGAATGGTATGTGGTTTATATGTGGAAAACTGTCTATATGCTCCTGACACATGGCTAGATGCGCCTGAGTCAATAATCCACTCTATATGATCTCTACATGAAAGGGCTAATCGGTTACTTGATCCTGTGTGAGCGAAGTGGGCAAAGTTACCGAATGGCGAAGCAACATCCCTAGTCTGGTCTGCATGACTCTCCGAGCTCTCAGTAGTAGACCTGGACTGTATCCGCTGCTCTAGATCTGAAGCCTCAGCTGGCGTAGCCTCAATCAGCACTGTCTCCTGTCGTCCATCAGCGGTAGCAAAGTTGGCCCGTGGGCCATCGCGACCTCGTCCACGGCCTCCACGGCCCCAACGACCTCCTTCTCTGCCTACTGTGCCACGTCCTCGTCCACTACCCTTCTGTGGGCAGTTAAAGCTCAGGTGCCCCTTCACCCCACAGGTGTAGCACTCTCGATCCTCGCTCACTGCTGCCACTGCCGGTACAGCCAGTGCAGCCCGAGTGATCTGAGTACCCTCATCCTTCATAACTCTCAGTCTAGTCTCCTCCTATGCCATTGCAGCTATGGCCTCCTCCAGAGATGGGATAGAGGATATGTGACACATACTCGCCCTCCTGACCTCAAAGTCTCCATTCAGGTTCCTCAGAAAATGTGTCACACGCCTACGCTCCACCCACTTCCTGTGTATCGCAGCACTCCTAGGATCAGGCAGATCAATAGGGTCATAGTGGTCTAACTCTGACCAAAGCCTTTTCAACTCCGCAGAGTAGGCTAGAATAGTCATCTCCCCCTGCTTCAAGGTGTCGACCTTGCCCTGAACCTCCATCATGAGCATCACATTCCCTGCTCCAGAATACATTTTCTCCACCATACTCCATATCCCCGCAGCACTCTCTATGGCCTCCACCATACCAGCGATGGGTGGAACCATCGATGTCATCAACCAAGCAGCCTCCAGCGAGTTGGTGGTGCTCCATACTTTCCAATCATCCCCATCCTTATCCACCGGTTCCCAATCATCCACATCCTTATCCACCGGTTCCTTACATGAACCCAGAACGACGCCTTCTAACCCCTTCGACTTCAGGATGAGAAGTACCCTCCTGGACCAACTGAGGTAATTCTTCGTCCCTTCCAATTTCACATCATTGGGCATCAACTCCAGCTTCTGCACTGGTCGCGAAGGCGTCGATCCGCTCGAGGATCCCAACTCATTCGAAGCAAGCAGCTTCGTTATCTCCCTGATGAAGGCCTTCATGTCAGCTGAGGTAAGATTGTCTCCCATCTATCCAGATCCGCAGATCTCGCCATTCTTCCTCCTTAGATCCGCAGATCTACTTCTTTTCTTCCTCTTCTAGGTCATACCCTAACCGTAAGTCTATGGAGTCCTTTTCATGACCCTACCATAGATCTAGTGTTAGGGTTTTCTTCTTGGGGTTCTCTTTTGGGGAGAAGGGGCAGCGGAGAAGCAGCAGCGGCAGCACGCGCGTAGATCAGCAGCGGCGCGCGCGGATCAGCAGTGGAAGCGCTGCGGATCAGCAGCGGCACACGGCGGCTGCGTGCGCAGGCGGACGACGGGCGCGCGCTGGCAGGCGCAGGCGGGCGGCGGCCGTCGCGCAGGCGGGAGGTGGGTTTGTGGGTGCGCGCGAGCAGGCGGGAGGTCGTGAGCAGGCGGGAGGTCGCGCGCAGGCAGGCGGCGGTGGGTGGGTGCGTGCAAGCAGCTGGTGGCGGCGGGAGCGGGCTGCTATGGTTTGTTTTAGGGTTTTTTTGTGTTTTGCTCTGATACCATGTTGTGGATTTTGGGAAAATAGTGATTAGCCCAAATAATGGCTAACACTCATATATATATCATCCCTTGTCTTTCTTTACACACACCCAATATAATAACACACAATAAAGACCTTATCCCATGCAATGGTTACACTCCAGCCCATGATTACTAATTAACACTTAGCACTGTTTGGTAATTGTTAGAAGTGTTAGCTTCTCACACTTGACATTACTTGTTACCAAACATGCCCTAAGTATACAATTCCTACTCATTGGATGATTTTTGTAGTTGAAATCATGGAAACACTTTTAGTCTGTTTGGCAAGTGTTGACACCTCTAATCTTATTTATCATGGCTAATGAACATGAAGAAGAATCAGATAGATCTCTCCTAGATCATACAGTTAGTAAGAACCAGGGGAAGAAATAGCCAACCCATGGTGCAGTTTCAGACATTTTTAGATGTTTCAAAAGGTTAAATAAAATATTATTATACATGACAAGAAAATTGACAACATATATTATTGTGTGTTATTGTATTGGGTGTGTGTGTAAAGAAAAGTAAGGGATGATATATATATGAAGGGTTAGCCTCCATTTGGGGTAACTCACTATTTTCCCCCAAAACAACTTGGTATCAGAGCCCTAAACCCAAAACCCTAAAACCGCAGCCCACCTCCTCAGTCCGCAGCCCGCCTCCACGCCGCGCGCCACCTGCGCCTCCGCAGCCCGCCTCCACGCCGCGCGCCGCCTGCGCCTCCGCAGCCCGCCTGCCCACGCGCCGCCTGCGCATGCCGCTGCCTTCCGCTGCCGCCGCTCCACGCCTTGTGATCTCCCCTCTTCCAAGTCCTCTTCTAGCCACCACAAAACCCTAACTAGCCACAAAAGAAAACCCCAAAAAACCCTAACCCTAGATCTATGTTAGAGTCATGAAAAGGACTCCATAGGTTTACGGTTAGGGTATGCCCTAGAAGAGGAAGAAGAGAAGTAGATCTGCGGATCTAAGGAGGTAGAGAGGAGAGATCTGCGGATCTGGAGAGATGTGGGATAATCTTACCTCAGCTGACATGAAGGCCTTTATTGGAGAGATAACGAAGGTGCTTGCTTCGAAGGAGTTGGGATCCTCGAGTGGATCGATGCCTTCACGACCCGTGCAGAAGCTGGAATTGATGCCCGATGATGTGAAACTGGAAGGGACGAAGAACTACCTCAGTTGGTCCAGGAGGGTGCTTCTCATTCTGAAGTCAAAGTGGTTAGAAGGCGTCGTTCTGGGTTCATGTAAGGAACCGGTGGATAAGACTGGGGATGATTGGAAAGTCTGGAGCACCACCAACTCACTGGTGGCTGCTTGGTTGATGACATCTATGGTTCCACCCATTGCTGGGATGGTGGAGGGCCATAGAGAGTGCTGCAGGGATATGGAGTATGGTGGAGAAAATGTATTCTGGAGCAGGGAATGTGATGCTCATGATGGAGGTTCAGGGCAAGGTCGACACCTTGAAGCAGGGGGAGATGACTATTCTAGCCTACTCTGCGGAGTTGAAAAGGCTTTGGTCAGAGTTAGACCACTATGACCCTATTGATCTGCCTGATCCTATGAGTGCTGCGATACACAGGAAGTGGGTGGAGCGTAGGCGTGTGACATATTTTCTGAGGAACCTGAATGGAGATTTTGAGGTCAGGAGGGCGAGTATGTGTCACTTATCCTCCATCCCATCTCTGGAGGAGGCCATAGCTGCAATGGCACAGGAGGAGACCAGACTGAGAGTTATGAAGGATGAGGGTACTCAGGTCACTCGGGCTGCACTGGCTGTACCAGCAGTGGCAGCAGTGAGCGAGGATCGAGAGTGCTACACCTGTGGGGTGAAGGGGCACCTGAGCTTTAACTGCCCACAGAAGGGCAGTGGACGAGGACGTGGCACAGGAGGCAGAGGAGGAGGTCGTTGGGGCCGTGGAGGCCGTGGACGAGGTCGCGGCGGACCACGGGCCAACGTTGCTACTGCTGATGGACGACAGGAGACAGTGATGATTGAGGCCACGCCAGCTGAGGCTTCAGATCTAGAGCAGCGGAGACAGTCCAGGTCTACTACTGAGAGCTCGGAGAGTCATGCAGACCAGACTAGGGATGTTGCTTCGCCATTCGGTAACTTTGCCCACTTTGCTCACACAGGATCAGGTAACCAATTAGCCCGTTCATGTAGAGATCATATAGAGTGGATTATTGACTCAGGTGCATCTAGTCATGTGTCAGGTGCATATAGACAGTTTTCCACGTATAAACCACATACCATTCATGAAACTGTTCAGACAGCTGATGGCACATCCCAACCCATTAGAGGGATTGGCACTATTCAGTGCACTCCCTCCATACGCCTCTCTTCAGTCCTTCACGTCCCATCATTTCTAGTCAACCTTTTATCTGTTGGCTCAATTGTTGATGATCTCGACTGTAGCATTACTTTTGACTCTACTCATTGTGTGTTGCAGGAAAGGAAGACTGGGAGGAGGCTTGGGACTGGCGTAAGGCGTGATGGACTGTGGTATCTTGACAAAGCTAGTGGGGATGCTGCACTGGCTGTCGTTGGTGGAGAGAAGGAAAGGGATGTACTTTTGTTGCATTGTCAGTTGAGACACTTGCCTTTTGATATGTTGAGTAAAATGTATCCCGATATTTTGAATAGAGTGAATGAAATGAATTTGAAATGTGATGCATGTGAATTTGGGAAACACACTAGGACATCATATCCTAGTGTGGGGATGAGGAGTGTAGAGAGATTTCATCTTATTCACTTAGATGTTTGGGGGCCCTGCCCAGTGACTTCAGTAAGTGGGTTCAGGTGGTTTATCACTTTCATAGATTGTCATTCTCGGATGACATGGCTTTACATGATGAAAAACAAAAGCGAAGCGTTGAAGTGCTTTCAAGACTTCCATAGAAGTGTCAGAAATGTGTATGAGGCCAAGATCCGTGTCTTGAGAACGGATAATGGGACAGAGTATGTAAACAAGGAGTTTGCTTCTTATCTATCTGAGAGTGGGATAACTCATCAAACCACTTGTCCCAACACCCCTCAACAGAACGGAGTTGCTGAAAGGAAAAATAGACACTTGTTGGAGGTAACTAGGTCACTCATGCTCACCATGAATGTACCTAAGATATTGTGGAGTGAAGCAGTGATGACAGCCACCTATCTCATCAACAGGATGCCTTCGCGGATCCTTGGTATGAAGTCTCCATGTGAGATTCTTATGGGAAAGAACACTTTTGTTGTTCCACCAAAAGTGTTTGGGTGCACATGCTTTGTGAGGGATCATAGACCTTCTGTGGGGAAGCTGGATGCTCAGGCAATTAAATGTATATTTGTTGGGTATCCTTCAAATCAGAAAGGCTATATGTGTTGGAGTCCCTCAGAAAGAAGGCTGTTTGTGAGTATGGATGTGACGTTCAGGGAGACTGAGCCTTTTTATAGAGGACTGACAGATTCTACATCAGAATTTGATACCGGTGCCTCTCCAAACACAGGAGGAGTTGGTCGAGAGGGGGAGACTGATGACAGGAGGGTAGTGGTTGGACTTATACCGTGTCCTGTCGGGCCTACTGGTACCGGTCCTGATAGCAGGGAGGAGGAA
Organism: Scilla litardierei; assembly: GCA_030789695.1. Taxonomy (NCBI): domain Eukaryota; kingdom Viridiplantae; phylum Streptophyta; class Magnoliopsida; order Asparagales; family Asparagaceae; genus Scilla; species Scilla litardierei. The sequence continues at coordinate 31,036,690 of CM061141.1, forward strand.
AGGACCTTGGTGGAAGAGGAGGAAGACAGGTTGTACGGCAGAAAATATAGCAGGAGACAGAGGGGTAGTCATGGCGATGGAGAACAACAAGAAGACATATCCCCCACTGAAGAACCACTAGCTCCACAGCCACATGTCGAGATTGATCAGTCTATCACGCCTGCTCGAGTCCCGACTTCCTTACTACCTTCCTCTCCTATCATGGATGATAATCTTTCTTTGCCTTCCTCTAGTTTAGATCTTCCACTTGCATCTCGTAGGGAGCCTCGTATCAATGCCGGCAGGCCTCCTGTACGGTATGGATATGAGACTGATATTGCTAATCATGTCTCCTATGCTTCTCTTACACCTGCATATAGGGCTATCATTGCATCCTTACAGTCTATTCCTATACCAAGTGATTAGCGAGTGGCAAAGCAACATCCCCAGTGGAAGAAAGCAATGCTCGAAGAACTTAAGGCACTGGAGAAGAACAAGACATGGAGACTTGTCTCACTTCCAGCAGGGAAGAAAGCTGTGGGCTGCAAGTGGGTATTCACAATTAAGCAAACTCCAGAAGGGAAGGTGGACAGGTACAAGGCGAGGCTGGTTGCCAAGGGCTACAGTCAGACTTATAGGATTGATTATGATGAGACATTTGCCCCAGTGGCAAAGATGAGTACTGTGAGAGTACTGATATCCTGTGCAGCGAATTTTGGATGGAAATTGCATCAGTTGGATGTAAAAATGCCTTCTTGCATGGAGACTGTATTACAGGAGGAGGTATACATGGAGGTTCCACCTGGCTTTAGCACACAACAGACGATGGGAAAGGTGTGTAGACTGGACAAGTCTTTGTATGGGCTGAAGCAATCTCCAAGGGCATGGTTCGACAGATTCAGGCGTGCAGTCATCACTATGGGCTACAAGCAGAGTAATGGTGATCATACTGTATTCTATAGACATTCAGGACAGCGGATTACTCTTCTGGCTGTGTATGTTGATGATATTATTATCACTGGAGATGATGAAGAGGGAATCTCTCACTTGAAGGTAAGGTTGGCGAGAGAATTTGAGGTCAAGGACCTTAGACAGTTGGGGTATTTCCTTGGACTGGAGATTGCCAGGTCCAGGAAGGGTATAGTTCTCTCACAGAGGAAGTATGCCCTGGATTTACTGGCTGAGACTGGTATGTTGGGGTGTCGTCCAGCAGTTACTCCTATTGATCAGAATCATAGGTTGCATTCACAATCAGGGGAGCCAGTAGACAAAGAAAGGTACCAGAGACTTGTTGGACGCCTTATCTACTTATGCCATACCAGACCTGACATTGCCTATGCTATCAGTGTGGTAAGTAGATACATGCATGATCCTAGGACTGGACATATGGAGGCAGTCTTCAGGATACTGAGGTATCTGAAGAATAGTCCAGGAAAAGGCATATTATTTGGTAGTCATGGTCACATGAATGTGACAGGCTACTGTGATGCGGATTGGGCCAGTTGCCTAGATGATAGGAGATCGACCTCGGGCTACTGTGTGTTTGTTGGGGGCAACTTGGTCTCTTGGCGCAGCAAGAAACAGGATTTGGTGGCTCGTTCCACTGCAGAGGCAGAGTATCATGCTATGATGCTTAGTACCTGTGAGATGATCTGGTTGAGATCACTCCTACATGAGCTACGCTTGCTGAGAGAAGGACCATTGCGGTTGTTGTGTGATAACAAGTCAGCAATTAATATTGCCAACAACCCAGTGCAACATGATAGAACGAAGCACATAGAGATTGACAGGTTCTTCATTAAAGAAAGACTGGACAAGAAACAGTTGGAGATCTCCTACATTACTTCTGGACAACAACTAGCTGATTGCCTTACAAAGGGGTTGAACTCTAAAGGAGTAGAGGATGCTTGTAACAAGATGGGCATGATAAATATCTTTTGCTCATCTTGAGGGGGAGTATTGTGTGTTATTGTATTGGGTGTGTGTGTAAAGAAAAGTAAGGGATGATATATATATGAAGGGTTAGCCTCCATTTGGGGTAACTCACTATTTTCCCCAAAACAACTTATATTTATATTAGATACAACGCAAAAATAATTTTACTTGGATAAAAGAACGATCTCCAAAAGCAATTTTTAAAGAATTTTACCGTTGTATCCATCTGCATTGATTGCTTCTGGAATTCTGTCATCACTTTTGCCTGCTTTGCTGGTTCCATTTGCTGTAACAAGCCAAAAATATTTCAGCGATAACAAAAGGTTCAACTCTAAAGATTTTATGAGTAACAACCTAAAGATTTACACAAAAACTTAGCAACAATTTATTTTTCCATCAGCTCCATTATGTACATCTTCAAATAATATGCCATCTGGCGTTCAGGATTTCAATACCTTGTTCATGGCTGCCATTGCTTTATTTGCACCTTTCATTCCAACAGAGATTGAAGTACTCGCATACATAGCCTGATACCAGAATCATAAATAGTTCATTACAATTGGAAAACACACCTGGAGATTGCAAACACAAACTACTAAAAATTTAAGATTCCAACCTGTGTGTGAGTGGCTACACCTCTTATCTGTGCACGGGTTCCCTGTAGATTGGTAATTTGCTGCCTTAGACGAATTAGTTGACGAGCCAAGATCCTGGTGGCTGCCTAAAAGGAATGGAAAGATATAACCAAGGAGGTTATGCAACATAACGCCATTTTCATTTGCAATATCTTGATGTAGCGATCCCTTTTCATTGATTGAATTATTTTTCAATGAATTTATTCCAATTGTCCATAACACATTCTCCAACATCTATTATATAAAACACAACTTTTTTTGAATTCTAGGGCTGACTATGACAAGCTGACTAGGACAAAAAGGTTGATAGAAAGACGGCTCAGATTTAATCTTGATGAGTGAATGGTTGGGATGATAGTATGTGAAAATTTTTGGGGGAAACTTTTGGAGAGGGAACTAAATTTTTAGTGCAACATTATTGATATTCGTTTAAATTTAATGCATAAAAAGTTGTGATCTGCCTTTGAAACTTGGGCCACCCTCTTTCAAAATTTTAATGGTGAGAATTTCCCTCATAACAGTAGGTGGCATCAATCATTGCAGTCAAAAACAAATTTAATCCCCAAATCACCGTCCAATTTGTCCACTTCAGAACAAGTGCATATAAAAAAGTCTCCTCACTCTCGCTAATTTGATTACATAAAATTTTGAGATATAAAATTTTAGAACAAGTGCATCAATCACCGTCCAATTTCATTAGATGTAAAATTCTGAGATATTTTTACGTTAATTTGTTGTTCCGCGCCGAAGGCGCCCGCTAAAATTTCAAACGCTAATTTGTTGTTCCACACCGAAGACGGCCGCGCCGAATTTGTTGTTCCATGCCGAAGGTGCCTGTGCCGCTAAATATTTTTATGCTAATTTGTCATTCTTTTAAATTTTGGCAGGGGAAATAATTTTTTGGGAACACAGATTTCGCGGGAGAAAATCTTAAATGCTCAGTGCCCGTGGCACGAGTTATGACTAGTGTGTGTATATATTACATAAATAACATAATTACGTGGTTTATTTCACAACAAGACTTGTTATTTCCTGACATGGTTTATTTCACTTGCAAATTTTGCCAGACTTAACAATTCACATTCACTAGCTGAACACATCACAGAAGCATAAATGGGATAACAAACAGAATTTTTCACACAAGCTACTAAATTAAGAATGTGCTCAAGAAAACTCGCCTCATTTCCAGTTTTAGCAGTTCTCTTTATCTCAGCCACCAGTTTCGTTTCCTGCCACATTTCTCTCCCAAGTAAATTGCAGGCCAGAAACTTTGTAAGCTTCTTTAATTAAGTGTTGCATAAAGTTCAGATTAGCAAACCTCCAGCTGAAGGGACGCAATCTCCCTCTCAACACCTGGAGAGAAAGACCAAATTATCAATCAATCTCCTCGCCACTTATTAATGTAGCAAAAATGGCTATTTACTATTTCTTTTTATTTTTTTGGGTTAACCCTGAACTGAACCACGCGGGGGAAAATATCAAATAAAAATTGACAAGAATTAATCAAAATGCATCATCTAAAGAAAACACACAAGATTCTCACCTCGAGTGGCAACCAACATTTCCCTCTTACTCGTCCTCAGCTCATCTGAAAACGCAGAAAACAGCCCATTAGTTCAGTCCCCTAACCCCTATAAATTAGGGGTTTTTATCAAATCCCAAGAAACCGCTACAGAAACAAGCATTTGGCATCCGATCCCAAAGAATATAAAAAAAGGCTCAAGCTTTCGGAACGAGAAGAATCCAGCTGTTCATCGCTGAGGGCTTCTTCTTGAAACGAGAAGACAGAATCGAAACGAGAAGAAAAGGACTGACCTTTGGCTGAGGGCTTCTTCTTGAAGATGTTCATCGCCTTCTTTCGGAATTTAGACAGAGAATCCAGCTTCGCAGGATATCAAGAACAAGCGAACTTTCCTTCTTTGTCTCTGTCTCTAGATCTGAGAATTAGGTGTTTGAGAGCCTGTCAACAGGAGACAAGACGAAAATATAACTAAAATAGGAAGCTTTTTTTCCCAAGAGCTGCTCGCTTCTGTATCCAACAGGAGTGACACAGTCACACAAGTAGCCGTTGCCATTCCCAAAATGCCACAAATACCCCTAAACATTTCGATTTACGACGCCTGGCATCCTTTAGTTTGAAATGGCAACCCAGTGGGCCCCGCTGTTCGTGTGTCAAAAGCTGGGTCCGTTATCTGAGCACTCAACCCGAACGTGACCCGAGAATCTGGATTCTGGAGAATGGATTACCGATTACCCTCGTAGTCGGGTTCGGATCCGTATATAAATTGGTTCTGAATCCCACCCGGGCCCGTTTATCAGATAAGGTATTTTCGGTAATTATTAGGAATATTAGGGGTATTTCGTGAGCCTAACAGATAAATCCATCGAGATCCTCGCAACAGTGGTAGCAAATTCTCGCGGCGAAGTTGGATGCCTGCAGGTTGAAGAGGAAGCGATGGTAATGAACATCTGGTAATTATATTTAATTTCTCCCAGAATTTTTATTTTTATGCTCGAAAAACATTTAATGAGTTAATTTTTTTGTTCCTTTTGAAACTTTATGCTCATGCAATAATTTCTAGATTAGTTCTTTGAACAGTGATTGACCGCTCGTTGTTCTTGTTTGTTTCTGGAATTAATGCAACTTAAAACGATGCTAAATTTTTGTATTAAATCATCTCTTTTAGTTGAAAACAGCCATTTTCATTGTGAATTATGCTATTCAAATAGGAAAGCTTTGTATTTCTTTGTACCAATCAGTACTGAAGTAATGAAACCCTAAAATTAGTAAAGTGAAATCATTCTTTTTATATATTGAGATTGCAAATTTGTTGGATCAGCCGATCTCTTTTATGCAAAAGCTGCCGTTTTTCTGTATGAAAGCTGAAATTCGAATAGGAGGGACTCGAGTATTCATTTTCATAACTTGTATTGAAGTAAGGATGTCCTAAAATTTGTAATGATGGTCTTCTGGAAATTTTAACAAATTACACCCATTCTTTTTATTAAGAATGTCAGCTTGACAGGTCCGGATGATCATAAAGGGGATCTTCAGGAGGTATGAGAGATGGAACCCAGTGCATCCGACTCTGGGGACCTTTTGGGGCATGGGGATAGGCATCGGGTGCGGAGTTGGGTGGGGCCCGGGGTTCGGTCCCGAAGTCATCGGGTATGTTGGCGCCGGCTGCGGTGTTGGATTCAGTGTGGGCTTTACACTCACCGGTGTAGGCATTGGACTTCCAATGAATGGACCTAAGCAAATCCCATACAATGGTACGATCCCATAGACTTTGTTCTGTTCAAGTAATTTGTTACCACTGTGATACTTGGCAATATATTTGGACTTAAGAGTTTTTGCAACAGTTATTTTCTTGACAATGATTTGTGATGCTAAATCACTGCAGACGTAGACAACTCTAGGCTAATGCAATTCGGCAATAATTTGTTTATGTCATTAAAGGAGGAAAAAGAGGATATTAGCATGGTAGACTGATCAGTCGCATTATTAGGAAGTCTGATTTACCAACAAGAACGACTGCTATGAGGTCTTAGCATTAACTATGCGAATCTTTCTTTCACCATTCAACTTTGTTAATGGTAACTGTTGCATCCTATTTTACATATTCATTTGTTTTCATCTAACCCATGTCGCTGTTGCTCTTCATCGACAAGTGTAACTCCCTTCCTAATTGACTAGCTTACCATTGTGTGTTGCACATGCCCGAACTGTCTTTGATGATTCTTCCTCATTTATTGTTGATTGAAGCTAATTTTAACTTCTTATAATGCACTCATTTCTTACATGGATTTTATCATATGGCTGTTCATCCATCTCAACATTCTTGTCTGAATGGAACGTTTTTTATCCTTGATTTGCAGAATTATGATGTGATCCGGATGAGAAATAGAAGATAAAATTAGTGCTTTTAGTGGATTTGGAGGAAAAGTTGGGATTTTTATTGAATTTCAAATAAGGATAACAAGATAGGTGGCCTCAATTCGAGAGGAGGCCGCTCTTTTAGTTTTTTATTCGAGATAAAAGCGTAAAATCTATCAAGATCTAAGTTTTTCTACTCTCAATTCTTTTCTCGATAATCCTAGTGAATCAACCCCACATACACTTATAATTCGCATTTCCTTACATTACGAAGATACCCATGTACCCCAAATCACAAGTTTGTCACTATGGCCTTCGCACTCTCCTTGTCGCTTCAAATTCTCTTACCTATAAATAATGACTGGTCGTATATCTTACTAATGGACTTTTTCCTGCAACTTCACGAGTATTCTCCAGTCAAATATCACGTCATAATCACCATAATCACCCACCTGGAACTATCCTATTATGACTTGATGAACACCATCCTCCTTATTCTTAGCCTTCATATAATTTATTCTCCTTATTATTCTCTTTGCATTTTGATAGAAAACTATAATATAATAAGTGATCCCCAATTCATTACATGTAAATGTTGGGAAAAAACATGGCATTTTATCTTTATGTTGAACTAATCGACATATTTAAAGCCTAAAATGTTGTAATGTTTACTCATCCAATATAATTTGGTGTGAAATTACTAATATTTCAGACTGTCTGAATGCCCTCAAAAAAGTTTATGGTACCTTCCGAACGAGCTTGATGACTAGGGGTAAACACCGAAGATGACATTAAGTATAGCTGAATGGATAAAAAATATTTTATGTAGCTGACTCAAAAGTTTTAACAAAGGCGTCGTTTTATTGTTGTACTAGTTATAACCCGTGCCCGCGGGCACGGTGCATTTAAGATTTTTTTCCGCGAAATCTTTGTCCCCTAAAAAATATTTATACAGCCAAAATTTAAAAGAACAACAAATTAGCGTAAAAAAATTTAGCGGGCGCCTTCGGCGCGGGCGCCTTCGGCGCGGGCGCCTTCGGCGCGGATATGTTGGTTAGACATCTGCTTGACGCCCAAAAAACTCAACCCGCCTCTTTGAATGCACATTCGCTGTATTTTTTTGGGTCTCATTTTTTGGGTCATTTTTGAAGAGTATTAAGTGATGATGATGTCAATTTCAATAAGAAAAGCTTTTGTATTCTCCCAACAAATTTTCTCCCAACCCAAAAAATTTCCCCCCCAAAACTTGATGTGACATTGCCACATAGGACAAAGTTCAAAAACAGCTCTCAATTGTAATATAGATGAATCAGTTATGTTTTTTACTTTTTTTGTCTTCTTTTTTTTCCAATTGGAGGGCAGGGGTCTCAAACTTGAAACTACTCCCTTTAATTATAAAAACAATTAGAAGTATAAAAAGGAAGAATGGATGTACAAGGGAATAAAATGTGAAAGGAAGATGGAAAAGTTACAATCAGAAGTTAGCCATTGGTGGCCTTCTACAGATGGGGAAGAAAATATAGATTTCCATAGTTAAAGAAGTGTTGGAGTTTTTTTCTTAAGGTCATTGGCAGAGGAGTGTTTGGCTTCAAAGATCCTTTGAAGCCAAAGAACATTCTTACTTATGATTGATTTTTCTTCTTCTTTTTGTTTCTTTCTTTTGCAATTGAACTATATCTATTTTTGTCATCCAAATTTTAACTCGGAATAGCTTCTTTGCATTGCTATACATGACCATATGCCATTTCCTTACCTTGCTTAATTATGTCATCTCGCTTGATATTTTTCTGATATTCATGGATATTATTGGCTCAACGCAAACCTTCATGGTCATAATTTTCAGTTACCGATGGTTAATATTTCTAGTGTTCATGGTCAGATCTTTCTGTTGACGACTTTTGCATTGATTTTCTGTTGACAACTTTTGCACCGTCACTGTAACGATACTGTTGATCTTCTACCAGTGGCTGAAGTAAGATCGTCCACTCAAATAGAATGATTCGAGGGCTTTGAAGGCTAGTTTGATTGTTTGCTATCTGTTTATTATCCTATTAGTAGTGGTCTATGTGATCATTAGATTGTTTGATATAATGGTAAATGCATAGAGTATTATGGTTATGTGGATAGTTGTATTTCTTTTCACTGGAGTGTCTTCTCTTTATGCTTAATGTTTACGTTCTCATTTGACTGGTTGCTGTTGCAACCAGTTGACTGTGTATTTGAAATTGAGACCACCACAGTTGCCACACCTTCCTCGCAAAAGCACATTCCAAAACAAGGTGTTGGGCCGATTCAATAATGAAAGCCACACATGGAAACAGTGATGATGTTGAAGTCCTGTGTAGCGAGTTATCCTCGGTTAGCAGACGATCAAGGAAGAGATTTCTAGCATGAACTTAGAGCTTAAGAGGGACTGGGAAGGACCACATGAGTCGGTAGGCAGATGTTGGCCGCAAGTAAGTGTCGATGGGGAGTAGTGTCTGGACTGAGACTGAGCTGTCTCTTGGGTGCTTCGTTGTTTGGACAAGTTTGATTTTGGAGGAGGTCAAGGATAATGTTAAGCTGTGAACATGGATGAGGATGTAGCAGTATATGGAATGTTAGTGCCCAAGACCAAGAATTCTGATTATATATCAGCTATTCATTTAGTTGATCCAAATTATTGGATATGGGCTTTTTTCTCGTCATCGTCATCGTCTTAGTTGTTATATGTTATTGTTACATTAAGACATAATTTCACTCATCTAACGCCTGAAACAGGTCATGCAAAATTTCAGGGAGACCAGACTAGGTGTCAAGTGTCTAGGTTCACTTGGAAGTTTGAAGTTCCTTGTTGAACATGGAAATATAAACAGTGATATAAAAAGCTGTTTAATCACTAGGCCTTATAGTCTCCTTTTGATTCAGTTTGTCACAAAAACAATTTTTATGATGACTGCAATTGACAATCTTGTTGTTCCCATCATCATACATAGCTGGGTAAAAATTGCAAAAGTTGATACATTTTAGAATATTTACGTACAATGTTGGTTACGTACCATTACTGAGTGATCTAGGATTGCACAGTTATCATCCTTTTAGATTGAAAGATATTTAGGGATGAGAATGGGCATGCCCAAAGCCCGATGGGCTTCCAATTGGGCATGCCACATCCTCATCTCTACTCATCCCTTCACTAATTCTAGGGCATGCACATTCTCATCCCTACAGATATTCTAGTTTATTAGATACAATTTCATTCTAAATTGCTGAATCTTTCAGTTGATCTTCAAATTTGAACTAAAGTAACCAATTTTGCCCCGGCCAAAATAAAATGAAATCGGCTAATTTAATTCAGAACAGACTGTCTTAAATTCTGATAGATCAAGTATTCAACTTTTTCAAGGTAAAAACCACATCACAGCTTTGGTCCATGGAGGAATCTTTGATGGCCATATACTAATTCTGACACTACACATGCCCTTGGCTGGTTATGGGCTTATATGAACGCATTGTATCTGTTTATGTTTCACATATGAATGAAAATAAACTTGTAGGATGCACAAAAAATTGTCTAATTTATTCCTTGTTGGATGTGCATAAAATGATTTTTTTTTTCAGCTCTTGCGGTGGATGATGGAGCTTTGGAGTTAGCAAGATCCACTGCTCTTACAACCATGAAGAGCATGGCTGAGAATAGTTGGACCTATCTTGCACCACATGTATCTTTTTTGAGAAAGGAGACATTGGGGCGGATTGATGGAGTTAAGAACAATGTTCAGTTGGCGCAGGTTGAGCTAACCAAGTTGAACAAGACAGTGTCAGTGCATATCCAATCAACATTGAAAAGCCTAGCAGCATTCAAAAATCAGTCCTGGCCCCCAGGTCAAGGTGCATGAACTGATACTTGTTTTTCTTCTTTTATTTTGTTTGTTGCATCAAAAGATGGTTTCATACAATTTATAGATTTCCGAATCTCTGACCTTTCATTTGAGTTTCTTCTTTCTTGTTAACATGACCCATACTTTGTTCAATGAGGAACTGTCTGCAAAAAATTTGAAAAACTAATAAACGTTAATTAAGTCCTACTCCGTTCGCTTTTGAAGCAGATATTGCAGTTTTACGAGATTATTGCAATTAGCAAGTGTATGTCACATGTACATCTTAATCTGTTGTGATCCATGAGAATTTATTGTAGCAAGAATTATGTTGCTCGTCCGTCTAGTAGCCACTATATTTGCAATTACTTCTTTTCCTTTATGTATATATATATATATTTAGTTTTGTTCTCGTTTCAAATGGGTTTATCACAGTTTTCTCATTCATCGATTGTATTATATCCGACTTAACATTCATGTTTGTGTCAGGACATCTTTTTGCCTGAATTTGATCAGAATTCACTGGATTGTTGCTGCCTAGTTGTTCATCCTTCGACGATCAATTTTTTCGCATTTCTTCTACAGGATGGGAAGGTTAGCACCATCAAACCAAGAGCGAGCCACCATCTTCTCTTTTCTGCTCAAATGCGCGAAATTTTCTGCAATCAGTATCTCTGAATTTTGCTAGGAATCCTGTCAAGGGTGCGATGTAAAAGGTTATGTATTTCGAAGTGTGTTCCAAACAAGGGGTGTGATCAAAAAATTAGGAAACATAGAAGGGGGTAGACTAGTGATCATACTGGACTTAGGATGTGTTGCATCAACTAATAGTTTCAGGTTGATTGCATGCATGTCTTCTTGATCTGTTTTCTGATAGTTTTGTCCGGTGTGCTGTCATTTTTCACCTCTGTGAAATCACGTAATTGTTATAAACGGGCTTTTGGAGGTCCAACCCGTTATTGGGTATCCACCCATTATGTAACCCTATTTCTATAAATACAGACTACGGGGTTCCGTAGCCGCTAAGTTTACAACACGTTATCAGCACGCTCGAGGCTGAGCCGAACTCCTGCCGACGGACGAACGCGACGCGAACGGGCTTCCTTCACCGAACGTCGCTAGATCCGGCGGGTAGGATTTAGAGATAATTTTTTTCCCTAGATCTAAACTTTTATGCGCATACGATTAGATCTACATGCTTAGATCTATTTTTGATTAATATAGATCGGAGTTTTAACTTAGATCTACATGCTAAATCAATTTTTTCAATGATAACTCGACGTTTTTATCAACAAAAATCAAATTTTTAAGATGAAAAACGTTGTTTTGAAGACTAAAAATAGTTCTTTTAAAATAAAAATCCTATTTTTATGATCTTCTCCCCCAAATCTTGAAACCATAGATGGGATTTTTCGTCGATACGCGGCCAGAAGCCACGAACGCACGAAACCCCCCTCCATTACGATCTCCACGCCGCCAGAAGCGGCATCGTGCCGCTGCCGCCCCAGGCGGCAGTCAGCCAGCGCTGCCGCCGCCCCCGGGCGGCGGCGGACGGCAGCAGGCGCTGTCGCTCGACGCGGCAGACGCTGCTGCTGCCCCCCGGCGGCAGCCGCCGCTTTCGCCCGACGCAGCATCCGCAACATCCCCCTCCCCGCGCGCGCGAGACGCAAACGCTAACCGCCCGAAGCGGTGGCGTGCGCGACGAAACCCTAACCGCCCGAAGCGGCGACGCGCACGACGAAACCCTAGCCGCCCGAAGCGGCGACGCGCACGGAAAAACTCCAGCCGCCCGAAGCGGCGGTCCCTCCGGCGCAAATGCTTTCCGCCTGCACGGGTCCGCATGAACGATCGCATCCAAAAATCCTAAGTGGGTTTTTCCCAAAAACTTCATTTTTACAAGTTCTTTTTTTCAGATTTAATTAAGTGTTTCTTCGTTAAAATCTGACTAATGCTTTATAAATCATCGCAATTTTTTCTTGGATTATTTGATTATTACACGTTTAATAATTAGGAAGATCATGCGATCGCTCTGCCGTTAGTTAACTAACCTAACGGTGTATGACGTTGCCCAGTGGTCCAATAATTATTAAACGAAAAATTTTCATTTCCATTATAAAATTTCTGTGATGATTAAATGCATGTGTAGAAAATTATATGCCTGTCGCATATTTAATGACTCTGTGATGTACATTTTTATTTAGCATGGTAAAATCACTATGACATAGTTTAATGCATGTAGCAAAACTATATGTCTGCGATGAGATTATTTAAATGCCTGCAGCATATAAACAGCATGTGTATACATCATACTTGCTTCAATTCAGATTAATTATGTATAACTTTTTAGTTTACAAAGTTTTATATTATATGTATGATGTGCTCATGATATGACGATATTTTATGACAACAAACCAATAATGATTTCAAAAGGTCTAACATCATATCTTATTCGACAAAATGAACCTGGAGTTCAAAATCAATGAACCTGAAGTTCAAAATCAAATCAAAAGTCAACACCCCTTTCACCCTAATAAAAATTAACAAGTACGATGGATTATACGAAAAACATTTATGCGATTTCTTTTAGAAATACGCATTTTGCGGTAAATAGATCTCTCAGATCTATGGTTTGTATAAACCAATATTGATACCGGCAGTTGTCATAACACCGCTAAACTCTTTTAGAGTAATCTCATTTTACAAGGTAAGATTCTTGAATCTAACCTTATTTTTTTAAGCGTACGCCCGAAGTCGTGGCTTAATAGATAAGTGAGAAATTATAAATTTCGTACCCACGTAATTGTTTCCCCTAGAGCATGATTCTATATCCACACAATACTTAAATGACTCAATAAAAATGGCCTGAAGACCATACTTGAGTTTTTAAATAGACCTTTAAAAGTCCCTCATAAATTAGAAAAGTGGAAATATAGAAACTAACTCATTTCCCTTGTATATGTCTACTTCGTAAGACCAATATTCATTTTCCTTATGAATGTCAATGAGGAAGACTGAAAACAGGGGAAGTCTTGTATTAAATGAGAAAGGGAAGATATGATATACCTCAACATGGAGTAAGCAATGGCAAACCAATATCAGACCAGAAGTTCTGATAAGAGTCATAATGTTTTTGCAAACATGAATGTGCATTAACTTATGCCATATAAAAATTATATACATATCTAGTCTAAACGACGAAAGTCAAATTGACTATATGTATATTTCGCTACTCCCTGAGGACAAATAAAACTTTGAAAATAAATTTGATCCGTTGTCATAATATGAGTCTAAAATGAGCACAATTGTGGACGTATATTTTCTATAGCACACATCATATGAAACTTGTTGCTCTAACATAATTATTAGTAGTATTCTCTTGCAGTATATATGTGCTTTTTACGCATTTTATTTTACTGTAAATGATTTGTCACCTTGAATACTTCTAAAATGAGGATGTCATTGACTCTCTTCACTCCATACATATGGCTGATGATGTACCTTATGAGTACTCATCTGTATATCCTCTTAAAATGGTCATAATCAAAACCTTGTTATCCAACCGCAGTCCAGATTATTATTAATCACAACGGACATATTACCTTACTGGGATATTGGTTGGGCTTTTACTTACCATCATACCACCTTCAAAAATACCGCAGTGGAACTTATTCATCGGGACTAACCCTCCTAAATGAATATATTCCGAGATCCCCAAACGGGGGAGGCATTAAAGCACATCTTATAGATGTAGCCTTGACGGGTTCATATCCTTAGTTTTATGCTCAACTTCATTGAAGTCGAGCTAATTGCGGATTTTTGGATAACACTGGGAAATCAATTATATTTAACAACTGGAAGAAAATTGAACACCCTGAAGTTTTGTGTTCACACCCAGAAATGAGTTATATGTAAATCATTAAAATGATTTAAACGGATTACTTATCCATTAAAAATCCAGTTGTAGGTGACCATGTGGGAACATGCAAACCATCAGAACGCCTCCTTAGAACCTATTTATATAAGCCTGATCACCTCATATAAACAGTTTCCGAGAACCCCTAACGGGGGAAGCATTTAGTGCACATCTTATCGGTGGAGCCATGATGAGTATACATCCTCATATCACCACTATGGACCATCAGAACACAGAACTATTTATCGGAAGTAATTATCCCAGATAAATTGATTCTGATCACTCTGAACAGGGGAAGCATTTAAAATGACTTCTCCCAAGACGTGCATTGATGGGCCCTCTTTTAAAGACTTGATGTGATCCTGAAGATCCTTCATAACCTTAATTCCCCAGTATTAGGTTTAACAAAAATACTATAATCATCCATGAGCCTGAAGCTCAATTTGACCATTTAAAAACATTAATACATATGATGTGATTATCATGAATAGTGATGAGATCCTGAAGATCCACACTTATGAAACTGTTAAACAGTTATCAGACATAGATACTGACAATATAAATATTGTCAAATTCACGCATCTCTGCTACTAAAAATCCAGCTAGGATTGACATACCAACTATAATGGATGCAATCCACCAGTAGCAGAAGTGGATATCCTCAATGGATGAGAGAACATACCACGAGACCCTAAAACAATACCACCACAGGAAATTGAGCTCATCTCCATATCCTCTCCCTTTCCAGAACCTCCAGAAGAGATAAATCTGGAATAAATTGAATAATGTACGTACACGGAGAGGTATTTGGATAAAACACAATTGTCGACAATTACTCACATTTCATTTTGCCATTGATATCGTTCACAATCTCCGTTTCCTGAAGCAAACGCATAAATTTGGCCAGATTATGTGGAACGAGGCAATAATAAGTTGAGCTGGACTCACTTATGAAATGTGAAGTGTTTGGACCTAAAGTCCTGATATCAAAAGATATCAAACCTGTGAGCTACCGAGTATTGTATAAATAAATAAAATCGTATGCTATAAGCAAATCGCTATAGCATTAGAGGTTTATTTCGCAGAAACCAGGAAGTAACCATGTAAGATGAATTTAACTCACTTACAAAATTATTTGAACAGATGCATCAGGCTCCCTGGTCATAATTGCGAAAACCATACGATTGGCAAATATAATTCTAGGCTATGTGCTATGGATGATGTGACAACGTACCCTTATGAATAATCATCCTAAAGATGAATAATCATCCCGAAGATGAAACCATCATCCCGAAGATGAATTATCATCCTGAAGATGAAACCATCATCCCGAAGATGAAAACATCATCCCGAAGATGAACAATCATCCCGAAGATGAGACCATCATCCAGAAGATGAATAATCATCTAGCAGATGAATAATCATCCAGTTGATGAAGAAACATGGATAATTGCAATCCAATAATACACCAACTGGTTGTATGGATACACATTAAGACCCCTTCCGTTCGCTGGAAGAGCGGAAGGATATCCTAGGTCCTGAAGTGCCTTACTCAAATGTCTTTTGTACACTCCTTTATCTGGCAGTAAACCCTTTAACCAGATACAGTGCAGCGCCTGCAGCGCACCACTGGACCAGAGATATATAGCTTCTGCGCTACCTCCAAGGGTCAAGGATCATCCAACATGTTAAATGTATTTGCAGATACAGGTTACAGATCATCGCGATGACTGCAACAAAGAAGCGACCAACTCCTGGAGACCAGCAAAGCATGCTTCCAAGGCAACATCAATCCCACCATCCCGAGAGGCTCATCAATCCAAGAAGCAAATCATAAGTACGCACAGCCAGGTCCTGCAGTATCTCGCAGATACAGTGACGACTGGGTCAGAGACGTGGTGCTACCTACCGAGTCTGCAGACCACTCCTCTTCAGAAGAGCTCCCTCAGATTCAGTAGCTGCCATAGATGAGCGATACTTGTATAGATGAGCGATGTCTTGTATAGGTGAGCGATGCCTTGTACTTTGTACTTATTATCGGAACACTGTAAGAGATTGATGTATAGTTGCCTAGGAGATCTGCAAGTCTGCAACTTGTACAGATCAGGGGGAGTCAAAAGTAGTGTTGTACTCTTTTCCATTGGCTATTGGTTTTTCCCACTGGGTTTTCCATAGCTAAAGGTTTTAACGAGGCAACCTCATTGACTCTGGATCCAGAAGTATCCACCCCCTAAATACTTCCACTAATCAGGGGAAGTTACGGAAACTGTACTCTTTTTCCTTGGCTATTGGTTTTTCCCACTGGGTTTTTCATAGCTAAATGTTTTAACGAGGCAGTTATCTCTAACTTGGGATCCAGGAGTATCCACCTCTACTGATATCCATCGATCAGGGGAAGTTACAGAGACTTGTACTCTTTTCCCTTAGCCACTGGTTTTTCCCACTGGGTTTTCCATGGCGAAGGTTTTAACGAGGCAAGTACTCTTAAACTTAGGATCCAGAAGTATCCATATACTCATGATCAAATAAGCTCTATGAACCCTGAAGCGTTCATTACGGCTTACAACAATGGATGGATAAGGGGAAGTGTTATAAACGGGCTTTTGGAGGCCCAACCCGTTATTAGGTATCCACCCATTATGTAACACTACTTCTATAAATACAGGCTACGGGGTTCCGTAGTCGCTAAGTTTACAACATTAATCTTTTTTTTGGCATTTATTACCATCGTATGTAGACCCCCTCCATTCCAAACCCATGTCCTTTCCTCCCTAATTGTTACCCTATTCTTTCATGTTGAAACCCATCTCTTAATAGTATCTTTTTTTTCGATCTAATACTGTTCTACAAATCAAAGCGTATGAAGTTGTGGTCTTTAACATTGTTAATACATATCTATCTCAATCTATTTAGACATGCTGAAATTATTTTCTTTAGCATTTTTGTTGGTCTCGTCATCACACTTCAACCTTTGAACAAGACAATAATATGACTAATATGGAAAACATAAAATAAAACCTATGATAATTTTTTGTTATTTCTCAAATTTAATGGTATTATATTGAAAAAAAATTGTCATAGCAGTCATGCTAACTAAAAGAATTAGTAACCGTTATATTAATTAGAAGGATTTGTTGCTGCTTTCTGATTGGACAAGATCGTTTCGATGCATTGTTGGGGATGAGCCACGTGTATGCCTTGGGGCCACGCTCACGTCGATAATTGGACGGAATCTTTCTGCTTTAAGTAGTAAAGAACCATCGACCTCACACAGCGGGAGAGAGCACATGGGTCGTGGAAACACGAGGACTTCCCATGCCCTAATCCCCTCATTAACGTAACCATCGTGCCCTTAGTTCCCCTTAATATAAATTCATTGTACGCAAGTTCTACCCCGCAACAATTGGCGTCATCTGTGGTATCGAAGGGTCACACCATGTCAGACTACATACCAATCAATCGAAACCCTGATCACGGCAAGGATCCCGTGGATCAAGAACTACTCTCTCAACCAATGACTCCCGTGACTGACCCACCCCCCGGGTAGAGGTCGAGACAGTCCAGGCCTCGGCCCGCGCGGCACAATAGAGCTTCGAGGCCTTCACTAAGGTGATGGCAGGCTTCGCAACAATAGGGACGGAAGCAGCTCCCGGCCCCTCTGAGCCCCCGAACGTGAGACGGAACTTTCACCCTCAGTTCGTGGAGAAGGGGGGAGATCGGGGGCTCGCCAAGGAGATAGCGGCCCAACGGAAGCTCTTGGAGGAAGAAATGGCGATCGCGCGGCTGCGGAGGCGCCAGGAGGCGGCGGCCGCCGCGCAGAGGCATCGCGATGAAGCGGCCGAGGCCGCCCGGCAAGCCCTCGTGGACGACGAGACCGCCAGACGCCAACTCCGCTTCGCTATCGCGGAACGCAAAAGGCTCCGGAGGGAGAACGAAGAGAACCGGGAGATCCCGGAGGTGTCGACGACGGACCGGCGACACAGGAATGAGCGCGGCCCGTCGCTCGCCAGGTCTCCACCTCGAGGGCGAAGTCCGCCCTGTCGGCATTTCTCCCCCGATCCTCTGGACGAAGAAGCCGTTCGTCGACAACTCCGCTTCCTCGTCGCAGAACGCGAAAGGCTCCTAAGAGAGAATCAGGAGCGGAGAGAGGTCCCAGAGGAGATGGCCGGGGCCAGCGATACTGGGATGACCGTAGCCCGCCGCCCGTCGAATTCTCTACACGCCGAAGGAGTCCGCCCAGGCGATCGCTTCGTTATTCCCTGGGGCGCAACGACCGTCGGCAGCCGAGGCGGGACCGAAGCCAAACCCCAGAATGGCAGAGAGGGCACGCGCCAGAGCACCCCGCCTACCCTGAGGAGGCCACACCGTTGGCACGGTGGATAACGTCCGTCCCGAGACCCGTAAGATTCAAGGCCCCCCACCTGGCCACCTACAACGGAAGAGGCGACCCCCTCTCGCGCGTGCAACAATACCGAGGGGGTAATGGAGGCGCAGGATGTGGATGACGTATTCTTATGCCGGCTTTTCTCGCAAATTCTGAGGGACACGGCGTTGGATTGGTACTACGGCCTACCCGCGAGGTCCATTGGGAGCTTTGGCGAACTGTCCCACAAGTTCTGCCAGGAGTTCCGGGCCGGGCGTACGAAGAAGAAGCCCTTGGACCACCTCAGCACGATAGTCCAAATGGAAGGAGAGACGACTGGGAAATACCTGCGCCGCTTCCAGGATGAGAGACGGGCGGTGGTGACCTGCGGCGATGAAGTGCTCATGCTAGCCTTCAAGACGGGGCTGCGGACTCGGAGCCTCCACAAATCCCTGCTCCGAGATCCGCCGGCCGACTACGAGGCGCTAGTCGCTATGGCAGAGAGGCATGCACTGGCCGAGGAGACTCTCGGCACGAAGAAACTGTTCCTCCCGGCGAGGCCGCCCCAAGGCGAGCCTCGATCACATCCACGACTAAGGCAAGAAGACGGGTCTCAGGGGCGTGACCAGCTGGCCCAACCGAGGCGCGACCCGGCGGGGCGTCGCCCGCAAGATCGCCCGGGCCCGGCCCGGGAGCCTGCCCGAGCCGTCCCGAGGCTGGAGGGACCCCTGCGGGCCCATTACACACAGCTCAACGCCCCCATGATAGAGGTGTTGGCCGCGGCGACAAGGGCCGGACTGCTGCCAGAGCCGCCCAGAAAGATGAAATCGGACCCGGCGCGGCGAGATTTCCAGAAGTATTGTCGATACCATCGGGACCACGGCCATGACACCGATGACTGCTTCACCCTCAAGAGGGAGATCGAGCGGCTGATCCAAGCAGGCTACCTCGGGGGCTTCGTCGAGGGCAGAAGGCCGGACCGAGAAGATGGGAACCACCGGAGAGCACGGAGAGCAGATCCACCACCGCGCGGTGAGCGGGAGGAACCTCTCCCCCCGAAGCAGGTCATGCACATAAATATGATATGCGGTGGACCGTCCTCTGGAGGAGCGTCGTCATCGAGCAAGAAGGCGTACGCGCGGCAAGTGATGACAGCGGGTCTCGGCGGGGACACGAAGGGGAGAAGGGTATCCCGACCTCCCATTACCTTTAGCAACGAAGATATGGAGGGAATCGAGTTGCCACATGACGACGCCATCGTCATCGAGGCCCAGATCAGGACGGCCGTCGTCAGCCGCCTCCTGATCGACACTGGGAGCTCTTGCGACATCTTATTTATGTCAACGATTGAGAAGATGGGACTAAGGCAGGCGGGCCTAAGACCTTGCACTGGGCCCATCGTCGGCTTCACCGGCCACTCGACCCCTATTGTAGGGGTGATCACCTTACCAGTGTCTCTCGGAGAAGAACCAAGGAACGATGAGCGCCGACTAAAGTGTAGCCGGAAATTGTAAGTCTTTAATGAAGTACTTCCTTTTCCTTTGCTTCTTCAAATCTCACTGTCCCCACTTGAAGGTTTCAGTTTAAGATACAAGACCTCCGGGGCAAGCTTACGGAGCTTCGCCACCCAAACCGGAGCGCTATATGCGGGGTAGGCGACGGCCCAATACCCGTCCGACTATAGAGGCTGCGGGGAGGCGACGGCCCGATACCCGCCCTCTCAAAGACTCCGGGGCAGGACCAATCATCGCCACCCAAACCGGAGAGGGGCACGGGCCGAGCTACGCGCTCGCTCCCCCCACCACCAGTGAAGACCTCCGGGGCAAGCTTACGGAGCTTCGCCACCCAAACCGGAGCGCCATATGCGGGGTAGGCGACGGCCCAATACCCGCCCTCTCAAAGACTCCGGCGCAGGACCAATCCTCGCCACCCAAACCGGAGAGGGGCATGGGTCGAGCTACGCGCTCGCTCCCCCCCACCAGTGAAGACCTCCGGGGCAAGCTTACGGAGCTTCACCACCCAAACCGGAGTGCCATATGCGGGGTAGGCGACGGCCCAATACCAGTCCGACTATAGAGGCTGCGGGGAGGCGACGGCCCAATACCCGCCCTCTCAAAGTCTCCGGGGCAGGACCAATCCTCGCCACCCAAACCGGAGAGGTGCATGGGCTGAGCTATGCGCTCGCTCCCCCCCCCCACCAGTGAAGACCTCCGGGGCAAGCTTACGGAGCTTCGCCACCCAAACCGGAGCGCCATATGCGGGGTAGGCGACGGCCCAATACCTGTCCGACTATAGAGGCTGCGGGGAGGCGACGGCCCAATACCCGCCCTCTCAAAGGCTCCGGGGCAGGACCAATTCTCACCACCCAAACCGGAGAGGGGCACGGGCCGATCTACGCGCTCGCTCCCCCCACCAGTGAAGACCTCCGGGGCAAGCTTACGGAGCTTCGCCACCCAAACCGGAGCGCCATATGCGGGGTAGGCGCCGGCCCAATACCCGTCCGACTATAGAGGCTGCGGGGAGGCGACGGCCCAATACCCGCCCTCTCAAAGGCTCCGGAGCAGGACCAATCCTCGCCAACCAAACCGGAGAGGGGCACGGGCCAAGCTACGCGCTCGCTCCCCCCACCAGTGAAGACCTCCGGGGCAAGCTTACGGAGCTTCGCCACCCAAACCGAAGCGCCATATGCGGGTAGGCGACGGTCCAATACCCATCCGACTATAGAGGCTGTGGGGAGACGACGGCCCAATACCCGCTCTCTCAAAGACTCCGGAGTAGGACCAATCCTCGCCACCCAAACCGGAGAGGGGCACGGGCCGAGCTATGCGCTCGCTCCCCCCACCAGTGAAGACCTCAGGGGCAAGCTTATGGAGCTTCGCCACCCAAACCGGAGCGTCATATGCGGTGTAGGCGACGGCCCAATACCCGTCCGACTATAGAGGCTGCGGGGAGGCGACGGCCCAATACCCGCCCTCTCAAAGACTCCGGGGCAGGACCAATCCTTGCCACCCAAACCGGAGAGGGGCACGGGCCGAGCTACGCGCTCGCTCCCCCCACCAGTGAAGACCTCCGGGGCAAGCTTACGGAACTTCGCCTCCCAAACCGGAGCGCCATATGTGGTGTAGGCGACGGCCCAATACCTGTCCGACTATAGAGGCTGCGGGGAGGCGACGGCCCAATACCCGCCCTCTCAAAGACTCCGGGGCAGGACCAATACTCGCCACCCAAACCGGAGAGGGGTACGGGCCGAGCTACGCGCTCGCTCCCCCCCCACCAGTGAAGACCTCCGGGGCAAGCTTACGGAGCTTCGCCACCCAAACCGGAGCGCCATATGCGGTGTAGGCGACGGCCCAATACACGTCCGACTATATAGGCTGCGGGGAGGCGACGGCCCAATACCCGCCCTCTCAAAGACTCCGGGGCAGGACCAATCCTCGCCACCCAAACCGGAGAGGGGCACGGGCCGAGCTACGCGCTCGCTCCCCCCACCAGTGAAGACCTCCGGGGCAAGCTTACGGAGCTTCGCCACCCAAACCGGAGCGCCATATGCGGTGTAGGCGACGACCCAATACCCGTCCGACTATAGAGGCTGCGGGGAGGCGACGGCCCAATACCCGCCCTCTCAAAGACTCCGGGGCAAGACCAATCCTCACCACCCAAACCGGAGAGGGGCACGGGCCGAGCTACGCGCTCGCTCCCCCCACCAGTGAAGACCTCCGGGGCAAGCTTACGGAGCTTCGCCACCCAAACCGGAGCGCCATATGCGGGGTAGGCGACGGCCCAATACCCGTCCGACTATAGAGGCTGCGGGGAGGCGACGGCCCAATACCCGCCCTCTCAAAGACTCCGGGGCAGGACCAATCCTCGCCACCCAAACCGGAGAGGGGCCGAGCTACCCTCAAGAACTCTGGCGCAGGGCCAACCCTCGCCACCCAAACCAGAGAAGGGCACAGGCCGAGCTACGCGCTCGCTCCCCCTCTCAAGAACTCTTGGGCAGGGCCATGTTGGATATGGACGACATGTATACACCCATGAGGGGATGTATGAGGGTCTATGGACCTCAGATGTCGCGTACATGAAAGCATGTGCGAAGGGAACCTTTTCATATGTGAAAAGGACCACTCGATAAGTGGAAAAAGTCACTTTATAAGTGCATAAAGGCACTTGATAAGTGCATAAGGAAGATGATAAGGAAATGTGTTTATATAGGCTAATAAGCTTATATGTGGTTATTTCCTA
Source organism: Scilla litardierei (assembly GCA_030789695.1). Classification (NCBI taxonomy): domain Eukaryota; kingdom Viridiplantae; phylum Streptophyta; class Magnoliopsida; order Asparagales; family Asparagaceae; genus Scilla; species Scilla litardierei. The sequence continues at coordinate 31,059,488 of CM061141.1, forward strand.
CAATAACTACCCCCTGGGCCTATAAATAGGACCCAAGGGTAAGGCTTTTAAGGCTAATCCTTCATGCCATAAGTTTGCATAAGGCAACCTTCTTTTCTCTTCTCCCTTCCATTAAGTTCTTCTTCCAAATAGAGATTTAGACGGTGAAACGCTACTTCGATCCTCTGTGACGAAGTACCGACCGTTGTGGCGAATCCAAGGGCGAAGTTCAGAGATTATAGCGAAGCGTACGCTAACGTAAGTCTCCTCTCTTTCGATCCTCTATCATCGCATGATGGGATACTACATTGGTATCGGAGCCACACAGGTTCGCCCCGGTCTCACCGATGAATGACGCGTTGTCTCTTTCACGAATGAGTTTCCTTCCATTATGGATATGTAGGAGCGCATCGTGATGGAGAGAACGCAAAAGTTGTTCTTTTCATGTTAGGGTCTTTTGCCATTACGGATATGGCAAGAACTCTCCGTGACGGGAAGAACTGACCGTTCATCTCGCCAAACTCGCACTCATCATGGATGCTGAGTCTCCATTCAATAGGGAATGTGAACTCTCTTCATGTAGAGCGTGAAGTTTGCGGTCTTGAAGGTGTGTTATTTTTTTGGCACACGGCCATTAAAGCATAACCACTTTTTCGATGAACTGGTGTCTTATCGGAGAAGAAGGTTGTTTCAAAACTTCTCATCGGAGAAGATGAACACGTATCTCTTTGGTGCATGATGCACCCCCCGCCCCATTGGGGAAGGGGTTGGCTTCGGCCAATGACAACCAAGACCACCCCCCATAGGGGGGGTGTGGCCGGACTCCAAGGAGGCCGGCCAGCCGGCTCGGCTGGACTCCAAGGAGGCCAGCCGGCCGGCCAGGGCCTCGGCCAGGCCGAGGCACCCTGGCTGGCCCTGGCCGAGGCCAGGGCCAGGGCCTGGCCGAAGAAGCCCTGGCCGAGGCCAGGGCCAGGCCGAGGAGCCCTATGGTGCCGGCGGCCTCGGCCCCGGCCACCTGCATGGCCGGCCCCTACGGTGCCGGCGGCAGTTGCCTGTTTTAACAAAGCTCCCTGCGTGGGGGAGGGCCTGGATCCCTACGGGGGTGGAATCCAGCCTTGGCACGACCACGGCTCGACCCCGGCCATTGCCACTACCTCCCGCTGCAAAATACGTTTTTTTTCAAAAACGCTTTTCCGCTGCAAGTACTATAAGAGTACTATTGTTTGATAAGTGATGGGGAAATATTGAAAGTTGTTCTAGATGGTGATTGACATCGTAATGACCTTTCCGATTCTAGAGCAACATCTTCAATATTTTTCGAAAGTAACTTATCAAATATAAAATTTTATGCAATGTTTTTGATCGAATTTTTTCTTATGTCTTTTGCAGCATTTTAAAACTAAAATGTCTTCCGCTACTAAGAACATCGTCACTGAGTTAAACAAAGGTGAAAAACGCAACGGCGATAATTACAATCTATGGTCCATGAAGATACAATATGTTCTAGAGGAGCAAGACGTGCTCGAAACTCTGAAGAACATAATGATTGAACCTGAGTTAGGCACTACGGCCCAACACAGAAGAGACAAGGAAGCTTTCGATGCTTGGTTTCGGAAGAACAAAATTGCTCGCATTACGTTGCTGTCAAGTATGGCAGACGACATAATGCGAATCTTTCGAGAATATGACCTAGCTATGGACATATGGTCCAAGCTAGAGGAGAAGTTTGGTGGCACCTCGGTGACCAAACTTCGCTCTTTAACTATAAAATTCGATTCATACAAAAAAACGTCCAGATCATTCCATGGGAATGCATCTGCGACACATGGCGAATCTTATTTCAGAGTTAAAGGATACAGGTCATATGATTACTGATGAGCAACAAATCCAAGCAGTCATACGTTCCCTACCAATCGAATGGGACAACATGAAGATGCATCTCACTCATAATGAGAGCATCAAGAACTTCAACGATGTTTCTAAGCACCTCGAGTTAGAGGAAGAGCGGCTTGCGGCCGCCAAGCCAAGTGCAGAAGTGCACATGGTTGCTAGTTCCTCACACGGGGAAAAGAAACGTAAACATCACTCGAAGTTTGCTCATGAGTATAAAAAGCAAACAGTGTCTACCAAGAAACCCAAACAAAAGGGTGGGAACAAGAAATGGCACAAGAAGAAAGACTTGAAGAAGATCAAGTGCTTCAAGTGCAACAAGTTAGGTCACTTTGCCCGTTCATGTTCGGATGGAGGTGACAAGGTAACTTGTAATAATACTAGTTACATATGTGTTTCTAGTTCAATATTTCTTGTAGAATCTAATCCCTTTTGGATAATTGATTCAGGTGCCACCGACCACATAGCAAGGGACAGACGGTCCTTCGTGGAGTATCACCGGATACCCCAAGGAACGAAGTGGATATATGTAGGAAACAACACACGTGTTGAAGTGAAAGGCGTTGGGACGTGTAAGCTCGTCTTAGACAACGGCCGCACTATCTTACTATATGATGTTCTCTTTGCTCTGGATATTCGAAGGAATATAATATCTGTGGTCGTCTTAATGGGTCTTGGTTATAGTTGGTTCTTTCATAATTGTAATGTGGATTTGTCTTGTAATAATTCTGTAATTGGTTCTGGGTATGTTTTCAAAGGATTCATTGTATTAAATACGATGTACGATTCCTCAATTTTTAATGAAAATTTCCTTGTTACAAATTCTTCGATTTATGAATCAGATGTAATTTGTTGGCACGCAAGGCTTGGTCACATTGGACCAACACGTATGGATAGACTTGCCAAACGTGGCCTTCTATCCAATATTTCAAAGGTCGAAATGTCGACTTGCGAACATTGCCTTGTAGGGAAATCTTGTCGCAAGCCATTTGGAACCGACACAAGGGCTGAGGTTCCATTACAGCTCATCCATTCGGACATATGTGATCCGATGAATGTCAAGACAAGACATGGGAAGTCCTACTTCATCACTTTTATTGATGACTTCACCCGATTCAGACATATCTATTTGATATCCCACAAAAGTGAAGCATTAACCTGCTTTAAAAACTATATGAGTTTAGTGGAAAATCAATTAGATCGCAAGATTAAGGTCTTGCGAACCGATAGAGGCGGTGAATATCAATCAGCAAGGTTTAAGGAACTTTGTGATGATAAGGGCATAGTTCATCAAATAACTATGCCTTATACTCCGCAACAAAATGGTGTTGCTGAAAGGAGGAATATGACTTTAATGGAAATGGTCCGTTCAATGATGGTGCAAGCTAACTTGCCAATCACCTTTTGGGGTGATGCATTATTGACGGCTGCTTTCATCTTGAACCGCGTACCCTCGAAATCAGTTAGCTCCACTCCTTATGAGTTGTGGAACCAAAGGTCTCCTGACTTAAGCATTTTAAAACCTTGGGGTGTGCATCCTATGCACATATTTCCTCCCATAAGTATGGCAAACTTGGGCCAAGGGGGAGGAAATGTATCTTTGTACGATACGCAGAAAACTCCAAAGGTTATGTTTTCATTGGTCAGGAAGACAATGGAGGACTGATTGAATTTGAGTCGAGGGATGTTACTTTCTTGGAAAATGAGTTTTCAAGACAGGGCGAGATAAGTCAGGACTTATCTCTATTTGAGATTTATGATCAAGAAGGATTACCTCATTCGAGTGGGAGAATTCTTGGTGAAGACGAAAATACGTTTCAACCTTCACCAATGGATGATACAAAAGGAATCGTTCGAAGAAACTTCTTTCTCTTTCACAAGAGACTTATATAAAGAAAGTTCTAAAACGTTTTAATATGCAGGACTGTAAGTCCATTGATACTCCTATAAGCAAATGCGATAATTTATGTCTGAAAATGTGTCTAAAGAACCAAAAAGAAAAGGAAATTATGTAAAAAGTTCCATATTCCAGTGCAGTTGGTAGTCTTATGTACGCTATGATGTGTACAAGACCGGACATCTGTTTTGCCGTTGGAATGGTAAGTCGTTACCAATCCAATCCAGGGCAAGTACACTGGAAAGCAGTTAAGAGGATAATACGGTATCTTAAAGGGACTGCGGACTATGCTTTATGATATCAAGGAGATGCCTTGAGGCTCGAAGGCTACACTGATGCTGATTGGCCGGGTGATCTCGATGAGCGACGATCGACCTCAGGACATGTTTTTCTACTCGGATCTGGTGCAATATCCTGGAGTAACAAGAAGCAATCCTGCATCGCACTTTCAACTATGGAAGCCGAATTTGTAGCATTTAGCATGGCGGCCCGTGAAGCTGTTTGGCTTAGAAGGTTCTTAGACAAGCTAATTGATGCAAGTGACTCAGGTGATGTACCAATGTACAGTGACAGTCAAGCATCTATAGCCTATGTCAAAGATCCAAAATTCCATTGTAAGACCAAACACATTGATATCCGCTACAAATTTGCAAAAGACTATGATAAGAACAAGAAAGTAGACATTAGGTACATATCTACGCATGAGATGATAGCGGATCCGCTTACGAAGGCGATCCCCAGAGATGTGTTTTACAAACACTTATCATCTCAAGGATTGCGTAAGAGCTGAGTTGTATCAATGTATATTCCCATGTCTATGAAAGATCAAATTTAATAAAAGAATAAGTTCTTTTCGACATTGCATATAAGTTTTCTTGAAAATGTTTGTGTACATTTCTTTTAATCTCAGCTATATTTTCTAGTATGTCGGACAGATTGAGGTTGGCTCTCTCACATGAGCAACCGCCTTTATTCTATCAGATGGATAAGATAAAGATGAGACCTGTTTAAAGTCAAAATCATCAGACGGATGAGTTAGAGTCATGACTTAAATAAAATGGTCGTATGAAAGATCTGCATCATATGGATGCTTACAAAAGATCTAAGAGGATTTTTGAAATCTTATCTGTCTTATGCGGGATGTTGGTCCAGGAAATTAACGAGTAATAAAATGGACTCAAAGTCAGACATTGTGGTGTCTGATCATCATCCTTACAACATCATTAAGACATACGCTCCCTGGGAAAGGAGTGATGTTGTAATACATATTCATACTATGTATGCATTTGACCATTGGGTTAGAATAGTAATTATGTTTACTATTATGTGAGACCCAAAGACCACATGGGTCTTAACCTCTTACCCTTATGGACTCTAATTGGTTCCTTTAGATTTGACTAGGTGATCGCTGTCTTGACATGTTGCTTATGGACTATGGTCAATTCGGTCCGGCGGGGCATGTTAGAAAAGCGAGTCAAGTCAAGATTGAAAGGATCGCAAGAAGAGGAAGATTAATTTTATATTCACATTTGGACTTTAGAGATTCAAAGCTGGCCAGCCTATTGTAATCCAGATGGGATTCAATTGTTGAATATAAAGTAAAAGAAATGTGAAGAAATAATCTAGGGTAAAAAATGCGTTGATCTACTCAACTTTGCACCCCAAGGAGTGTTGTGTATCTCTAACAAGTGCACAACAGCGGACTCTATGCGCATGACGGTCACACGGTCTATTTCTCAGTATGATAAACAGAAGAACCAAAGGAAAAGATGTTTCCTTACAATCCCCTCAAGTGTGAGTGGGAGATATTGGATATGGACGACATGTATACACTCATGAGGGGATGTATGAGGGTCTATGGACCTCAGATGTCGCGTACATGAAAGCATGTGCGAAGGGAACCTTTTCATATGTGAAAAGGACCACTCGATAAGTGGAAAAAGTCACTTTATAAGTGCATAAAGGCACTTGATAAGTGCATAAGGAAGAGGATAAGGAAATGTGTTTATATAGACTAATAAGCTTATATATAGTTATTTCCTGCAATAACTACCCCCTTGGCCTATAAATAGGACCCAAGGGTAAGGCTTTTAAGGCTAATCCTTCATGCCATAAGTTTGCAAAAGGCAACCTTCTTTCCTCTTCTCCTCTCCATTAAGCTCTTCTTCCAAATAGAGATTTAGACGGTGAAACACTACTTCGATCCTCTGTGACGAAGTACCGACCGTTGTGGCGAATCCAAGGGCGAAGTTCAGAGATTATAGCGAAGCGTACGCTAACGTAAGTCTCCTCTCTTTCGATCCTCTATCATCGCATGATGGGATACTACCGGCCAACCCTCGCCACCTAAACCAGAGAAGGGCACGGGCCGAGCTACGCGCTCGCTCCCCCCTCAAGAACTCTGGGGCAGAGCCAATCCTCATTACCCAAACCAGAGAAGGGCACGGGCCGAGCTACGCGCTCGCTCCCCCCTTTAAGACCTCTGGGGCAGGACCAACCCTCGCCACCCAAACCAGAGAATGGCACGGGCCAAGCTACGCGCTCGCTCCCCCCTCAAGAACTATTGGGCAGGGCCAACCCTCGCCACCCAAACCAGAAAAGGGTACGGGCCGAGCTACGCGCTCGCTCCCCCCTCAAGAACTCTGGGGCAGGGCCAACCCTCGCCACCCAAACCAGAGAAGGGCACGGGCCGAGCTACGCGCTCGCTCCCCCCCCCCCCCCCAAGAACTCTGGGGTAGGGCCAACCCTCGCCATCCAAACCAGAGAAGGGCACGGGCCGAGCTACGCGCTCGCTCCCCCCTCAAGAACTCTGGGCAGGGCCGACCCTCGCCACCCAAACCAGAGAAGGGCACGGGCCGAGCTATGCGCTCGCTCCCCCCTCAAGAACTCTGGGGCAGGGCCGACCCTCGCCACCCAAACCAGAGAAGAGCTACGCGCTCGCTCCCCCTCAAGAACTCTGGGGCAGGGCCAACCCTCGCCACCCAAACCAGAGAAGGGCACGAGCCGAGCTACGCGCTCGCTCCCCCCCCCCCCCCTCAAGAACTCTGGGGCAGGGCCAACCCTCGCCACCCAAACCAGAGAAGGGCACGGGCCGAGCTACGCGCTCGCCCCCCCCCCCCCCCCCTCAAGACCTCTGGGGCAGGGCCAACCCTCGCCACCCAAACCAGAGAAGGGCACGGGCCGAGCTAGCGCTCGCTCCCCCCTCACGAACTCTGGGGCAGAGCCAACCCTTGCCACCCAAACCAGAGAAGGGCACGGGTTGAGCCACCACTCGCTCCCCCCTCACGAACTCTGGGGCAGGGCCAACCCTTGCCACCCAAACCAGAGCAGATACGGGCCGAGCTACGCGCCTGCTCCCCCCTCGGCCGACCCATGATCCTCGAAAACTCGAACCTCGGGAAGAGGACAAGGGCACGCAAACCGGGGCAGACCCGACGCAGACCAAGGACCGCTGAACACCGCCCGCTAGATAAACGCCGGGTCCCGATAAAGCAGGGCCCCGATGCGACTCGTCGAAACGAGGGGACGCTTGGAAAATGCGCCATTAATGACGACGCGCCCTCCGAGAGGCTAGGGCTGACGATTCGCGTCAGGCGCCACCTGGCAAAAGCGGCTCCCAAGGGGCGTGGTTCCGAGGATCCTATTAATGATGCCAACTCATCGCATTAATTAGGGGAAACCGTTAACAAAATCCCTCTATAAATACCCCCCTCACCCCTTCGGAGATGAAGGGGAGTGAGAAAATATGAGAACCGATGTCAGTCCCCTCCACCGAGTATGAAAAGGCCCGAGACGCCTCGCCCGAACAAAAGGGAGGTTGCTGGCCAACAATGGATCCCGCCTCCCTGACCGACGATCGCTTCCACACGACGACCACTGATGGACTACTCCACTTACCTAGGGGACGGCCCAGCTATCGGTCTCCAACTTCCCTTAGACAACTTGCGGCAGGACAACTGGAGCCCCGATGGCGGACCACCCCCTCCCGGCGTCCGACGAGCGCAGGCGCTCCGGGCCGAGAACCGGAGACATGGGGCAGCCCTGCCAGATCACCCCATGGGGCAGTCTGATTCGGGTTCAATATTACATATTTAACCCCCCATTTAGCCCTATTTTGTGCGCATGTGATGCTACATTGTTCTCTAATTCATACGTATTTTCTACACATTTATTTATTAGAGAAAACACAATATTTGAGCACAAAACAGCATTTAACGATGCAATTCTGCACATTTTATATTTTTCCTAGCTTGGTCTCAATCTCACGATTCCAACGACTATTTATTTGTATTTTTCTGAGATCTGTGCTAATTACTATGAATATATGAATGCAGAATACCATTTATTGGAAGAAATACGGAGGAAATACGCCGTAAATACATTGATGGGGCGACGTGGCTGTATCTCGTCCGTTCAAATCGCCATCCAACAGACGAGATTTAAGAGGAGCGGATCAAAATGAGGGCGACGTGGCGCATTACAATCCGTCCGATTACGATCCGATGGTCCGCAGACGAGCGGAAAGCAACAGCGCTGGCGTATAAGGCGGGCCACGTGGCGTTCATCAAAGCGCGGCCCGCTCCATCCGACGGCTGCAAGCGACGCAGCTTCGACCGCGAATTCGCGAGGCTGAACGACCACGTGGCGCCATCCGATCGATTCCCGCGTCATCCTACGGCCATCACGAGCGGGCGACGCGGCGTAATAAAGACCGCACGATTTCGATCCAACGGCTCACAGCTAACTCCGAAGCGAAACGGATGCGGATTCGAACGGCGCACGAATTTTAAAGTCCACGTGTCGAGCCCATGTTCAATCCCGCAACGATCAACGGATGAGAATTGCGCCGGTTTGAGATCAACGGCGGAGATTGGATCTGGGTTTGCGGGTTAAGTTTTTAAGCGGGTTTCGACCCGTTAAGCAACTTAAACCCGCAATCTTATTATATAAGCGTATTTAGGGGGTTTTGAGCGTATACAAGCAGATTGGGGCGTATTTTGGGCGTATTGGCGGCTCTAGGAGCCGTATTTCGCCTCTGAAAAATTTTGTAAAATTCCAGAGGCTATTTTCTTATTTCCAGAGAGTTTTGATGTCTTTTCAAGGATATTTGGTGATGAATTCTTAACTTAAACCTCTTATTTGATGCTTTTCTACCGTATTTTTGCTATAATCTTGATGTATTTTGCTATGAAAGTTGTTTATTATTGCATGATGAGTAGCTAAATCTTATTTGTGCATGGTATGGAGTAGTTATGGGATGTGATTTGTGTTAGTTTGGTTGTATTCCATGTGCTTAATCGTTAAACGTCGTTAAAGTTGTGATCTTTGTTCGTAAATCGTCTCTTTCATCTTCCAAAAGAAGTGATTGAGTTGATGATCGCCCCAAAAGGGTGAGTTTTGATCTCCCCAAAAGGGAGTTTCATACCGTAGTTTTGATCTCTCCAACAGAGAGTTTCATATCATATTATAACTTTAGCGACGATCTTATTGAATATTGTGATTTAACCCCCAAAAGGGCATCTTCCGATGAATTGCTCCCAAAAGGAGAATTCATTGAGTTATATTGGATATTTTCCCGGTGAATTGCTCTTAAAAAGAGAATTCATTGTGATATATTCATCAACCAAATTAATACGAATCTTTGATCCTAACGAACCCATACCATGTGCATACTTTTTATAGATATTTTCATACACGAATTTCTTTGTTCGCACATCACCATCACTTTCACACCATCGCCATCATCATTGAAGTGGTTAGTTTCTTTTCGTAGGATTTCTATTTGATTTGAATTGTGGTTGCAACAGATTTCTTCCCGTGGATTCGACATCTGAACTCCCAGATTTTACTACTTATACGGACTCTTGCGCTTGTGAGAGAGCACCTTTTCGGAGCCCACCAAGTTTTTGGCGCCGTTGCCGGGGAGGAATGGTTTGTGACTACGGTTTATTTCATTCAGAGGACATTCGGTGAGATCTTTCCACTTTACTGTACATAAACTTTTTTTATTATTTTATTTTAATTTTTAAAAATGGAGCATATGAATTTTTATTGCACGAACAATCTGTATGATGCAAGGTACGCTAATGCACACAAACATAGGATGGAAAAGCTCAAAATTGTTAATTTTAATCAAACTGATTGTGAAACTTTCTTTCAGGCCTGGAGGAGGTTCACAGATATAGTATTGAGCTATCCGCAGCATGGGTTCACAAATGAAGAGCTTATGGCGTCCTTCCTAGATGGACTACAACCCCACCTGCATGAATTCTTGGGTGTCATGACGCTGATAGAGGCGTGTGAATACATGGAGTCTCTGTAAGAAAATGAAGAAGCTATGGAAGAGATTTCAGAGAGCGATTCAACGGAGCCTTCGTGCCTTGATCAAGAAGAGCAAAGCGTAGACGTACCTTTGCAATCCTTGAAAGAGGACGCTTACCTGATTATTCAGAAACAGGAGGCCACATCCCATCAATTCCAAGAGAATTTCCTTGCTCGGAGTCGGCAGATTCAGAAATCCATCGAAGATCTTACTCTGATTGCCACTTGCTTAGAAGAAGGTAATGCTTTTGAAACTCAATTTAAAGAATCTAATACGAGTTCATCTTCTATTGCAGGAATATCGAGCGAGCCATGTCACGTTGATGACACGAATAAAAATATCCACACGGCAGAAAGTGTGTGCAAAAGAGAGGACGAGCTAGCAATTTTGGATGAACGAGAGGAGGAGACAGCTAGGGAAAAGGGTTTTGAGATTATCGCCATGGAGTCAGCACCATGCCCTCCTCCAGTTTTGTCCCAAAATCATTTATCCCTCTCCCCAACGATCGAGCATCGTACGGAGAGTAGTGCATATCTTTCAGGGAGTAGTCGTCAACTCGCTTTAATTTATTTCACTTATTTTGATGACTACATTTGGAATACTTTCATTGAGAATAATTTTAAAATAATTTGGACTGACATAACTCATCTCTCGCAGGACATTGGCAAACAAGTTATAGAGATGCTTGGAGTTGTGTTGCTGGGGTCCAATTTAGCTTTTGGAGGGAGAATAATCGCCGAGGAGCGCAAGGAGCAAATTGACCAACTTCCTCCACAATTAAAGATTCGGGATCCGCCATTTGATCACGATGTGTTCTTTCCAGTAGTGTAGATTTTTATATGCTTTCTAGGTTGTTTGCGTGAATAAACTCGTACCCCTTCGACATTGAGGACAATGTTCATCTTTAGTTAGGGGGGTGTGTATGAGACCTTAGGATTTTTTTTGAGAAGAATAAATCACCAAATCTCATCATTTTAAAACTCTTCATATGCCTTAAATACGGATGATTACGCATTAATTGAGTTCTAAAATTGTTTATGGCTTGAGTTAATTATTTTTTTTTCTTCATGGAATTACTCGTTAATATGCTATTCATGAAACTTTTCAATTTCCATGATTAATATCTCGAAATAGTTTGAATTCATTTCATGCATGCTAATGTGATGAAAAAGCTTAAGTATACACGATTTATTAGAAAAGTCTTCAAGTTGAAGAGGAATTTGGCCTTTGATACTAATGTTTATATTCAAAGAATGGGTGTTGAGTTGCTTGCAAAAGAAAGAAAGAAAGAAAGAAAAGAAAAGAAAAATGAATGAAAAATGAATGATGAAAAATGAATGAATAAGTATGTCACTAATAAATAACTTGGTTGGCTCGAGTAGTACAGTCCGAGGGGTCCTTCTTGGCCTAACGCCCTATTATCGTCTGATTTAGGAGCCATTGACCGGAACCTCACTCATTTGATGGAGCGATCCAAGTTATACTTTTTTCTGCGAATGTTGCTTGATGCGCGTTACGCAGAACTAATAAAAGAAAAGAAATGGTGAATATACTAAGCACCTTCAATACCCATGTATTGAATGATTATTTTGATAGGCCAATTCCTTGGAAACAAGAAAACTAGAGAAAAACGACGTGTTATACTTTCGCTTGTGCAAAACGATGCTTGTATGTTATAAATTCATACTAAATTAGAGAAAATATCATGTGATTGATTTTGTTCATGGATGTGTATATTGATGGTCAAGATCATGTTGGAATGTGTATTATTGAGTCATGCCATGAGCAATTTGAAAGAACTTATTGTTTTATTACTCATCCGTATTTATCGCTCTTTTTGCTAGAGACTAGCAAATCGCTAGTTGGGGGTGTGATTCGGGTTCAATATTACATATTTAACCCCCCATTTAGCCCTATTTTGTGCGCATGTGATGCTACATTGTTCTCTAATTCATACGTATTTTCTACACATTTATTTATTAGAGAAAACACACTATTTGAGCACAAAACAGCATTTAACGATGCAATTCTGCACATTTTATATTTTTCCTAGCTTGGTCTCAATCTCACGATTCCAACGACTATTTATTTGTATTTTTCTGAGATCTGTGCTAATTACTATGAATATATGAATGCAGAATACCATTTATTGGAAGAAATGCGGAGGAAATACGCCGTAAATACATTGATTGGGCGACGTGGCTGTATCTCGTCCGTTCAAATCGCCATCCAACGGACGAGATTTAAGAGGAGCGGATCAAAATGAGGGCGACGTGGCGCATTACAATCCGTCCGATTACGATCCGATGGTCCGCAGACGAGCGGAAAGCAGCAGCGCTGGCGTATAAGGCGTGCCACGTGGCGTTCATCAAAGCGCGGCCCGCTCCATCCGACGGCTGCAAGCGACGCAGCTTCGACCGCGAATTCGCGAGGCTGAGCGACCACGTGGCGCCATCCGATCGATTCCCGCGTCATCCTACGGCCATCACGAGCGGGCGACGCGGCGTAATAAAGACCGCACGATTTCGATCCAACGGCTCACAGCTAACTCCGAAGCGAAGCGGATGCGGATTCGAACGGCGCACGAATTTTAAAGTCCACGTGTCGAGCCCATGTTCAATCCCGCAACGATCAACCGATGAGAATTGCGCCGGTTTGAGATCAACGGCGGAGATTAGATCTGGGTTTGTGGGTTAAGTTTTTAAGCGGGTTTCGACCCGTTAAGCAACTTAAACCCGCAATCTTATTATATAAGCGTATTTAGGGTTTTTTGAGCGTATACAAGCAGATTGGGACGTATTTTGGGCGTATTGGCGGCTCTTGGAGCCGTATTTCGCCTCTGAAAAATTCTGTAAAATTCCAGAGGCTATTTTCTTATTTCCAGAGAGTTTTGATGTCTTTTCAAGGATATTTGGTGATGAATTCTTAACTTAAACCTCTTATTTGATGCTTTTCTACCGTATTTTTGCTATAATCTTGATGTATTTTGCTATGAAAGTTGTTTATTATTGCATGATGAGTAGCTAAATCTTATTTGTGCATGGTATGGAGTAGTTAGGGGATGTGATTTGTGTTAGTTTGGTTGTATTCCATGTGTTTAATCGTTAAACGTCGTTAAAGTTGTGATCTTTGTTCGTAAATCGTCTCTTTCATCTTCCAAAAGAAGTGATTGAGTTGATGATCGCCCCAAAAGGGTGAGTTTTGATCTCCCCAAAAGGGAGTTTCATACCGTAGTTTTGATCTCTCCAACAGAGAGTTTCATATCATATTATAACTTTAGCGACGATCTTATTGGATATTGTGATTTAACCCCCAAAAGGGCATCTTCCGATGAATTGCTCCCAAAAGGAGAATTCATTGAGTTATATTGGATATTTTCCCGGTGAATTGCTCTCAAAAAGAGAATTCATTGTGATATATTCATCAACCAAATTAATACGAATCTTTGATCCTAACGAACACATACCATGTGCATACTTTTTATAGATATTTTCATACACGAATTTCTTTGTTCGCACATCACCATCACGCACTTTCACACCATCGCCATCATCATTGAAGTGGTTAGTTTCTTTTCGTAGGATTTCTATTTGATTTGAATTGTGGTTGCAACAGATTTCTTCCCATGGATTCGACATCTGGACTCCCAGATTTTACTACTTGTATGGACTCTTGCGCTTGAAAGAGAGCACCTTTTCGGAGCCCACCACAGTCCAGCCTCCGCTGGGGCATACCAGCTTCCGCGGGCCCGCCTCCCAACGGCCCGCCACGCCGATGGGCTATTCATCTTACATACAGATCGCCGATGGGCTATTCCCCTTACACATGGGGAGCCCCGCCTTCCACTCCTCCCTCTGCCCTGTACCAGATGAAACAGGGGAAGGTCGGCATCCTTTCCCCACCTATCCCAGCCGGCGGGAAAGGCAAAAGTCCCTCCGGGCTTACGGGTCTCCATCGACGCGCTTCCTAATGATCCACCTGCTCGTCCTCGACCTTCCCCTCGAGGTCGGGCCGCCGGAGAACCCCCCCAGGGAGGCGACGCCTCCACCTCCACCTCGTCCGCTGCCCCCTCCCGGGTTTCCCTTCGATGTACGGGTCCCCCGGAGAGGCCTTGCAACCATTCAGCACGACGAAGGTGAGGCGGGATATGACAAAGCAATGGAGGGGAAGGAGGGCCGCCCTGCAGACTGGGATTCGCTCACCCTGACACAGGTCACAGCAAGGCTACATCCCTGATGAGTCCAAACGACGAGTCATGGCATCTCAGCTTGCCTACAAACGATCAAGACCAGTACCCCGCTCCCAACCCTTCGCGGACAGAAGGAATGCAACGAGCAACGGAAAAGAAGGAGAGCCGCCCTGCAAACAGGAGCCCGCTCATCCTGATGCAATGTACAGCAAAAAAACAACTTCACACCTACCCTATTACTGTAAACCTCATCGAGATCTCTTGTAATATCTAATGAAAAAGATTATCACATGCGAACTCCTAGTCCTTATCCAGGCGCACTCTAACTCGGTGCTTCACCGTACAAAGGATGGAAAAAATAAGGTGAAAATAACAGAAATTCTCACAAATGTTTAGTAAAAACTTTACAATGGGAGCCGGGGCCGACCCGGCCAAACGAGGCTTCCTTCGGGCCGACCCTACCGCTCCGTGTAAACGAAAAATGAGAGGGGAAGAAGGGGGAGACAAACTACTCCGGAAAGCAGAGGTCGGCCACTCCTTTCGTACCCGGGACCCAGAGGGGCCCCTCTAGCGTTACGGCGGCCCGGGACGTGGGACATCGGTTGTTTGAGGTCGGTCAGCGGCACCCCCCAACCCACCCACCCCCCCAACTGCCGGGGCAGTACGCCTCGCCTCGCCCTGAACCTACGGATCCCCAGTTGGCCCCAACCTCGTACGCATACCGTCAACATACAGCGATTCAACATCCCTCTCCCCTTTACCTAGCGCTCGTGGGCAGACGTATGTTGGGGGCAATTATACCCCCTAGCAAACAGTCTACACACATTTAGCAAGTGTAGGAAGAAACCAAGTATTTAAAGGGCGAGGTTATTCGTGGAGCCTGCCAAATAATACAACAAGACATCGGGCTCGGCCCTCGGTCTCCAGTACAAAAAGAAACCAAAAATCCCCTTACTCAAAGTCCCTAGCGCCGCCTCCTCTCCAACAGCCGAGCCCCCATTTCCCTCACTACCTGGCGAGCTCCCGCCTCCCTAGCCTCCCGCAGCAGCCGAACGACATGTTCGTCATGGTAACGGCGAATGGCGGCCTCGATCAAGTCGCGCTCAACCTCCCGCTTCTCCTCTAGCTGCTGCCTCATGATTTCCTTCTCCCTCCTCTCCGCCTCGACGGTCTCCCTCAGGTCGGATATCTGCCCCACCTACAGCTCGATTACCCGCTGCTTGCTAGCCAGTTCCCCAGCATGCTTCTCCAGGATATCGTCCCTCTCCTGCTTTGCCTCTAGGAGTTCACGCTCGATCGTAGCCTTCGACGAATCGAAGTATGCGGCCCGCCCCTTCTCAACCTCGCGGGCCATCACAACCCTCTCCAGCTCCGCTTCATTTTTCTTCAGCGCCTTCCTGACGTCAGCCAGATCGATCCTCGCTTTATCGAGAGCCGCCTTCGTGGCGGCCACCGGAGTGCGGCGCTGTAGTGCTGCCATCGCCATGACCGCCTGCAAAAAAGTCATCGGTCAGCCAGACACGAATGAAGAAAACCTGGGGACGAGACGAGGAAGTCGAGCTACTTGCACGACATGCCACACAACGGAGCCGCACAGCCGCTCCGCCCCCATGCGGATCAATGACTCACGATCCCATGGCAGCATGCAATACTCCGCGAGACGTGCCGCTACCCCGGCGTCCTCGAATATCGATTCGTCACGGCCTATCCGAAAGGGCGGCTTATGAAGACGGTCGCCGGGAAGCGCCTCGACCTCAGCCCTGGTCCTCTTGAAATGGATGAGAGCGCTCTTGCAACTCGGGTTCATCGACCTTCCCATCTCACGCAGATGGATTCCATAAGGCCACTTCGAGACCGGGGATGCCTTGCGAGGCTTGTCCGCCTCGGATGTCCCTGCCGGGACCGGGAGGACCACCCCCTGAATGGGCGAAGCCTCTGAGAGGCCCTCGCCAGTTCGACCGAGAAAGGCAGCCGATACGGACACCCCCGTCGCCGGTCCGACTCTTCTTCGTCTGAGACCTCGGCTCCCCGCTTTCGGGACACCTCCTTCACAAGTCCCTCCTCGCATATCACTTTCTTACCCTTATCACGAGGGTCAGCATTCTCCGCAACAGGCACCCCGGCGGCCCCCGATGCCTCCTCCGACGAAAGCATCACGTCCCCCCCGCGAGGAAAAGAAAGGTCAGGATAAGCCTACCTAAAGGCTCGCCAAACTCAAACTACCTCGGAACCAAAAATCATGGGCAAGCCGACAGTCCCGCGTCAGGTTCGCCAACAGGCGGTGCGCCTCGGGCAACTCCGTCAAAATCTGCGCCTTCACCAGATCCTCCCCGGTTAGCTTCACCTTCTCATTCACCAAAGGGTTCAGCGCCCCCCAGTTCGACATCAGCACCGCGTCGACCGGCATCTCAATGAAGACAAAACCCTCCATCCGCCTTCCTACATCGGCGGGCACCCCGACGATGAGCTCCCTCCCCCCCCCCCCCCCCCCCTCGTACAGACACAGTAATACATCCCCCTCGTCCGAAATGTGAAGAAGTACTGGAACAACGCCGGGGACGGACTCAGGGAGCTGGCAAAGCACAGCACGGTGAACCCCACCAATAAGCCCCAGGAGCAGGGCGCCGAGGCAAAAATCGGCACCTCCAAGAAGTTCATCAGGTGTAAGAGGTAAGTGTGGATCGGAAAGCGAAGACCTAACTCGAAGGATCTGGTGTAGACCCCAACTTCATTATCCCTGGGCGAACATACCCCCTCTGCCGATCCCGGGACCCGTGCTTCGCAGGGCGGACGCACAAACCGCACCCGAATCTCCCTAATGTTTATCCTGTCCGTCATGCACCCAACTGCTGCAAACGCCCTCGGCACGTCAGTGCGCCACATCCTCCTCCGTTGAGGCCTTTGTGCCCCCCCCACCTTTCCTCGGCCATGGACTCTTCTGTCGCTGCGCTGCTACCCGCCCCGGAGTCAAAATGAGAAGCCATCAATTAAAGGATATGGGGATTACATAGCGAGAGGCCGAGCTCTGAAGACGAACAGAAAGGGACCACCGGTGACTGCAGCGACGACAACGTCAGTGGATGACCGACAAGAACCGAAAGGCATAGAGAAGAGTTGAAGCCGAAAGAAAGCAATTGACGACCCCCTTCTCCCCACACATATAGAAGACAACAGGCCATCTCGACCGTCGATGCACCACCACGCGTCGCCCATCGGAGCATCCCTGACGACTCGACTGACGCAAAAGTAGCCTCCATCCATGCGTCACGCGATCACAAGCGGAGGCGCTTCGATTTCCCCAGCCGCTTTCAAATCGCAATAATGGCCAACTTGGCGGGAATTCCCAGACCTGCGCCGCCACTCCCGAGCATGGACCGAAATCTGAAGCGCCATCTCAAAGCGGGGAAGCGTTACATCATCCGAGCCGAATCGGGCTCCCGCCTCGAACTCGAATACCGGGGGCAATTGTTACGACCAGAAGATCGTGATAGTCCGACCTTCCACCCCAAACCACTGAAATACCCCGTTGGCTCGCCTCTCCAAACGGGCGACCACTCCAAAGACGGGGCGCTCCTCGCCCAAACTTCAGAGGCCCGCAGGGCGCCAGTCGAACCAAGGGCCCGATAAGACAGGGAGATGGACGCACCCCGCCTCGACCACCGACCGAGGCGTTTACCTGCTCTCCATCGGTCCGCCAGGAACAGCGCGCACAAGGCGTGTCCGGACAGTGCAGCCTCGTACGTTGATAGAGGCGCACCCGCTCTCCCCCGACGATCCAGGGTCGACGCCCCAAAGTGAAACGGCCGGGCCGTTCATCCTCTGCTCAGGGCGGCCCGGTAGCTCGTCTAGGGCCCTGCCCCTGGGAGGCGCTCCGCCGGATCCTTGGCTCATTGGATACGACAAACAACCTAGTACAAGGACGCAACTGATGTTAACTGACACTAACGCCGTCCGACCATCTGACAAAGCACCCCCCTGGCCGATGCGCCCCCTGACACTTAATGCTTTCGGCCCTGACACTCTGACAAAAGCGCCCCCGACCGTTGCACCGTCTGACAAAAGCATGGCTGACACCCCCGTTCCTGACATCCTCATCCGAAGCTTCCGCTGACAGCAGGGCCAGCTCAGCACGCCGAGTCAGTGTGCCAGGTCAGCCCTACCTAACCGCCTCCCGTCAGGTATAAATACCCCTTCGCTTCCAACGGTGGGAGGGGTTGGCAAATTCACTCTTACTCTTATTACTCACACACAAGGGCAAAGGTCGTCCATATCTTTGTTCTTCCACTCATAGCTCGTCACGTACGGCGAACTCACCCCCAGTCCGACCTGCGTGCCCAGCTGGTGGGCTCCGAAAGGTGCTTCTCTCAAGTGCAAGAGTCCGTACAAGTAGTAAAACCTGGGAGTCCAGGTGTCGAATCCACGGGAAGAAATCTGTTGCAACCACAGTTCAAATCAAATAGAAATCCTACGAAAAGAAACTAACCACTTCACAAATGATGACGGTGATGGTGATGTGAACACGTGAACAATATAAACATAGAAATACGTGAGAACAAATATCTATAAAAAGTGTGCACATGGTATGGGTTCGTTAGGATCAATGATTCGTATTAATTTGGTTGATGAATATATCACAATGAATTCTCTTTTTGAGAGCAATTCACCGGGAAAAATATCCAATATAACTCAATGAATTCTCCTTTTGGGAGCAATTCATCGGAAGATGCCCTTTTGGGGGTTCAAACACAATATTCAAAAAGATCGTCGCTAAAGCTATAATACGATATGAAACTCTCTTTTGGAGAGATCAAAACTACGGTATGAAACTCCCTTTTGGGGAGATCAAATCTCACCCTTTTGGGGCGATCATCAACTAAATTAATTCTTTTGGAATCTAAAAAAATCGATTTACGAACAACGATTACAATTTTAGCGACGTTAAACGATTTAGCACAAGGAATTTCAACCAAACTAACACAAATAATATCCCCTAGCTACTCCATACCATGCACAACAGAGATTTAGCTACACATCATGCGAAAATAAACAAGTTTCATAGCAAAATACGTTAAGATTATATCGAAATACGGAAGAAAAAGCATCAAATAAGGAGTTTAAGTTAAGAACTCATCACCAAATATCCTTGAAAATACATCAAAACTCTCTGGAAATAAGAAAATAGCCTCTGGAATTTTACAGAATTTTTCAGAGGGGAAATACGGCTTCTAGAGCCTCCAATACGCCCAAAATACGCCCCCAATCTGCTTGAATACGCCCAAAAAACCCTAAATACGCTTATATAATAAGATTGCGGGTTTGGGTTGCTTAACGGGTTCACACCCGCAATAAATTCGCACCCGAATCGATCTCAACCGTAGATCTGGAGTGGATCAATTCGTGGCCGTCCATCGCAGCGGGATCGAACACAGCAACGCCACGTGGACTTTAAAATCCGTGCAAAGCCCGCATCCGCTAACTGAGCTCCGGATCTCGATCTGAACCGTCGGATCTGAATCGGAGGGCTACGGTGAGGCCACGTCGCTCGAGAATCTTGCCCGTTCCGCTCTTCGTCCGCTGCATTGCCCACCGTTGGATTTGAATCGAACGGTTCTGATCGTCGCTTCGTTTTCAAAATGCGGGTTGAGTTCTGGCCGTTCGATGGGGCGGGGATGCGCTCGATGGCCGCCACGTGGAGCTCAAGGACGTTGCGCTGCTTCGTTTTTTTGTTGAGTGTGGGCCGTTGGATCGTGATCGAGCGGCCACCGAAAATCCGCGTCGCTCGCGCTGTGAACCGTTCGATCTGAGCGGGAATTCGTGGATGTGCGCCACCGCATGCGCCAAGATTCGTGCGCATTTATTTATTTTCCAATAAATAGTATTCTGCATTCAAAAATTCACAGTAATTAGCACATGTCTCAGAAAAATACAAATAAATAGTCGTTGGAATCGTGAGATCGAGAAGGTGCTAGGAAAAATATAATAAGTGCAGAAATACTTCATTATTTGCTGTTTTGTGCTCAAATAGTGTGTTTTCTCTAATAAATAAATGTGTAGAAAATACGTACGTATTAGAGAACAATGTAGCATCACATGAGCACAAAATAGGGCTAAATGGGGGGTTAAATATGTAATATTGAACCCGAATCACCAGCCCCCGCTTTAAGTCCTATTACTGACTTAGGCATCTGAGAGGCTAAGGATTGGACCCCAACCCGGTCTTTCTGACGAGTTGCTCCTTGCGCATGTTAGCTCGTCTCCACTGGTCGCACTCGCCCTCAGCCTCAGCAATTCGGCCCCTTCAACTGTATCCTGCCGGGTCCAACACCGTGGTCAGCCCTAACAACAAGTTTAGCCTCAACACCCTACTTATCACTTGTCAAATTGCCTGCCCTAATCCCCTCATTAACGCAACCATCGTGCCCTTGGTTCCCCTTAATATAGATTCATTGTACGCGAGTTCTACCCCGCAACAAGTTGCATTTTATGAAATATTTTATTATGGGCCGAGCTGGGAGCCCCACATGAGTATGCACATTGTGGCGGTGCAGAGAATATTGCATGTTCTTGTTTTTTACCTGTTGCTTTCTTGGGAGTGCTGTTATTCACATTACATTTTTTCATAAACATCTTACAATGCTAAGCGTACAACACTTCTTCTAAAAAGAAATAAACCCATGACATTAACTTTCAAAATTTCCGAATTATCCGTTTCTTCATCAACCTCTCTTTTCCTCCAACACCTGACATGGCCTTCTTCCCTCTCCTCCTCCAAATCCTCCTCCGCCACCTTCGCCTCTCCCTCCTCCACCTTCTTCATCGCCTCTGACTTATCTGTCTCTTCTTATCTGCATCATCATCCCATAAGTAAACCAAAAAAATCAACTGAAATTAACAAGTTCAATCAATCCAAAAATCTTTTAAAAATCAATTAAACCCAAGCGAACATGAAACCCAAAAATTAATTAAAATCAATTAAACTCTGAAAAATAGACTTGATTGGACTTTCAAGGTTGAGAGCCATATGTGAGGCTCAAGCTTAACCCCGAACGCGACATATGGTGCTATAGCATATTGGCCAAAGCACCACAAACTATTTTTTAAAATAATGCATGCTCTGGTTTTCAAACCCGAACGACCAATATGGTGCCATAAGCCTAGCGTCATATTGGGCTCTAGTGTTGATTATAATATGCACAACAATTTTGAATTTTTTTGAAAACTCGAGCAACAAGGATGAGGGAGATGCAAAGAGAGGGAGGAGAATGCTGTGATGGGAGGAGGAGAAGGTATCGGCGGGATGATGCACTAGAGAGGAGGCGGCGGCGGCAACAGCAGAGGGGGAGGAGTGTGGATAGGGTCCCCAGGGAAGAGGGTAGAATATTATTAGGGGAAATCACACAAAAATACCCCAACGTCTGGGGCCTCTTTCATATTAATACCCTGAACTTTTAAGTCATACACAACAATACCTTTTTTAGTTTTTTGTTTAATTTATACCCGTTTTGCCATTTACCCCATTCAGAAAAATAATACCCTAACGTTTGGGGTATCTTTCAAAAAAAACCCCTGTGATTTGGGTTTTAGTGGGATTTGGGTATTTTTTTGAAAGATACCACAAACGTTAGGGTATTATTTTTCTGAATGGGGTAAAGGGCAAAACGGGTATAAATTAAACAAAAAACCAAAAAAGGTATTGTTGTGTATGACTTAAAAGTTCAGGGTATTAATATGAAAGAGGCACCAAACGTTGGGGTATTTTTGTGTGATTTCCCCATATTATTAAGATAATAGCAAACTTGTAAATAAAATAGAATAGGTTTACCATTTTGTTTACTACGAATAGCAGCAGTCCATTCTTAGTTCTATCTTTCTCCTTAGGTTTAATTTTAGTAAAAATTTTATGTTGTGTTTGTTGTGAGTTGAGGGAGGCCTTTGGCCTTCCTCCCCTCATCACTCTCCATTACTCCCCACTAAGTTAGTGGGGAGGCCCTTAGACTCCCAACTCAACATGAGAGTTTTATAAATATAGTACCATGGCTATTTGCCATGGTTAATCATCTTCTAACACGTTATCAGCACCTACGCTCTATTTTTGATCTTTTTCATCTCGTCTCCCCTCACAAATCCATCCCCTACGCGCGAAGGAATCTCTTGTTGCGGCGGCGTTGCGGCAAACCGTTGCGGCGATCCATTGCGGTGATCCTTTTTGGCATATTAGGAGCGTGGATTTTTCATTCTACGGATCTTCTCTTTTTACAATCGTCCCTAGATCTTTGATCTAGAGGTAAACTCTTTTGAACCCGTAGAAAATTACAATATATTGATAACTATGATTTTCCAGTGCTTATTCTATATGCATGTATAAATCTATGACAATTTGATAATCATTAAAATAAATATTATAAAAAAAACCTCTGCCCCTGAGGGGGGAGGGGGCCTCTGCCGTGATCCACCCTCGAACCAGGTCGGGGTCACTCATGCTAAAATCGATCCTCTCATCCGTTTGTAGCTTTCCTCCATCAAAACTATACAACTTGTCAACGGCTGTAAATGGAGAAATATCTTCATCTTTTGCACTGCTAAGAAGAAGTCCCCTTATGTCACCATATTCAATTACTGAATGGGTGAGGTTCATGTATTGCAACTGATTTATTGCCATACGCATATCTCCATTAACTCTCCTTGCAAGTTCTTCAAGTGCCATTGGATTATTAATTTGAAGGCCTTCTGCTATGGCAATATGCATCTGCCTCTTTGCCATCTGCTGCTTAGTAGGCTTCTTGAACGTGAGCAGTAAGCAGTAGTTAACAAGACTCTTAAGCTTTTGACTATATCGGTCATTACAGATGCAAATGATTGGTAAATTAGATGGCCTGTTTATTGGGCCTGAAGCCTATTACATAAACAATGACAATTAAAATGTGTTTAATTCTTCTTATGGGCATGCAGTCCATATCACAACAATAATTTATGTTGATTGCTTATTTGGGCCAGAAGCCCATATAATTTAAATTGTAAATTAAAATGATTTTTGCATATGGGCCTGCAGCCCAAATTAGAATTATAATTTATCTAGTCTGTTTAATTGGGCCAGAAGCACAGTTAATCCAATTGAAAAATTAATATGTTTATTATTTTATTTGCTATCGGGCCTGCTGCCCGCTCCTAGCCCATAGGACTTGCGGTTTATGTAATTTAATCTGCTACTTTACAATTAATAATTATCTTAAGCATTGGATAAATACATTTATTTAAGTTAAATTGGTTAAACGGATCCTGAGACCGCTCTGTCTTTAGTTAACTAACCTAAAGATGCATAACGTTTCCCCGTGGTCCAATTAATCCCTTTTAACTTAAATATATAAAAAAATTATCCAATATTTAGCTTGATGATTTTTGTAATGTCCGTGATATTGCGCTATTATTTGCCTGTTGCATATATAAACTGCGTGGATGTTTTATAAGCTAAAATGTGATTTTTGGGATCGGCCAGTTTGATACCCTTTATATTCATTGCAATTTTATTTTCTTTTTAAGAGAATTTGTAAGTGAGGATTATATGTATTTATGCCAAAGATCGGTGTACCGACAAAATGAAGACGGAAGCGTAAATTTGAAAATATAGGGACCCATTCTGGGTTTCCAAGTTGTATTTTTCTTTTCTTTATGGACTGTATATTCGGACTTTGGACTTTGTATTTTTTATGGGTATCTGGCCGATCCCCACATTTTACTTATTTTATTTTTTATGCGTGAATTTCAATTTTAATTAATTCATGCTTATTTTAAATTGCGCAGATAAATGACAAAATTGGCAAGTGTCGATTTCGAAGTCCTCGATTCTGCAGGAAAAAATTACCTGAGTTGGCGAGTGGACCTGAAGTTCCACTTGCGTTCGATGGCCCTCCTTAGCTCCATTTTGGCTCCTCCTTCGGCCCCAGCAGCGACCGATGCTTCTGCTACATCTAGCAGTAGCACTCCTACCACTGTTTCTGACGTGGATAAGGCGAAAGTCATAATCTACATTAGGAAACATATAGATCGGACCTTAAAGGCCGAATACTTAACGGTATAGGACCCAAAGGAACTGTGGACAGCGCTGGAGACACGGTATAAACATCAAATTGATGTTATATTATCGTGTGCCAGTTATGAGTGGGAAAACCTCAGACTTCAGGACTATAAGTCCGTCGCTGAGTATAATTCTGCACTTCATAATATCACCTAACGCCTGAAGTTGTGCGGTGAAGAAGTGACAGACCAACACATGTTGGAAAAGACATTTACCTCGTTTCACGAGAAAGATGCAATCCTCATGCAGCAGTATCGTGAACGCAACTTCACGAAATTCTCTGATCTGATCTCTTGCCTACTTAGGGCAGAGCAGAATCGAGATTTACTGCCCGCCACTCATAACTTACGTCCAGCTGGTACTGCACCTATCCCTGAAGCCACCACGTTTCTCCTTAGAAGTGGAAAAACAAGAAGAAGGCTAATAATAACAAAGGGAAAGTTGTGATGGAGAATGGACGAGGAGCAGCACCCCCGTCCAACAACAACAATACAGGAAAGCGTAACTTCATATGGAAGCAAAAGAACACTGACCAAGTGTCACTTCCTAAGAAGAACTGGGAGGATAAATGACATAGATGCGGCATGACTGGCCATTGGTCCAGAATCTGCCGCACTCCTCGCCACCTCCAGGAACTATATCAAGCGAGCCAGAAGTCTCTGCCTGAAACAAACTTGGCGGCTGTTCAGCCACCAATGATGTTCACTGCAATAGACTTCGAGAACGACGACCTGCTCGATTAAGCTTCATCTTTTATCTATGCATTTAAAATTCAATGTTACTTCATCTTTAATTTGCTTAAGTTCGTCTTTTTCATTGACTTAAATAAAATTTCGTTTTAATTATTGATGAAGTATGGAATATTGTGGACAGTGCCTCGTTGCACTAGTGTAGCATTGATATTGCTCTCACATACAACGAGAATATAAGATGCAAATTCTCCTCATAAACATATATGAAATCTCCAATTTTCAAGGATGTTTCTTTTAAAGAAAATAACTTGAAAATTGTGGATAATATATATTGAATATCAATATGTAACTCGTCAAGAAAATGGCCAGAAGACCATCTACTTACGATTTCATTGGACCCCCGTCGGGCCCCTATAATTACAGATATTCATCCTATAGAAAGCCAACTTGACTAAGCACCAGAAGTGCCTTTCATTGCCATATTTTTTAACTCTGGCAAAATGGACTTGGTCATCCTGGATCAGTGATGATGGACGCATCATCAAATGAAACCATTGGAGAACCTGAAGATTATTCAAAAGGTTGAGTTTCCTTGTCCCCCTTTGTCATAAGGGAAAACTTAGAGAGATACCTTCCCTCCTGAAAGTGGGTTTAGAGTCTCCTGGCTTCATTGAGAGAATACATGGTGACCTTTTGCGGGCCTATTCACCCCGCAAATGGACCATTTTCGGTACTTCATTACTGTACTGATATATGCATCTACTAGATGGTCTTCTGTGTGCCTTCATATTCACTCGCAACATAGCTTTCTCAAAGCTAATAATGAGGGTGAATTCACTGCTCATATCATTCAAGACTTCTGCCAAGCAACTGGCATTGAAATTGAACATCCTGTAGCATGTTCATACTCAGAATGGGTTATCAGAGTCTCTGGTAAAGAGACTCCAATGGATTTCACGTCCATTGTTAGATTCCAGTTGCCTGTTGATATTTAGGGACCAACAAGCTGCACTCCGCATCGCTTATCACGATACGGCCCGCTTGTGGTCATATCTTATTGCTGATGTCGCTTCCTTATGGTTTACCACCAAGTCTTGATAAATGTGAATTTGATGAGTAAAGTCTCATTGTAATAGGCACGCAGTCTAAAGAAGCCTGAAGCTTCTGAGACCATATCATGGGACACATAAGTCCTCATCTCGTTATGATCCGCATACTTTTTCTGTGTGACGTTGATATCCAGAAGATCCTTCACATTCAGACTAAAGTACATCAATTGACGGATAAAATTGCGGAAAACCAGAAGATTGTTCGTTCACACGTCCCTGCTGCCAACACGCCAGCTAGGATTGACATTTCCAAAGATGGATGTAATCCACCGGCAGCAGAATTGGCTGTACCTCATTTGAAAAGAGGACGCCGGCCAGGTTCAAAATAAAAATTTCCTCATAATAGGAAGATTCCTGGATATATAAAAATGATCCAACCACAGGATGCTGAGCTCAGACCAGCAACATCTCCCCTCCTACTTTCCCCTGCAGAGGAAACAACAGGAGAAACATCATTATATTACGTACGTACTGGAGAGGTACTGGACAGATATAGCACAGTCGTCGACGACGGTTTTGCTTTCGCTATTGCCATTCACGTCGCTGAATACGACGATGACGTCTACCCACTTTTCTATAGCGTAAACGCATAGAATGGCCAAAGTGGGACGAGGCAATAAGTGTAGAGCTGGACTCACTCTTGAAAAGCAAAGTCTTTGGACCAGTAGTCCATACACCTGAATGTGTAAAAACCTGTGGAATATAATTAGAATTTCATAAAGAAATTGAAATGAAGGAAATGTGATCATTTTCCTAGTAAGCCTACACTTCTCTGCAAAAGCCAATACATGCAGCTCATGGACGTTGTGACTGCATATATATACGGCAATATAGATATAGAGATCTATATAAAACTTCCAGAAGGGTATACTCTACCCCCAGAGATGAAAGAGAAACGTAGAAACGTCTTCTCCATAAAGGCTACAAAGATCATTAGTTGATCTTAAGCAATATTCTGCCCTTGTATCTTTTTCGAAAGATCGTTGACAGGATTTGTTATATTTGCCTTACATATGGTCGACTTAAAGCTAATAGGATCTCCAGCAGAGACCATTGAGATTTCAGATAGCTTTAAAGCGTACCTTGGAAATGAAAAACCTAGGTATAACGATCATCCTGACGATGACATTAATCATCCTGAAGATGGCAATAATCATCCTGAAGATGAACTATCATCCTGAAGATTACATTAATCATCCTGAAGATGAACTATCATCCTGGAGATGAACCATCATCCTGAAGATGACATTAATCATCCTGAAGATGAACTATCATCCTGGAGATGAACTATCATCCTGAAGAGGACATTAATCATCCTGAAGATGAACTATTATTAATCATGCCGAAGATGTCTCGGCTTACATATTAAACACCTTCGTGGTGGAACCCTTTCATATTCTTCATACACCTGGAGTTTATGAAGAATGATGTCCTTTTGCAACCTATTAAAAATGGATACTTATTTATGACACCTTTCAGTAGCTGAAAGAGGGGGAGGACATCCTAGGTCCCGAAGAGCCTAGCTCTAGTGTATTATCTGGCCAACTGCATGTATCTTTGATAGAACGTCTCCAGTAAAGTTGTTAACCAGATACAGTGTTGTCATGGAGAGCAACACTAGACCAAGGATAAGCTGCTTTTGCGCAACTTCCAAGGGTCAAGGAATATATATTGCATATGCAGGTTTAAAGATCATCGCGATGACTGAAACACAATAGGCCGGCCACCTCCTAAATATATACACATCATCATCCAATGTCTACATCTTCTGAGAAGCTCATCATCCAAGAAGCAAGTATTAAAAACGCTCAGCCAGGTCTAGCAGTACCTTGCAGACACACTGAAGACTGATTCAAAGAATACTTTAGTGGAGTCATCTACCAACTTCGAAGAGCATTACACTCCAGAGCGACGCTGCCTTCCAATAGCCGCTAGATGAGTGAAACTTGTGTAGATGAGTGATAATTGTATTTTCTTTCAGAACATGATGGATGTATAGACGAATAGGAGATGATTGTATAGATACATAGGAGATCTGCAAGCCTGAAGCTTGTACATATCAGGGGGAGTCCCTCGATAGTTGTACTCTTTTCCCTTAAGCTGCTGGTTTTTTCCACTGTGTTTTCCACAGCTAAGGTTTTAACGAGGAAACCACAGTGGCTCTGCATCCAGAAGTATCCACCCCATTGGCATACTGAATCCTGAAGTATTCATATGCTTAACCCAAGGTAATGGAGAGATGAGGGGGAGTGTTGTGAGTTGAGGGATGCCTTTGGCCTCCCTCCCCTCATCACTCTCCATTACTCCCCACTAAGTTAGTGGGGAGGCCCTTGGACTCCCAACTCAACATGAGAGTTTTATAAATATAGTACCATGGCTATTTGCCATGGTTAATCCTCTTCTAACAGTGTTTTGTTTTTACAAAACCTCTTTTAAGATTTGTTTGCCCCCCTCTCACAAAGCTATACATTGTCTTAAAAACTGACATCATTTAGTTTCTTAAAGGTTAATGTAAGCTGAGTATAAGTCTTTAAATATTTTTATTCTCATAATACATCTTAAAACTAAATTATAATATAAATTATAGAATAATGAAATAGTCATTTCACTTAAAAATTGTTGTGAACGGTTATTTACGGGGTTGGTTGAGTTATTGGGTCATCCTAGTATTGAGCCCATATCTGTGTAAGCCCACCTTGTATTCTCCCCTTTGCCTATAAATAAAGACCTGAGGGCTCCCCCCCCTCAGTAGTTGATTCATAACACGTTATCAGCACGAGCCTCTAAATTTTTCCTTTCCACAAATTTTTTTTCGTTCGTTGCGAAGGCGAAGGCGAGACGGGAGATCCACGAGCGCGGTGCTAGGCTTCCTCAATCGAGCGTCGTCATCCGCGTAGGGCTTCGAGCAACCGTCGCTATATCCGGATGACGGATATAGATGTAAAACATTAAAAACGATATTTTTATCATACGTATGATTTCTCTATCCCTAGATCTCAAAAGATCGTTATAGGGATCTATTGTCGCCTTGAAAACGACGAATTTTTTATCCCAAAAACCAATTTTTTTAGGGTTCTTTGATTTTTTTTCTTCAAACCCTAAAAATTAGCCCTCCGGCGGCTTCGCCGCCGCCCCCCCACCCCCCGCGTCGTTCCCCCACCCTCCTTACAGAGGGGGGCGGCGGCAGCCACCGGACCCCCCCTGCAGGGGGGGCGGCGGCCCCCGAGGCCGCTCCCCCCTTGCAGGGGGGCGGCCCCCCGTCGCTTCCCCCTGCAGGGGGGCGGCGGCCGCAGTCGGCCACGCCCCCCCCCCCCCCCCCGCAGGGGGGCGGCGACCTCGCCCCCCCTCAAACCCTAATTCAAAAAAAAAGAAGCCTGCTGTGGGCCTGAAGCCCACAGGCCAGCTGTGGGCTTCAGGCCCACAGGCCGAATTTTCCTCACTGAAAAAAAAGCATGTGGGCCTGAAGCCCGCAGCAGGCTGCGGGCTTCAGGCCCGCAGGCCGTTTCCTACGAAAAAAAGAAAAAAATTTTTTTTTTGGGGAGGGGGGCATAAGCTAAAAACAAGCCTGTAAAGGCAACTGTTTGGTCTAAAGATTAATTTAAAAAGGGGATTTAAGGGCAAAATATTCATGAAAAATCATGGTAAATTACGGGACAAATATCGGGCAGGCGAGAACTTTTTGGGGATTGGGGGGGGGGGCTTTTGGGATGATGAGGGAACCTCTTTTCCTCAGACAAAGAAAATGTTTATTTTGGGCACTTAATCAATTTAATTGATTAAACCCATTTACTTTACAACCCATGCATCGTAATTACTTTTACATGCTTTTCATCTCTGGCAAAATTATGTGGATATTATATGTGTGGTTGTGCATTTTATTTAAAACTTAATAATTAGGAAGATCCTGCGACCGCTATGCCGTTAGTTACCTAACCTAACGGTGTATGACGTTGCATAGTGGTCCAATAATTATTAAGTGATTAAATATTATTTTTATCCTCATGTGAATAAACTGCATGTGATGTTTGTGAATGAAAATGTTGATGAGCACAATATTTCTGCATGAATTGCTAAATGTGGTTTTTGGATCGGCCGTTTAGTCCCACAGTTTATTTCCCGCACTTTTCTTTTATTTTTGAGAGAAATTGTAGTAAGGAATTTATGTAAATGTCAAAGAAAGAAGACCAACTTCCATGGAGACGGAGGCCACGCTTGAAGACGGAGATATTATATGGGAACCATGGGGTTTCCAAAGTTGTATTTTCATTTTATTCAAGCTGCAAATTTGTATAACTTGGACTGTTGACTTTTGGACTCTTTCTTGTGGGACTGGCCGATCCACACGTTTAGCTTTTCATTAAATATTGCCTCCGCATGAAAATGTTTTTCTTTCTGATTGATTATTAATTCATGCATGTTTGTGCTCTGCTAGATAAATGGCTAAAATTGCAAGCGTTGACTTTGAAGTGCTGGATGCATCAGGTAGAAATTATCTAAGCTGGCAGCTAGATGTTAAGTTTCACCTGTGGGCCAAGTCCCTCATCACTGCTGTGACTGAAAAAGAAAATGTTATCGACATAGAGAAGGCGCAAGCCATCATCTATATTCGCCGCCATGTTGACAAGACCTTAAAGGCTGAGTACCTTACGGTCGAAGATCCACTTGAGCTATGGACCGCCCTTGAGGATAGGTATAAACATCAGAGAGATGTTATACTCCCAAGGGCGAGATATGAGTGAGAGAACCTGAGACTGCAGGACTTTAAGTCCATTGCTGAGTACAACTCAGCACTTTTTAGCATTACCTCACGCCTGAAGTTGTGTGGTGAAAAAGTTTCAGAAGATCGCATGCTGGAAAAGACGTATACGTCTTTCCATGAAAAGGATGCGATACTCATGCAGCAATACCGTGAACGTAAGTTCACCAAGTATTCAGAGCTGCTATCATGTCTTCTCATGGCCGAGCAAAACAGAGAGCTTCTTCTCGCCACTCACAATATGCGCCCTCCCGGCACTGCCCCCTACCAGAAGCTCACTATACCTCTTCCTTCAAAAAGAAGAGGGATAATAAAAGAAAAGAAAGACCACAGAAAGGGGGACAACAGAAAAGAGCCAAGGGCCCACCACAGCAGCGCAAGAATGAAGGGAAGCGCAAGTTCACCTGGCGCAGGAATGATAACAAGAAAAATAATGCACCCCCACCCAAGAGGGACTGGGAAGACCAGTGCCACAGCTGTGGCATGACAGGCCACTGGTCCAGAGTGTGCAGGACCCCAGTGCATCTCCAGGAGCTTTATAAACAAAGCAAGAAAAAGAATGCTGAATCAAACCTGGTGGCTGCGAATAATGCAGTCAAGTTCACAGCCAAAGACTTCGAGTCAGATGATATGCTTGATTAGCCTGTTTTCATTTATCTTAGCATTTTATTGTATGAACAATCTATTTTATGAGAGCTTTTATGTAATTTGAATTCTGTTGAATAAAATTTAGTTTTTCTGAAATGCAAATGTTTACTCATCTTTTTAGATGGGATGCTCTCATGACTGCTTAGTAGACAGTGCGTCGACACATACGATCCTTCAGCACAAATGTTATTTTCATAGCATTACTCCGTATAAGAGCCCTGTAAACACAATTTCAGGGCCATCGGACATAATTGAAGGTTCTGGGAATGCAACCTTGTTGCTTCCCAATGGAACAGAAATAAAAATAAAAGATGCACTTCACTCTCCGAATTCCAAGATAAACTTATTAAGTTTCAAAGATATCCGTTTTAACGGATTCCACTTGGAAATAGCAAATGTTAAAGAAAATGAATTACTGTATGTAACGTCTCAAGACAATGGAGTTAAATCCATACTTGAACGTTTTGAGAGCCTCTCATCAGGCCTCTACCATACAAAAATTCGGAGTGAGGAAGCAAACCTAACGGAGCACCTGAAGTGTCCGACATCGGCCAAATTCTTACTTTGGCACGATATACTTGGCCACCCCGGATCTGTGATGATGCATCGCATTATATCACAATCCCACGGGCATACCCTGAAGAACCAGAAGATTCTTCAGAAGAGAGAATTCCCTTGTGTACCCTGTTTTAAGGGAAAATTAATAACATGGCCATCACCACTTAAAGTGGACATCGAGTCTCCTAGCTTCCTTGAAAGAATACATGGAGACATATGTGGACCTATCCACCCCCCCTAGTGGGCCCTTTCGGTACTTTATGGTACTGATTGATGCATCTTCAAAATACTCGTATGTATGTCTACTTTCAACCCGCAACTTGGCTTTTCCAAAGCTCTTGGCACAAATAATAAAGTTGTGGGCGCATTTTCCAGACAACCAAATTAAGAAAATACGTCTGGATAATGCGGGGGAATTTACCTCTCAGTCATTTCAAGAATTTTGCCAGGCAACGGGAATAGAAATCAAACATCCAGTGCCGCATGTTCACACCCAGAATGGGTTAGCAGAGTCGCTAATTAAAAGACTCCAATGGATCGTACGTCCATTGCTGATGAAATCCCAGTTGCCGGTGGATGCATGGGGACATGCAATTCTGCATGCTGCATCACTAATAAAAATAAGACCCTCGGGAGGTCAGAGTCTATCTCCAATGCAACTTGCATATGGAACGCCGCCGAACATCTCTCACTTGAGGATCTTCGGCTGCGCAGTTTATATCCCCATTGCACCACCACAGAGAACCAAGATGGGTCCTCAACGTCGCCTAGGTATTTATGTAAGGTTTGACTCACCCTCCATTATAAGATACCTAGAACCCCAAACGGGGGACGCTTTTAAGGCACGTCTTGAAGACTGCGATTTTGATGAGACGTATTTCCCCAAAATGGGCCTAGATATCGAAAAGTCTAGTGCAAAGTAAATGTTAACGTGGGATACAAAAAGCTAACAAAACAATGCGATGATGAGATCCAGAAGATCTTACATATCCAGGACACAGTCCATAGATTACCGGACTCGTTTACTGACAACCAGAAGATTGTCAGATCACACATCTCTGCTGCGAATACTCCAGCTAGGATTGACATCCCAAAGGATGGATGCAATCCACCAGCAGCAGAAGTGGCTGCACCTCAACAGAAAAGAGGCAGACCACCAGGCTCCAATGATAAAAATCCAAGAAAAAGAAAAATATCCGGAGACCTTGGGACGATACCCCCACATAGAAACGAGCTCGTGTCCATACCCTCTCCCCTCCTGGAATCCACTGCAAAGGAACTGCCGGGAGAAACTGAAATATCATTGAATTATGTACGTACAGGGGAGGTATTAGATAGAAAGAGTACAGTCGTCGACGATGACTTCGCGTTTCACATTGCCATTCACGTCGCCGGAAGCGACGATGATTATGAACCACACTCCGTTGCTGAATGCAAACGTAGAGATGATTGGCCAAAGTGGAATCGGGCAATAGAAGCTGAGCTGGACTCACTTCAGAAACGAAAAGTCTTTGGGCAAATTGCCCAGACACCTACCGGTGTCAAGCCTGTGGGATACAAATGGGTATTCGTCAGAAAAAGAAACGAAAATAATGAGATCGCACGCTACAAAACTAGACTTGTAGCACAAGGATTTTCCCAAAGACAGGGTATAGACTATGACGAAACATATTACCCGGTCATGGATGCGATCACCTTCAGATTCCTGATAAGCTTAACAGCAAAGGAAGGCCTAGATATGCAGCTAATGGATGTTGTGACTGCATATCTATACGGCAATCTCGACAAAGAGATATACATGAAACTTCCTGATGGCTTTTCCATGCCTGCTGAACTAAATAATAGACCTCGGGACGTCTATTCTGTTAAGCTGCAAAGATCATTGTATGGTCATAAACAATCAGGAAGAATGTGGTATAACAGACTCAGTGAGTTCCTTGTTCAACAAGGATTCGCGAACAATGAAGTCTGCCCTTGTATCTTCATAAGAACAAAGGAAAAGGATTCGTGATAATAGCTGTCTACGTAGACGATCTGAATCTCATAGGATCTACTGAAGAGATCACTGAGATATCTGTAAGCCTAACAAAAGAATTTGAAGTAAAAGACCTAGGCAAAACGAAATTCTGCCTTGGCTTACAGATTGAACATCAAAAGGATGGAATCATATTACACCAAACCACATATACGAAGAAAATGTTGCAAAGATTCCATATGAACCATTGTCATCCATTGAGTACACCTATGGTGGTACGATCGTTGGATGCACATAAAGACCCCTTCCGGCCGCTGGAAGAGGGGGTGACATACTTGGTCCGGAAGTTCCTTATCTGAGTGCCATCGGAGCACTACTAAATCTGGCAAACTGCACGCGTCCCGATATAGCATTTGCAGTAAATTTGCTAGCCAGATACAGTGCAGCGCCTACACAGCGCCACTGGACCGGAGTAAAGCACCTTCTGCGCTACCTCCAAGGGTCTACAGATTTGGGACTCTTCTACAAAAATGGAACATCCTCTACACTTGCAGGTTATGCTGATGCATGTTACTTGTCTGATCCCCACAAAGCAAAATCACAGACTGGGTACGTGTTTACCTACGGAGGGACAGCCATTTCCTGGAGATCAATCAAGCAAACCTTGACGGCGACCTCATCCAATCACTCAGAGATCATTGCCATCCATGAAGCAAGCAGAGAATGCGTATGGCTACGCTCAGTTGTCCACCACATCCTGTCTACGACCGGACTGAAGACTGGAGACCTCGAGCCCACTACCATGTTCGAGGACAACGCTGCTTGCATAGCTCAACTACGAGGTGGCTTCATCAAAGGCGACAGAACAAAACACATTTCACCAAAGTTCTTCTGGACGCACGAGCTACAGAGAGATGGCAAGATCGACATCAGACAAGTGCAGTCATGTGACAATTTGACAGATTTGTTCACTAAAGCCCTTCCTACTGCTACTTTTAGAAAACTTGTACATAGGATTGGAATGAGACGCCTAAGAGCTGAAAGCTTGAGAGCTTGTATAGATCAGGGGGAGTTTGGCAGAGTTTGTACTCTTTCTCCTTAACTATGGTTTTTCCCACTGGGTTTTCCATAGCCAAAGGTTTTAACGAGGCAAATCTCACCAACTCAGGATCCTGAAGTATCAACCCCATGTGAGACCCATACAGGCTCAGAATCCTGAAGTATTCATGAGCAGGGTCCACACCTATGGCTGGATAAGGGGGAGTGTTGTGAATGGTTATTTACTTGGTTGGTTGAGTTATTGGGCCATCTTAGTATTGGGCCCATATCTGTGTAAGCCCACCTTGTATTCTCCCCTTTGCCTATAAATAAAGACCTGAGGGGGGACCTGAGGGGGGAGCCCTCAGTAGTTGATTCATAACAAAAATCAGTTTTTAAAGAAGCGAAAAGTTTTGTGAAACATGACAATAATCACTAACTAACTTATCTTTCCAATAAAGCATGCGAGAAAAAAAGAAGCGGGTTCTTTTTGCAGCATTTGCAATGTAGGGCCTTAAGGGCCCAAGTACGGGTTGGTCCGATAGTAAGTTTATGCGTAATCTCCTGCCCGTGATTTTCTGGAGGGAATTTCGGCGTCCAGACCAATTTACCCCTAGATCGAAGGCCCCATGATTGAAATTTAATTGTATTTGTGGGCCACATTTGGACCAGCCCCGACGTGAGGGCCTAGAGATCCACGGCCTGTTTATGGGGAACCAGATCCCTTCTTCTTCTTCTTCTTCTTCAAATACAAACTCGCCATAAATAAATATCTCGATTTCTCTCCTAAATAGTTTGCTCGAGAGAGAGAGAGAGAGGAGAGCAGCAGCGACCCAATTTCCTGTTTTTGCTATTTCTTCCCTTCTCAGCGCAAGATTCTCTGTGTTTTTGCTTGGAGTAATGGATGATGTCGGAGAATTTCAAGCAGATGCTTCAGCAGAGCAGCAGCAGGAAACTCTCGATGAAATGCTCTCCAGGCACAGGTATTTCTATTCCTTTTTTGGTCGGTTTCTCTCCTTTCCCTCCAAAAAAAAAAAATCGTTCCCTTCTGTAATCGTTCTCTCCAAACGTAATGGTTTTAGGGTTTAGTTCATGGTTGAACTGTTACACTAAAATAATTCAAGTCATATGCCATATATAAAGCAAATAAAAATTAAAACTTTTCGTATATGTAAAGTGAGTAACAATCAGTAGGATTTGCACAACTTGATTCCTGCTTAATTATGTAAAAGATTGGATCTTTGTATTAGAGTGCAATAGGACACTGGTT
This sequence comes from Scilla litardierei, assembly GCA_030789695.1. Classification (NCBI taxonomy): domain Eukaryota; kingdom Viridiplantae; phylum Streptophyta; class Magnoliopsida; order Asparagales; family Asparagaceae; genus Scilla; species Scilla litardierei. Next base: position 31,095,883 of record CM061141.1, read on the forward strand.
ATTTCTGCCACCGGCGGCGGAGTTGATAAGCAAGGAGGTAATTAAAAGCTTTTTAGGCCCCGTTTGGGAACGGAGGTTAGTCACCGTACCTCCAAATTTTAGAGGTAACTGTTGTTTTTTGCTAATAAATCCTTCCCCACTTCATAACTCCATGGGCCCATTGCTTGGACATTTCGTTGTTGGGAATTAAATGCATGTTTGCTTTTTGTTTCCTGGTGCAACCGACGGCCATAAGAGATAGTCTGCAGCATTTCATTTTGGGTAGGGCTTGGTTGCTGCTTGGTTTTCCAGAGAGCAGGTTTCTCATTTTCGGAGAAGAAAGAAAAGCAGTGTTTCTTTCTCTTTGCTTGGAAAAGCCAAAAGTGTCTTGGATTTGAGAATTGGAGGAGAAGAAAGCTAGGGGGCTTCTTCTCGTGTGAGATCCAAGGTGAGTGTTTGCGTTTCTTCCTCCGTATTTGAGATCTAGAGTCCCTTGGGTAGCTTCCTAGTTTGGGGCTATATTACCAAGGAGTGATCTCCATTGGTGTGGGATTGGTCCCTTGAGGAGCTCTACGTGTTGTAGAGGCTTTGTTATCAAGGATTCCCACTTGGTTGAGAGTGTGTGAGCTTGGTGAGAGATCTAGGGTTAGGTCATATTGCTTGGAGCTATTCTCTCATTGTGGAGGAAGAAGATGATAGAGTCGGTGTATGCCTTGCTTGATCAGTAGTGGAACCGGGTGCATTGGATGCTGGATGTAGGTTGTTCGCAACCGAACCAGGGTAAATCTCCGTCTCTTTTGTGTTTGCTCTTACTTTCGTATTATATTCGTGTGCCTACATATATCTGTCGCAAGATCTAGAAGAGGGTTGTTTGTTGGTGACAACTTTCTTTTGTGCCCGTGAGGTGTTTGGTTTTGTGCCTAGGTGACATCTCGGTGGAATTCGGCCTTGGGACCGTTTTGTGGCACAGTGTGTACCTAGCCTAAGTGTTGGGGGAGGTGCACGGGGATCCAACAAGTGGTATCAGAGCTTCTGGTTTGCGAAGAAGTGTAGTGCTGTGATGGCGTCTTGCTTATGTGAGGAGACGACCGGGTGTTTATACGAAGTAGAGAGGCTTAAAGGCCGGGACAATTATGGTCCGTGGCGACAAAAGATGGTGGCTTTGTTGAAGCACCATGGAGTTTACGGTGCCGTATGTGATACGGGCATGCCATGTAAGGCAACGGTGTATGATAAGCGAATGATTGAGCTTAAAGCCCTCGGTGAGATATTGCAATCCTTGGAGGATGAGATCCTTAGGCAATTTACCGATGTGGAGGTCGTGAGCGACCTATGGAGGATGCTTGAAGCTCGGTACTCGACCAAGACACAAATTGGACGAAGGTTGCAATTGTGGCAACGCTTCTATACTCACAGGATGAAAAGGGGAACCTCGTTGTGGAACCATGTTGGTGAGATGGACCGTATAGTAATGGACCTACGGGAATTGGGGAGTGTGATAGAGGACGAGCAACATGCTATCGCACTATTGTGTTCTCTTGCTCCGGTGTATACCAAGTTTGTAGGCTCGATGTTGAATGGCCGAGACTCACTCACGTTGGATGAGGTGAAGTTTGCATTTCATACGGAGGATTTCCAGAGTTTGGTGTTAGGTGACACCGATGGTTGTGAGGTACCCAATGTCATCCGGGGTCGCCAAGAGGGCGGACCTACTCCAAGATCCAAGACGGGCCGTTCCAAGAGTTGGAATCGACGGCAGCGGCAGCGGTCCAAGTCAAGGGACCGTGATGACAACAAATGCTTCCTATGTAAGGAAAGCGGGCATTGGAAGAGGGATTGTCCGAGGTTAAAAGCGAGGACATCGATTGGCGTTGTGGAAGAGGTTGCTCAGAGTTCGACTCATGTTGGAGCACGAGACAGGATGTTTTCTGACGAGGATGATTGCTCGGTGTTTGCGGCATACTCCGTGGGAGAAGCGCAATGTTCGTGGCTATTGGACTCAGGGTGTTCATTCCATATGACTCCGGATCGGAGTGCGTTCGACTCATACATTCCATGCATTGGAGAGCAGATTCTCGTGGGGAATGGTATGGAGTGCGAGCAGGTTGGGAGTGGCACAGTCAGAGTCAGGATGCACGATGGCATCGTCCGTGTGTTTGATGGCGTCAGACATGTTCCTGATCTTCGCAGTGGCCTGATATCGATAGGAGTTTTGACCGGGATGGGCTACAGGGCAGTGATCGAGGAGGATCGACTGCGTATATCCCGAGGATGCCTGGTTGTCATGAGGGGGAAGAAGCGTGGCAACTTGTATGCGCTCGATGGACACACAGTAGTAGGTGAGACTGGCAGATCACAGGAGTCCGAGTGTAGAGATCCAGCGAGACTATGGCATCTCAGATTGGGGCATGCTGATGAGCAGAGCCTTGACATTCTTCAGAGGAGGAGTGTGTTCGGAGGTGATCGTGGGCTTGAGTCTTGCAGTGACTGTAGTGCAGAGCGGCCGAGGCAAGTGCAGTTTGGGACAGTTGTCAGACACAGTAGGGAGCCCCTAGAGTGCGTCTACGCCGGCGTATGGGGTCCATGTCCAGTTCCTTCCCTGGAAGGCGCGAGGTACTTCGCGGCCTTCATAGATGACTTCTCGAGGAGAGTCATGGTTACTCTCATGGGATCTCGGGAGGAGATCCATGAGAAGGTGCGGCTATGGAGGAGCATAGTCGAGAGGCGGATGGGTAGATCCGTAGGAGAGATCCGTACCAACGATGTAGAGATACATGATGTTTGCAAGTCAGAGGGGATCGCGTGCCGATACACCATTCTTGATGGAGACCCTCACGGTGGCGTAGCAGACAGCATGATCAGGATGTTGGTAGAGAAGACACGGGGGCTATTGAGACCATCCGGCCTTCCTAGGGAATTATGGGCGGAGACCCTTGCTACTGCAGCATACCTCATTAACCGAACACCGTCACTAGCCGCATGTAGTTCTATTCCCGAGGAGTTATGGACAGGCAGAGTCGTTGACTTTTCGCACTTGCGTATGTTTGGATGTCCGGTGCGGCCGCACGAGAGGGACGATGACGAGGTAGGACAATGTGCTCATGATTGTGTCCTACTCGGGTACGCCGTTGGAGGTGCAAGAGGGTATAGGTTATGGTGTCCTAGTACCCGTGAGGTGATTGTCAGACGACACGTCATGATTGACGAGTCTGCAGTGTTTAGTGCGGAGCAGACTCATGATGGTGTGCAGAGAACAGAGGACAGCCCAGTCCATAGAGAGGATGAGGTGATTCAGATTCAGACTCAAGCAGATGATCAGACACGTGTGCAGACGGACAGGATGCAGAGTTCATCCAATGTGGTCAGTGTCAGTGATCAGCAGGTATCTCACGATGTAGCTCCAGGTCCAGTTCAGTTGGAGGTGCAGAGGACATCGGTCTACGAGGAGGCGTTGCAGTCGGTCGTCGTATCGATGCAGTCAGTTGCAGTGTGTGAGGAGACCGAGGTCTCTCACAGTTCCAGCATGCACATTGTGGGTGCTCTTGAGGAGACCCAGCATGCTGAGGTGTGCAGCTTTAGCTTCGAGGTAGAGCCGTCGATCTACGGAGGAGTATGGCAGTTGGTTTCCGCGCCGATGCCAGAGGTTGCAGTTGGTGAGGAGACGAAGGTCTCTCACGTTTCTAGCATGCATGAGTTGGTTGTTTCTGAGGAGGACCAGCGTGTTGAGGTGTGCAGCTTCAGCTTCAGGGTAGAGAGGTCTTCTGAGGAGCTTGACATCAGGGTAGAGCATTCGCTGTGCATGGTAGAGCAGTCTTCACAGTATAGGCACAGGCGATATGGCTCTCGTTTGGCTAGGGGTAATTTATCAGGCGCATCTTCTGATACTTCAGAGGCCAGACCGGTAGAGATGCAGAGGAGCAGGGAATCTGATAGCGTGGTGGAGCATGGAGACTCCCACGGCAGTGTGGAGACTGCGATGGTGGTCCCAGGTGGAGTTGCCACTAGGGACATGGAGCTGAGAGTTAGGAGGCCACATATCGAGTGCGTTCTCGCTCGATATAGGGAGGAGGCAGAGCCGAGAAGAACTCCTTCAGTGTGCGCTCATCTCTCACCTTCGGCGAGTTCATCACAGGGCATGGCAGGTGAGGACGATCTCCAGAGGCTAGATGTTGGTGCGACGGACAGTTTGGCACAGGTGTGTGCGTATTCGTGTCTTGAGTCGTCGGTACAATCAATTGAGGCGCAGAGCCGGTGGACGGTGAGTCTTGATGACAGACATCAGCGGACAGAGCAGATACGGACGTCGTATCGATGTGACCCAGTTGGGGTCAGTCTGCAGAGCAGCGGAGAAGACGGTGTGTTTCTCATAGATGATTGCCATGGCGAGCATGAGTGGCTCGCGGACCCGTGGGGTGATGATAGGGATGTTCATGGATCGACAGATGGCTCATTGGACGCTGGCACGACGTCATTTGATTCGTTCATGGAGTCCGAGCTCGTAGGATTATCCTCAGAGACAGATGACTTCATCGCAGACATGGCGATGAACGAGGCGGAGATGCGTGAGGCTAGGCTCAGACGACTTCTGAGCTTGGCATGTCTCTCGGAGGATTGAGGCGCCAGAGGGCGCGATTTCCGATGCACATGATAGAGGTTCACATGTTCGACGATCAAGGCAAGGTGAGTTCATACACGATGGAGTGCTGGAGCATTGATGAAGGGAGTGTGTGGATTTATCAGCAGGGTAGAGTGTTGTTTTTTGCTAATAAATCCTTCCCCACTTCATAACTCCATGGGCCCATTGCTTGGACATTTCGTTGTTGGGAATTAAATGCATGTTTGCTTTTTGTTTCCTGGTGCAACCGACGGCCATAAGAGATAGTCTGCAGCATTTCATTTTGGGTAGGGCTTGGTTGCTGCTTGGTTTTCCAGAGAGCAGGTTTCTCATTTTCGGAGAAGAAAGAAAAGCAGTGTTTCTTTCTCTTTGCTTGGAAAAGCCAAAAGTGTCTTGGATTTGAGAATTGGAGGAGAAGAAAGCTAGGGGGCTTCTTCTCGTGTGAGATCCAAGGTGAGTGTTTGCGTTTCTTCCTCCGTATTTGAGATCTAGAGTCCCTTGGGTAGCTTCCTAGTTTGGGGCTATATTACCAAGGAGTGATCTCCATTGGTGTGGGATTGGTCCCTTGAGGAGCTCTACGTGTTGTAGAGGCTTTGTTATCAAGGATTCCCACTTGGTTGAGAGTGTGTGAGCTTGGTGAGAGATCTAGGGTTAGGTCATATTGCTTGGAGCTATTCTCTCATTGTGGAGGAAGAAGATGATAGAGTCGGTGTATGCCTTGCTTGATCAGTAGTGGAACCGGGTGCATTGGATGCTGGATGTAGGTTGTTCGCAACCGAACCAGGGTAAATCTCCGTCTCTTTTGTGTTTGCTCTTACTTTCGTATTATATTCGTGTGCCTACATATATCTGTCGCAAGATCTAGAAGAGGGTTGTTTGTTGGTGACAACTTTCTTTTGTGCCCGTGAGGTGTTTGGTTTTGTGCCTAGGTGACATCTCGGTGGAATTCGGCCTTGGGACCGTTTTGTGGCACAGTGTGTACCTAGCCTAAGTGTTGGGGGAGGTGCACGGGGATCCAACAGTAACTTACCTCTGAAAGTGAAAATTTCGGCCTAAATGGTGGCTGTGGAAATCCAATCCTAACAGAGGTGTTTTCTATCTCCATTCCCAAATGGGACCTTATAGATTTCTCCCTGTGAGAAAAATATTGTTTCAACTGCTTACAGATGAATTTATACTGGTAAAAATGCAGGGAAACTATGGTGTTCAATAAACTTTTATTGACGATAAGGCCCTTAAACCAGTAGTCTGCAGCTTTTAATGTAGTGGTACTAGTATACTCCCCTCGAAGGTGTTACTATTCTATAATGTTAATTTTTATGGTCCTCTCTAGGTTAATGTCAAATACAGTTTAGTTGATTTATATGGGAAATGGTTGTGATAAATTTGTTACCAGATAAAGGAAAGAAGAAATATTGGAATCCTTTGAGGAAAGTTGGAAATTTTGCTTCATTTGCCAAAAAAACGACGGAAGAAACCATTAACACATAAAACATTGAAATTTTTTCATTGTCAATATATACGTTGTTCTGATGATAATTTTCTTGGTATGGTTGAATCCTTTAGCAGCTTATGCATACAATGATAGTGATGTTTAATATATGCTTTTTTAAATTGATACCATTAGTTCTTTTTATATATGTCTGACTGATGCATACCTTGATTGTGAACGGTGTTACCAAAGACACTGTAACTCAACTTAGAAGCATTGGGCTGGCCTTTGTGCATCAAATTGTCTTTCTATTCTTGTGTGCACTCTATATGGTCCATAGATTGGATCCTTCAAGTACGTTGTCTTAGACACTTAAATACTATGTGATACGATCGGATAAAATTTCTACTAGGCTGAAAACAACCAACTTGGATTACCTGTGTCATTATGATTTAATAATCTTGGAACTAATTGTTTTAACTAGTATCAGGTTCCATGCATATGTGAGCAGACCAAATCTAGAAGATAATAGAGTGCTGAGAGAGGGCATGGTTAAATCAGGGCATTGACATGTTGAAATATTAGATGTGGGCTCTAAAAGCACAAACGAACGTGCAATCTGGCAAACATTATAGAACTAAGATATGTAGGACTTGGATTGAGCGCTATCAATTTCATTCTCTTGTCTTGTGGGCTCTCTTTTCTTTTCCATTTTCTTTTTCTTTCGTTCTTCCATTTTGTCCTTTTGTCCCACGTACATGTGTACTTATGGTATTATTTCAGTGTGTTTAACTCAAAAATTGAAATTATTCTACGCATTCACCGTGCAATCTCTTTGTAGCTGCATATGATCTTGAATACTTACTTGTACACTGGTCACTTGTTAACAGCTTATATAATGCTCACTCTACTTGATTTCTTATGGATTCTTGTCATTGAAGAAAACATAGTTTTATTGAAAAATCGGTTGCACCCAAGGAACTGATCTTAAATAATTGGATGCCTTACCATGTTTGTAACTATTCAGAATTATTTAGTAGGCAGCAGAAATTCTTGTGAAGCAATTACCATACACTTTTGACTACAGATGGCCTTGAAATATCCAATTAATTCATCGAGAAATATAAATCTAATTCATATTTCGATCCATATGTATCTCTGCAATTAGGGGCGGCAAACGGGTCGGGTTCGGTTTAGGTCAAGTTTGATCCGACCTAGGTAAGGGTAAACCCAAACCGACTCGAATTGAATCCAGGTCAGAGGTTCGAACCTGAAACCTGCACCCGACCTAGGTGTAAATCGGGTCACCCTTATCCGACCCAATTTGTCTCACGGATCGGGTGCGAATCAGGTTTGGGTTGAACATAGGAGGAAAAACAATATGCGGCTAGCAAGATTTGAACCATCAACCTTCCATTTGTTAATATAAATATTTATCAAGTGAGCAAGTGATGGTGAGAATAATTATTATTTACACGTATATATTGAAAAGATAAAGCTGAAATTGATTTATATATTGATTAATAATTTGAAAAAACCCCAAATACCACAACATGATTTGAATCTAAGCCGCCTAGATGTTAACATCATCACTTCTCAATGAGATGTGTGAGCTTTTGGCTATATGATAATATGTATATATTTTAATATATAAGCGGGGTGGAATCCAGGTTGATTCGTTGGCTGGTCAAACCCATACCCAACCGGGATTTTATCCGGGTCAATCAGCTCGACCCGGATTCTATCCGACCCAGATTGTCCTCTACTCATACCCAGCCCAAGAGGTCATGTTCGGGTCGGGTTGGGTTGGGCCGTGTCGGGTTCATTTTGCAACTCCTATATGTAACCACACTACATGTAATTGGCCTTTCTTGCTAGAAATCCATATGTATATTTGTAACCATAATATATGTGATATTCCTCTCTTGATATTACTTTGTGATTTTTCTTTGGCAAAGGAAGATGGCATTTTCTTTGTGACTGATCTAGTTTAATAATTATGACTTCCTAATGCAAACCTTATATTTAGATTCTGCATGCACTAATATACAAAATTAATTACATCCATACTTAAATAGCTTTCGTCTGATTGATCGTCTGGGTAGGGGTACATCATGCCAACATGTAAGAATGTCTTAACACTCTGCACGGAAAGCCTCCTTTTGGTGGGACTTTAGGTATTAAAGTTACAAAACTGCATCACACCGTACAATATAGGCTGTGTTGAAATCAAGTCAAGAATCTTGGTGTCTTTAAATTTCGCCTAGATGAGAGATTTTGTCCAAATTTTATTTCTTTAAGTACTTTATTTTTTTGTTAGAATTAGAATATTAAAACAATTTGAACCAAATGTTGGTAGATAAATCAATAGAAAGAGAACGTGCACACATGGGAGGACGGAAACAAAGGGAATGTGAAAATATGAGTTTGAAGAGCATGCTGAAATATGAGTTTGCAGGGGAGGAAGGAAATAAAGGGAATGCCAAAATATGTATTTGAAGACCATGTTGAAACATGAGTTTGCAGTAAAATAATGCTTACATATAATTCATTAGGCATGTATAAGGACATGTACTTCTCATCTAGGAACTTATTTTCCACTCTGTGGTCCCTTCTCTTTAGATGTATTAAAAAACAATCTGCTGGGACGGACTTAAAATATTATCAGCATGTGATATATCATTGTTCTGTTTGAGCTGACACTGAAACGTGCATCTTATTAGTTGAAGACCGTTTGGAAGTCTCGCTGGCCTTGAAACCAGATATACTAGAAATACTTGAATGCTGACATTAAATGCTAAGAAATTCTTCTGCGGATTAAATGTATTTTAATGTTCTGTGAGTTTTTATAGTGTAGTGCATTAACGTTATGATGTCTCACATTAACAATTGATATAGCCGGCTGTCTAAAGCATGCCAGCTTCGAAGGAGTGCATCTGCAATGCGTGTGCTTTTGGCATTTGTTAACTGGACACATGTTAAAAGCTGTCGTGTTAGATGTATGATATGTATATTTAATTGATACAGTTAGTGTAGATACCAAGTTTCACTCAGGCCCATCATCGATAGGCCCAATCCAGCCTGTCAGGCGAGGCCCACTAGCCCTGCCACGGCTCAGGAGATCAACTTGACCTGACATCAGCACACCCCTGCAGGGACAACCTCACCTCCGAGGTCGGCCCCCTCAACTTCAAGGCATCGAGCACATTTCTGCTCGGTAGACTCTGCCCACACCACGTGGCAACCTCACACGGCCAGCCAGTGCCCTCTCCGGGTCGTTATCACCAAGCCCGCCCAAAGCATATGGTCTGACAGTGCCGTCAGGGAAGGCGCACACTACCGTTTGACAAGAGGTGTGCATGGCCAACTTTGTCAGGGAGCAGTTGCGGCGGACACATCTTGAAGCCCTGTAATAATGCCTAAAATCATGTTGACGGCTAATAATTCGGTTGCAAAAGGAAACATGGGATCACCTGACATGGTGAAGCCGTTCCCCCAAAAATATAAAAAGGAGGGAACTTCCCTCTATTAGGTATGAAATTTTCTCTCGCAAAAACCTGATATGAACCAAGAAAAAGAACTGATTTTAATTAATAAAAACTGAAAATAAAGCTACCTCGATCACAATTATAGGGGCGATCACCCTCCCAAGACGCCTTTAAGCGATGACGCCTGCACTCTCCTAGATCTACCTAAGAACTCTCGTAGAATTCTCTCAAAATATCAATAATCAAGCATGCCTACAAATGACGGCTAGCCCTCATTTAAATAGAAAAACCCTCCTCCTAATCAATTGAAAATAAGCAAAAGACCAAAATGCCCTTATTTGGGTCGGCTCCCCTTGCCCATGTGCGCGCGTCCCCCCTTGTGTGCGTCGGGTGTCCTGTGGGTCTAACAAAACCCTATCATCTTCATCCTGAACAAAACCCTAGCGACATATACCCAAACCAATGCCCATCTTTCCTCTGCTTAAATCTAAATTAAGCATCGGCGCCTGGTCAGAGAGACGTCCCCTCCGATAAGGCTAACAAGCTTTCTATCTTTTTCAGGCCTTAGACAAAGAATCTTCACCCTCAGTCCGGCGAAATCCACATGTCCGTGCTCAACTTGTTGCGAGAATACTTGTCCCCACGGTCCAATCTAGGACCAACAAGATTATGTGTATCAATAGTTGGCGCTAGAGGAAGGGTCTAGTGACAACTCTCGTCGCAAATGCTCGCAACCCAACAACCTCATCAGAATCTTAGTTATTATCTGATGACCTATTTTTCCACCTCCGCTATCATGGCGAAAGGCAAGAAAACCTTGGCGGCCGGGCCTAGCGGAACGACTGAAGATCACGTTATGGAGGGTAACCAACCCACTAGTGGCCCTCACCCATAGACCTCCACCCCTCTTGTAGCAATTATCCACGTTTATACGACGACCGATTACCAGATTCTTGTTCAACTTCGCAAAATGAAGGAAGCACATCACTCCTGGAGGACACCTACCTCTACGATCACCTACAGCAGAATAATGGCGGCAAGGTCGACCCCTCCAAGCATGTCGTGGTGAAACGAACAACCTGAGCTCCCTCAGCGACGGACCAAATCACCGAGCCGTCGTGACAGACCGACAGGCTTTAACAGGAAAACACTGGTCCGTCTGAGTATCTGGGATTCATCTCCAATTCATCCTTCACCTCGGCCATCCTCCACACTTAATGCCTGCAAAAGGGATTCCCGCCAACCGCCGATGCTGTTCCGAGGTACAACGGATTCGACGACCCAAACGAACATCTGGAGACTTTCACCAAGTACATGGCGGTGAGGGGTCATTTTTCGGCTCTCATGTGCAGGGCCTTTGCAAGTTGCCTAACTGGAGTGGCCCGACATTGGTTTAGGAAACTTCAAAGGGGTTCGAGCAACTCCTTCACCGACCTTTGAAAGAAGTTCCTCTTCCACCTTGCCGTTAAGGAAGTGACGAAGAAGTATTCTGAATCCTTGGCTTTCATCCAGCAGAGGCCTGAGGCGTCCAATTGAGCTTTTATGGCTCGGTTTACCCATGCCCACCTAGCGATAGATGCCTGTCCCGACAACCTTGCCAAGATGGCCCTTCAGGCAGGCCTTTTAAAAGGCTCGGCCCTGAAATTCGAGGCCTTGAAATTCGAAGTCTGTAAACAGATGTCTTCATCTTTCGCTCACCTCGTTGGCCACATCAATGAGTATATAGTCACAGAAGAGGCCTGCGAGACACTGGCGGATGACCTCGCGTCCTCTCGCAAGAGGGCCGACCCTAACCATGGTCCACCCGACAAGCGTCCCAAACCCGAGAAGCGCTTCGACTGAGCCAAGCACCCGAGTCGAAGATAGGAGGCTAAGGTCCCTTATGGCGCAAGTTTATACCGTCCTGACAGCCACGCGTCAGAGATCTTGGTCAGGGTAAGGAAGGAGTTCGATCACGGGCGCCCTTGGCTGGAGCGCTCTAATACAGACAAGTCCAGATACCATGATTTTCACAAGGGGCACGACCACGACACTGATGATGGCAAGCTTCTCAAAGAACAAATCGAAATGAGAAGGAATGACTCAGGGAGTACAAAGCTTCGGAGCGCAATATATCTGAAGGATCCAAGAACAAAGATAAGGATAAGGGCATCGTCATCCCCACCAGACGATCGCCTCATATTCGGCCCTATTTCTATGGTTGGGTGCATTGTGGTCCATATGTCCAACCGAACACAGAAGAACCTCATTCAGCAAGCATGCTCGCCTCCTTCAGACCTCGACCATGTTTCCTCTGAGAGAGCTCTAAAGCAGCCTAAGCTGACCGATGAACCTCTGATTTTCACCGAAGAAGAAGCAAGAAAGATTCACCACCCCCACAGTGACGTCATTGTGGTCAACCTCCTGATTGCCAACTATACGGTCCGACGTGTCCTGATCGACAACAGGAGTTCTGTCGACATCCTGTAGCTATACACGTTCCATAAGCTAGTTATACTTAGGGATCTCTTACACCTTATCCACACTAATCTCTTTGGATTTATAGTGGCACAGATGGTAACAGAGTGGATGGTCTCTCCCCGGTGGAGTTTGGCACTAAACTCTGCAACCAAGTGTGTTACGTCAACTTTCTTGTGGTTAACTGCCTCCTTTAATGTAGTCATAGGGAGGCCAACCTTAATGCGATGCGAGCCGTGACATCTACATATCACCTTTTGGTCAAATTTCCGACTATGCACGGGGTTGGATTGCTAAAACGGGTCCAATCAGATTCTAGGGATTGCATGTTCTTGGCTCACAAAATAGCCGCTAAGCGCCATCACTGATTGTGCCCCGGCGTGGGCCTTTATGCTGCTCTGCGCCTAGTGTACACATTTTCCTTTTTTTCCAATGAAGAGTCTTTCCCTATAGATGCTTGTGCAATCTCTTTTACCTAAACTTCAGCTCACACCGAGGCTAGCACATTGTTGAGGCCCGGGCCTAGCATCTACCTCTGACATTCGACCTCGTACGGTCATGCCACGTGCAAATATAGTCCTCAACCAGCATGAGGCCCAACCTCTGGCATTCGACCTCGCACGGTCAAGCCACGTCCAAAGCAAGCCCTCAACTAGCTTGCCCCCCAGCCTCTTGCACTCGATCTCGCACGGTCGTGCCACGTCCAAAACAAGCCAACCCAGGGGCCCACCGCTGCAACTTTGACACATAGCCGATTGGTTATCACCAACAAGGCCTGATTGAAGATCCAGAACATTAGACTCTCCGTCATTCGAGAGAATGAGGGGCATGTACATACCCAGTAACATACACTCAGCATTTGCTGAGGTGCCTAACTGTACGATGTGGCTTCAAGAGTTAAATCTCCCAAACTAGGTTCGAGTCTCTCATGGCACTTCGCTCAACAGAGTAAACACGCAAGGGTAGGAAATCAGAGGAAGGTTGTGTTTTTTTTACAAATCGCCTTTTTATTTCAGAAAGTCTTATTACAAATTGCTCAGTCACTTTACGTGATATGACTCTTTTACAAAGATCAATCCTTTTAGCTTCTTTTACAAAGATCAAGTATCTCAAAGACACACGACCGTCTCTAGGACACTTAAAGTAAAGCTGAATCTTCCCAAAGGAGCCGGCTTTTTAGTAGAATTTGTTTTCTAAAATGATGCCAAAAGGACCATCATACGTCCTACCAAGTCTGCCCCAAACAGTCGTCCCTTGCAGTGGAGATCAGAGCCTGCAATGGACATATGCCCGACCTCCCAGCAGATGCTCTCCAGCAAATGCTCTTCAGACACTCCGATGTCCTGGGAGAACCACACACAAGACAATCCATTATCCCGATCTCGCATCAGCCTCAGTCAGAACCAGTAGATTCGGGGTATGTCCTTGCAAGTGAGAGAGAAGCGTGCGAAGGGCAGACATCAGATCTGCTCCAAATGTCCGAGGTGATGGAGAGCGCCTAAGTCTCGAGGTCGCCATAAGCTTAGATGGAGCCGGCCACAGGGGCCCCTTACCTGCATTATGGCATAGATACATGCAACGGGTAAGGCAGCGCCCCAGGGAGGGAAACGTCGGTTTAAGCGGACACCATCCCTCACCGTCCTTTTTTCCCATCATGGACTCCGACGATGGCAGACAAAGTAGGGTCCCTGAATCCCCTGATCACAGTCAGCTTGGACAGAGCCAACTGTAAAGGTCCGCCATATCCAATGCTAAGCGAATAGCAATGCCACCGAAGGACATCTCTGCCCCATGATCACCATTAGCTCAGACTATATGAACTTTAGGAGTTCAAAATCGTCTTTCTACTCATGCCTTCTGAAAGCTGTAGCGGCCTCTCCTTCCCCCCCAAAAGGCTTACGCTGGAAACTCGAGCTAACCGTCCAGATCATGCACTTAATGTCAATCTTGTCAACATGTCATCCCGACACCTCGTCCCCCAAGGCTTGACAGTCATGTCAGCCCATTATCATGAGAGCACTTCCACCAAGCAAAGCCGTTCCAGCCATGTTCCCGAAGCAAGTTGGGATGACACTGAGCATTCTTTCGGTTTTGTCTCCTCGTCTCTCTACTCCTGACCCCACATACATGGTTTGGGGTTGCGAGTGCCTAGCCGAGAAGACGAGATGCCATTATAAATATGAAGTTTCACTCAGGCACATCAGCGATAGACCCAACCCAGTCTATCAGGCGTGGCTTATCAGCAGAAACTTCCTAACCCACCTCAAGAGATCAGTCTGACCTGACCTCAGCACACCCTTGCAGGGACGACCTCACCCCCCGAAGCCGGCCCCCTCAGCTTCAAGGCATCGAGCACCTGTCTGCTTGGTAGACTCTGGTCACAGCACGTGGCAACCTTGCGTGGCCAGCCAGTGTCTGCTCCGGGCTGTCATCAGATCCGTCAAATGCATACGGGCTGGCAGTACTGTCAGGGGAGGCGCGTGATAGCTTTTGACTATCTTTGTCAGGCAGCAGTTGCATCGGACACATCATGAATCCCTGTAATTACGCTTAAACCCCTGCTGACGGCTGGCAATTCCGTTGCAAAAAAGAACAGGGGACCACTTGACGTGGTGAAGCTGTTCCTCAACCCTATAAAAAGGAGGAAACTTCCCTCTATCAAAAATAAAGCTTCCTCTCGCAAAAACTCTATCATTTTCACCCTAAACAAACCCCTAGTGGTGGCTACCACTAGCCATCGTTCCGTCTTCCTTTGCTTGAATCTAACTTAAGTATCGGAGTCTGATCGGAGCACACGCCCTAAGTGAGGCTAACAAGTTTTCTATCAGTTTGAGGCGTTGGACGAAAGATCTCCACTCTCAGTCCGACAAAATCCACCTGTCCGAGCTCAACCTGTTATGAGAATACTCGTCCCAGCAGACTAATCTGGGTCCAACGAGATTCTGTGCATCAACAATAAGAGTTTTGAACGGAGATCTTTATCCAAGTCAACGATATGTCTACACTGACAAAAGGCAAAAGGCCGACGTTTTGAGGCAACTGTGATCGTGTTTTCCGGTAAATGTTTGAATCTATTTTTATAGGTGGCTGATTGAATTGGTATTGGTTTGAACCATGTCGTTTGTCCAAGTTGACAATGTGTCTACCTTTTGACAAGGGTCAACAATATTTTGAGACTAACCACCATCATTTCTTTTCGGAATTGATGATGGGATTAGCCGTGCTAATGTTCTTGCTATTATTTCTATGTCATAAGAATGAGAGAACAAGCATGTTATCTTTTCTAACCCAAGCTTGTCTAGGTCCCAAGCCAGAAATCGCAGGTTTTTAGTTGCATCATATAGCCTTGTCATAGATGGTGAACCTTTTGAACTACACAAGAAATAGAGGAAATTAATATTTACTGTAACAGTTGTGGAGTAAGTGATTACTATATTCGAAAATGATTTATCAAACCTTATATTATAATGAATGTACATGAATGCAGATACTTATGTTTCGTATTTGTCTGCTATAGTTCAGTAATGCATTTAATCTGGACTACAGCATCAAATGCATCATGTGACTTCATACCATCATGTCATAAGTAAAGTAGTTCAATAATTTATTTGTAGTGGAAAAAAAATCAAATGGATTCTTGTTCACATAACTACTGTGGTACTGTTGGATCCTGATAACCTTAATTTGACTATTTGAGTATGTTACTGAACGTTGTATACATACATTTTATTTATATAATTTCCTTTTTCTTTTTTGCTTTTTTTTCTATTCATAGGAAAGAGGTTACAGAACTCCAAAACAAAGAAATGAGTATGAAGAAAGCAGCTGCTAAAGGAAGCAAATCTGAACAGAAAGCAAAGAAAAAGCAAGTTGAGAATGAAATCTCTCATCTTTCATCATGTCTAAAAGCAAAGCACTCTGAAGAACTTGCTCCTTTGGGCTACAATGACAGAAGCAAAGAGAGAGGTAATCTGAACAGTTTGGTGATGGGCATAGCCAGTGTTTCAATTAATAATCAAGGAGATTCCTCAAAGCTCAGTAAGGGAGCAAAGAGGCGTGAAAAAAGAGCCCTGCAAGAGGCTGCAAGAGAGCAGTGGATACAGGAAGAACAGAGCAACATCATTAGTGGCCAAATGATTGAGAACGATATGCTTGAGAAAAAGCTTGAGCCTCTCGGGTTGACGGTCAATGAGATAAAGCCTGACGGTCATTGTCTCTATCGAGCAGTCGTGGACCAGCTTTCATTCCACTCTAGCAGTATCTCGCCCTACAATTACATGGAGCTCCGTCGCATGGCTGCTAATTATATGAGAGAACATGCCTCAGATTTCCTGCCATTCTTCCTGTCAGACAATAAAGTCGAGGTGGATTCTAGTAGCCCGCCATTGGAAATATTTAAGCAGTACTGTGAAGAGGTCGAGTCCACAGCTGCTTGGGGAGGGCAACTCGAGCTTGGTGCCCTCGTGCATTGCTTGAAGAAGCATATTGTGATATATTCAGGGTCGTTCCCCGACGTGGAAATGGGGAAGGAATACAAATCAGAGAACAGCGAATACAATCCCAGCATCATGCTATCTTATCACTTGCATGCTTATGGACTTGGTGAGCATTACAACTCGGTTGTACCAATCGTGAACAGGTAACTAGAAGCGACCATGAATCCAATAGTAGTTGTTGCTTATCAATGTGTACCTGTTCCTTTAAAATATTACACTTGCGAGGCTAATCATTACGCCGCACAGATCATTTGGCTTGAATAAATTTAATGAAATTTTCTTTCCACTGATTAGCATATTGACCATAGTTTCCTAGTTTTAAAGTTGAGCTGTAGAAACTTCAGCAATCAGCATACATTGAAAAGGGGAGTTTCTCTTGTGAAGCGACTTATAGGTAGTTGTATTTATTGGTTCCATCTGAAAATGTGAGATTGGGGTTTGATACACAATGTTTCAAATATGAACTGAAGTTGTAGTTTGGAACAGATCGGTTTCTGGTTTCTTTCGTGGGTTTATTCGGTTAGGGTGCCCCAATCCCCATCCATAATCAGATCGTGAATATCCATGCGTTAAATATAAGAGGGAATGTTGTTTCCTCTCATATAATTTCTTGGGTCAGATCCTGAGGGTATAAACTGGATATCATTCTCGGGGTAAAGCATATATGATTGTTAGATCAGACATCATTCACAGTAACAGGAGTGGAAGACAAATTTAGTAGATAGAAAATAAATGATAATAATAATATAGTGACGTCTATTATATAAAACACAACTTTTTTTTTGAATTTTGAATTCTAGGACAGACTAGGACAGGCTGATTAGAACAAAGAGGTTGATAGAAAGACGGTTCAGATTTAATCTTGATGAGTGAATGGTTGGGATGATAGTATGTGAAAATTTTGGGGGGAACTTTCGGAGGGGGAACTAAATTTTTAGTGCAATATTATTGATATTCGTTTAAATTTAATCCATAAAAAATTGTGCTCTACCTTTGAAACTTGGGCCATCCTCTTTAACAATTTTAATGGTGAGAATTTAATGCACAAAGATTTCCACAGCGATTACAATATCATTAAAATTTCCCTCATAACAGTAGGTGGAATCAATATTTGCAGTCAAAAACAAATTTAATTTCCAAATCACCGTCCAATTTGTCTACTCCAGACAAAATTTCGGTTACAAACAAGTGCATATAAAAAAGTCTCCACACTCTCGCTTTCATTAGTTGTAAAATTTCGAAATATTTTTACGCTAATTTGTTGTTCCGCGCCGAAGACGTCCGCTAAAATTTTTGGTGTTCCGCATCGAAGGCGCCTTTGCCGCTAAATATTTTTACGTTAATTTGTTGTTCTTTTAAATTTTGGCTGCGGAAATAATTTTTTGGAGCACAAAGATTTTGAGGGGATATCTTAAATGAACCGCCCCCGCGCTGAAGCTAAATTTTTGTTCGTTTATATTTTAGAGGTGGAATAATTCTTAGGGAGAACAAAGCCTTTGAGGGATATCTTCGGCGCCCGCTAAATTTTTTTACGCTAATTTGTTGTTCCGCGCCGAATTTGTTGTTCCGTGTCGAAGGCGCTCGCGCCGAATTTGTTGTTCCGTGTCGAAGGCGTTGTTCCTTTAAATTTTGGCTGTGAAAATAAATCATTGGGAACAAAGATATCGCTGGGGAAAATCTTAAATGAATCGTGCCCGCGGGCACGGGTTATGGCTAGTCCTTTATATATTTGGGGATTTTGTCCTACTAGGACAAATCCATGTGGCATCTTTTGTCTTATGTGGGAAATGGAGAGGGGTGCCCACATCAACCTCCCACATGGCGGTGCCACCTTATCCCCCAAAGAAACGGTCATCCAAGGCTCATTATTTACATGTTTGTCATTGTCGTTCATGAACCCAAGGAGCACCCTTAAAAAACACTTCTGCTTTCCCTTATTTACGTGTTTGTCATTGGTCTTTTACACTTTAAGCCACCTTTTTGCACTTCATTCCATGCTTTTCCCCATTAACCTCCTAGTCGATACTCACCCACACTTCTCTCTCCTTTGCAGCTGCGCGTGGGTTTCGCATCCTGTGTTTTTTTGGAGTTCACGTGCACTATGTGCACGTGTTATTTATAGTCATTTGTATAAAACACATCATTCCTTCATGGGAATGCTTACTTGGACAAATGTGAGAGGGCTAAAGTGTCACAATAGGGCTCCGTATATTTTCCCGTCTTCTTCCGGTTCCATGGGAACTCCAAAGTTAAGCGTTCGGAGGCGAGATTAGTATCAGGATGGTTGACCTCCTAGGAAGTCATCGTGTTTCTGCGACTCATTTACCCTCCCTCCCGTTGTGTGCGATCGAGTGTTCTTTTTTTAATACATCGGTTCCAAAACTCAAAAAAAGTCACGTTACACTTGCCCCCCTCCCCCACCCAAAAAAAAATTAATACTAATAATAATAAAATAAAAATCCAAACCCCCTCCCCCAAAACCCAAAAAAACACACAAATTAATACATGCATTCATACATCCTTAATCAAAAAAACCCAAGACAGTACCCACACTCACACCCACTCTAGTCTCTCTTTTCTACCTAGGCTTGGGTCCCGCGTCCCGTGGGGTTTTTTCATTGGATGCATGTGCACTTTGTGCATGGATTATTACTACTTAATAAATAAAACAGAAATGTTAATAACAATAATAGTGGTAATAAAATATTAAAAATCAATATAATAAAAAGCAATAATACTAGAATTAATTAATAAAAATAAAAGGAAATAATAATAAATAATAAACACAAACCGTTGTGAAAGGATAATACCGAGTCGGTTAGTTGGTTGGGATCGCGGCTTATCTTATAGATAAGACCGTATCTATTGTATCTTATCTGTATACGCTCCTCTATATGCTATAAATAAAGAGCTGAGAGTTCACCCCAGATGATGATTCATAACACACACACATTTATAAAATCACATCTGTTATGAATAGGACCCATTGGGCCTATTGGGTATCCACCCACATGAGTAACCAATATGAATACTATATAAATGAGGCTAGGGGTTTCCTAGCCTCAACCTTCTCCAAACCTGTTTCTACTTCACAACACGTTATCAGCACGATCACGCTCGATGGAAGAAGCGACGGCTCGTGAGAGGGAGGCGCCCGGCAGACGCTCCATCAATTTTTTTCGCGACGCAAAGCTTCGCGAGACGATGCAGAGTTCCTTTTCGGGCATTCCTCATCAAACTTCGCTAGATCTGGCGGACAGATTTAGTGGATAAACCTAAATGTTTTTCTAGATCTGATAACATTTTAAAAATTCAATTTTTATGTGATCTAGAATAAAATAGTTGTTTGTTTATGCATGGATCTAACTTATTAGATCAAAAACTTAATTGTTTTGTATGCAAAACTGATTAAAAATTTAGTTTTGATGCAATCTATCTGTTATTTGGTAGATTTTATAAGATCTCTTTGTGCAAAATCTTGTTTCATGATGTCCCATAATTTATAAATCGAAATCTGATAAACCCATGAACGGCATGAAGCCGATAGCCCCTCACCGCCAAAGATCCGACAGATCCGGCGTAAAATCTGGCCAAAATTCAGGTAGAAAAAAAAGAAGAAGCCTGCCGCGCCTCTGGGCGTGGTGGTGGAAATTGCCGCGCCTGGAAGGCGCGGCCACCACCCGCGCCTGCCTGGCGTGGCGGCCGCGCTATGCGGCGCGGCCCGCGGCCGCCGACGACGGCTGGGGAAGGCCAGCCGCCAGTGGCGGCTGCCCCCCTCCCCAAACCCTAACCCAAAATTAGGGTTAGGGTTAGGGAAAACCCATTTTGGGCTGTTGGGCTATTTGGCCAAAAGCCCAACTAAAAATAAAAAATAAAAAATAAAATAAAAATCTGAAATTAAATTGTTTTGGGCCTGAAGCCCAAACAAAAATAATTCTCAAATTCTTACATTCATTGGCCTTTTCTTGGGCCAGCAGCCCAATAAGAAAAAAATCAGATTGGTTGATTGATATTATGTTAGAACCCCCTAATGGGCCTGAAGCCCACCAAATAAATACAAATGTAATAATATTAAAATTGTTTCCCCCGTTTTCTTGATGGGCTTGAAGCCCACACAGAAATATAATTAAAATTTAAATTAATTTTAACTTGTTTAGTGGTCTTAGCCCATAGATTTTCTTGAAAATCAATAAACAAGTATCCTAACGGGCCTGAAGCCCGCGGACATAAATTAATTTATTTTCCTCTTATTTTGTTGGGCCTGCAGCTGACAAAAAGTGTAAAAAGATACATAAATAAAGAGGAAATATGCTTAACGAGCCCGCATCCCGCTGGCATACTATTATTAATTTCTGAAATCTTTATAACATATATATATTAATATATATTAAATTCAGAAATTACCGAATAAATCCCACAAAAGTCCAGAAAAATTCTAAAAATTTTGGAAAAAATTCTGGAAAATTCCTGAAACATCAGGATAGTAATTGGGAGAGGGGTTACAATAAATATTAATATTTTGGGGGATAAAAAGTTATTTGTCGTTAACGATGAATGACATGTTGTTTAGTTTAAATTTTTCTGAACATAATCTAACTGACAGGGCGCATACCGCGGATGGCCAGAAGCCTCCGCCGCCACCACGTACCCATAAAATTTTCCTTTTTGGGGTTAAATTCCCATGAATTTTTTTGGGAATGCGTCCTAAAAATCTAAGACATCTTATGAACAACTAGATTAATGCACAATTGTTTTAATATTTTGTTTGCATGTTAAAACTTAGTCTATTTTCTTATATAACTGTTTTTCATGTTAATACTCATACTAAGATTAAATATTATGGCACAAACAGATTAAATAATATTTCAACAAGTTCAAATATCATACCTTTGTTGAAAATTGAACCTGAAGTTCAAATCATATTAAATGTCAAAACAAAACAAATACGATGGTTTATGCGAAAATTATGACTGCTATCTTTATAAAAGATGCACACTTCGCGATAAATAGATATATAAGATCTATGATCTATATAATCAAATATGGACACCAGAAGTTTTCCATAACACCGCTAAACTCTTTAAAAGAGTACTCTCCTTTATTTTTACAAGGAAATATTTTTTTTATTTAGCCTTGAATACAAGCATACGCCTGAAGTCGTGGCTTAATAAATAAGTGAGAAATATATTACGCACCCGTGTATTTGTTCCCTTTTTGAGCATGATTAACTATCCACATAAAATTTGAACGCCTCAAGAAAATGGCCTGAAGCCATACTCGAGCATTCAAATAGACTTTTAAAAGTCTCTAATTGATTAGAAAAGTGGAAGTATAAAATAATTTGCTCAAACCCCTGCTTATGTCTCCTTAGCAAGACTAATTTTCATTGTCCTTTATAAATAAGGAATATAGAAATCAGGGAAAGTTCAGGATCAAACATGACCTGAAATAAAAAATAAGGAAAAATATTACTCGATAAGGAGTAGGAAATGGCAAACTAAGATCAGAACCAGAAGCTCTGATAAGTACTCATAATGCTTTTGCAATATGAAAAGTAATTAGTTTATGTCATTGAAATATATATACATTGCTAGTCTAAACCGATGAAAGTCGACCTACTTATTGTATAATTAGCCACTCCTAGAGGACAAATAAATTTTATAAACACAATTTTTAATCTGTTGTCATAACATATTTCTTAGTGAGTTTAAGTGTTTATATATACTTTTAAATAGAATTTTACAGTATAAGTCATTTAGAAAATCTTTTCTGTGATTTTTGTTTTTTTTAATGCAGGACTTTTTAAGCCTGAATATTCTAAAAAGAGGATGTCTATTACTCTCAAAATAAATAAAGCCTGAAGCTTTGTCCCAAAATAAATTCAAAAGGAGGTAAAATTGGAACATCTGAAGTGTCCAGAATCGATCAACTTTGTATTGTTATCACCCTGGATTGATGATGCAAGACATAATCAACCAAAAGAACCCGAAGATTCTTCAAAAAGGGTGAAACTTTCATCGTCCCATTCAAACGGGAAAAATGATTATGAGATCATCTCCATTCACATGGACATTGACTCTCCCCACTTCCTCAAACGAATTTAAGATGATACACATGGACATTTACTCTCCCCACTTCCTCAAACGAATTTAAGATGATACACATGGACATTTACTCTCCCCACTTCCTCAAACGAATTTAAGATGATATACTATCTTCATTAAAGATAATGAAGACCTTTAGGTCTCTTGAGAGTATTTAAGGGATATAATTAGGTTTTGTCCACTCCCTTAATTGTGGTAGTTGGCTCATTAGCCCATGTGGGCTGCCCACCAACCCAATGGGGTTTGGTGGTGGGTTGGTGCACCAACCCAAGGGGGGTTGGTGCACCAACCCCATCCCCCTCCATTCCTATAAAAGAGAGGGCATGTTTTGCTTGTTTAGCATCGAAAATTGGGAATCAATGAGCTTCTATTGAAGCATTGTGAGAGTTTGTATGAGATCCTATTGGAAGTTCTATAGGATCATTGTGAGCGATCTTTGAGTGAGCCATTTGTGAGGATTTCTTTGTATGGGTTGAGTGTTTTATTTGAAATAAAGAAGAAGTGTTCCCTTGGTCGTTTAGGCGACCTAAATCTTTTGTGCTCTCTCTATTTGCTCTTCGCTCTAGATACTTCGGCGATCCGACTGCTTCCGCTCGACGCACAACAATTGGTATCAAAGCTTTGGCGACGAAGATCTAGACGAAGAAGATGGGCAAAGATGGCGACGACGCTTCTACTTCAATGGCGCAATCTTCAACAACGCGAACTATCGTATCCAGTACGAAGTTCGAAATTGAGAAGTTTGATGGGCGTATCAACTTCTTCGGCATGTGGAGATGTGAAGTACTTGACATCTTGAACCAACTTGGTCAAGATCAAGTACTAGATGAGAGGCCGACTACGACGTCGGATGCGGAGTGGAAGATGATGAACCGGACCGCTTGTGGCACGATCCGGCTCTACTTGACAAAGGAGAAGAAGTACCCTTTCATGGAGGAGACGAACGCGAAAGCGTTATGGGATGCGCTCGGTGAGAAGTACATGAAGAAGAACATTCAGAATCGCCTACACCTAAAGAAGAAGCTTTTTGGCCTCAAGATGGAGAAAGGAGTTTCAGTTGAAGAACACCTAGACTACTACAACAAACTCCTCACAGATTTGAGGAACATCGACGTCAAGATGGAAGATGAGGACAAGGCGATGATTCTCCTCAACTCACTGCATAAAGACTATGAGCACATCGTTTCGATCTTAACCTATGGTAAAGAATCTATCACCTTCAATAAAGTTTCTAACGCTCTTACTAGTAATGAATTTAGAAAGAAGGATGATGAGAAGATGAGGGGCCAAAGATCCGAAGCGCTTACCGTGGTTAGAGGTCGGAGCAATGAAAGAGGTGGAGGCCACAAAGGGAATCATATATTCGAGACGAGGGACAATAGTAGAGCTCCGCGCACAGACATTGAGAGGGATCAATGTGCCTTTTGCAAGGAAAGAGGACATTGGGCAAGGGAGTGCCCAAAGGCCAATAAGAAGAAAGATGCTACCGCCAACATTGTCAAAAGCGAAGAGGTGGATGAGTGGGTCCTAGTTGGTGCGACAGAAGGGGTGATGAAGGGGGGATGGGTGCTTGACTCGGGTTGCTCATTCCATATGACACCCCACAGATAGTACTTTACTACTTTCCATGAAGGTTGTAAGCGTAAAGTCCTTCTTGGAGACGATGGAGCATGCACGACGGCGGGCGTTGGCACGGTCCGCATAAAAATGAGTGATGGTGTCACACAGGACATAGGTGATGTTCATTATGTGCCAGATGTGAAGTACAATTTGATATCGCTTGGTTCACTTGAAGCCAAGGGTTGCAAAGTGACTATGGAGGACGGCGCTTTGAAGGTGACACGAGGAGCAATGATCCTGATGAAGGGAAAGCGTGAAGGCAACCTCTATTACTTGGATGGTACGGTGATGATGAAGACGACGAGAGTTCCAGATGAGCGAGCTACCGACTCAAGCTCGCACGCAACAAAGACACCATTGAATGATCTCCGGAGAGGTGGTGCTAATAGAGGTGATGGTTCAAGTCAGTATGGTGGAGACACCTTATCCCCACAACTTGCACAGCGGATGGATTCCATCAAAGTTTGGAGACCAATGTATGAGAGATGCCAGACTACAGGAAGGGTTTCGTTTGCTTTCTTTGTCAGGTGTGATGAGTTTCCAACCTTATTCGGTGAGGTGGAGTACAATGACGACCTATGTGGACGAATGAAAGATTGGTGTGATGAGATGAAATCAACGACGATTGATGAAGCCAAGGATCGGGTGGAGCTACTTTGCACTAGTGATTGTTCGACGGACGAGCTTATGAAGGTCGATATCGGAGTCAAGTTTGAGTATGGCTCGGACTTGTATGTTGACAATATGAGATGACTTTAGTGGCCCCTTCTGTGGCAATGAGGCTCTGCAAAGCCATATGAGCCTTTCGAGGCAAGATGACGGGAACACGAGATGATTCTCACCGAGGAGGAGCGTTGACGGTCGATTGTGTGACATAGACCTAATATCTCGCCAAGGTGGAGATTTGTGGTAGTTGGCTCAATTAGCCCATGTGGGCTGCCCACCAACCCAATGGGGTTTGGTGGTGGGTTGGTGCACCAACCCAAGGGGGGTTGGTGCACCAACCCCCTCCCCCTCCATTCCTATAAAAGAGAGGGCATGTTTTGGTTGTTTAGCATCGAAAATTGGGAATCAATGAGCTTCTATTGAAGCATTGTGAGAGTTTGTATGAGATCCTATTGGAAGTTCTATAGGATCATTGTGAGCGATCTTTGAGTGAGCCATTTGTGAGGATTTCTTTGTATGGGTTGAGTTTTTTATTTGAAATAAAGAAGAAATGTTCCCTTGGTCGTTTAGGCGACCTAAATCTTTTGTGCTCTCTCTATTTGCTCTTCGCTCTAGATACTTCGGCGATCCGACTGCTTCCGCTCGACGCACAACATTAATATGACTGATGATGTACCTTTTGTGTACTCATCAATATATCCTTTAAAAATGGTCATTATCCAACCACATTTTTTTTAAAAATAGTGGTAACTTTGGATAAAAATGGGAAATCATAAATAATTAGCAACAGTGGTTGCGTACACTCAGCTAAACACACCATTAGAACCTTTTTATATGAGTCTGATCAACTCCATATAAACATGTCTAAGAATGGGTTTAGAGCACATCTTAAAGATGATACGTCCGCAACGTTGTGTATGTGTTCCTGAAGCAACACTACATAAACCGTCATGATGCCATAAAGTGAACACATTCATCAGGACTAACAAACTTTGATGAATAGATTCCAAAATCTCGTATGAGTAAGGCATTTGTACACGTCTTATAGATTGTGTGTTGATGGTAATAAAGATACTGAAGATCCTTCAATTCCCTATTTGGTTCACATCATATATGAGCCTGAAGCTCAAATTGACCATTTAAAAAGTAAATACATATGATCTGATTATAATCAAACTGACAATTTAAATATTGTCAAAACTTTCACATCCCTGCTACCAAAAATCCAGCTAGGATTGACATACCAAATATAATGGATGCAATTCACCGGTAGCAGAAGTGGATGTCCTTAAGAGATGAGAGGACATACCACTAGGCTCCAAAGAGAGAAATCTACTCCTGGAGACCGAAAAAGCAATACCACCACAGGAAAGTGAGCTCAAATCCAGAACCTTATTGCAACTTGGTTGCTAATGACCCATTCTGGATCTGTCCATATTCTTTACCCGTCCCAGAACCTTCACTTCTTTAACGCGTCGTGAAGGAGACACCTCTGGGAGAAATCAAATGTTTATAGTACGTACGGGGTGAGTTTTGGACAAGAAAGAACACATTTTGTCGACAAATTCTCTCATATTTCATTTTGCCAGTTAAATATAATATATCGTTTCCACAACTCTGCTTTGCCTGAAGCAAACATAGAGATTTGGCCAAATTATAATAATGTGGAATAAGGCAAAAATAAGGTGAGCTGGACTCACTTATGAAATAAGGGGTGTTGGACCTGAAGTACTGGTATCAAAAATGATATCAAATCCTGTGGGATAACTGAGTATTGTAGGAGAATTAAAATAAATTCGTTAGCTATAAGCATTTTAATTTGCTATAGCTTTAGAGGTATAAATCGCTCAAACCAGGAAGTAATCAAGTAAGATGAGCTGAACTCACTTACAAGATGAATCTCATGTATCGACTGATTTATGTCTAGGCGTAACCCAACGAATGACAGAAAGAGAGAATTTTTGGTTGATGTTGCTATTGGATGTGACAACATTACCGATATAAAATTTCTTCAATTGCATGTATAAATTTTTTCTTTACTTTCCTTTCTTTTTGGGACATATATTAATAATATGATTAAAGGAAAGACAACCTAGACAGAGATCCTTAAAGGACTCATACTAAAAGGTTGTTGTTTGCACCTCTTAAAAACAGTATTGTTCTTAAGAGAGCAAATTAAAAGAATTGAGATTATTTTAATAACTCAAAATATTATCGGATCTCCTGAAGAGAAAATACCGAAATATCTGTTAAAACCTATCTATCAGATATGATATGATATGAAAGTCCCAGCTAGGCATAAATTCTTGGCTTACAGAATACAACATCCTGAAGATGTCATCCTGAAGATGACCAGCTAGTCATAAATTCTTGGCTTACAGAATACAACATCCTGAAGATGTCATCCTGAAGATGACATTAATCATCCTGGAAATGAACTATCATCCTGAAGATGACATTGATCATCCTGAAGATGAACTATCATCCTGAAGATGAACTATTGTCCTGGAAATGAACTATCGTCCTGAAGATGACATTAATCATCCTGAAGATGAACTATTATTTATCATCCCGAAGATGAAAACTTCATACAATGACAATTGATGAAGGAAAAATGAAAATCATTCTCCACTAAATACACCTATTTAGTTGTATGGATACACATTAAAAGGCCCATTTCCGTTAGCTGGAAGATGTGAAGAATATATATGATCCAAAAGTACCTTAAGTGTCTTTGAAACACTATTTTACCTGGCCAACTGCATGCGTCTCTTTTGAGCGTTAACAGTATAGCTATTAGCCAAGTACAGTGCAGTGCCTGCAGCGCACCACTAGACCAGAGATATGTAGCTTCTGCGCTATCTCCAAGGGTCGAGGAAAAATCCTCCATGTTAAATGTATTTGCATATGCAGGTTACAGATCATCGCGATGAATAGTATAAAAGGGACGTCCACCTCCTGAAGATCTACAAGGATCCTCCCAAGTCTACATACTTCCACCATCCCGAGAAGCTCATCACCCAAGGAGCAGTTCAAGAACATACAAAGCCAGGTCCTGAAGTATCTCGCAGACAATGACGATTGAGACGTGGAGCTGTCTACCAAGTTCGCAGCGCTCCTTTAGTTTCAGCTACTGCCTTATATGAGTGAAATTTGTATAGATGAGTGAAGTTTATACTTTACATTTGCTTTTGGAATGTTGTAGATGAGATGGATGTATAGACGCATAGGACATTAATGTATAGATACATAGGATATCTGCAAGCCTAAAGCTTGATCAGATAAGGGGGAGTCAACTGTAGAGTTGTACTCTTTTTCCTTGGCTAGTGGTTTTTCCCACAGGGTTTTCCATAGTCAAGGTTTTAACGAGGCAACCACATTGACTCTGGATCCAGAAGTATCCACCTCTCGACACATCCCCAAATCAGGGGAAGTTACGGAGTACTGCACTCTTTTCCTTTCGCTATAGGTTTTTTCCCATAGGGTTTTCCATAGCTGAAGGTTTTTAATGAGACGGTTACCCCTAACTTGGATCTAGAAGTATCTACCCTTTAAGATACTCATTAGTACTAATGAATCATTCAGTATTCATAAGTCGAGTATACCACGTTGGTTGGATAAGGGGAAGTGTTATGAATAGGACATATTGCGCATATTGGGTATCCACACATGAGTAACCAATATGAATACTATACAAAGAAGACTAGGGGTTTCCTAGACTCAACATTCTCCAAACCTGTTTCTACTTCACAACATCAAATATTCAACTACTTATTTTCTAGTGTCTACACATTACAATATAAATCTTTCTATCCCATCTAACCAACCCTTTTCATATCCACTCTTATCACTTCCATTCATGTCTCCGTTCATGTTTGTTTAATTCCAATTCTCCTTTTCTTAATCTCAACATTCACATGTTCTATCATCAATAATTTTCGAGATATAAATTTGGACATATATTCAACATATATGGACAAAACATCTCAAGCATAATCATCTCATCTTATCATACAGATCACGCCTATCCTAACGGATAATCTTGACGGATAATCGTATTCCAAACCTTGTTACAAACATATAATAAAGTTGGGTAATAAAATCATGAGGTCAATGTTATCGAATGCTTCAATAAACTCTATAGCAAGCAATACACACATCAATATGGATTTATTTTAGCAGAACATGAGCGAGCGTGACCTCAGGTCTATATATTGGTTCGAAAAAAGTCTTCCATATTGCAACGTGCATCTTCAAAGCCACACGAAATACTTTCCCTTCATGCCACCAGACAGTTCATGCAGTTCTATGCCCTGTAAGTGAAGAAACCAATTTGTGCACGCACACAGTTTTTATCAAGTATATTACAGTAACAACTTATGGTAATAATATTCCCTATCAGTTTCATACATCAGCATCCCAATTACTGTCCGATACAGTAATGCAAGAACCAAAAAGAAAATATTTAAATTTCTTATGAAACATATGGATTACAGGTGCTATAGATTACATCAAAGACTGCAAGCATTAGAACTATTTTTTTTTTCCTTTTGTCAGTTAAAAGACCTAATCCATGATAATAGTTAACCCACCGTGTGATTGTAACATCATCTCACACACCATAAATCTTGACGGGTTGAGATGGAAGCAAGTAGTCCCAATCCTGCACCGCATATAGCAGAATATATAGGCAGAATATATAGGTACAATACCGTAACGAAGTGGTGGATGGAAGCATCCGCTGCGATTTGCTGATGTCCGGTGCCCCGATTTGCTGATGTCCGGTGCCCCAACATACCGTCCGGTGCTCTTCTGCAGGTAGTCCACCTATCCAAGTAAAAAATCACATACGCAGAATATATAGGTAACAACATGCCCATTCTTGTTGATGCATAAATTGATCATATTGTATGTCATGATAATGAATAGTATTAGGAACATTTACAACTAAATATAACTCTTTAGAATATACAATGATAATATTTCCACCGATATGCAATAAAGAGAAGACGAACCTAAGAACTCGTAGATGATCTCCCTCACCCAACCCCATCAGAATTTATCCCAGCTGGAATCTCCATCAGCTTTGCCGAAACCGAATCCACCTTTACGGTTTGAATCAGAATTCCCCGAGTTCCTTGATCGCCCAAAGCCTGAATTGCCAAAGCCTCCAGAATGCCCAGAACCTGAGTTGCCAAATCCACCAGCACGGTCGAAACCAGAGCCACCAGCTGACCTTGGCCCTGAACCACCGAATGAACCAAACCGATCTGATCCAGATTCACCGTAACCACCCGTTCGACCTGATGGAGAACCATTGCGAGACATTCCAAAGCCTGAACCGCCACCATAACCACCGCCACCTCTGCTTCCTAAACCCCGGTCATTGCCACCACCTCCAGAACGACTAAAGCCACCTGAGCTACTACCATAACCACCGCTGCCACCACGGTTGAAGCCTGAACCACCACCAACACGGCCACCACCCATACGACCACCACCCATGCCAGCAAACATGTCTTCACCCACATCCTCTATGTTAATCCTTGGTAGCTGTAAATACACACACAAACATATATTGAACAGTTAAACCAGTATGGAGGGTAACACGATTAAAATAAATAAATAAATAAACATGCACAAATGAACTAGAAATGTAAATGACAAGGACAACGACGGTGATGATGTCTAAAAATATCCAAGACCATGCTGAAGATAACGATTACCAGTACTGCTTGGATCCTCAACGGGAAAAACCCGAATCTAACGGTACACAACATTGATACTTTCATAATGGCATGTGCACACGGATCATTCAATTAATCAAGCCTAATCACAAACAAACATGGGGAGAACTTTAATCTGCCCTATGGATCAGGCTTTAAAACAAGCCTTTGGATGGTTAGAAACGAAGCTTTAAAGTAATAAAAAGTGTTACTGTGCTACCAAAAACATGTATATGAAGCATCGTTTATATAGTATCAGGAGTGTCAAGACACAATCCAGCTAACAATAAAGTATAACCCAAATCTCAGACATGAACAGGAAATTACCAGATATACAAGTAATCGTGGCAGCTTTAAATTAGAAACAAAAATCGTGTATGTACACAAGAAAAAAGAATACCACTGTAAACCTGCATCCAACGTCATGCTCAATGCTCCTAACAGCTCGAGATTGCTGATCGGTATGTATGAGAATTGTGTTCCCTGTCTTCCCAGCTCGCCCTGTTCGACCAGACCTGTGAACAAATAGCTCGGAAGTGCTTGGCAATTCATAATGTATTACCTGAGAAAGAGGATATTAGTATATCTTTGTTTTTCTAATAATTCAACAAGCTGCATTATAGAGAGCCGCCGTGGCACATTAAAATAGAACTACTTCAAACACAATAAAACAACCTATATATCAGAAGACATATAGCATGTATAGAGAATATCACAAAAAATTAGAATCCCCGGTGCATGGTACAAAACCACTCATATTGGATGAATTATAGGTGAATGTACACTTTACAAATTGTGTCGACCCGGAACAAGAGCACCAATAGAGACTGATAGTAAATTCTCGATGGAAGGTCTCTATGTAGTGTTGCAGTTATGGTTGGAGAGCAAACCACTATACAGCATTGGGTACATCTCTATATTTCTATTACTCTTGATGTTACTTTAATTATCTGGGTTTTATGTTAAGATTGTGGCTTTAATTAGGTAGTTAGTCATATTACATAATTCGGTAAACCAAACATATATTTGGATAGAACCAGTTGGTATTAAGATCTTTAGAAACCCCCTTTTCCCTTTTCTTAGGTTTCCATATTGATTTAATATGTTAATAGTTAAGATGAGTTACGCTACAAGAGCACTTCTAATAATGTGGTGTTTCCATTTAACGAAGGTGCCCTGGCACCAATGATCGCCAAAGATGTAAATGTAGGCAAAAGAAGCAACAAGCTCTAGGCTTCATAATCTATAGTCCTTGTAAGTTAAAAAAACAACCCAACAAAGAGACTAACAAACCAAAAAGGTCCTCCTAAACAAGCTTCCTCTTGCATTTCAAGAATAAGAGTATTGCTATCTTGATCTTTCGAGATTCTTTACAGAAACTAAAATATGTGAGTGCTCTAAATTTTTTTCTTTAAAAAGTCTGCCAATATATTCAAAAAATGGCAGCAAATCTTCCAAAAGAAGTGCATGGATCAAGACCAACAGTTAACAGTCATGATATTAACCATCTTGATTAATACAAACAAAACACATGTTAAAAACTTTGCTTATGTCAACAATTTCATCCAGGTAAGTTCCCGGGAAAAAATTAAAGTAGAAGATGCCAGAAAAAATTAAAGAATCCCCTCCTAAACTTATTAGATTAGAACATAAAACAAACGAAACTGCCAGCACATTTCACTCACCAGATCAACATTTGGTATATCCAGTCCACGGGCAGCAACATCAGTTGCAACCAAAATATTAAAGCGGCCATCACGAAAGCCTGAAAGTGTTCTTTCCCTCTCGTTCTGTGAAATATCACCATGCAAAGCCTCACATCCGAAACTCCGAGACATACCATGGGCCAACCTATCTGCATCACGCTTTGTTTGGGTGAAAATTATACATTTTCCACCTTTAGCATGTTCCTGATTTATTTTCAGCGAAGGAAAAATGTCAATTTCAAGTCACCTTGTGGAGTATGGAAGAACTTTAGTAAATGCTACCTTGATTAGAGGCCCAAGAATGTGTGGCTTGCCATAATTGTCTGTTGCAATAGAATACAGGGTAATACCTTCTGCTAACTTCTGATCATTATCACCAACCTAAGAAAAGGAAATTCTAAATCAGTTTAACCAATGACTAAAAAGATCCCAGTTTGAAGAAATGAAACCTTAAAATGAGTTCAAAGATATATGTAAGCATATGAAATTCAGAAGAATATAAATGAAACAAAATCCTAAACAATTTCTTGCTGCAGATAGATAAGTTGGAATGAGTGTCTCATAATCTGAGACATGCGAAGGTAAGGTGGCATATAGCAAGAACCATAATATATGTTTAATCGGGGCCTCACTATGGAGGGAAGTACAGGAAGATGATAGAAATTTGAAAGTTTGACTAAGGCACAGAGATGCAACAAACAAGACAAAAAAGTTGGATCATAATTTTGAACCATATGGAACAAACTATAAAAAGCTCAAGTAGACCACAATGAGGAAAAAGTTCAAACCTATTTTCATCTAAATGGAGTATCATGTAGAATGTGATAAAATAAAAAAATAAACCAAACTTGAAATGAAAATTTGCCGCCATACACAACTGGGAAAACATCATAGCAATGATGACAGCTGATGCATATGAATCATACTTTAAGTCATTGGAAAAGAGAAAATCTTAAATTAGTAAAGCTTAAATGAAATAGACAGGAAAAATCCCTCAAGAAAAAAAAAATTAAAAGAAGACGCATCAACACTGTCTAGAGCATTCACGCAAAATATATAAGCAATTGCAGAGTTATTCTATTTTAGTATTTTATGCCGTTGAATAGTTTGAGTCTTCACCAAACTATATCATATTTAAAAGTAAAAAAGAAAAAGAGGCATTACGACTCGCATCAAAACATCAGATGTACGAATACTGGCAGAAAAAGCATACTCACAAGGTCTACGGTAAGTGGATTTTTCAGGTACTTTTGGGTAAGCTTTCTAATCCAACTTGGCATTGTGGCTGAAAACATCATGCTTTGACGGTTTTGGGGTAAACGTTGTAGAATGGTCTCTACGTCTTCTTCAAACCCCACAGCAAGCATTTGATCAGCTTCATCAAGAACAACAAATTGAACTTCCTTCAAATCTAAGGCGCCTCTCTTGATCAAATCAATTATACGTCCAGGAGTGCCAACAACAACATCAACACCATACTCAAGGGTTCTCATTTGTGTCTGGATGCTCACACCACCATAGACGCAGAGTGTGTCCAAAGAGGACGATTCTCTGATCTCTTTCTCAACCTGTCTTGCAAGTTCTCTAGTTGGCGCCAAGGCTAAAGCCAGAGGATTCCTTCCACGACTGTATATTTGAAAATTAAGGATATAAAGAATAATATACCTTATCTTGTATAAGCGATAATTGTATAACAAATCTTCAAAAACAAAATATGGTAGCAAATTGGAATAATAATAGACTCACCCATGTTTCTCATTGTACTTTATGATTTTATCCATAATCGGAATTGCAAATGCAAGGGTCTTCCCCGTCCCTGTTTTTGCCCTACCAATCATATCACGTCCCTGCATTGCTGGTTCAAGAACAGCCCTCTAGACAATAACCAAATGGCAAACATCACTTAGCATACTTCTAATGGCATTTTAGAGATAATACCATCCAAAACAACCTTTGCTATCAGTACAACAATACAAAAATTTTAATGGACGAACAAGAAACATGGATAACAATAATCGATTACATGAAGCCGATTGCCGAGAAGAGCTCCACTTAAAATATTATATAGTTTCAAATGATTCTCAAATTATCTGCAAAATGGTCTTCTTTTACAAAGCATAAATATTTTATAGCAAATGCTTGAAACAAAAATCTCCAGTGCACATGAGCTATGGCAGAAGAATATCTACGAATTCTCCCTAGTTTTGGTGAATATCAATCATGTATGCAAGGAAAATGTGCACTGGGGTTATACAACCCAAAAAAGAAAGAAACCTGAAAAATTCCCCGTTTTCAGCAAGCCGTTTATGCAATAAAAGTCATATTGCAACTCCTTATAGAACCATTCTAGGCCATTACGTGATAATAGAACCACGCCTATCTAGGCGTTGACAAAATTTGTTCTTGCACTTAATTTCATTCAAAAAATTTAAAATTCATTCTGACAACTTAAATGAGCGGGATAACTCCTCCAATTACATTACCTAAAGACAATCAAGCAGCTCCCTCACTGTTCCATCCAACATCTAAAACACCTTTCTTCACAAAAAGGGGGGAAAGAAAGCAACTTTGAAGTAAATAATCATTACCTGAATGGGGAACAGCTTCGTTATCCCCTTCTTCGCAAGACGCGATACGATCTCCTGAGCAATCCCTAGTTTAGCAATCTCCAAGCCCTCATCTCCCTCTTTCTTCGCCGCCGACTTAGAAGAACCATTGTCCTTCTCATCATCGTAGAAGTTCTCTTCCACCGCAAACCCAGCGTTCGCGACATCAGAAGCCCTAAACTCCAAGCTCCTCGTAGCGAAATGGAAGCCCCTCTTGCGGACCCCAAAGTCAACAGCTTTCGCTGGAGCGGGATATCCATCGAACTGATCGTGGGGGGAGATCGAAGAGTATGCGGAGGATTCGACCGAGATGAGCCGGATGAGAGCTGCTAGGGTTTGCCTCGACGCCAAGGGGGTGATCGAGGCGGATCTCCTGAACAAGGCGTTCATGGCTTCTGGGATGAAATCCTAATTTTGGGATTGAGTGGAGAGAGGGGGATAGGTATAAACCCCAGAGAACGGCTAGGGTTTTTGGGAGGTTGAAATGGACAAAGGTAGAAGAAAGGGTCCGGGCTTTGTGGGTTTAAGGCCATAAGATAATTATTCGAGCAAACGGGTGATAAATAAATACATGTTGAGAAATGTATAAGAGAAGAGTAAAATGATCTCTCATTAGGAGTAGATATGGCATAAGTCATGGCTCTCTATATATTTATTGAAATAGAATTTAGGAGTCCAAGGGACTCCCCACTAAGTTAGTATGGAGTAATGGTGAGATGATGAGGGGAGGGAGGCCAAAGGCCTCCCTCAACTCACAACACTCCCCCTCATCTCTCCATTACCTTGGGTTGAACATATGAATACTTCAGGATTCAGTATGCTGATGGGGTGGATACTTCTGGATCTAGAGCTATTGTGGTTGCCTCGTTAAAACCTTAGCTGTGGAAAACCAGTGGGAAAAACCAGCAGCTTAAGAGAAAAGAGTACAACTATCGAGGGACTCCCCCTGATCTGTACAAGCTTCAGGCTTGCAGATTTCCTATGTATCTATACAATCATCTCATATTCGTCTATACATCCATCATGTTCTGAAAGCAAATACAATCATTACTCATCTATACAAGTTTCATTCATCTAGTGGTTATTGGAAAGCAGTAGAGCTCTGGAGTGGAACGCTCTTCGAAGTTGGTAGATGACTCCACTAATGTATTATTTGAATCAGTCTTCACTGTGTCTGCAAGGTACTGCTGCACCTGGCTAAGCGTTTTCAAGACTTGCTTCTTGGATGATGAGCTTCTCAGAAGATGTAGACTTTGGAGGATGATGTGTAGATATTTAGGAGGTGACCAGCCTTTTGTGTTTTAGTCATCGCGATGATCTTTAAACCTGCATATGCGATATATATTCCTTGACCCTTGGAAGTTGCGCAGAAGCAGCTTATCCTTGGTCTAGTGGTGCTCTCCAGGACAACACTGTATCTGGTTAACAGCTTTACTGCAGACGTTCTATCAAAGACACGTGCAGTTGGCCATATAAAGAAGTGTAACAAGTACACTAGAGATAGGCTCTTCAGGACCTAGGATGTCCTCCCCCTCTTTCAGTGACTTGGAAGGTGTCATAAATAAGCATCTGTTTTTAATAGGTTACAAATAGACATCATTCTTCATAAACTCCAGGTGTATGAAGGATATTAAAGGGTTCAACCACGAAGGTGTTAAATATGTAAGGCGAGACAATACCTTGTTATACCTAGGTTTTTCATTTCCAATGTATGCTTAAAGCTATCTGATATCTCAATGGTCTCTGCAGGAGATCCTATTAGCTTTAAGTCGACCACATGTACGGCGAATATCAAAAATCATGTTAACGATCTATCGAAAAAGATACACGGGCAGAATATTGCTTAAGATCAACTAATGATCTTTGTAGCCTTTATGGATAAGACGTTTCTACGTCTCTCTTTCATCTCTGGGGGCAGAGTATACCCTTCTGGAAGTTTTATATAGATCTCTATATCTATATTACCGTATATGTGTGCAGTCACAACGTTCATGAGCTGCATTTATTGGCTTTTTCAGAGAAGTTTAGGCTTAGTAGGAAAATGATCACATTTCTTTCATTTCAATTTCTTATAAAATCCAACTTATATTCCACAGGTTTTACACATTCAGGTGTATGGACTACTGGTCCCAAGACTTTGCAATTCAAGAGTTAGTCCAGCTCTACTCTTATTGCCTTGTCCCACTTTGGCCAATATATGCGTTTATGCTATAGAAAAGTGGGTAGACGTCATCGTCGTATTCAGCGACGTGAATGGCAATAGCGAAAACAAAACCGTCGACGACGACTGTGCTATTTCTGTCCAGTACCTCTCCAGTACGTACGTAATATAATGATTTTTCTCCTGTTGTTTCCTCTGCAAGGGAAATTAGGAGGGGAGAGGTTGCTGGTCTGAGCTCAGCATCCTGTGGATGGATCATTTTAATATATCCAGGAATCTCCCTCTTTCGAGGAACTTTTTATATTTTTAACCAGGAGGGCGTCCTCTTTTCAAATGAGGTACATCCAATTCTGCTGCCGATGGATTGCATCCATCTTTGGGAATGTCAATCCTAGCTGGCGTGTTGGCAGCAGGGACGTGTGTACGAACAATCTTCTGGTTGTCCGTAAATTTATCCGGCAATTGATGTACTTTAGTCTGAATATTTGAAGGATCTTCTGGATCTCATCTTCACACAGAAAAAGTATGCGGATCATAACAAGATTAGGACGTTTGTGTCCCATGATATGGTCTCAGAAGCTTCAGGCTTCTTTAGACTGCGTGCATATTTCAATGAGACTTTGCTCATCAAATTCACAGTTATCAAGACTTGGTGGCAAACCATAAGCAAGCGGCATCAGCAATAAGATATGGCCACAAGAGGGCCGTATCGTGATAAGCGATGCGGAATGCAGTGTGTTGGTCCTTAAACATCAACAGGCAACAGGGATTTAACAATGGACGTGAAATCCATTGGAGTCTCTTTACCAGAGACTCTGATAACTCATTCTGAGTATGAACATACTACATGATGTTCAATTTCAATGCCAGTTGCTTGGCAGAAGTCTTCAAAGATATGTGTAGTGAATACACCCACATTATAAGCTTTGAGAAAGCTATGTTGCGAGTGAATATAAAGGCACACATAAGACCATCTAGTAGATGCATCTATCAGTACAATGAAGTACCGAAAATGGGCCACTTGCGGGGTGAATAGGCCCGCAAAGGTCACCATGTATTCTCTCAATGAAGCCAAGAAACTCTCATCCCACTTTCAGGAGGGAATGTATCTCTATAAGTTTGCCCTTACGACAAAGGGGGACAAGGAAATTCAATCTTTTGAAGAATCTTCTGGTTCTCCAATGGATTCATTTGATGATGTGTCCATCATCGCTGATCCAGGATGACCAAGTCCATTTTGCCAGAGTTAAAAACTATGGCAATGGAAGGCACTTCTAGTGCTCAGTCAAGTTGGCTTTCTATATGATGAATATTTGTAATTATAGGGGCCCGATGGGGGGTCCAATGAAATCGTAAGTAGATGGTCTTCTGGCCATCCTCTTGATGAGTTACATATTGATATTCAATATTTATTATCCACAGTTTTCAAGTTATGTTCGTTTAAAAGAAATATTCTTGAAACTTGGAAAATTCCTATATGTTTAAGGGAAGAAGTTTGCCTCTTATAGTCTCGTTGTATGTGGGAGCAATATTAATGCTACACCAGTGCAACGAGGCAATGTCCACAATATTACATACTTCATCTATAAGCAAAACGAAAATTTATTTAAGTAAATGTAAAAAGACATTCAAATAAAAGTTCGTACGAAAGCAAACTAAAGATGAAGCTACATGTAATTTTAAATTCATAGACATAAAGATAGGGCTCAATCGAGCAGGTCTTCATTCTCGAAGTCTTTTACAGTGAAATTCGTTGGCGGCTCAACAGCCGCCAAGTTTGTTTCAGGCAGAGAC
Organism: Scilla litardierei; assembly: GCA_030789695.1. Lineage (NCBI taxonomy): Eukaryota > Viridiplantae > Streptophyta > Magnoliopsida > Asparagales > Asparagaceae > Scilla > Scilla litardierei. Next base: position 31,134,733 of record CM061141.1, read on the forward strand.
TTCTGGCTTGCCTGATACAGTTCCTGGAGGTGGCGAGGAGTGCGGCAGTTTCTAGACCAATGTCCAATCATGCCACATCTATGGCATTTATCCTCCCAGTTCTTCTTAGGAATTGACACTTGGTCAGTGTTCTTACGCTTCCATGTGAAGTTTCTCATTCCTCTGTTGTTGTTGTTGGTCTGGGGTACTTCTCCTCGTGCTGGCTTCATTACAGCCTTCCCTTTGTTCTTTCTAGCCTTTTTCTTGTTTTTCCACTTCTGGGGAGAAACATGGTGGGCTTCATGGATAGTGGCAGTACCAGCCGGACGCAAATTATGAGTGGAAAGCAGTAATTCTCTATTCTGCTCTGCCCTAAGGAGGCAAGAGATCAAATCAGAGAACTTCGTGAAGTTGCGTTAACGATACTGCTGCATGAGGATTGCATCTTTCTCGTGAAACGAGGTAAATGTCTTTTCCAACATGCGTTGCGCAGTCACTTCTTCACCACACAACTTCAGGCGTGAGGTAATATTATGAAGTGCAGAGTTATACTCAGCAACGGACTTATAATCCTGAAATCTGATGTTTTCCCACTCATAACTGGCACGTGGTAATATAACATCAATCTGATGTTTATACCGTGCCTCTAGCGCTGTCCACAACTCAATTGGGTCATCTACCGTTAGGTATTCGGCCTTTAAGGTCCGATCTATATGTCTCCTAATATAGATAATGGCTTTCGCCTTATTCACATCAGAGACAGTGGTAGGAGTGCTGCTAGATGATTGTGCCGCTTCTGTGGCCTTACCAGCAGAAGCATCGACCGCTGCTGGGGCCGATGAAGGAGCCAAAATTGAGCCAAGGAGGGCCATCGAACGCAAGTGGAACTTCTGGTCCACTCGCCAACTTAGGTAATTCTTTCCTGTAGCATCAAGAACTTCGAAATCGACGCTTGTCAATTTTGCCATTTATCTATGCAATTTAAAATAAGCATGAATTAATTAAAATGTAAATTCATGCATAAAGAATATAATAAGTAAAATGTGGGGATCGGCCAGATACCCAAAAAACGTACAAAGTCCAAAGTCCGATTTACAGTTCATAAAGAAAAGAAAAATACAAGTTCGTCTTTGGCATTTATAAATACAATCCTCACTTACAAATTCTCTCAAAATAAAATAAAAGTGCAAGGAATATAAAATGTATCAAACTGGCCGATCCCAAAAACACATTTTAACTTATATAAACATCCACACAGTTTATAATATGCTACATGCACAAAAGAAACAACCACGCATATAACTCAGGCATATATAATATGGAAAAAGAGACTATAAAATATAATAATCGCTCGGACCACGGGGAGACGTCATACACCGTTAGGTTAGTTGACTAACGGTAGAGCGGTCGCAGAATCCTTAAGATAATTATATTTTGAAAAATCCTAATAATCCATAAATAATTAAAAATACAAGAGTGATATTTAAACATAATTTTTGCAATTTGACAAACTGGGCGTCAGGCCCTAAAACAAGAAATTAAAATAAATTAATATCTTGATTGGGGCTGCAGGCCCATAAGTAAAATATTAATCATTTTAATAAGCAATTTTATTAACTTGGATTCTAGCCCAAATAAAAAAAATAGCCAAATTAAATTATTATTAATATTTGGGCTGCAGACCCATTTTGCAAAATTTAATTAACATATTAAGTTTGTAATTGGAATAACTGGGCTTCTGGCCCAATTTTGGTAGTCAAAATTAATTGTTAATCTAAACGGGGCTGCTAGCCCATAAAATTTATTTTCTTTGTTACAAATGGGCCCCAGATAAACAGGCTATCTAATATATTAAATATAATTGAACACAAGCCCTTAAACAAAATTTTTAAGGGAATTTGAAAAGTTTCCCAAACCCAGAATTTTACATATCCCGTTCTCCCCATCCTCACGCGACAGTACATAGAAGACCTCGTCTTGGTGCGTGGATTACAGAACCCCCCCTCTGCTAAGTGGGGGCGGCGCAGATAGAACCCCCCGGTCGTCAAAATAGAACCCCCCCTGGGGGGGTGTCGCTGGGAACCCCCTCCGCCGTCGGCCGGGGGGGGGGGGGGGCTGCGGGCAGAAGACCCCCCCCCCCCCCTTCGGGGGGGTTTCGCGCCGTCAGCGGGGGGGGCTGCGATCAGAAGACCCCCCCTTCGGGTGGGTATTGGGAGAACACCCCCCGCCGTCTGCGGGGGGGGCGGCGATCAGAAGACCCCCCCTTCGGGGGGGGTGTCGCGGAGAACACCCCCCGCCGTCGGTTGGGGGTGGCGATCAGAAGACCCCCCCTTCGGGGGGTTTCGCGGAGAACACTCCCCGTCGTCGGCTGGGGGCGACGATCAGAAGACCCCCGGGGGGGTTATCGCCCGGAGCCCCCCCCCCCCCCCCCCCCCCCCCCCCCCCCCGCGTCTGGGGGGGGTTTGATCGCCGGAGTCCCCCTTCGGGGGGGAAGCTGAATGGTTTTGGGAGTTTTTTTTATTTTTTATATGTATTTTACAGTTGATATCAATATATATTCAATATTGATGTTTATCAAGAGGAAGTAAATTTATACAATCATCAAGGAAAAGCTATGTAAAACCATAGCTATCAATATATTGTAATATTCTACGGGTTCACAAGAGTTTATCTCTAGATCAAGGATCTAGGGACGTTTGTAAAAAGAGAAGATCCGTAGAAAGCAAAATCCACGCTCCTAATACGCCAAAAAGGATCGCCGCAACAGTACGCCGCAACAATAGATTCCTTCGCGCGTTTAGGGGTTTGATTTTTGAGGGGAGACATGATGAATAGCTCAAGAGATGAGAGCTTTTCGGTGCTGATAACGTGTTGAGAAATGTTAAGAGAAGAGTAAAATGATCTCTCATTAGGAGTAGCCATGACATAAGCCATGGCTCTCTATATATTCATTGAAATAGGATTTAGGAGTCAAAGGGACTCCCCACTAAGTTAGTGGGGAGTAATGGTGAGATGATGAGGGGAGGGAGGCCAAAGGCCTCCCTCAACTCACAACAATACAACTGTTTTTTGCATGTCCGTCCCTTTAAATGCGTTTTTTCATATTTATTCTCAAATCACTCCCATCTTAAACTTTAGCGTTAATAGTCCATCTCTTTAATTTCTACTTAAAATCTAATAGAAGAGAGAATATTCCATCAAATGCCAGTTAAGGTTTGGATTGCGTTTGGTTGGAGGTCCGGACGGCTCACGGAGAGGAGGGATAGGCGGCACCGCCTCCTCTCCGTCATTTTTTGGGGCAGCGGCGGCGACACCGTCTCCTCTCCCTCCTAAACAATAGAGAAAGGGGAGGCGATGTCTCCTCTCCTCTCCACCCGCAAAACACCGACGAGAAGGAGGGAGAGGAGGCGATGATGCCGCCGCCTCTGACCTCCTCGTCGGTTTTTGCGGGAGGAGGAGAAGGCACCTCCTCTGCGTCATTTTTTGGGGCAGATGAGCACCGCATGGAAGGGGGGGTGGCAGAGCTCCTCCGCCCCAAAAAAATGACGGGGAGGCCGTGGTGCCGCCTCCTCCACCCAAAACTAATGAGGAGGTGATTTGGGGGTTGGTTAATTGCTAATTAATGTTTAATTCTTAATTAATTTACTATAATCAGCATTTAAGTGTTAATTGATCTAATTTCGGTTAACTCTTTAACAGAATATAGGATGGATGGACTGTTAAGTTTAACATTTTATATTTGAGGAACTTGAGAGCAAATACGTATATTTAAAGGATAAATATCAAAATAAACATTTTTAAAGGACGAATATTCGAAAAACGCTAAATAAAAACATCTACTATGGCGTTGGAAACTTGGCAACGAAACGGATTGATGGGGACACCAAATTGAGGTGCACATGGACACACCAAAACAAATTTAAAAATCATGTTTTTACTTTACACACAATTGAATCATCACATACACACAGACCTGCATCCCACCTCATCATTGTCCTCCTCCACGCTTCCCGTCTCTCGCTTACATGCATAACCAACAGCATCCCCTACCCCCGCGCACAATCGACCCCATCCTTCTCCCTTGTCTTCATCCTACCCACTCTTCAATCCTCTCATTTCCCTCTTCCTCCTCCACAGTCATCGCTATCGTCATCGCTACGACAGCAACGGCAGGGGCGGACCCACGTTATGGTGAGGAGGCCCATCACCCCCAAAAAACTTTTATAAATCTATAATAAACCTTAATTATTTTTGAAATATAACATAAATATAATTTTGTACCACACTTTAGACATGAAAATCACATACGTCCCGGTGGTTAAGGCGTCGCTTTCCACCCTCTACGGTTCAAGTTTGAGTCTTACTCGAAAGTCGTCTTTTGTTTTTCATTCTAACTTCTTTTCTCTAAGAAAATATTTTTACTACATTTCAAACACAAGAGTTGACTATGTCCCACCAGTTAAGGCACTGGTTGCTAACCCTTGTAGCTCGATTTTGAGCCCCATCAAATGTTGTTCAAACGCTATCTTTTTTTAAATTCTAAATCTTTTTCATATAAGACATCTAAACTTCTTTTAGCTCAAACTTCTTGTAGTTATAACTTCTTCAACACATATCCAAATTATGTGTTCTTTATATCTCTTTAAAGATCTTGAAGTGTTCTATCAAATCATATGTAGTTCTGAATTTATTTTCAAGTAATCAATTTTGTAAAAATTATTTAAAGCTTCACGATTCTTCGAAAATTTCGGAAATATACAACATATTTTCATGTCAAAACTTCCATATTTGTTCCACGTGGTATCAACCGCTTATGACTAAAATTTCATAGGAAAATACTAAGTGTAGAGAATGAAACCATAATCACATGCAAATGCTATCTTTTTTTAATTTTAAATCTTTATATTCGATGTACAACCTTCTTTTGGACATAACTTGATCTACACACATTCAAACTGTGTGTTCTCTTTATCACTAGAAAGCTCTTGAAATATTCTATCAAAATATCCGATACTTTATATTTTTTGTTATCTGTCTTTCATGTCATCTCATCCTGGATCCGCCCATAAGCGGCACTGGCGGAGGAGGAGAAGGATATGAATGAAGAGTGTGAAAGAGGAATATGAGAGAAAAGGGAATGAAGAAGAGGGGTGGCGGCGCGCAAAGGCGGTGGAGTGTTCGCGCGGCAGGGGGGCTTAGGGATGCGCCGGCGACAGCGACAGCCGGCGCCAGCAACATAGAAGAAGAGCAAGAGGGAAGAAGAAGAGAATTGAACTGTAAAAGGTTTCAACCGCAACCCTATACATTTTGAATGGCAAACTTATGATATGTAGTCAGCACTTAGGTCTATGTGCATAGCAACTCCTAAACGGATGAGCAAGGGTTTTCTTGAAATTTGGCGATTTTGACTTGATGCCCAAAAAAAGGGCTACTAGATCGTGACGTTATCAATTTCTGGATGAGATTTAAGCTAGCCCAACAACTTAGACGGCACGTGGCCCATGGACTTAGATGACACTATTTGTAACACAACTTATTGCCAAATCTGGACCACTCAAAAAATAGAATAATGAGTATCATATGACAATAGAGTGTTAGCCTCATTTACAAAGACATAAGAGTGGAAAGTACAAGTCTCACATAAGCTTGTACTTGTTGTAGCTCTCACTTTTTGTGTCTTGACAAATGAGGCTAAGCCTCTGTGACATTTTGTCATATGATACCTATTATTCTCCTTAAAAAAATATATGTACTTCAATTATTGTTATCTTAATTTGATACTCAAAATTCCATATACCACCTCACCTTCGAACCCGTAACCTCATGCAAGTGCCAAAGTGCCTCCTGTTTTTTTTGATACAGTAAAAAACAAGGACCGAAACATGGACCTCTCATTAGTTAGCCTGTTATGTTCATTAGTGACATATTTCATTATTTAAGGGAAAAGTGATTATCGCTCATATGAGAAATTGACATGGGATGCACTTATAAAAGTAGGTTATATAACTATAATATCAGAAAATAACTACAATTTTATGTCAATTGTTATTATTAAATAAAATTAAAAATATTTAATATGGTCCATGCATGTTCCTTAAGAAAATATTAATTTAAACAAGAGAAGATTATCTTAAACTTTAAAAAAGTATAACATTGATAAGGACCTAATCCTTATTCTAGCTTTCAAGCTTGAAAATTCACCAGCAATGGCAGAAACTAAAGAAATTTGATTAATAGTAAAGAAAAATCACAAAGACAATAAATTAAAATGCAAAAGAGAAGAACAATTGCTCATATCATCGATGATTTTCCTCTCACAATCCAGCTGCTATTTATAGTCCCAAATCAGCCAAAAAGCATATTCCAGCAAACTTTCCCGCTCCTACAAAAGTAATTAGCATAACAGAATTCTGTTACGCTTCATCGGCGAAGCCTATGGCCGCAACGGCCTAACAGCTTGGTCAGAGGAGCCATAGATTCCTTCGGATGCGGACAGTAGCAAGTCATGCAGCTCCAACGGCTATCTCTTTAAGCTCGCCTTTGAGCAAGGAATGGACGCTTCAGATCACTCCTTGATCACTCCTTACCGCTTCAGCAACCAACGAGATCATTTCATTTCGAACAGTCGGATGTGAGCTTGTCACTCATCCACGACAGAGCTTCAAAGCTCCTACACCGCCAATCTAAGCACCTTCGTCTTCCTCCTTTGGCCCCTCGCTGCTCGATACCCACGCTCTTACTGCTTGGCCAATTTGGGTTCTAATGCACACATTGATTCATATTGATTTCTTATGCCAAGAAGAAATATATCAAGAAAAAAATCCTCAAATAAATGATAATAGAATTTTAATTTTGTTTTAAAGCACCGACTTTGAATTATGCTTGAAAATTTATCTTATATCCATGCTATTAAAAATAGAATATAATATTTAGTTATATTTTTTAAATTAAAAAATGTCATCGGGAAATACTGAGAGAGATTATTAATGAACACGAAAAGAGCAAAACACATCATATTTTTGCGTTGACATTATTAAATAACAAAATAAGTATCAACAAATTATATTAATTGATACTAAATAAATATTTCTTAATAGTTGTGTAGTATGTAATATTTAGTGATCAAAAAAATAAAATAATAATTGCTCATTAACTTTTCTTGTTATACCACCTAGAGGATGTTACAAACAGAATATAAGAAGGCTCAACATCACAATCCATAACTACTGAAGGATGCACAAGGTCCTTTGTAACTTTGTAACGGCAATGATCCCTATATTTTTCATACATCGGAAAACTGATTAAAGGCGTGCGCGCGTTTCGCATCCACCAGAGATCGATCCCTAGAGATCGATCCCTGATGGCCCCACTAGGAATCGGAGGCAAATGCCGCTAGACTACAGTCCTTTGGCAATTGGCAATTGGCAATGATCTCTTTGATATGTGAGTACAGCTCCATGGAGCTGTTAATGAAAATGGATCCCATCCCAAATTCAGCTTCTGCTTTTTCATCTTCCATCTTATTTGATAGAGAATGCCGACAGGTTCAGGTTTTTGCTGCCTGGAGGATGTTTGCTTGAAGACATGCCAAGGATGAAGCAGCAGGTTTCCTGCATTTAAATCAGTTGAGTAGCAAGTGAAGTAACATTATGAAGTAATATATGTACAAACAATGCAACTTGGAAAACTGAATGCAATGGCGACTTCATGTCAATTGCCTTCAAATGGTACACAAAATAGGTCCTAAACATTTTGACACCATGACAAGAAGTTCAGTTGATCAACATTGCAGTCCAAAATTTGAAGTCCTTCAATGAGGATCATATATTAGGCTAGAGCCTGAAGATAACAGCCATTCTTGGCATACTGAACCTTCAACTTCTCTGCAATCATTTGCATGGACGTAAACTTTCATCAGTCAAAGTACACTGAGAGATGATTGATATCTTCTTTTCATATTACTTAAAATATTGCTCAACTCAAACAAGAACTGGATAGACTACTGCACTCTGATGCATCATGCCAACTACTTAAATAAAACAAGGCATGCAAGTCACTTCAGTTTTCATGGTTCTTACACACACAAAAAAAAACCAATGCACATGGAACAAGTTTAACCATAAGCATCGCATGGCCAGAAAACATCTCACAGAAAAAAATAAACTCTTCTTTCTTATGGCCAGTAGGTTATACGAACAAGATTAACCATGCAGAAAATCAAAATCCCTTGAGAGAAAAAAATAAATTGAGTATAACACCAATCATCCCTAAAGATAACAGCCATTCTTGGCATACTGAACCTTCAACCTCTGCAATCATTTGCATGGACGTGAACTTTCATCAGTCAAAGTACACTGAGAGATGATTGATATCTTATTTTCATATTACTAAAAATATTGCTCAACTCAAACAAGAACTGGATGGACTACTGCACTCTGATGCATCATGCCAACTACTTAAATAAAACAAGGCATGCAAGTCACTTCAGTTTTCATGGTTCTTACACACACACAAAAACCAATGCACATGGAACAAGTTTGACCATAAGCATCGCATAGCCAGAAAACATCTCACAGAAAAAAATAAACTCTTCTTTCTTATGGCCAGTAGGTTATGCGAACAAGATTAACCATGCAGAAAATCAAAATCCCTTAAGAGAAAAAAATAAATTGAGTATAACACCTACATTCCCCTTCTTTCTTCTTTCCTTTCTTTCAATGGTCTTTTATTTTAGTCTTTATCTGATTCAACTTCTCTTTATAATTCTCTAGGTTTTGGTTGAAGTTCAGTGAAGGGGGAAAGAAGCTGGGGGTGGAACAAAATCGTCTAATATGAGTTGTAATTTGGAACATACTGAAGTAAAATTCCACTAAATGTAACTTCTTTTACCTCGGACTGGGCATTTTGGAAGTAGCAAATTGTTCATAAACAATGCCGAAATGATTCACAAATAGATGCAAATGAGGATAATGTTACAAATAGGATAATAAATGCAAGTTGGTAGAAATCTATATAGGAAAATGAAAAAAAATACAGGTCAGTAGAAATCCTAGTCACAAATTTACAAGTAGTGTGATGTTGTGTGTGGCCTTGCAATTTATAGAAATCTTAGTCAAAAATTTACATGTTGATAAACGACAAAATAAAAAACATGCTAATAAGAATATAATCAATGGATATTGTCCAGTATTGTAGTTGAGGGAATTTTGGGATCCTGTTGAGAGAGAATCATGGGATCTTTATCCTCAACTGATTTAATAGGCCTTGAATGTTGTCCTTTAACATTACCCATCAAAATAGTGTGATGTTGTGTGTGGCCTTGCAATTTATAGAAATCCTAGTCAAAAATTTACATGTTGATAAACGACAAAATAAAAAACATGCTAATAAGAATATAATCAATGGATATTGTCCAGTATTGTAGTTGAGGGAATTTTGGGATCCTGTTGAGAGCGAATCATGGGATCTTTATCCTCAACTGATTTAATAGGCCTTGAATGTTGTCCTTTAACATTACCCATCAAAATAGTGGGGTGATCATGCACAGTTTGGATTTCAAAGCAGCTCATGTCTAGGCTTTAGTGAACACATCAGCAATTTGATAGTGAGTGGGCTGATAGGAACTAGCAAGGATATGATGTTTATTGTTCAAAACTAAAAATAAAAGAAGATGAATTGATTACAATTTTAAAGGTAATCTATCTCCCAAGACGCCGATTAAAGATTAAAGAGGACGTCTGCACTCTCCCGTAAAACGAGGAACTCTCTCCTCTCTATGAAAATTCTCTCAAAATATGCATGGGTAAAAACCGCCCCCCATTGGTTTATATATGAAACCCATATTTGCAAAATTACACATAACATCTAGAATGATAAAAACTCAAAAAAGCCCAAAAAGTTTACGAATACGCCCCTGGGTTATATGCTTGGATCCGGTCCTCCTATACTTGTCGCCGACCTCATTTGCTTGTGCCGCCTTTGATATGTGATGAGTCCATTACTACTCCCCCCAAAAGATCCACCTTGTCATCAAGGTGGAAGTCAGTAAACTGATGTGCCATGACGCCCGCCAACTCACATGTGTTCTCATGATCTGGTAAGCCCTTCCAACGTACCCGCACCTCCCGCTCTCCAGCACTTCCTCTGCAGACCACCTTCAACTCCGCAGGCTCTAAGATCAACTCCATGTCATATGTCAATGCCTCGGGTATTGATGATGAGGTTGTATGATCACCAATCGCCTGTCGGGGCTGGGATACGTGGAAAGCAGAGAGGATGATATATCCTGGGGGTAACCTCAGCCTATAATCAACCGGATCAACCTTGGTCTCTACCTCATAAGGCCCAAAGTATCGAGGGGGTAGCTTCACATTCCTTCTGTGGGCCAAGGACTTCTACCGATAGTGACAACTTCAAATAAACTATATCTTCCACATCAAACTGTAAGTCCATGTGATGTGAGTCTGCTCGAGCGTTCATGATTTTCTGGACCCTGGCCAAATGGTGCTTCAGCTCCTCAAAAATCATGTCTCTCTCCGCTAAGTACTGCTCCATCTCTGAAACAGGTGTCAACTCATGCTCACAATGCAACAAGTGAGGAGGATCCCGTCCATACAATATCTTGAAGGGCGTGGTCTGAGCAGCTGTGTGATAGGAAGTATTGTACCAATACTCTGCCCAAGCTAGCCATCATGCCCACAACTTCGGAGTCTCTGAAATGAAGCATCGTAGATCGGTCTTAATACTCCTATTGAAGACCTAAATCTGGACGTCAGTCTAAGGATGGTACATCGTACTCCTCTTCATGAATGTCCATTGCACTCGAAAAAGCTCCTGTCAGAATCTGCTCAAGAAGACCTTGTCCCTATCAGATAGAATAAACTTCGGCGGCCCATGCAAACGAATGATCTCCCGCAGGAACACCTCAGCAACTAACAGTGCACTGTAGGGATGCCGAAGTGGTATGAAGTAGGCGTACTTGCTGAGACAGTCTACCACAACAAGTATGAATGTACCCTTCAGACTTGGACAACTCCTCTATGAACTCCATGGACACCTCCCAGACCCGCTCTGGTAAAGAGAGCAGCTACTGCAACCCCCTAGAGCCATCGCCATGTACTTGTGACGTTGGCAAACTTCACACTCTGCTACCATCGTCGTGACGTTCTTCTTCATCCCCTTCCAGAAAACCTCACTCGCCAGCCGCCTATAGGTCTTGAGGACACATGAATGGCCCCCACCGTGTTACTGTGGAACTCCTACAAAATCACGAAGATATGGGTAGAGGTGCACGATATCACCAAATGCCCCTGATATAAAAGCCTCCCTCCTACAAGGAATAGCCTGAGTGATCCGCTGACCCCTGTACGAGTGCTGCCTGTATCTCTGCTAACTCCTGATCCTCCTCAACCTCCCGAAGAAATGGCTTAGTACAAAAATCGACAAGGCTGCCAAGCGTATGTCCTTATCGCACCTCGATAATGCATCTGCAGCCTTGTTCTTTAGCCCTGGGTGGTACTATATCTCAAATTTGTATCCACTTAGCTTCCTCACCCACTGCTAATTGTCCTCAGCACTATAGACTACTCCAACAAGTACTTAAAGCTCATCTGGTTTGTACGCACCACGAAACCCCACTTCAACATGTAAGGCCGCCACTTCTAAATCGCCAGGACAATAACCATTAGCTCCCTCTCATAGACAAACTTCAACCTCGCCCTCGCCATCAGGACCTGGCTGAAATATGCAATGGGCCTCTGGTCATGCAGCTTCCAGCCACTGCCCCGAAGCATCGGACTCCACAATGAATGGTCTGGAAAAGTCTGGTCGAGCCAGTACTGGTACTGTAGTCATGGCCTTCTTCAAGGCCTCAAATGCCTGTGTCACCTCGTCACTCCAATGGAATCTGTCCTTTAGCAGCTCTGTGAGTGGCCAGTCGATAGTATCATACCCCTGCATGAACTTTTTGTAGTATCATGTCAGCCCAGGGATCCCCTCAGTCCCCATAGAGTAGTAGGACGTGGTCAGTCCTACATAGCTACTGTCTTCAATCTGTCTGCTGCCACTCCCTCTGAAGAAATCATGTGTCCCAAGTACTCCACCTGTGACTGGCCAAATAAGCACTTCTTCTTGTTGGCACACAACTAATGGTACTGGAGCTCTTGAAAAACTATCTACATGTGGTCCAAGTATTCCTCCAGAGATCGGTTGTAAACAAGGATATCATCGAAGAAAACCAATACACCAAATCGCCTAAGATAGGGACGAAATACCTTATTCATCAAGGCCTAAAAGGTAGCAGGGGTATTGGTTAAGCCAAAAGGCATGCCCAAGAACTCATAGTGGCCCTCATGAGTCCTGAAGGCTGTCTTGGGCACATCCTCCGCCCGCATCCTGATCTAGTAATAGCCTAACTTGAAATTAATCTTCGTGAAAATATCAGACCCATGTACCTCATCCAGGAGCTCGTCGATGACAGGAATGTGGAACTTGTCTGAGACCGTCTCCTTATTCAACGCCCAGTAATCCACGCAAAAATGCCAACTCTCATCCTTTTCACCAGCAGCACGTGACTAGAAAAGGGACTAAAGCTCGGCTGAATAACTCGTGCACGTACCATCTCCGCCAACATCCCCTCTATCTCATCCTTCTGAGCCTAAAGGTACCGATAATGCCTCGCGCTGATAGGATACACGCCCTCCCGCAGTACAATCGTGTGCTCATGGTCCCCAAGAGGTGAGAGACCATGAGGCTCCTGAAAAACCTCCTCGAACTGCCCCTGTAACTGTTGCACCTCCTCTGGAACGGCCTGCACACTCTCAGCCTCAGCTCCTTCCTCGCACACGACCCCCTGCAGTTCAACCAAAAATTCACCCCCTCTGACTGGATGGCCATATCTATGGTCTTCGGTGAGACCATAGTCCTGCATAGGCTGGGATCCCCCTGCAACATCACCGTTCTTCCACCTTCATGGAACTCCATTCTGAGCATCTTCCAGTTCACCTTCATATCCCACAGTGTCTGCAACCACCTCATGCCCAGGATCACGTCTGTGCTCCCAGATCTAAAGGCAGGGCGTCGTCCACCACCTGAATCCCATGCAGCGTCAAAATAGCCAGCGGCACACTCCTCAGCTGCTCTCCATCTGGCATGTCCCCATCATGATGCTAAAACTGCCTATGTCCACCAGCTGAAGACCATGCTGCCCCACCACTCTCATGGAGATAAAATTGTGGGTAGCCCCAGCGTCGATCAGTATGGTCACCTCCTGGTTATAGATGTGTTCTATCAACTTCAAGGTGTGGTTCGGGGTGAACAGTGTTCTAAAACAAGTTATATGTGGCCGCATATGCGGCCGCATATAAGGATGCGACCTTTGACCGCATGAGAATTAAGATATGCGGTCGAATTATGCGGTCGGCCGCATAATCGACTGCATAAATGTTATGCGACCGCATATGCGAATATGCGGGCGCATAATCGGCAACTAAAAAATCCCAACCCGCTAAGAAACACGACCCGTTAAACATAAAAATCAGTTTTTTAATTATAAAATACTTATGTTTGACATGCTTTTGATTTGGACGTAAAATTAAATAGTTATGTTGTGTGTAGATTGCTTTAGACGTTAGATTTTAGTTATTTTATGTATTAATCGTCATAATGGCGCTGCTGTTTTAGTATGAATTAATCCATATTTTTAAAAGCTAATATGATTTTTTCCTTATTCATATAATTCTTATCTTTTTTAATTTAATATACACAAACACATAAACTTGTTGCTTATTTATATACTAAATTATTCATTTTCGCGTAAACCGCGTAAACCGCATAATCGGCCGCATAATCCGCGTATGCGCTATGCGCTCATAGACCGCGCGCATAATGAAACCGCCTTTTATAACACTGGGGGTGAACCCTACCACGGAGTTTAGGAAAACTTCTGCCACGTCCAGATGGTGATGCACCACATTCTCGGCCTCTATGGTCTCATCCTTTACAACAGCCTCCACATCTGCATCCTCATCCTCTAATATCAGCACCTGGAGCTTGCACACTGCGCATCTGTGTCCTGGGATGAACATCTCATCACACCTAAAACGTAGCCCCCTCTGTCTCTTCTCCATCATCTCTACATCTATCATTCTCCTAAACTGCCCTCCCATCGGGGGTGCCCCGCTCTTCTCCCCGCTCTTCTCCTTGTTGGCATACTCCGCTCCGGTCGTCACCTTCTGCCCTCATGTCGTCGTCTAGCTGCGGGACACAGGTCCACTCCAACTGCCCCTAAACATCCTCTCCTCCATCAGACGGCCATCCACCATCTGGCCAACTCCATGGCCTCCATCAGGTCCGGAGGCTTCTGTATGCGAAGCTATGTACGAATGGTGGCCTTCAGCCCCTTCATGAAGGTGCTCTCCAGTATCTCATCAGAAACCACATGTACACGCCCTGTTAGTGACTCCAACCGATCCATGTAATCACTCACCGTGTCGTCCTGACTGAGAGAAAATAACTGCTCCCGCAAGTTCCCCACGTAAGTCTCGCGGAATCTCTCCACCAAGCCATCCTTAATCTCCTTCCATGAGTGAAACAGCCGCCTCTGCTCCATCCACTGGTACCACGTGAGGGCCTTCCCACGCGACCGCCTCCAGCTTCTGCTCTGTCATGCGGGACACTTTAAAATACATATCTGCCCTGTAGATCCACGCCAAAAGATCCTCCCTCAAATATGGGCATCTTCAGCTTTTGTATCCTGCAGTCCATCCCAAAGGTCTCCTGATCTGCTTGTCCGCCTGCATGCATGGGCTGGTGGGGCTGGTAATAGTGCTGCCACCTCTTTGTGTCGCTCAAATCCCCTCCTTGGGCCCCCATCTCGATCTCCGTAGTCCCACAATCATCACCGCAAGTATATGGACCCCGCTTGCCCCTCTTGTAAAGATCGCCTTACCCTTGCAATACTAACAACACACTAAAGGTGAGTGAATAGTGTAATGGTAATAAATTGTCCAATTAAAATTTAACTTGCAAATGCGAAATAATAAATGCAAGAGGAATTAATCGACACAATCAATCCAAACGCAAACACAAGATATTACCCTGATTCCCCAAACTTGGGTACGTTCAGCCACACTAATATTTACTATATTTTCCCCAAAGAGAAGTAAATACAAATCCCACAAAGAGATACCTCACCAAGAGGATTTTGTCCTACACAAGAACCAAACCAACCCTACACAAGGGTCTAACTCCCACACAGAGAATTACTAACTCCCACACAGAGAATTAGGGTTAGCCCTACACTAGGACACCAAACTCCCACAAAGAGAGTGACTCCTTCAAAGAGAGTATCTAATTCCCACAAAGAGAATTAGGGTTTCAAAGAAACACAAAGTAAAACAAATACTCTTACTTATGCCTTGAGATGCTTACTCATAGATGAATGCAAGGCATGGAAGAGGATCTCCAAGTGGTGAGATTAGCTTGAATGCACTTGGATGATTTCCCTTGAGCTTGACTTCAATGCATGAAGGAGAGAACGAGCTTTAAGAGGGAAATGAGAGAGTTTGAGAGTGGCTTAATCAATCTCTAATGATTTGCAATAGCATCAAGAAGTTCTTATGAACTCAACCCTCTCATATATATAGGAACCCTATAGAAACTCTCAAAAGCCAAGAAAACAGCCAAAAACAAAAAGCTGCAACGGCTAGATTTTGGTCTGAAACGTCACAGACAGTCGACTAATGAACAAATGACAGTCGACTGTCCAACGGCTAGATAAAACCCAACGGCTATAATCTGAGCCTTGACAATCGACTGATGAAGTCGATACAGTCGACTGTAAACAGAACTGGCGCCTGTTAAACATTCAGCAGGCGACTGCTGCAAGGGATGGAATAAAAACAGAAAGATGCACTCTTTCTCCCAGTATGCATACAGGCGACTGGAGAATAAATGACAGTCGACTGTAAAATAGACAGAGTACTGTTTATCCTTCATCAGTCGATTGTTGTATCCTTGATCATATCACAGGCGACTGTAAATTGAACATCATTCGGCTGATGCGCCAAGCTCATGTAGAGTCAATTAAAATGTTGACTTGAGCAGTGCACTACAGTCGACTGTAGAAGGCTCGACAGGCGACTGAAATCGCCCTGTCGACTTTGAATCCTTCAGCAGTCGACTGTTGGAAAGCCAGAGACTCCAAATGAGTCTTTGGTCAAGATGAACCTATTGGGTTGGATTCTATGATAATCCTAAGGCTCACTAAAATGGTTAAATGCATATGCATGAATGAGTAGACCATCTATCAAGGCATTACATTAAACCTAGACTCAAAAAGGGAAAAGCAATAAATGAAATATTACATAGATTACAATGCTTTCCTTAGAGTCTATGGCTTCAATCTTGATGCCTTGATGTTCCTCATCATCTCCACGCTTTGGCACCCCTTGAGTCCAAGCTTTGGCCCTTCTCCACTTGATGTCCATCCTTGCACCAAGTGTTTAGTATCCAAAAATGATATTCTTGAAAAGTAACTAAGAGACTAAAACAAGAGAGTCATTAGCAACAACATAATGTGATCATCATCAAAATAACATTGGTATGAAACACCAATACTCAACACATCTCACAATCCTCCTCTCTACCGTCATCTCCTGGATAATCCTCGTATGTTGGGGGTGGGCGTGGTCTCCTCTCTGCAGCATATCGGAGGCCGTAGGGCCCTTAAAACTCGTCACCATCGTCGCCCGGCCTCATCGCATACTACAGGGGTTCGTCGCTGTCGTTATGCTCCATATGTGGTTCCCGATGTCCCCGCCAATCTTCAGAATTTGCCGAAGCCATGTTCTGCACCGAAAGTAGCTGAAACTACGCCAAAATCACCGGAATCCACTAACGTGTCCCGTTTCTGGTCGGAATAGCTCGTTGAAAATTCTGGGGGTGCGGCAACCCCTGATCTACCCTCGACAGGGGCTGCGACCCCCAAGGAAGGATTCTGGGGGCTGGAGGGCCCCAGACTGCTGCTACAGGGTCAACCGACCAGACAGAGGCTTTGCAGGGGCCTGCCGGCCCTGTCGACTGGTCCCAGGGACAGGCTGCCCCTCCTGCTGGGCCAACCGGCCATATAGGGTCTCCCCAGGGTTCTACCGGCCCTTGGGAGGTCTTCTAGGGTTCGTGTGCCGCTTCTCCTCGCCTCTAGGGTTCGTGGTTTGGCCATCCTCCATCAAAAGATCATCTTCCTCCTCCATGAAGTAGTTGTTGGCATCGGAGAGCAACACCTCTTCATTGTCTTCCATCTTTTTCTTCCACTTCTCTAAAGCCGTCGCCTTTTGATCCAAGTTAGGGTTTTTGGTCGTGCCTTCCTCCTTTGTCGCAATGAATTGTTGCATGAGTTGTGCTAGGGCATCTCCTTGTTTCCCTTGATTTTCCAACACCCTCACAAGGGCTTCGCTTTGCTTCGATAGGGCATCAAGGGTCTCTCCTTGCTTGGCTAAGGTTTGCTTCACGCTTTCGAACTCGCCGTTGTATTTCTCCTCCAAAGCTTCAAGCTTATCCTTCGACTTTGTCGCAGTCGCCACTGATACGAAATTGATAGGAACTAGCAAAGATACTATTTTTATTGTTCAAAACTGAAAATAAAAGAAGATAAATAGATTACAATTATAGACGTAATCTCTATCCCAAAAAGATGATTAAATAGGACGTCCACACTCTTCCGTAAAACGAGGAACTCTCGCCTCTATATGAAAATTCTCTCAAAATATGCATGGGTAAAAACCGGCCCCCATTGGTTTATATATAAACCCCATATTTGCAAAATTACACATAACCCCCTCGAATAATAAAAATTCATAAAAGACCCAAAAAGTTCACGAATACGCCCCTAGGTTATATGCTTGGATCCGGCCCTCATATGCTTGCCGCCGATCTCCTTCGATTGTGCCGCCTTTGATATGTGACGAGCCCATCATGGGCACATGACAAATTATGAACAAACTAATAGTCACTCTTTCGCAAACATATTGATAATCTAGCTCAATATGCTTACTTCTGGAATGGAAAATCGGATTTAACATCATGAATAAGGAGATCAAATTATCACAAAACAAGGCCAGCACATGCTATAATGGAATGTGTACTAGTCAAAACACAGGTCCGCGGGCACTGTTCATTTAAGATTTCTCCCGTGAAATCTTTGTTCCCAAAAAATTATTAAAATTTAAAAGAGTAACAAATTAGCGTAAAAAATATTTAGCGGCACGGAACACCAAATTCGGTGCAGGTACCTGCGACATGAACCAACAAATTCGGCCCGGGCGTCTTTGACGCTGAACAACAAATTAGCGTAGAACAACAAATTCGGCGTGGACACCTTTGACGCGAAACAAATTAGCGTAAAAAAACTCGTGCCCACGGGGGCACTGTTCATTTAAGATTTTTCCCCGCGAAATCTTTGTTCCCCAAAAAATTATTAAAATTTAAAAGAACAAATTAACGTAAAAATATTTAGCGGCACTGACGCCTTCGGCGCGGAACAACAAATTCGGCACGGGCGCCTTCGGTGGGGAACAACAAATTAGCGTAAAACGAAAAATTCGGCGTGGAACAACAAATTAGCGTAAAAACACGTGCCCGCGGGCACAGTTCATTTAAGATCTCTCCCCGCGAAATCTTTGTTCCCCAAAAATTATTAAAATTTAAAAGAACAAATTAGCGTAAAAATATTTGGCAGCACGGTCGCCTTCGATGCGGAACAACGAATTCGGCACAGAACAACAAATTCGAGTAGAACAACAAATTTGGTACTGGCACCTTCGATGCGGAATAACAAAAAAAATTAGCGGACGCATTCGATGCATAACAAATTAGTGTAAAAATATTTCGTGGGCGCCTTTGACGCGAAACTGGTTCACTGACTGCTTTCAAAGTTGGACCAAATTTCAAAGCTCACATTCATTGTTTCAAAGCTCACTTCATTTCAAAATTGGACCAAATTTCAAAGCTCACATTCATGGTTTCAAAGCTTCATCTCAACCTTCTATTTTCCAAGATCAAATCACAGCCACTCTTTATCTTATCCTAGTCAGCTTTAGAATTCAAAAAAGGTTGTCAAATGTATAATAGATATCACAAAGTAAGAAGGTTAGACATGTCATCTCAACATGAAATGATGCTGCTTCCTAGAAACCATGTCATCTCAGATGTAGCTTGGGCCATCACACGGTACTTGACTATGGAGCTAGGACGAGATACTATTGGTTTCTTCTTTGCACACCATGAAACGATGCTGCTTCCTAGAAAGGTGCTATTCCTTATGGTGGATCGATGAGTAGGTGGACATCCCGTCCAATCAACATCTGAGAAAGCATATAGATCCAGAATACTTGAAGATAAAAAAATGTGAAGGCCTAGATATATAGCCCCTTCACATACCATAAGATGTGCCAAGCCATTATAAAATGAGCATCAGTGAGTGCCTGCATGACTGAGAAACATGACTAACATTGAACAATAAATCCAACCATGTTAATGTAAGATACTGAAGTGCCCTAACTGAATCCCGATAATATCATGGTTCATAATAAGGTGGAGTGCGGGTCTGGCTTGAATTTCCATCACATATGGGTGTGAACCGGTTTAGACATAAGAATGGCAACATGTTCCATCAAGTTGATGGTGTATTTAGTTTGATGAAGAATGAACCAATCAGTCATAGTAACCACCTGAATACCTAAGAACTAATGAAAGGGTTCAAGATCTTTCATTGCGAATACACTATGAAAAAAGCCATGAATGGTTGTATAAGTGAGTAACAAGAACCGATGAGTAAGATGTTATCAATGTAAAACAAAAGCACTAACATACCATGATCTGACTGACTGAAAAGTAGACTGGCATCAGCCGAGCTATAAAAGAAACCAGTTTGAAGAAGAAATGAACTAAACCCGTCAAACCAAGTCCATGAGGCTTGTTTGGGGCCATAAATCGCCCAATTTAATAAGAAAACATGATTGGAAATATTTGGATCTTCGAATCTAAGGGCTGCTCCATGTATGCTAGTCCAGTAAGAAAGCCATAAAGGAATGTGTTCTTCACATCTAATTGGCGAATAATCCGTCCTTTGACGACGGCAATGGAAAGAACTAATATTATAATACCGGGCATCACAACCGAAGAGTAGTCTCAGAAAAATCAATAGCAGAAACCTGATGGTAGCCCTTCGCAACAAACCATGCCTTAGGCAAGCCATCTGCCTTTAATTCTGATTTAAACACCCATCAAGAACTAACATTCATGGAGGATTGTCAAGGTATAAGAGTCCATGTTTCATTTTGAAAGAGTGCAACAAGTTTATCCTCCATTGCTTTCGTCCAACCAGGATGAGAAAGTGAAGAACAAATATTATAATGCTCTTAAAAAACAAAGTCATAAGAGTGGAGTAAAGTGTAATTGGAATTTGGCTTGCAAATTCAAGCTTGTGCTCGAGGCACCATGGAATGTGAATGTGTTGTTGCATGTTATACATAATTAAGATGCACTTCAGATTCTTGTGTGGTGGTCGAGATCCCTTCATTATAAGAATGATGATTGAGCAAGGCTAAACATGATGGAGGCATTGCATGCTGTGAAGAGTCTAGATGTGAGTCAGAAATGAGTAACAGAACTAACAAGGGAGCATCAATCACCGGTGATCATGTTTTTGTCATTAAGGGTGTACCGAGAAACGGATGGGATCAATCTGTGGAGGTTGTGACGTAGTCCATTCCTTGAAAGCTGGGACCAAAGGTTCTACTGAGCTTTGCGTGCAACTGTCTGAATCTTTTGGAAGAAGGCTAGACTCATCGAACACAACGTGGCTGGAAATTTGGTGGATGGAAATAAATACACGTCACAAAAGAGGATAATAGCGCATGTACCCTTTGTGGCTGTCACTGTAGCCCATGAAAACATAAGACACTTATAATCAAATTTGGTGTCTTCATTATCCCATAAATAAAATAAGCAACGTGAGCTAAAATGTGTGTAAGAAATCATAGTCTGCATAGGAATCATAAAGCTGAAAGAAATGACTGTTCCATTTAAGAACTAATTAGGGAAGCCTGCTGATTAAAAAATGCAACTATGGTAAATGCTTGAACCTAAAATATTTTGGAATGTTGGCATGAACATCGATATTCCCAACTCATGTCTAGTTATGAGGCCCCTTAACCATCCTATCTATTCTGCTCAGGTGTGTAAGGACATAAAAAATGGTGAATAATCCTAGAATTTTGCAAGTGAGTTTGAAAAGGATGATTAACAATTCACCCCACCATCATTTTGGATTGTTTTAATAAACACACCAAATTGCCGAGTTACTTACATCTCAAATAATATGAACCGATGAAAGAAGTCTGATTTCATTTTCAAAGGAATCAACCATATAAACTTTGTAAAGTCTTCAACAAAAGCAACATAATCTATTATAAGATTGAGTGATGTTTTTTGACTGGGTTGCTGACTAGAACAGATGGGTGAATAGAAAGATGACTGAGATTGAATCTTTAGGAATCAATGGATATGATGATAGTTTGTGAAAATTTTGGGGGAAACCCTAAAATTTTGAGTGAAACTAAATTTAGAGGGAAATAAAATTTTAAATTTTGGGGGAATTAAATCTGAAAGGAACTAAATATTTTTGGGGAACTAAATTCCCAGTATGAACTAAAATTTAATTTAAAATTTTGATGAAATTAGATCCGGAAGAAACTAAAATTTATTTTTTGGGAACTAAATTTTTTGGGGTGAACTAAATTCTAGGAGGAACTAAATTTTAGTCTAAATGTGGTTAAATTTTTTTGTTGTGGTAGAATATTTTGAAGGTGTCAGCAAATATTCTTGGGAAGAAGATTTTAAATGAATTGAAATTTTTGGGGAAATATTTTGAATGCCACGTGACCTATGGTCATAGGTTAAGACTAATACTTATAAATTCAAGTAACATGACCAAGTCCATAAAGATCAATATGAATTTTTTTAAAAGCAATGGTAGTCTTAGAAAAGGAAGACAAAAGGGAAGCTTATAAAATTTTCCTGACCACTAAGCTTATAAAATTTTCCTGACCACTAACTCACACATGGTGATGTAGTTTTATTTGTAATCACTTTGATTAAACCTGATTGACTACATCAGCTTAATGATGTCGAGAAATCGGTGACATCTGTCCTCAGATACAAGCAGAAATCTAATGGAGAGAAATGCCACTGGAGAAGCATGAACAATGTAGAGAATACACTGTTTAATTCCCCTAATCAGCATGTGGTACGTAACCCAATCCTTTATCATAAAATCACAATTAGTTAATCAAGGGTAAGTTATCAATGGATAACAAATTCCTTTGTAACTCGAGAACTAAAAGATCATCATGTAAAACCAACAGAGAAGAATAATAGCCAATAGTAACATCCCCAACATGAATTATTATTAAAAAAATCACATCACTAATAATAGCATGGTCAGAACTAGTATGATGGGGGATATTTTGTAAAGTACCATCATAAGAGGTCATGTGAGACTATGACACGTATCTGACGTCCACCCTCATTACTAGCATTAGCATCAAAATTGAGTGCTAAGAATGCCTGATGAAGATTACCCAACTGAATGGAATGGTTGAAGCCAAGGTTAGATGTCTCGGTTTCAGTCTTTCGGGAAATTTTAGGTTTTGGACAGTTTTGCTCGTTTCGGTGGTTTCGGAGTTTCGTTTCATTTCGTTCGTATTGGTAGTATTGGTCGTATCAGTAGTTTCATTTCGGGTTTCGGTTTTGGAGATTTTTTAAATATGTATCTACGCAAAGTGATGTATTACATATATAGTTAGACAATATTTTACACATAAAAATGCACTGATAATTTATACGAAATATATAGTTGTACAAAATTTTTAGCTGAAACTTCCGTAGGACCCCAGTCAACCCTTTATTATTTCATTAATATAAAATAATTACATAAAAATGATGATGCATAAATCTGACCTCATAATACAAAATATGAAGAAAATAAAGCAAACGATACAAAAAATCTCATTCTAAATCTTTATCACCTGGTTGTGGTGCATAGTAGTAAAGTGGATAACGATATTACATCTGTTCTGGTCCTAAAAATGATATCATCGTGTTATCATATGTGAATGACCAGCTCAGCCAGATGTAAGGCATATCAGCAAGACTACTTAGTGACATTTAAGTCATACAGGTAATGACTAGCATAATCTTCATAGACATCAAAGTGTCTATACCGTAATAATTGTCATAACCGCCTAAGTATCCACTGAAATACAATTCATGAATATCAAGATTATCATAACTTCCATAATAATCAGAAGATACGTGAGATAATCAAACTATCTATTGTAGGAATAGTTCCTCCTTTAATCACTTTAATGATGCTTATCATGATCTCTATACACATGCAATTGAGTTGTATTATAAGCATGCCCACATCTCTGAGTAGGACGATTGTATTCTGAAGCACCACAACCTTCATATATATATGATCTTATTCATCGAGAGGCAAATCATCCTCGCTTTTTCGTCAAGTTACTACCTTCTTTTGCTTATACGTGAGATTCACTTGTCTTTGACTTGATCGTGACTGGTTGCTTTTTGTCCATGCTTCTTCTGCAAGCATATCGTCCCACAAAGAATTGTCTCCATCATCGAGCAACACGTCTTTGTCTCCCAAATCCATATTTCTAACAGATCGTCCTCGTGAAAATTTTTATCCAAGTCAATCAATTGATCTTCAGTTGTTCTCCACTAACATGTCTTTCTTTCAGCCTCATATTATAATGCACATAAACCAGTTATTAAAAATTTCCATTATTAACATGTTAATGGTCTTTGAGTGAATGAGTGAGAATGTGTTCCGGTTTCGTTCACAATTTGAAGATAAGACCGTTTGGCTTAAACCGCGCATTACTAAGCATGTAAGATTTAAAACTTGTTCTCGTCTACTAATTGACAATCATTCCGCTACAAAGGTTTTCTTGGTCAGAAAATGAGTAGTTCATGGGAAACATACAACGAACTAATATTTTTATAGATATCTAGAGTAACATTTTTATCGACATATGTGTCTTTTGGGAGCTGATACACCAATTTTCATCCTCATATGTGTCTTTTGAGAGCTGAATACGCCAACTTTCATCCTGTATAACTCCACCTACAATTATCCTATGTGAACGACTAGATCAAATCATATATCAATAAAAAATCTAAAAATCATTTACATCTCTACCTCTTTGTCTATTTCAAGTTGCCTCAAGATGTCGGATTCAACCTCTCAATCACATGTCTAAATCCAACCAACATCTCGTCGTCATTTGTTGCCCTAGTGGAATATTGAAAACGAGGATTCAAAAGATAACATGCAATTGAATTAATGTAAATAAATGATCTGCATAACATTAAGTTTAACTAAAAAATAAAGAAATACAATATTTACATGCGGCATAAATATATTGATGTGGTTGTTCATCCCATCTTTTATCGATCAAGTCTTACCATTTTTTGTATCATCTACCATTGTTCTTTTTTATTTCTTCTTTTACTCTCTCCATGGCCTCGTAAAAATAAACTCATCTCAACACTATCATCGTTGTCGATTTGAACTTTCACCAACGGCTAAAATACGACGATAACATTACGTATGTCTTGCCAGAAGTGATCACCATAAATGAGATTGTACAACAATGATATTTTTAGGTTTGAGCTTAGAAAATTTTTGAACCAATCTCTTAAGGTAATCAATATCCTTAAATCATCTCGATTCGCATTGGTAGAGTCCAATGCAATAAGTGAGTTACAAATCTTGTGATTGCAAGCTTGATCTACACTTTTTTGCATGTCTATTTTCTCATCAAGCTGAGCATCCAACCTTTGTTGTATATAAATCCTATTACAATTTGACTTTATGTGACAATATTTTTGATATTATCTTCTTTTAACATATCAAAAAATATCATATCAACAATGGTTGCACATATAGTCCAATACGGATGTCTTTTTTGCATCAGCAACTTTCCAACTGATGCGTAGTTTACTCTATTGTCAATAACTACTTGGACAACCTTATACTCGCCAACTGTCTACAAATTTATCCATCATGCCAATTATGTGTGGATCATTCTGAAAACTATCAGTTGCATCTACCAAGTCAAGAAACAATGTTTGTAGATCGAATACAACAAAAATTAATAATCTTTCTTCTACTCTGCTGTCTAACCATCACACACTAGTATGCACCTATACTCATCCTAGTAGCGATAAAAAGTTTCGATATATTTTTTAGTTTCTTAAGCCTTTAGGTCTAAATATGTGTGGAAAATCTCCCAAGCAGTGGGTGGATGAATGCCACGACCTACTTCTGCGAAAGCATCTGTCATGAACTGGTAGTATGTACTATTGGTCACATTGTGTAGAATGTAACTGTAAATACAAAATTTTGGATGCATATCTACCAAAAAACCTCTCAACATTTTTCATACCACCCATTATTGCAGTCTTTAAACTTGTCTGCGTTTTGGCTTTCTTTGTTAAAGAAAAAGGGTTGGCACTACCTAAACCAGATTTAAGAATACCAGATGATCCGTTTGTCGGTTCAGTGCGAACAGAACCATATTTTAGAAGATCGGACGATCTACCAGTACGTTCAGCACGAACCGAATCAGATTTGTTGAAGCCCAAATGATCCTGCTCACATTCTTCTGTAAGTAGATCTTATTTCTTCTTCATTAAATTCTTACCTACTTGCTCTCAGTGCTCTTCTAAATTATCTCATCAGTCACATCCTCATCCTCATCATCGTCATGCAATTTTGCGCCTCCAAACCTAGCCATTAATACATCCTAAATCATCTTCTTCTCAAATTTTAACATTTGCTTTTCTTTCCTCTTGACAAATATGAGTCCCTTCATCTCTGCTCACACTTCTTTTGACGCTTCGATACATGCCACCACATAACCTACAATTCCCTTTAAATGTTCCTTAGGCAAGTCATGTCTCCAGGCACTTTTTGGCAATAGTTGCCACTCACATATCTATGATCATTTCCAATCATTTTATCATGAGCACACCCAATATCCAATTGTTTCTCCTTCAGAGTTCTTCGAGACATCTTAATTAATATGTATAACTTAAGACAACATATAATGAGTTAATTGTTTAGTAAAATTAAACTATTTAAATAAATTTAGATATCTAAATATACTTAAATTAATTATCGGTAGTTACAGATAGTAAAATAACAATTAACAATTAACAATAATTAAATCAAGAATTACTAAGTTTTAACATTAAAATTAGTTAAGTAAAATTATTAACTTTAACAGTTGAACATTAATATTAGTTGTGTAAAATTATTAACATCAACAATTAAGAATTATTAACAACAATATTAGTTAAGAATTAAAATCAGACCAATAATAATAAAATTAATAAATTTACATTAAAATTATTAGTAAACAGTATTAACAATTTTGTTACTGAAAATTCCTTAAGAACATTTCATTAAAATTAGTTAAAATTATTGCATATAAAATGTAATATGTTTAGCAAACTTGTATTATGGTCCAGTTTCTAATGACAAGCTTGCAAATAAAATGTAATGTATTCAAATCTTTAATGGCAACCCTGTAAATAAATGGTCTATGTAGTTAGAAATTAGGTTTGTGCGATTGTGTAATGTGATAGGCAGTACTTGCTGTTGAGCAACAAGCGCACACGCCTCACATGCGGCCATCGGTCACAGTACAAATTTTGCCCCCACATATTATATTATTTGCGAGTGTGCCATTCCTTTTGTTAAGCTGTTAACAAAGGGAATTGCAAACTTTAAATACATGTAATAAGTTAAGCAAAATATGTCTGTGACCGACAGCACTGGCTGCTAGGCAGCGAGCACATGTGCCTCGCATGCGACTGCCATTCATGTTACACATTTTAACGCACATTACATTATTTACAAGTTTGTCATTTACTTTGTTAAATTACTAACAAAGGAAATGGTAAGCTTGTAAATAAATGTAAACAGTTGAGCAAAATATGTAGCGTGAGCAACATCATCTCGATTAGATCGAGGGCCCTCAAGAAGCTCCCACCTCCCGTTAATTTCTTCTTCATTCCCGCCACAAAACCCTTACCCTGATTTTAATGAGTTTCTGATCACCAACGTCGCCTACCTCTCCCTCGCTAGACCCAACGCCTTCGACCTCGTATGTAAAGCGACGCATATCTCGATTGTTAATGGTTATCTCTGCCTTTCCACACGATGTGATGATTGGTGAAACAGAGATTTTGTTGGTACTACAATTCGCATCTTTGCGAAGATAAGATTTTTTTCTAAATTTCCACGAATTTATTTTTTATTATTTTTTGTGTGAATTTTGAATCTTCACTTCACAGTTTATAGAAAAAATTTGACAATTGTTGTTTACGAGAATT
Organism: Scilla litardierei; assembly: GCA_030789695.1. Lineage (NCBI taxonomy): Eukaryota > Viridiplantae > Streptophyta > Magnoliopsida > Asparagales > Asparagaceae > Scilla > Scilla litardierei. Next base: position 31,162,195 of record CM061141.1, read on the forward strand.
ACTGTTTTCATATTGAATCACATTTTTATGTTTAATCACATGATATTCCAGTTTATTTTATGCTTTTAAAAAATAGAATGATCGGAACAGTGGATTTCTGGTCGGTTTCGGTGTTTCAACCAAAATTAACCGGAACTCCACTGTTCCAATTGAAACCGAGATATACTCTCGGTTTTAGACCAATTGAAACCGAGATATACTCTCGGTTTTAGACCGTAATGGTACAAATCTGAGACGAAACGACCAATACGCTCAGGTATTGGCCGATACCTTATGCATTGGTTGAAGCCATGCCAATAACAGCTACATGGCCATGCTTACCACCGATTTGGCAGTTGATGTCTCAAGTATTCTCCCGTAAGGATGAAAGTCTGGAACTGTTTTGACTACTAAGCTTGTGCATGGACTGATTGGCAGGTGCAAAGCCTATCCCTTTTGGGGGAGTGGATCAAAATTTCATTGACCTTTCTTTTGTGGCCTGTAAGCATTCATCTGACCAACAAAGACAGTGTGCTAGCTCTGGTCTCATAACTTTGAGTGGAACTACTTCAACATAAGTTGGCATGGATGGCTTGAGCATTAAAGTAGTTCAAGTCTCATAACGCACACCAATTTTCGTAATTAAAGGAAAACCCCTTAGTTTTGTCGCACGCTGTGGCCAATAGCAACCAGACTGTCGTAGACGCCTTTGAACTTGCGGATGTAGTCATTTAGCGACATCTTTGGGACCTTCTTTACATAAGTACGATGTTAGGTGAGTTGAAATTATCTCTCCTGTTATACCTCCTCTGTTATACCTCCTCTGTATATGCATCCTTAAGAGCCAACCAAACTTGAGAAGACGTGTTTAGGCCAATCACATGCCAAAGCGTAGGGATGAAAACGAGTTGGGTTGGTTCAGACTGGGGGTAGGCCTGGCCCTAGTATACTTCAGGCCTAAAATCCGACCCCGGTCCTGGTCCAAGGCCTTTTAAATGGCAGCTGTAACCCTACCCTACAGGCTTGCGAGCAGCCCTCGGGCTTTCAGGCCAGCCCTTTTTTTGTTTCAATTGCAATTCTAATCCATGACAGTTAACAATGACATATCAAGCAAAAAAATAAAAGTAAAAAATATACATGTAGCATATATGTATAGTACTAATTTTCATCAATTTCACAAGTTTTTTGGTTAGGTGCTAATGATAACTGTCAAAAAGTTATGCATGTGATATCTTTATGGAACAGACATTGCGCTATTATATATTTATACATTTTGTCTTACTCTCTTCCCCTTAACAGCTTAATCTCATTAAATCAGATGAAGGAGGAAGAACCGAATAAACAAGATTCAGAGTCACAAAATTAAATAAATAAGAAATCAAATCATATTTCAAACAAGAATTGCTGATCTAATAAAGAAAACTTAATCAAAATTAATTGGAATAAACATGAATACATCATATCTTAATTTAGAAATATGCAACAATTCAATTGGGAAAGAGATGGACTACCATCTTGAGATCACATTCGGATTGCATTTTGATTTTTTTTGAAGGAAGAAATTCAAAAGAAAGAAAAATTAAGATCAGATTTTTTTTTAGAAATGAGCAGGTTTGGATTTGAGAGAGAATGAAGAGGTTAAAATTATATATGGTAATTTTTTAATATATATGAGTTGAACCAGATGTTTTAATGGAGTTTAAAATTACATGTTTTTGAATTATAAGGCCGGGGGCCGAGGCCGGGCCTACTGTCGGCCCCGGTCCCAAATAAATTTGGGCCTTAATGAAAAAGTTATAACCCCAGTCTTGTTTTTTGCAAAGTCCAGACCATGTCCGGGCTTTTACAGGGCCATGCCGGGGGGGCACTCAGGTCGACCCTTGCCCATTTTCATCCATAACCAAGAGGATCCTCCATTCATATCCCGATGATACATCCACAAAAAGGCAATAATCAGACCTCGATTTTTGACAACCAGGATATAAACAAGTTTTGACGAGCCTTGAGATGTTGGAAGTAAAGCAATAGATGGTGTAGTAGGATATTAATCGCCCCAATATGTTTTCATGGTGATCAAACATTATACTTGCACTAATGTGCTTTTTTGTAGCTTTTAAAAGATGTGTATCTCGAGCATTGACACATAAGCAACAAGAATAAAGGACGGCATCTATGACAAATGACATGGATCAAAAGACAATCAATCAAGTTCAAAGTTCAAGATTGTGAATTATATTACTTGATGTAATTTTGATTCTTTCTTATCATAGATTGTTAAAGCCTTGAAGATACACATTACACAAATAAAACCATAGATTAAGACTTAGAATTATTTTAGACTTAATACTTAACAAAACCTTTGGTTTCCAACCCAAAACTGTATTTTTACTAGCTTACTAGTCGACTAATTTCATCCTCTAGTCGACCGGTATATCAAAGTATCAGAACCTAATAACTCAGCCATTAGTTGACCAACATAAACCATTAGTCAACTAATAAAAGACAAAAACTTAGGCTTATATTCAGAGCTCAGTTTAGTCGACTAACAAAAGCTATTAGTCGACTAATAATGTTCATTAATTGACTAATAGCCTTCATTAGTCGACTAACAGTGTATTGTAGAACAGATCTTAGAACCATTAGTCGACCAATAGAGCTTGTTAGTCAACTAATTGTTATGAACTAACAAAAAGATGCAATTTTTATAGAGAAATAGAAGCAATAACAAGATAATTGAATACTATTCTCCTCCCAAGACGCCAATTGAGGACGTCTGCACTCATCTAATCTAGATCTATCTACGGATGCTCAAGAAAAAATATCAAATATCAAGCATAAGTAAACAAGCGACGGCTAGCCCCTATAAATAATAGAAAATAGGGTTCCTTGGAAGGGGAGGCGCGCGCGCATGAGCTAGGGCCGACGGCTATGGGCTTGGGCCCATGGGTGCGGCGGGTGTAGCCCCGAAAGGGTCTATCAATACTTCCCCCTAAAGAGCCACCTTGTCCTCAAGGTGGTGCATGAAAGTACCGACGGTGCTACTCTGAGTGGGAGTCGTCCTCCCCTCCAATCCCTTCGTCCTCCACGTCATCATCCTTGTCTGCCTCCGCTATCAACACTTGCAGCTTACGATCCGTACAGCGGTGTCCGGGAGTGAAGCGCTCGTCGCATCTGAAACAAAGCCCTTTTTACCTCTTCTCTCTCATCTCCGCATCGGTCATCCTTCGGAATTGGCCCCCAGCCGGTGGTGGGTTGTTCTGATCCCCCGTCTTCTCAAGCCCATCTGATCTGTCTTAGTAGTGACCCCGCTCCGCCTGCTCCAGTCGAGGTGCCCCGCTGTATCTGCCCACTGTAGCTGCTCTCGCCTCTCCTATCCTCGGTCCGGGAGTCCTCTACCATCTGCACCATCTCGATGACCTCTGAAAGCCCCCAGGCTTGTAGGGCCTCACTGCAGCTCGAAGGCTGGGTCTCAGCCCCTTCAGGAAGGTGCCCTCCAGTGACTCGTCTGACACGCCCTGTACTCGTCCTGTCAGTGTCTCAAATCTCGCGATATACTCTCACACCGTTCCCTCCTGCCTGAGGGCATATAACTGCTCGTGCAGGTTTCCCAAACGGGGATCTCTAAACTTCTCCAGCACGAGTTCCTTCAGCTCCTCCCAGCCTCGGATCTGCTGCCTCCTCTCCTTCCACTGGAACCACCCCAAGGCTCTTCCCTCCATGCAAATGGCTGCCGCCTCCAGTTTCTGTGCCTCGGTCATGTGGTGCGCCGCGAAGTATCTCTCTGCTGTGAACAACCAGGCATGTGTATCCTCCCAAGAAAATAGCGGCATCTTCAGCTTCCGCACCCTGCAATCTCCTCCAAAGTGCCCCTGCTCGGGCCTCCCCTCCACTCGGTGATGCGGACGGAGTGCTGCCTCCTCTCATCATGGGTCTCGTACTGTATAGGTGGCACTCCTCCGCGACCCCCATAGTCTCCTCGATAATCTCCACGCCGGTCGTCGAAGTCATCTCCTCCTGCATCATCGCCGAAACCCGCCTCGTAGCCACCCCCGCCGTCATAATAATGGTCTCTCCCGCGTACGTCTCCGTAAAATGGGTCCTCCACTGCTGGCCGTCGCCCCGAAGGATTGAAAAACTCCCCTAAAAACTGTCCGCGCGCGTCCTCCCCTGCTGATCGCTGCCCGGAAGGCTCGAAAAACCCCCCGGGGGCTGTCCGCGCGCATCCCCCCTGGCGGCTTGCCGGGGGGCTCCCGGCCTCGGCGCGCATCAGGCGGGGCCCTCCGAGGTTGCCGGAGGGCCGGCAGGTTCGCCGGACCTGGGCGAGCGCCAGCAGGGCCTGGCCAGCCCTGCCGGGGCTCGCGGCAGGCGGGGGGAAGTCCCCCGTCCCAATCCTGCGGCGGCCGCCCCCCAGGCTGTTTTGGGGGGTCGGCCGCCCTCCTTCGCTGGCGCGCGTCTCTCGAAAGGGGCGGCTAGGGCCGCCGCCCCCCTTTGGCTCTCCACCCCCTTCCGCTGCACCTCGCGATAATCGACCTTCCATGGTCCTTCATCTTCTTCCTCGTCCAATTCTTCCACGAAATAGGGTTGATTTTGGGTGAAAATCTCTTCTTTTTCCTTTTCCTTCTTCAAAGTTGCCGCCTTTAGTGTCGAATTAGGGTTTCCTTCGTCTTAGGATTTAGCCGTCAAGAGAGAGGATTTTTGCAAATTGCTTGTCGTTCTTCGCTTGACATGCCTTCAGGTGCTCGACGGATTCCACCATCGATTCCACCGATTTCTTTACCCCTTCAATTTCTCCCATGAACTTTTCATTCAATGCCTCGAATTTATCCTTCGATCTCGTCGCGGCCGCCATGGATTGTCACGCTCTGATACCAAATTGTTAGGATCTAACAAAAAGACGCAATTTTTATAGATAAATAGTAGCAATAACACGATAATTGAATACAAAAGAGGTGTATTCTCCTCCCAAGACGCCAAGGAGGACGTCCGCACTCGTTTAATCTAAATCTACCTAAGGATGCTCAAGAGAAATATCAATCATCAAGTATGCTTACAAATGACCGCTATCCCTAGTTTAAATAAGAAAAATAAGAAAACCATCCTTGTGCGCAAAGTAATTTCTCCATGACTTGATGTGCGCAAAGTAATTCACTCCCCTCTTTAGCCGCGCACGGATCTAACATTACTCCGTCCCTGAAAATCCACATTGTCCTCAAGGTGGTGCAAATTGTGTGTGTGCCATCCATTCCACGTATTGCATGTCTCCTCCCAGATCAAAAGGATGAGATTGGTCTTCACCACGTTCATCAACGCCCAGACGAAAGCCACGGTCGTCGCCAGTCAGATCTGAAGGCCCTCTATACCCAAAACTGAGATGTTGGCGCTCTGAAGGACTTTGAACTGAAAACCAATGGCCTTGGGGCCCACGTTGCCCTCCCGGAAGCTCGAATGTTCGCTGTTTTGGGCCCAGAACCAATGGCCCGGTGGGACTTTTATGCAAATCTGGAATTAGTGGGCTTTTATACAAAACTGCAATTTATTATGTTTATAGCCTAGGGCCAGCCCTAGGGATATTTTCATGCTTTGATTATCTTATGAATCCCTTGGGCCAAGGTGTCCACGATCACCTTTTGGAGATTTAAACTTTCGTCTCGAATTGAAAGTTAGGAGATTGTCTCATCTCGAATCGAGGTATTATCTTGTTATTTCAGATCTGAATATTATATAAAAAATCACACTTTTCTTTGTTCTTCCACCCAAAAATCCTACCTTTTCTCCACAAAAAGCCCTAGGTTGTATCATAATCATCCGCTTACAAAGTTTTATCTCAGTTGTTGAGGTGGTGTTACTCTTAGTTAGAGAGGTTTCCAATCTCAGGGTGTTAAAATTGGAGTTTACCAAGTGTTTGCCAACTTGTAATGTTTTTCTCTTGCATGTTTACAAGAGGTGAAGTGAAAATCCATGCTTGGGTACTGAAATAGATCAACGAGATAGAAGATGGATAAATCTGTGGTGCTTGCGATTGAGATATCTGGTTTGCATATCTCCTCTTAATTTTATAATTGCAATTATCTCTGTTTTTATTTCCGTTGCAATTGTTTTGAGAATTGGTCATAGTACAAGATTCTAATTGGTAACTCATTTAGAAATCTTTATCGATTTATTTTAAAATAATATTCACCACCCTCTAGTGTTCCACTAAACCATCCACAGAATCCAACAGTAATGTCTCCAAAAGGATAGCCAAGATCTTATTCGCTCTCAGCTAAGGCTGTGACTTGCTAAGACCAAAGACGGTAGTTTTCAGACTTGAGACAAAGTGATAAAATTATCGACTATGCAGAAGAAATTTGTGTTGCTCTGATTCCAAGAGGAAAATAAACAAATGCACGTTGGTAGAAATCTATAGAGAAAAATAAAGAAATGTAGGTTGGTTGAAATCTCAATATACTGATGTTATGGGTGGCTTTGTTATTTAAATATATCTAAGTAACAAATTTACAAGTTGATAAACAATAAAATCAAAACAAACCAACAAGAGTAAAATCAAAACAAACCTGAATATTGTCCAGTATTGTAGTTGAGGGAATCATGGGACCCTTTGTTGAGGGAATCGTCAAATCCTTATCCTTAATTGAGTTACTTGCCCTTGGATTTTATCCTTTAACATACAAGACTCATATATACTATGATCCCCCAAAAAACCAAAAAAAAAGAAACATAAAAGAAATTAAAAAAACAAAACAAACGATAATCATATTCGCCTTCTTCATCCTGGTGATGGTAAATAAACGATGATGAAAAGTTTAAATACCTGAGAGAGTAGATCCGCAGCCATATGGACTTGTTTGGCATGCTTGTTTGCAATGACCAAAGACCTCCAATGGGTATGCATGCATGCAGGCATATCAATTGTAACCATCGCCTAAATTTTCTGCAAGAAAAGAGCTTACCAAACATGTTTTGATTAATAGATCGTGATGGTGTCCCCCGCCCCCCCCCCCCCCCCCCCCTCCGGGAGGGGGGGGGGGGGTAACAAAAAAATGCCTGCTGTGAAACAATATGCATGGAGAATCACAGCTGAAACATATTAGTTTCCACACCCAAAATCTTTTTCAACCTGTGAATAGCCATTAAAACATTTCTCAGTTAGATGCAGAGATAAATTTCTGGGACAATAACAAGATATAACAAAGCAATAGAACAGATGGAGATTATACATGAATTGTGAAATGTATTTTCTTAATAGATCAATATAGATTTAGCATATTGAGCATTCGGTATTGATAGACAAAACAAAAAAAATGCTTCGTATCAACGATCCGTGATCTAAAAGAAATGAGTCAGGAGGCAGAAAGTCGAAGCAAAGTAAATCTAAGATGCAAGTTCTTTCCAAAATCTTTAATTATAAGAGGTATCATCCAACAGCTAATAGCCATCAGGCCTGCCAGTAATTAGAACCTAAATAAATGCTAGGAGAAGTTGCTAACATGATGATAAGAACATGTTGCATAAATAAAAACGGGAGTATGCCAAAAGTGAAAGGCATCACTACCTTTGAGCCAGATGACATCCCCAATCCATGGCTGCAATTAGAGTGTACAAACACCCTTCCTACATAACAGAAAGCATTAAAAACCTATTCATTTTCATAAAATTGCTAGGAGTTCAAGCAGCAGACAAGGGTTGACCTCCGTTGCTCATGTATCTCGGGAAAATATGGCCGCAACAACCACAAAAAACATGAATTACAAAACCAAAAACTATAGCATCTTGTACGACCTACTCAATTCTATGAAAATCAGACATCAAGCAAAGTTTACTCCAAAGAAAGCAGCACTTGATTATTGCTAACTTTCCATGGGCACTTCTTCTACAACGCCTTTCAATTTCTTCGGTCTCCCTCTAGTGGAGGACTTAATTGGAACAACTGACACTGTAGCATCATATGACGAACTCGGCTCAGCATCGGATCCCGACTCATTGGCATTCGGCATGCACCTTACTTGAGTAAGAAGCTTGCTCATGTGCCATTGGACATGATCAAAGCGATCTTTAGTTATTGATGATTCCTGAATTATGATAGACGCAAGTGATCTCAGTGCCAAGGAGCGGTACTTATAGCTACTACTCCGGGGGAACAACGAGCTCTCACGACGCCATCGAGCCAATAAATAGTTATCTGGAAGAACAAAGCAGTTCTTTAATGATAGCACCCGAAGGGCATGCCCACATAAGATCCCAAAGGCTTCAAACTTCTGACATGTGCACTGGATATCTTTATCAGAATTGCTGCAACTAACAAAATGCCCTCCGTCTGGCTGCAACCTGTGTCGGATAATATAACTATCCCTTGGCGTTTCAAAAACTGCAAACTGAGTTGATACAATGAGTTCCTTCTGAAACAAATCAAATGCATACGGCGTAAGAATGCGTAATGCCTGTTCTTCGATGGGCATGCAGGTCTTGGTTTTGATATTCTGATAGTTATACCGCATTGTCGCCTCTTCTCCTGCTTGATTTAGTACATCAATTGCAACTGCCACCTGCGAGAAAGTTTTGCAGAGAAGAGTAAGACTAAAATTGCTAAAAAGTTTGCAAAGAAAAAGATGCCCGAACAAAAATGAAATCGACCTCATCAACAAAATCTTTGAGATGTATATTGTAGGTCAAGAATTCTTTGAAGAAAGACTTAATTGACACTGGCAAACCAGTTGTCAACAGTCCTCCAAAGAAATAGCCACGCAAATAAGGCAAACCCCAATAACTGCGATGATACCAGAGGAGGGTTAGATGTCTATCCATGGTAATTCCAAAGTCTACTGCCATCTGATGCCATAGCTGATCAAAGTCCTCGGAGGTCTCCAAGTTAACCAATCTACGAAATTCTGACGCAAACTTGTCATACTGGGAACCAAGTGATGCAGCAAACCAGCTATGTAGCCTAGAAGTTAAATGCCACATGCCAAATGCGTGTTTAGTGTTTGGCATTTCACTCGTCATAGCATCTCTCAGTCCCATGTCTATATCAGTCAGCATAGTTTGTGGAAATTTCCCATCCATAATACGAAGGAATGACTACAATAATAGAATGGAAGGCATCACAATTGTGGAGAAAAAAACAGCAAACGGAACACTCGTATCAAGAAAAAAGGATGTAAAGTAAACATACCTGCAATGCCCATCTGAAGGAATGTGGTTTCTCATCTTGCAATAGAGCACAACCAAAGAATATGGCATTTCCATAATTATCCACACCAAACCAAACCCCAAATGGTCGATCGTACTCATACAAGCGATAAGTCGTATCAAACACCACAACATCACCAAATATCTTGTAAGCATTGATAGAATCTGAATAGGACCATGCAATGTGCTCAAGCCTATTGTTTTCATCCAATGTGAATTCATAGCGGAAATCAGGGTTCTTGTCTGTCATAATCTTGCATGCCTTAAGAAGCTCAGATCCTTCATTCTCCCGATTAATGTTCTTAGAAGTATGAAGGAAGTTTCTAAGGTCTTTTTCTGTAAATGTTAGCTGACCAGGCTTTACTCCTTTCGCCGCCTCAAGGGTCTTCATAATAGTACTCACACTGTCCCCACTCTTCGCGAGAGAAAGGATATGTTCACGGTCCGCCGAAGATATAATACGGTATGCAGGAAGGTGCCGGACTTTCTCGCTATCCAACAGTTCGTGATTATGAACATTACTGAAATGGAACACCATCCATTTAGACACTCCCTTGGAAACATTCTTCTTTATTACCATTTGTGCCTCACATTTGCAGCGTGAAGATTTTTTATTCCTTTGACGTTTAGGTTCGACTGTTTTCCTATGGATAGTTGCACCCGCTCGATGGCAAACAAAATCTCGCCTATAAACTCCTAAAGGATGGGACATGCTCCCATTTGAGCGCTCCCGCCTTATAGCAAAACCATTCTTCCTAGCAAAGTTGGTATAATATTCTTGGGCTTCATCATCAGACCGGAACGATTGTCCTACGTAAGGAGGAGTGTCAAACGACGTAATTTCTGAAGACGTTTGGGACACCGCGCCTTGCGGGGGGTTGGGCTCTACCGATGGTTCCACGATGATACCATCTTCATCTCCTTCCACTTTAAGAAAACATTTTGCATCCGTACATGGACACTCTCGCCTCGGAGCAAGGCAACCATTGTTTTTCCACGTCGACTTTTTCATCCTTCGTTGCAATCAACAGTTCGCCAGTATGACAATGCCTACCGCTAAATCCCAAATTAGAAACAAAACCAATCAGATTCATATGACAGGTAAAAACTTTAGTACATTGCAAATCAATGCCTAAATTGTTAGCATCCCTTGTGCTTTGGATCTACCAGCAACTCAATCTGATTATATCAAAGAACATAGTAATATTTCGAGGTATCCATTTATCACATGCATGAGCCTATTTATCTTCAGTTCTTCTACTGATCCAAACTAGACTAAAAATAACAACAATGATCATGATTTTCACTGTTATTAAACATCAAAACTAAACTTGCACCAAAACAGAAAAAGAAGCGATCTTTTTGTCCCAACGTTGACGAAATTCACAAAAAATGCATCATAAAGACATTATTCAAACGATCACGAAATCATAATGGTTAACGAAAAGAACCCAATTACCTTCAGGAACTTTGGAATTAAGAATTTAGGGTTTGGGGTCCAGACCTCCGATGACTCAAGCAACGATATAGCGTTCCAGTTAGGGCTCTTAAAAATAGGATTTTGGAGCTGTAGATCGAATAGATGAGGAAAAAAATCGAAATTTTGGGATGAAAGAGGGCTAACTGAAGGGGCGTTATTGTTGTGCTCGGCTAGCTTTGTGCTTTAAAATAACTTTTTATCCTTTTTGAATAACATTCAGGCCCAGTCATGATTGAATGGGCCCTCATCACTGTGACATGTAGTTTTTTCTCGTGTGACCAAGGGCCTGTTCTTTTGCTAGAAATGAGAAATGGGAAAGTTGGGAAAGTTTGGTATCTGATGAGAGAGAAAATAGAGTTTTGTGTTCTTTTGGTTGGAAGGTTGTATGAAAAGTGTGGTTAGGAAAGTAAAGTGGGGTCCACCCAACTTTCGTGTGTTCTTTTGGTAGTAGAAAGTTGGAATGAAAAAGTGGAAAGTTGGTGAGTTGGATGGGATAGAGAGAGAGATGGGATAGTGGGACCCACAGAATAGTAACTTTCCACAACTTTCCCATGGTTTCTTGAGGATTACAAAGAATCCCAAAAACGATCATTCAAAGTGCCACGTCAGTAAACTTTCCACTTTTAACTTTTCCGCAAAAGAACAAACTCAACGAAAGTTGATTAAGAAAATGGATGAACAATGCCAAAAATCACTTTTTCAGCTTCTTTCCCTGCAAAAGAACAGGCATTAATAGGTTATCTATATTACAATTGAGGAAAGATTTTGAACTTATCCTATGTGGCAGTATCATGTCAGGTTTTGGGGTGAAATTTCTTGGATTGAATGAAAATTTGGTAGGAATACACAAAAGCATTGAAACTTTTTTTGAAAACTTATTTGTTGGAGGGACAACAATGGAGGGAAGCCAACTCATTTAATATTAGTTATGAAAAAAAATGTTCTGCACACACACAATCTCATTTGGGAATGTACGCGAGCTGTAGGAGAATGAACGCGGGAGATGCTGCCAACTCATTGTTCCGCGGTGCAAAACCCTGTAAAATTTCGATCCCATCAGCTGATATTTCTGGGGAAACTAAATTTTTGGGAACGAAGATTTTGTGTGGACCTAATAATTATTGAGCTTTAATTATTGATATTTGTTTAAAATTAGTGGGTCCAAAATTTTTTAATGAACATTGTCCCAAGGGCACGTGTTATATGTATATGAACCTCTCGCCGAGGGCGCCCGTTAAATTTTTTTACGCTAATTTGTTGTTCCGCGCCTAAGGTGCCCACGACGAAATTGTTGTTTTACACCAAATTTGTTGTTCTGCACCGAAGACACACACATAGAATTTGTTGTTCTGTGTCGAAGGCGCATACATTGAATTTGTTGTTCCGCACCGAAGGCGCCCACGCCGAAGGCGCCCGTGCCACTAATTATTTTTAAGCTAATTTGTTGTTGTTTTAAATTTTGGCTGTGAAAATAATTTTTTCGGGGAACAAAGATTTCGCGAGGAAAAATCTTAAATGAACCATACCCGCGAGCACGTGTTCTGACTAGTCTATTATACATTTGACACACTTTTTTGAATTTTAGGGCTAACTAGAACAATATAACTAGTGGCTAAGATTTGATCTTGGTAAACCAATGGTTGAGATTGGATTTTGCGAAAATTTTAGTGGGAAAACTTAAATTTTGAGGGGAAAAGTGTCGTGGGAACCAAAACTTTGAAATTAAAAGTGTATTGGGAAATATTGTGGAGAATAAATTTTGGGGGGAAAGTGTCTTGTAAATCAAAACTTTGAAATTAAAAGTGTCTTGGAAAAAATAGTGGAGAAATATGATCCATTAAATTAAACAAAGGAAAAAATTAGCATAAAGAAATATAAGTTAATACTGTCATCGAAAAATACCTTGAGGTTAATTGTTCCGCGCCGAAGGCGTAAAAAATTTCATGTAATACCGTCAACGAAAAGTACCATGAGGTTTGTTGTTCCGCGTCTGTTTCAGAGTGTTTTCTCACTACTAGGCGTTGACCGTGGAGAACCCGGTCAACGTGGTCAAGGGACCCGCTTTGGGTCCCTCGGGGGCTTCGAATTGGTGCAGAAGGGGCGAGGGGAAGCCTCGGCCCTGGTTGAGACGCTCGGCCTCGGACAGACGCGCTCGGCCTCGGCTGGGAGGGGGACGAGGGGTAGCCTCAGTCGCCCGAGTAGATGCACGGCCGTCTGGTGGCGAGGGTGAGTCTCAGACCCGATTAGGACGCTCGGCCTCGGTAGGGCGTGCTCGGCCAAGGAAGGCTGAGGGTGAGGGGAAGCCTCACCGTCCGGTTGATCGAGTGGTCGGAGAGGGGCGAGGGGTAGCCTCGGCCCGTTGGTCTGTTGTTCACCTGCGTAGACGAGAACGCTCGTCAGGGGGCCGGACCTTGGTTCTGGCCAAATCCCCTCCGATGCCTAAGTCAGATAGAGATCTGAGAAAGGAGGCCCGGCGGAGACGGTCCGACTCGTGAGGAGATCGTGACGGCGTCTCTCGGCGCGAGCGGGGGAGGAAGGAGATGAATTGGGGGAACGAGGTCGTTGATGGAGTACCTTAGGTTTTGTTACCTCAGATGCGGTCCCTTTCTTCGTCGTCTTCCTGGCCCTTTTGTAGAGCCCCGGCGTGATCGCCTCTGACCCACGTCACACGTCCGCCATTGATCGTGCCCCATCAGTCCCCCCTTGCCGCCGCTCTCTCCGCCCTGCCAGCACCTCCCCATTATCGCTCTTTAGTGGTCGCGCGTCCGGGGGAGTGGTTTTCGCAGGAGTGGGCGAGCGACCAACGGGTTATTGGGGCCGGGTCGGATCGGCGTTCGAGAAGGTCCCTTGTAGGGCCTTTGTCGAATGGGCTTTGAGGACGCAGATGGGCTTTTGACCAGCAGTCGGGCTCCTGGGCTCGTGCTTTACGGGTCTCGGCCAAATAGGCGTAACAATTGCCCCCATCGGTCGGGTTGATCGGCCTTGGCCGGTTCGGCTCGGCCGATGTGACCACTGCCGATTGTGACGAGCTCGCCAGTCGATGCCGACTCATTTATTAGTCGTCATCATGAGTTGGCCCGTTCGATGTTTTTAAGGCGCGGGTTCCGAAGCGCCGTCGGCCTTCAGATGCTGCCACGTGTAGCGGCAAGCTTATCCCCGCCGCTCGCGTAGTCGCCTTAAATTCGAGAAGCCGAAGGGTTTGTGAGCCGTCATTGGTGGGGTCGATCAGCCTCGGCTCGCTCGGATCACCCGTTATGTCTCCTGGGATTCCGAGCGGCGCTTCAATCGAGGCGAGGCCATAAATGCAGGTCATGATGAGGCGGATCGATTGGTCTTCAACTGGCGCCAATTTCGGAACGCCGCCGACTCTTCGAGCCTCGCCACGCATTCTTGTCAGGCGCTTCGAATTCTCCCCTGGCGTATAAGATCCCCAGTTGTGTTGATCTCCACTTCTTCTTCGCTCCTCCCGGTATTCCGAGCCTTCAGCAACCCGGAGTTTCCCGTCGCCTTCGCTTCTTTGTCCTCTCCAAAATAGTTGAGAATAGGTAATTCCTCTCTTGCTTTCATCCTATGGCTGCTCTTAGGATAGGCGGTTCTGGCCGGAGGACGAGGGGTACTCCGGAGTCCGGACGGGGCGAACCCCGGCTAGGGGAGTCTGGTTCCCCGCCGGGAGTCGTTCTCTTCAAGATAAGGGGAAGGAGAAACTTTTTCCAGACTACGCCCGCGATGACGTGGCGTTGGCTGCCGTACGGCTTAATGTGCCCCCGGTTGTCCTCCGCACGCCGTCGAGGACCCCTCCTTCGGTGGCCGCGGAGATCCGGGAAAGATATCTCTGCTTCCCATACGAGGTTCGGGTTCCATTCGTCGACGAGCGGATTTGCCTCCCGAGGAGCAATGAGGTCGGCGTCTACGTCGAGATGTTCCGCCTGGGTCTTCGCTTCCCGCTCCATCCCTTCTTCATCCAGGTCATGGAACATTTCACAGTGTCCCTGTGTCAGTTCACCCCATGTTCGATCGCGGTATTGACGGGTTTCGTAACGCTCTGCTGTACCCGTGGTCTGGAGCCGACTCTCCCCCTTCTCTTCTACTTTTACCAGGCCCAGACGGTCGGTCCGGGGTCATGGCTGCTACTCCGAGCTCGTTCGAGGAGGGAATGCCTGATCGGGTTACCCCACTGGTCAGGGGATTGGAACTTGGATTATGTCTTCGTGGTCTTCTTGGGCGAGGCCCAGATTCTGACAAGCTGGGGCAGTTCTATCCATTCTCGCCCGTCGTTAGTTCTCTCAGACGCCGACCGGGCAGCCGCTGCGCTTCTGTTGGCTCTTCCTTTGGAAACGAAGTCCATTTGGTCTTTGCTGGACGACCTACTCCTGAAGGCCGTCTTGTGGTCTCCGGGTAGGTCGCTTTTTCATCCCCGGATCGCCCTATGACTCATCCTGATTTCGGTCTCCTTTGCAGGGATGGCTGGCCGCGAATTCGTCCGTGACGTTGACGAGCTGATCCATCGTGGAGCCGCTCGGAGCCGAGGTAGTACCTCTGGAAGGGTGCCTCGGAGGACCGTTGAGGAGGAGGTGCGCCGAGCCGAGCCTGCCGTGGGTAAGGTGGCGGCCGCGCCTCCCGCCTCTTCTTCTGGTGATCCCCTTCCGGGGGGTGAGGATGGTGCGAGGCGGAAGCGTTCTCCTCCGGCGCCTTCGGAGCTCCACGGTGGAAAGAAGAGGAAGGAGGACGTGGATCCCTCCGGCCCGGTAGGTTCCGCGCTTCCCGTGGTGACCGCTGGGGATCCTTCGATAGCTCTGCCAGCCACCCCCCTCGCAGCGTCTTCGCCCGTATCACCAGGGGTCGGGGCTTTGTTGGCGAGCGACTTGGCTTCGATTGTCGTCCCTGGGAGTTCGATGTTTGCTGACCGAGCAGTGGCCCAGCAGGTTGCCGAGGTCTCCGTCCCTCCCCGGGACCGCAGCCTCCTCAAGAAGATCCCGGCCGACAAGATGTCGGATTCCTTGGTCTGGATCCTCCAACAGGTTCGGTTATCTTGCTATCCTCTCTTTCTCTTTATCCTCTTCTTAGCACATGTCTCGTCTTTTCAGGGTTCAGCGCTCGCTGTGGAGTTGCAGTGTCGAGCCGTCCGCTTGAGGGAGATGGAGGAGTCTTCCATGAGGGCTCAGGAGCGGGCCGGGGCGGCCGAGGTGGCCATGATGGAGGCCCAGATGGAGTCTCGGCGCCTCGCCCTCCGTGTGGCTGCGTTGGAGGGGCAAGTGGGTGACCTTGAGGGAAAGCTAGGGGATGCTCATCAGTCGGCTGAGGAAGCGGCGGAATCGTTCCGTCTGGAGAGGGAGGAGCTTCAGAGGGAGCTGTCGGACCGGCGTCAGGTAATGCGGCTGGCGGAGGAGGTCGAGAAGGGCGTCGTCGAGACCCTGGGGAAGGAGATCTTCGAGGTTCTCAGGGGGGCCTTCGGTAAGTATATAGACATCATCGCCCCCCGGATCGTCGAAGTCGTCCAGTCTTCCTTCCGGGAATGTGCGGAACGTGTCCGGCAAGCCCCTCCGCCAGTCGAGTCCCCTCGCTCCGAGCAGGGCGAAGTGCCCGAGGATGTGTCCTCCCGAGCTCGGGCTCCTTAAGCAGTCCCTCCCAGCCTTATCCTCAAATTTTTAAGCATCCGCTTCGCTTTGGGCCAGTCTACTTGAAATGGATCCCCGGCCCCCGCCCTCTCCTTCAGCCCCGCGGCCAACAATTGCTGGTTGCATGGCCGCTAGCTTGGGTCACCTACTCTGGGTCTTTTGTCAACCAATTTTGCTTTGTCGGTGTCGATCTGAACTCTGTCATTTGTCGCTTGTATACTGTTTGTAGGGTGTTCCCTTCGCCTTGATCCCCTGTAAATAAGACGCATTTTTGTACTCGGGTTAACTATTATAAATGAAATCGACTTACTTGGAATTTTTGTGTACTTGGCGTTGTTGCCTTGTTCTTGGCTTGGGAATGGACGAAACTGGCATTGGCTGGGGGTATTCTCCCCAGACTTAGGGGCGCAGGAGTCAATCAGCGAGGGCGAAGCTTCTCGACTTAGGACCGGTTGGCGTCCGTGCCTCCTGGGGAAACTGCCCCCCAGACTTATGAGCGCTGGAGTCGGTCGGCGAGGGCAAAGCTCCTCGGCTTAGGACCGGTCGGCGTCCGTGCCTGCTGGGGGAATTGCCCCCAGTCTTATGAGCGCTGGAGTCGGTCGGCGAGGGCAAAGCTCCTCGGCTTAGGACCAGTCGGCGTCGTGCCTGCTGGGGGAGTCGCCCCCAGACTTATGAGCTCTGGACTCGGTCGGCGAGGGCCAAGCCCTTCGGCTTAGGACCGGTCGGCGTCCGTGCCTGCCGGGGGAATCGCCCCCAGACTTATGGGCACTGGAGTCGGTCGGCGAGGGCAAAGCTCCTCGGCTTAGGACCGGTCGGCGCCCGTGCTTTGCCGGGGGAGTCGCCCCCAGACTTATGTGCACTGGGGTCGGTCGGCAAGGGCCAAGCTCCTCGGCTTAGGACCGGTCGGCGTCCGCGTCTGCTGGGGGAATTGCTCCCAGACTTATGAGTGCCGGAGATAGTCGGTGAGGGCAAAGCTCCTCTTCCTCCTCCAGTGAGGCGGCGGTCCCCAGCCTTTTGCGTTACTGGCGACATGTCAACTCCGTCGGAAAATAAAGACAATAAAAAGAAGGCGTTTGTACTCTCGTGGGTCCAGTTGGACCGGTACATTTGGAGGAAACGGAAAAGGGGAAATGAAGCTAAACAGAGGGATGTAAAACTAGATATCTCCCTCATACTTAGGCCGCCCCCCGGGGGGAAGGATGTTGCCTGCTCACTCTATGATGCGGAGGGGGCCTTGGATGGTGTTGATCTTCTTCCCCTTGTCCGGCTGTGTGGAGGTCCCTTCTCCATGGGCCGGCTCGTCGGCCTGATTCCTGGCGTGCCCTCGGCTCATCAGCTTCTCAATGTCCTTCTTCAAATGCCAGCAATCTTCCGTGTCGTGACCATCGTCCTTATGGTACTTACAGTACTTCTCCCTGTTCTTCCCGCCTCTTTTAGCCTTCGGCGGGGGGCGATCAGCTCGCTCTTCCTTCTGTACTTGGGCGAGAATGGCGTCTGGGGTGGTGTCCCTCGCGCTTTCTCCCCGTTGCCTGTTCCTTTGTCTCTTTTCGGTCCGGTATCCTTCGGGGCTTGCTCGTCCGCCGTCGCCACGCTTGGTCCCTCGAGCGGTTTTTCCTGCATCCTCGGCCAAGGCCTCCTCGGTCAGCATAAAGCGCTCGGCCCTTGCCATGATCCCGGGGAGGTCCTTTGGGGGGTCGTTGTGCAGGGACTTCTTGAGGCCCCTGTGGCGAAGCCCTTTCTTAAGAGCCGTCTGGACCACCAGGTCGGGTGGGTTGTTCACGTTTAGCCTTTCCGCATTGAAACGGCGCATGAACTGTCGGAGTAGTTCGGCCGGGCCTTGTACTATGTTGAACAGATGTTCAGCACCAGGTTTGATCAGCCTCCCCGCCATGAACTGTTTGCAGAACAACTGGGCGAGTTGTTCGAAGCTGTCGATGGAGCGGCCGGGCAGGCTGTGGTACCAGATCCTCGCCGCTCCCCTGAGAGTAGAATAGAAGCCCCGGCAAAGCAGGTCATCGTCAGCTCCCTGGAAGGCCATGTCCCACTCGTAGTCCATCACGTGGTGCGCCGGGTCTCCTATTCCATCGTACTTTCCCAGCACCGGGATCCGGAATCGGGAGGGGACCCGTGCGTCGGTTATTCTCCGTGACAAGGGGCATCGATCTCCGTGGATGCCTCCGGGGATGCGGTACTCGCCTGCCTCTGGATCGACCGGGGGTGGGGGTACCACCGGCGCCAGCGGGGCTGGCTCCGCAGCCTTCGCCACACTGGGGGCCGGGCTGTCCCGACGTTCCCGACTCCTCCTGCGGGAGCTCCTGCTCCGCCGCGATCGGTCTCTCGAGTGGTGTCGTTCGCTTCTCCTGCGGCGGGACGACCGCGATCGATGAGACGAGGCCGTCCTTGATTCGCCGTCCGTCCCTTCGGTCTCTCTTCGGCTCCTTTCACGATTGGGTGAGGAGGCGCGTGACCTCGCCTGACGAGAGCCGGACAGCGTGAACCGACGCTCCATGTTCGGTTTCCGGGTCCCGTGGTCGTCGACCACGGCGGACCGCAAGTGTGGGGGACCCCCCGCCCATCGATGGCTGTCGTCCAACGTGCCTCCGTTGGGTGGCGCAGGGCCGACGAGCTGCTGCACCGTTGCGACCAACGTCTGGAGGCTCGCGTTGGTCTCCTGAGCTAGGGCGCAGAGCTGTCCCTGCGTGGCCAGTTCTGAGCCGCCGGCTTCTTCGGTGGAGAGGGTGGGGTGGCCGCTGACGGGTGTATCCTCGGGATTGCCGTTTGTTGTGCCATTCCCCTCCTCTGGGATGGGGGGCATGCGCTTCCTCCCATTGCTGGCTCGTGCCATTGTTGGTGTGGTTTGCTTCTTCATGGGACGGTTTCTCGTTCCCACAGACGGTGCCAGATGTTTCAGAGTGTTTTCTCACTACTAGGCGTTGACCGTGGAGAACCCGGTCAACGTGGTCAAGGGACCCGCTTTGGGTCCCTCGGGGGCTTCGAATCGGTGCAGAAGGGGCGAGGGGAAGCCTCGGCCCTGGTTGAGACGCTCGGCCTCGGACAGACGCGCTCGGCCTCGGCTGGGAGGGGGACGAGGGGTAGCCTCAGTCGCCCGAGTAGATGCACGGCCGTCTGGTGGCGAGGGTGAGTCTCAGACCCGATTAGGACGCTCGGCCTCGGTAGGGCGTGCTCGGCCAAGGAAGGCTGAGGGTGAGGGGAAGCCTCGTCCGGTTGATCGAGTGGTCGGAGAGGGGCGAGGGGTAGCCTCGGCCCGTTGGTCTGTTGTTCACCTGCGTAGACGAGAACGCTCGTCAGGGGGCCGGACCTTGGTTCCGGCCAAATCCCCTCCGATGCCTAAGTCAGATAGAGATCTGAGAAAGGAGGCCCGGCGGAGACGGTCCGACTCGTGAGGAGATCGTGACGGCGTCTCTCGGCGCGAGCGGGGGAGGAAGGAGATGAATTGGGGGAACGAGGTCGTTGATGGAGTACCTTAGGTTTTGTTACCTCAGATGCGGTCCCTTTCTTCGTCGTCTTCCTGGCCCTTTTGTAAAGCCCCGGCGTGATCGCCTCTGACCCACGTCACACGTCCGCCATTGATCGTGCCCCATCAGTCCCCCCTTGCCGCCGCTCTCTCCGCCCTGCCAGCACCTCCCCATTATCGCTCTTTAGTGGTCGCGCGTCCGGGGGAGTGGTTTTCGCAGGAGTGGGCGAGCGACCAACGGGTTATTGGGGCCGGGTCGGATCGGCGTTCGAGAAGGTCCCTTGTAGGGCCTTTGTCGAATGGGCTTTGAGGACGCAGATGGGCTTTTGACCAGCAGTCGGGCTCCTGGGCTCGTACTTTACGGGTCTCGGCCAAATAGGCGTAACAGCGTCGAAGGAGCCAAATTTTTTTATGCTAATTTGTTATTCCGCGTCAAAGGCACCCGCGCCGAATTTGTTGTTCCGCACCGAATGCGCTCTCGCATCGTTCCGCGCCGAATTTGTTGTTCCACTAAATTTTTTACGCTAATTTGTTGTTCCGTGCCGAAGGCGCCCGCACCGAATTTGTTGTTCTGCACCGAAGGCGCTCGTGCGTTGTTCCGCACCGAAGGCACCCGTGCCGAATTTTGTTGTTTTGCGCCGAATTTGTTGTTCCACTAAATTTTTTACACTACTTTGTTGTTCCGCGCCAAAGGCGCTCGCACAGAATTTGTTGTTCCACGTCGAAAGCGCATGCGACGAATTAGTTGTTTCGCATCGAAGGCGCTTGCGCGTTATTCCGCACCAAAGCCACCCGTGCCGAATTTGTTGTTTCGCCCCGAAGGCGCCCGCGCTGTATTTGTTGTTCAGCACCGAAGGCGTCCGTGCCGAATTTGTTGTTTCGCGTCAAAGGCGTCCGCACCGAATTTGGTGTTTCACGTCGAAGGCGCACACGCCGTATTTGTTGTTCTGCATCGAAGGCGCCCACGCTAAGGTGCCCGTGCTGCTAAATATTTTTACACTAATTTATTTTATTTTAAATTTAAAATTTTGGCAGTGGAAATAATTTTTTGGGGAACAAAGATTTCACGCTGAAAATTTTAAATGAATCTTGCCCGCGAGCACGGGTTATGACTAGTTTATTATACATTTGACAACCTTTTTTGAATTCTAGGGCTCACTAGGACAAGATAAAGAGTGGCTGAGATTTGATCTTGGTAAATCAATGGTTGAGATTGGATTTTGTGAAAATTTTAGTGAGAAAACTTAAATTTTGGGGTGGAAAGTGTCTTGGGAACCAAAACTTTAAAATTAAAAGTGTATTGGGAAAGATTGTGGAGATTAAATTTTGGAGGGAAAAGTGTATTGGAAACCAAAACTTTGAAATTAAAAGTGTTATGGAAAAAATTGTGGAGAAACATGATCCATTAAATTAAACAAAATAAAAAATTAGCGTAAAATAATTTAAGTTAATACCATAAACGAAAAATATCCTAAGGTTTATTGGTCCGCGCCGAAGGCGTAAAAAAATTTAAGTTAATATCGTCACCGAAAAATACACTGAGATTTGTTGTTCCGTGCCGAAGGTGTCGGCTAAAATTTTTTAACGTTGATTTGATGTTCCCGGCCAAGGCACCCGCACCGAATTTGTTGTTCCGCACCGAATGCGCTCGCGCGTTGTTCCACGTCAACAAACGGTGCCCACACAATTTTTTACACAAATTTGTTGTTCCGCGCCAAAGGCGCCTGCGCCGAATTTGTTGTTCCGCGTCGAATACGCTCGCGTGTTGTTCCGCGCTGAATTTGTTGGTCCACTAAATTTTTTACGCTAATTTGTTGTTCCGCGTCGAAGGCGCACGTGCCGAATTTGTTCTTCCGCGTCGAAGGCGTACGTGCCGAATTTGTTGTTCCGCGTCAAAGGCATCCGCGCCGAATTTGTTGTTCGGCACCGAATGCACATGCGCGTTGTTCCTCACCAAAGGCGATTGCGCCGAATTTGTTGTTTCGTGTCGAAGGCGCCCGCGCCGAATTTGTTCTTCCACGCCGAAGGCGCATGCGTCGTATTTGTTGTTCCGCGCCGAAGGCACCCATGCCGCCAAATATTTTTACGCTGATTTATTGTTCTTTTAAATTTTGGCTGTGGAAATAATTTTTTGGAGAACAAAGATTTTGCGGTGGAAAATCTTAAATAAACTGTGCCCACAGGCACGGGTTATGACTAGTCTATATTACATTTGACAACTTTTTTTTATTCATATGGCTGACTAGGATAAGCTGACTAGGAAAACAGATTGATAGAAAGACGGCTGAGATTTAATATTGAGGAATGAATGGTTGAGATTAGATATTGTGGAAAGTTTTGGAGGGAAAAACATTTATAGAGAAATGAAAGTTTTTCTGGGGAAATGAAAGTTTCTGGAAAATAGCATAGTGCACGCAATTAATGCATTTGGAAAAACAAACTTTAACTTGCACTTAAATGCTGCAGATCGAATGTTGCCGCAGATAGAATGTTGCCGCAGATCGAATGATCTCTCCCTCAACACGGGGCCCACCGTCTCTTCGATGCATGGGGCAACAAGATGAGAATAACTTCTCATGCCTAAGGCGTCTGCTAAATCTTTTTACTCTAATTTGTTGGCCCGCGCCGAATTTGTTGTTCCACGATGAAGGCACTCGCGCCGATTTTTTACACTAATTTGTTGTTTCGTGTCGAAGGTGCCTGCGCCGAATTTGTTGTTCTACACCGAATTTGTCGTTCCGCCCTGAAGACTAACCTGTCCCCGGCAACGGCGCCAATTGGTTGACTCGGAAAACGCGCACGGGGCACACGTTCCACTCCCAAGCGTAGGAGTGTCAATTGCAATAAAAATAACCGGTGAGTACCAGGTCGGATCACAGGGACAAGTCGTTCTATATTCACAAAATTGATCGATAATGAAAAATAAAGCGTGAAACAACCACCTCGCTAACGATGGAAAAGTGGGAAAAAGTGTTGTGAAATCTAAAAAATCCTAACCTAAGTGGGTAGGGTTAGAGAACCAAAGGGGATTTAGGATAGCTAGGCGAGGAGCATGGGTTGTGGGTTCATTTAGATTGGCGTTAATTAATCTCTAATTGCCGCGTATAACTCAATTGGTCATCCGGCTAAGGAAGCCCAATCGGAAAGTTTAGCTTTCATGAACACGAAATTTTGCAATAGGGATGGACGATTCATCGAAGCACTAATCAAATTAAGAGCATGGTATTTTCTCAAATTGTGCCCTCTCGGGACTTAGCCAATCAAATTGTGCCTAATGAAACATCCAACATTAACATTCAAAATGAGCAAGAGGCAATTATGGTAAAAATTAACATCCAACTTCAATGAGTCACAACACAAGCATCCAACACTACTCAATCATACTAACCAAAATGATATTCATAAACAAATTCATCAAGGTTCAATACAAAGAGAGATATCAAGAATTACACAAGAAAAGAGTGAAGAGATCACCAATCTCTCAAGAAATGAGGCTTCCCTCTCACTTGGGCACCTCCTCCAAGCTTCCCAAGCTCCAATGGCCTCCTTCCCTAGCCTTAGCCCTAATGGGGAAGAAGAACCCCACTTAGAACCCTAAAAATCAATTCTGGAACAGTAAAAACGAAGCTAACCCCATCAATTTTCGCATCAGCCCCAAAATAGCCATGAAATGGGCTTGCGGGTCGGATCGGGTTGGATCCGACCCGCACGAGCCGCCCGCACCGCTTTAAGGCGCTCGCATGTGCGCGCGTTTTGCAATTTCTGGGAGCGGGCTGGTCGCTGGGCCGCCCCGCTCCGCTGGACTCTTTTTTTTTAAACTTAATATTTTTTATAAGCAAGCGGTCCGCTCCAAGAGCGGTCCGCAACTTGTGTTGTTTTTATTATTTTTTTTTATTAAAACAAAAAGGGAACACAGCGGCCCACGGCAAAGTCATCAGCATCTGGCGCCACGTGGCGCCCTGCGGTTGCGCCACGTGGCGCCACAGGATAAATTCTTTTTCTGTTTTTAAGCCCGATTTCTCCTCCATAAAAATCACCAAAAATACCTAGGAGGCCCAGAAAATTTCCAAAAAATTCTGAAAAATCCCCGAGAATCCTAGGGGTATCTGAAAAATATGAGAATGAGAAATTAGTCCATTTGATGTGAAAATTAATTTAATGACTATTAAAACACACTATATTGACTTCCAAAATTCCATATAAATTATTCACATGCTCAAATAATTCCCAAAAATGGAGATATGATCAAAATAATATCAGGAGCATATGAAAAATAGTAGGAAGCCAATAAGGACGATAAAATCCGTATTTTGTGCCAAGAATGAGAATAAGCCCCGAAAATGACATAAAGTGAAAATATACCCAAAAAGAGCAACATTAAGAATAATTCTTAGCACAAAATGGGGGTAGTTAGGGGGTATAAATATACAATTTTCACTCCGAATCAAAGAGGCACGCACCGAATTTGGTGTTCTGTGTCGAAAGCGCCTGCGTCGATTTTGTTGTTCGGCGCCGAAAGCGCCCCTGCCGCTAAATATTTTTACACTAATTTGTTGTTTCGCGTAATTTTGGCTGTGTAAATAATTTTTTGGAGAACAAAGATTTCGCTGGGGAAAATCTTAAAGGAACCGTTCCCACGAACACGGGTTATGACTAGTCTATATTACAATTGAGGACTGTTTTTGAATTCTAGGTCTGACTAGGACAAGCTGACTAGGACATAAGGGTTGATAGAAGAACGACTGAGATTTAATCTTGAGGAATGAATGGTCGAGATGAGACTTTGTGTAAAGTTTTGGAGGGAAAAACATTTCTGGGGAAATGAACGTTTCTGGAAAAATGAAAATTTTGGGGAATAAACGTTTCTAGGGAATAGCAGAGTGCACGCAATTAATACAGTTGGGAAAAAACTTTAACTTGCATTTAATGTTGCAGATTGAATGATCCCTCCCTCAACGCGGGGCCACTGGCTCTTCGACACATGGGGCAACAAGAAGAGAATAATTTCTCGCGCCGAAGGCGCCCGTTGAATTTTTTTACGCTAATTTATCGTCTCGTGTCAAATATGCATGTACCAAATTTGTTGTCTCGTGTCGAAAGCGCATGCTTCGAATTTGTTGTTCCGCGTTGAAGGCACCCGCACCCGCTAAATTTTTTATGCTAATTTGTTTGTGTCGAATGTGTCACGTCGAATTTATGTCGAAGGCGCATGCACCAAATTTGTTGTTCCGCGTCGAAGGTGCCCGTGCCGCTAAATATTTTTACGCTAATTTGTTGTTCCGCAATTTTGGCAGTGGAAATAATTTTTTGAGGAACAAAGATTTTGCGGTAGAAAATCTTAAATGAGCCGTGTCCACGGGCACATGTTATGACTAGGACAAGTTGACTATGACAAAATGGTTGATAGAAGAACGGCTGAGATTTAATCTCGAGTAATGAATGGTTGAGATGAGATTTTGTGAAAAGTTTTGGAGGAAAAAACATTATAGTTGGTGAAATTTAATTAATGCATTTCTAATGCATTTGCACTTAACGAGTGCACTTAATTAATGCATTTGCACTTAACGAGTGCACTTAATTAATGCATTTGCACTTAACGAGTGCACTTAATTAATGCATTTGCACTTAACAGTGGCACTTATGCATTTGCACTTGATGGCGAATAGAAAAGTACACGCAATTAATGCATTTGGAAAAAAAATTTTGCTTGCACTTAATGCTGCAGATTGAATGCTGCTGCAGATCGCATGATCTCTCCCTAACGCGGGGCCCAATGCCTCTTCGACGCATGTGGCAACAATCTAAAATTTCAAAAATCCCGCCACTCTTCAATGCACATCAAAATGCGAATAATTTCCCGCGCCGAAGGCACGCACGCGCGCCCACTAAATTTTTTACGCTAATTTGTTGTTCCGCGTCGAATCTGTTGTTCAACGCCGAATTTGTTGTTTCGCACCGAAGTCGTCCGTGCCGGTAAATATTTTTATACTAATTTGTTGTTCCGCGTAATTTTGGCCATGGAAATAATTTTTAGGGAACAAAGATTTCGCGAGTAAAAATCTTAAATGACACGTGCCTGCGCTTAAATGACCCGTGCCCGCGGGCATATGTCATGACTATCTATATTACATTTGACAACTGTTTTTGTAGCCTAGGGCAGATTGGGACAAGCTGACTAGGACAAACAAGTTGATAGGACAAACAAGCTTGGATTTAATTTTAAAGAATGAATGGTTGAGAAGAGAGTTTGAGGAAAGTTTTGAAGAGAAAAACATTTCTATGGCAATGAAATTTTCTGAGAAACTTAAACTTTTTGGGGAATGAAAGTTTCTGAGGAATAGCAGAGTGCACACAATTAATGCATCTGGGAAAAAAACTTTAATTTGCACTTAGTGCTGCAGATCGAATGATCTCTCCCTCAATGCGAGGCTTACCGTCTCTTCGACGCATGGGGCAACAAAATGAGAATAATTTTTCGTGCCAAAGGCGCCCGCGCCGAATTTGTTGGGCTACGTCGAATTTGTTGTTTGGCGCACTCGCTAAATTTTTTATGCGAATTTGTTGTTCCGCACCGAATTTGTTGTTCTACGCCGAATTTGTTTTTCCGTGTCGAATGCGCAAACGCCAAATTTGTTGTTCCGTGCAGAAGGCGCCCGTGCTGCTAAATATTATTAAGTTAATTTGTTGTTTCGCGCAATTTTAGCTGTGGAAATAATTTTTTGGTGAACAAAAATTTCACGTGGAAAAACTTAAATGAACCGTGCCCGCGGACACGTGTTATGACTAGTAAATCTATATTACATTGTGCAGCATTCCCTCACGGGCAACTCCACGAAAGATTAACTGTTCGGTAGAAGAACGGCCCAGATCTTGCCACGTCATTGCATGGGTCCGCTTGGATGAGTTGGTTGCAGGGTTTTTTTCGATGTGTCCTCTTTGGTGGCTACAGTGGGAATTGCTGGCTGAATTGATGGACTGGTTGGGTCCACCGCCCGCTACACTAAAAAAAGAGCCATAAGTCGTGAATATTTACAAGAATGCCATTGAGCCTGATGTGCGAGCTAAATTGAAAATTGTATTAATGACATTGCCATAATTTTTTATGGGCCTGCGTGTTTTTTGATTGGGGTAGGAGGCTGGCCCTAACACGCATGTCATCGTGCCCTGTGGCACTGTTAAGTATTAGTTGATAAATAATGGACTGATTTTCAAAATGAGCTAAAGTAATTTTAAACTGCGAATAAATTTAAATTTAAATACAAATACCGACATTTTTTGTCATGTCGGGGAAGTAGCCTTTAGGAAACGGCCGAGGTTGCCAACTCCGACAGTTCTGGGATTTTCTCAAATATACATTACAATGAAATGGCTATGGTTACCAACACCGACCATTTTGAGGTTGCCAAATTTGATCATGATTTACAATTCCATCCTAATCGTTTTCCACTTTCATTTTGCGAGCAAAATCTGATATGATGAAAGATTGATTAGTTTTTGTAATTAAATTTAAACATTATTAGGCTCAAAAAATCTATTATACAATTGGTGAAGTTGTCCGAAGTGGAGGCTAAATTGTGACTAGTACAATGGTAGGCCCCTCATATCACCCACATCAATCGCATCCTCCACCTCGCCCAAAAACTCACCCACACGCCATTTATTTACATGTTTGCCATCCCCTCAAAAAAAAACCCCACACAAACTCACTTATTTACATGTTTGCCATTCACACCAAAAAAATCAAAAAAAAAACACCCATTTATTTACGAGTTTGCCATCCCCAAGGTTTTTTGCATTTTAACCCTGGGACTTCGCACATTTTGCCCCCCGACGATACCGACACTCACATTTATATTTCTCACTTTTTGGTTGCGCGCGTGTCGCATTCTTTTCGTGTGGATTTTTTGCTCCGTACACTATTAACATAAAGCAAAGTTTAAAAGAAAGTCTACATCATTTCCTTTTAAGAAACGTGATATCATCTTAATGAGCCACATGTCCAATAATAAACATACGAACGCGTCAACATGTTCAATAATAAATCCACTCAAAGAATAATGTCCAATAATAACAGTAGAAATGTATCGTGGTGTTATTATGATATGTTATTTGTCTAAATAAATTACATAATTTTTTTGAATAAAATTGTATATTCGGATATTAAGAAAAATCACAAAAATCATGTTAAGAATTTAATATAAAACCGTTTGTGATATCTTAAGCCTGAGTGTTTGGATTGGAGAGGTTTGTAACGACCTGTTTTCGTAGTACACGTTAATCCGTAACAAAAGGATTTCAAATGAGTTTGAATTGATTAAACAATTTTTTGTATTTTTCCATAGCTCAAAATATAAAGCGGATACTATTTTCATCATACTCGCGACGATACGATCCCGTAGTATTGTTTTCGTAATTTTTCGGCACGTTTAGATCTAGGGTCAAAATGGTAATTTTATGCCTCAAACTACTAATTACATGTTTACGTTTACCTTAACTCTACTTAATTAACCCAATCCCACCCCCTTTAACTGCCTCTAAATTTTGGTGAGATTCGATGATACCAGATCTCAACCTCCAAGTTAATTACATGCATCCCCCATCTCCTTCGTTGGTAGACAACCCTCCAACCCCCAAATTTATTATTAATATACTCCATTCCATAAATTCCATCCATCCTCAACTTTTTCGTTCTAACCCAAGCAGCCCCCTCTCACACTCAACGATAGAGCCCATCCCCCAAATTGTTGAATCAACAGAGCTTCGCTCCTCTTCCTCAAGGCCACAACCGCCACCCCGCCTCCTCGCCTCCTTAGTCGACGATGGCGACCCTCTGATCTCCACTGACGTCCCTCCGTGCCCAAGCAGCATCCCCGCTCCCTGCACATAGAGCTCTAAGGAGCCAAAGCTCCCACGCCCCCCACTCCGACCAAAGCACCGAGGCTTCCCCTCGCGCCTTTTTCGACTCCGTCGAGACCCTCGGAGCCCCAACGGCACCGGCCACCTCCATCGTCGTCGTCACAGCAACCCGAAGCTCGCAACCACCGGAGCTCCCTCCAGCCACATAGTCCACATCACCGTCGCGTGCTCCACTCGAGCGCAGCCGCTCGCCGTGCCTTCGTCGCCTGAACAGTGCGCGCCGCCTAAGCACCCACGCGCGCCGCCACCGCCCTAACCTCGCCCAGATCCATCACTGCCCCGCCCAGATTCACCACCGCCCCACCTAGATCCGTGCCGCTACTGCCGCGCTGCTCTCTGCTTGAAGAACCCTCGACAGCCCCCTCCTCCTTCGTTGTTACGTAAGGAAAGAAGGAAGAGAAGAATCATTATATAAACGTATTGTTATGCGTATTTTATACGTATATACGTATATACGTATATATTAAATGGGTTTATTGATTTAAAATTGATAGCAAACAACATAGGGATAAGAAAAATACCAAGTGCCTGCGAAAAAATCCAGTGCGTTGCGTAGAACGCGTAGACGCTGAAATCATCCGAATCAGAAACCTATTTTGTTAAAAATGATTTTTGGAAGTTATACGTAATTATTCCTATTTTGCTTTTAAAATTCATATGTTCGAAAATACGTGTATTTTCCAGATACAAAAATACATATGTATTCGACTAGTCAAGAGCAACGTTTTGACCTATATATGAAAGTTTTTAACGTGTATATTGTTCTAAATAAATCTTCAAAAATTTGCGATAGTTATTTTCTAATTTAGAAAATTAATTTTAAATTCATTTTAAATTTATAAAATTGATTTTAAGTTTTCCAAAATTATTTAAAAATGTATATGAGCTTCAGAAAATTATTTACTTCCTATTTAAAATTATTTTCCTTACATCTGACCTATCTAAAAATTATTAGTGCACGTTTTGACTTCTTCTAAGCGATAAAAATACGAACATGTTAAAAAAATAGATAGAAAATAGTGTGACCTTTAACCAATTATTTCTGATGTTTGTAGGTACCATTTCTCGTGCACGAGCACCCTTAAAAGCTCTAGCTCCAGCCCCGGCTTACTATGACGACATCGAAACTGTAAGTCACTTTAATTCTAACTTTAGAAATTTAGATAGTATACTCGTATGAACTTAGGACATCATTTATAGTGTCAGAACGGCTATTGACTTGAACCAATGATTAGAGACCCAATTAACTAAGGGACTAATCAGCTACAGGACGACTTTGACTTGAGAATACGATATTGCCAACTTTTAACTTTGATAGTTGTAGCACGCAATCATCTACTTGGGTAAACTGGGTACTAATGGAAATACCACATGCTCGAAGTATGGAATCATCTTTGTTAGACTTGTCTTTATCCTAAATCCCTAACTTTCTAGTTTTCAATAAGAAAGTAAATCAGCGGTCCTGGTTTAACTATCATAGTAAATAATCAGGAAACTACTCTACCATTTGTTGATATAATCGATGTAGTGGAACTCGATAATCGGCGTTCTTGTTATTGCTTTACCAAGTCGGCTGGTTTTGCTTGGACCCAAGTTCTGGATCACCCTGCTTGCGAGGATAGTGACCTACTTAACCAACATTGACTAGTTTCGTTTGTGTGAATCAATGCTAAGAACTCCAATTATCAACATTTCACAAACATTGATTTTAAATACATTTAAAAGAGTTATTTCAACCTTTTTATCACCATCATAACTCCTTGTCTTGTTCACCATCGTTTACCATTTTTTGATGCTTCTCACTTGAATACTATGCATGGACTTTAGATACATTTGTTGCATGATTGCTCACGTTTAAATAGTTGCATCATTTGCTGCATGGCATCTATGACTTAGTAAATATTAATGAATTATCGCATGGAATATCTTGTGGTACATCTTGTGGAATATCTTGTGGAACATCCCGTAATAAACATATACTTGATACACATCATAGACACTTGGGGTTTTGGGTAACTTATAATAGCGACTGTGCGGGAAAGACCAATTAAGGCTTTGTTGTCACCGTTCGGGTTCTAGCAACCTCTTCAAAGTTTGTCGGTGACAAATTCACAGACTTGATCACAGATTCTTGAACAGTATTGTATTGATTGTCACAGTTTTGGTTTAATCCGGGTACGCACACCCGTGGTATGAGATGGACTCTTAGTTGCTCACTGTACTCCGCATTATAAGCCACGTTCTAGGCTAGGCATAATTATACTCGCCTTAATATGATCATCTCAATTATGTTTTATTATTGATATCACCATGGTTGCTCTTGTACATTACTTATTGCACTTGCATGCATGTATGCTCTTATCTTATTTGTTGCACTTGCATGGATGTCTGCTCTTACATTACTTGTTGCACTTACATGATCATCTTTAACTGTTTACCATAGCATGTTCCGTACTTGTGCACTACTTTATTCATATTGCTAGAATTGTTGTGACTTACCTACGGTTCTACCTTCGTGGCACCGTCAGACGCCGTACATGTAGAAGAAGAGGTTCCTAAGCAGGAGAGCCAGAGTTCATCTCAGGGCCTACAGTTTTAGAGTTTATGTCGTGACTCATTTCCATTTGTACTTCTTTTCTTTCATGTATCTTTGTTGGAACATATTGTATAGTATGGATTGTATATATGGACATTATTTGGGTATTTTTGTACATCTCTGCATCGTAAGCTATTTTGTTTTCACTGTTTAACTGCAGACATGCGAATGTAATCAAATAAGTAATGGCCTCCCGAAGGCGGGTGTTACAAGGATACAAGAATTTTATTTAAAATTATGATATTCAAAATTTCTATTTGGAATAAGAATTTCAAATTTTATGGGTTGCAAGGACTAGATCTAAATTATACAATAAAAAACCATCGCTAGTAATCTAGATTTATCATGTCAAATCAATGAGATAAAAACCGAAAACTTAATGTGAAAGAGTACTTGAATCCATAACGTCTAGATCTGTAGATCTGCGCGGTTGGCCTTCTAGATCTACACGAATAACTGAGAGAAATTCTTTAGCGTTTCTCTGCCTCTAATCAGTCGATGAGATGCAGAAAAGACGGCTCTTCGTTCATATGACCTGTAAACATTGACCACCATATTTATAGGCAAAGAGTCCCAGTGCCCTTAGTGTTTTTGATTTAGCACATCATTAGAAAGCTCTGAAGGATTTTGTGGGTCCTTAGGGCTATAAAATCGACGTCTGGCCTAAGTCGGGCGGACGACGAAATCAATAAAGGCAGTAAAAACAACTTAAAACATTTTTAAGTCTAGCCATAAAGAATTAACAATATCCAGAATCTCTACTATCCCAGGGTTGGATCCGAAAAATCCCTAAGAATAGATCTAAAAACTATTGCAATTATAAACGCATGAATATTAAACTACATACATGTCACTTCGCTTCCGTGTGAAGCGTCGTTTTCAGCAAATTTTCTTTATCTCCGAAGTGATGCCATCATTGGGGCTGAGCCGCTTCTCCCGAGCCGAACCGCGTCCCGAGGCGAGCAACACGCTTGTCGCCAAGCCAACCACATTGTGACGGCTCATAT
Organism: Scilla litardierei; assembly: GCA_030789695.1. Taxonomy (NCBI): domain Eukaryota; kingdom Viridiplantae; phylum Streptophyta; class Magnoliopsida; order Asparagales; family Asparagaceae; genus Scilla; species Scilla litardierei. The sequence continues at coordinate 31,194,449 of CM061141.1, forward strand.
ACATCGATACGAGTATTTACGTATTTCACGTATTTTTTATTTTAAAAGTATTTTAAAATGGGTTGTTAGGAGTTTTTTTATCAAAAATGGTTTCAAAATTATTTATAAAAATATTTTGAATCATCATAATAATTATTGTATATTTTAGTAAGTTCGGTATAAACGTTATCAAAACGATTTCAAACTTCTACAATATGATTCTATGGTTATTTAGTACTGCTAGTATTATTTTCGTATTTTTCTGCAGTCAAATCGACATAGAACCCGCAAACCTACAACCAAACGTTTTGGCCCAAAACTCATATTTCCGTAGCTCAAACTTTGGAATGGACTTTGTATTCGTGATCCTCACGACGATACGAACCAGTGGTAATTGTTTGGGAATTTTTCGAAGTCATATGCGAAAATTGATATCTTCATATAAAAATGGTAGGATGATATAATTTTACTAATTACTATTACTAACTATTTTTATTAATTACTTTTAACCCTTACTAATTATCCCCACCACTAACCCACCCCAATTAACTCACCAAATGGGTGGGTGAGATCCAACATCTCAACCCTCCATTTAAACCATTCAGATCCAACCACTTCTAATATTGTTATTATTATTATTATCATCTAACCCTATAAATAAACGTTTCCCCATCTGAAAAAACTCACCCAGCCTCATCTCACCCTCTCCCCGTTCAACTCCATGGCAACCTCCCGCTCCCTCCCTCTTCCATCTCCCCTTGTCTCAGGTAACCACCACCCTCCGGCGTGTCACTGCCACCTCACCGCCACTAGCTCCACCCATCGCGCCGCCTCCTGACGTCGTTGAAGCTAGCAACAACCACATGCTGTCACCCAACATATTAACTTGTACTCGATATATTGATGTAGTAGTCAAATAAGTAACATGTCAAATAATAAATATTCATCTAGGCCAATTTATAATTTACATGTAAAGTCAAATAATTATCACATGTTTATTACCACAAAATCAATATAATTATGTCAAACATTTAATCTTCATTTGGACTGATAAATATTCACATAAAATATATGCTCAAAACCATTCACATTTTTGAAATAAAATTAATTTCTATAAGAGAACACACATTGGTGCATTGTTGTTTCAATTAACTTACTTCAAAATATATACTTATCTATGCAAATTTGAGTTTTAATTGTAGAACAAAAATACGAAAATTATCTCTAAGGGAAAATATACAATATACCTTTTATGTCCTCTTTTATTTAAATTCAATTTTTTGTCAAAAATTCCATACAAAAGTATGTTCACACCCTTTTATATTTCGAAATAAACAATTTACACAAAAGATCCCACTTTGGTAGGGTGTTGTTTTAATTAATCTATTTTGAAATATATAATTAACTATGCCAAAAATTTAAATTTAAATAGAAACCAAAATCTTAACACAAAAAATATTCTCAAGGAAAAAATATACCATAGGCCATTAATTCTCTCCCTTTATTTTGTGTTAAAAGGCCCAAGACCAAAATCACATCTCTTCCTTTAAAAAAACCTTTTTTGAATGAATATTCGTCGCGGGCTGAGGCTCGCTGCTGTGGCGGGCTGAAGCCCGCTACTTAAAAAAGTTTTTTTTTATAAAACTGGTGAGTGGGCCCGCCCACACGAGCTGGAGAAACCCTTATGGTAGGGGTTTTTTGAGGGGGAGGGGGCATGGCGGATGTGGCCGCCACCGACCCCCCGATTTATGCCCACAAAAAAATATTTTTTATTTTTTATAAAAACTGGGAGAAAACCCTAAGGGGTTGGTGGCGGTTGTGGCCGCTGCCACCCCCCATTGGCTCGCTGGTTGGTGGGGGTCCGGTGGCCAATGGCCGCCCTCCTAATTTTTTAATAAGGGAAATTAGAAATTGTAAATTGGTTTGGCAGCGGCTGTAGCCCCCCTCCCCGCACGGCCTGTTTAGCTGAGGGGGCTGGTGGCCGATCGTCGCCGCCCCTCTAGGGGTTTTTGAAAAATTAGGAAAATAAACCTAAAAACCTGATTTTTGATCCGAAAATTACCCAACAAATTCCGAAAATTATTGATCGAACGGATGATGCTCTTATACCACTTGTTGAGATTAGATCTAAATTATTCTACAAAAAACCATCGCTAATAATCTAGATTTTTCATGTCAAATCAATGAGATAAAAACTGAAAACTTAATGTGGAAGTGTACCTAAATCCATAACGCCTAGATATGTAGATCAGCGTGGTGTTGGTAGCAACCATCTATGAACTTCGTGTTTGATGATAACAAACGTGTGTGAACGTTTTAACGGGTGTGTTAAGTGTTTCAGGAAAGGCAAAGCGTGGAGAGACTCATTCTGAGACGTGGCCAATATGATGGGAAGAAGTTGATACTCTACTTGGTTTGGTTCATATCTACTAGAGGCCATTCTTAGACTCAACCAAACCAAGTCCAAATTTTCAACTCCATTGCAAATCATCCTTTTGTTAGGATTCCTCATGATGCAACTAAATCCTAGCCTTTGGATACCTTGCCGCATTCATCTCTAACCATTTGATCACATCTTGCCGCACCTTCCCAAAACTCTCTCTTATATAACCTAACATCAAAATAGGGTATGAGTAGCATGCGACCAAAATAACCAAGCCAAAAAAAGCCCATCTGATGCAAAAAAACATAGAAGCAAAGAAGAAAACACCCTGGCCGAAAATTTACAAGAGAGAAAGCATCCGCAAAACACAAAAATCCCAAGAGCACCTCTTATTTCCTCAATTAGAAAATTCCCATTGCCCAATCATCAAGCATAGTCCAAAAATTTTCACAGGCCGAACTGTTCGTTTTCTTTGAGAATCATAAAAGCACAGCTTCTTCAATCTCCAAGAGCTCAGTTTTTTTAGGTGTGCAAAAATCTCATAGATCTCAAGAGAGCCACACAAAACCTTGGAAAAATCAAAAAGTGCACATGCCAATCAAACTCTATTCCTTTGAAAAATTCTCTATCTACATTTTTTTCAAGGGTCTGTCGAAATTCCCTCTCAAAAATATCCAAGGCCGAATTTTTCTCTTCTCATGTGCAAAATCTCGAAGGCCTCATTATTTTCCTTTTGAAATTCTCCAAGCACAGCCGAAGGTTTGAGTTCATATCCCTAAGAGCACTTGGCCGCAGGTTTCTGTTTTGAAACACCAAAGAGAAGCCCTAGCACATGCCGCAAGTTGGTGTTCAGATCAAAAGGAGGGCAGCCGCAACACGTTCAGATCATCATCCAAGGAGTTGGGAATAGAGACGAGGGATTACTACTTGTCAGATTGATCTGACCACGCGCTGAACGACAGAGACATCAACGCCGTCACAACTGAGCGATTCTAAACCCTAAAATTTATTTTGTTTGTGATTGTGGCGTTGTGATCTTTGTAGAGCTATTTTATTATTTGTTTAGGGACTTGTGTAACGACTGCTTTTCATGTATCTGGATTTAATATAATATAATATATGTTTTGGTGGATTTTCTCTTCTTGTGTGGTTTTCGTTTCCGTAGCTTTCATTTTCGATCGATTCGTCGTATTTTCTCGCTTCTTCCTTAGGATCGTCGATTTCGAAGTAGGTCATTCGTGACGGACTTCATAACGGTCGTATCTTACTGTTAGATCAAGCCTAGGAGTCTTATGAATCGATCCCGGGGCCCCGCGCTCCGTATCGGAACTTTTGGTGCTCATTAGCCGGTGTAAGAAGGGCCACCGACCGACTAGATGACGATCCAGTCGGTCGGCAATCCTTCTTGGACCGACTAGTTAGCTTTCTAAATTTCTCAGGAGTTACTGTTTATCGTTAGTCGGTCTAAGAACGTTGGTTGACCGACTAGGTTGCAAACTAGTCGGTCAGCAATGCTTCTTTAACCGACTAACACATCATCTTATTTTTGTATCAGCTACTGTTTACTCTTAGTCGGTCTAAGAACGTTCATCGACCGACTAGATGCCAAACTAGTCGGTCAGTATTTGTTCATGGACCGACTAACTCTAGAATCCTATTTTCGTTCAGGAGTTACTGTTTGCACTTAGTCGGTCTGCGTTGGTCGACCGACCGACTAGTTGCCAAACTAGTCGGTCAGTGGTTGCTCTTTGACCGACTAACTAGTGTTAAAACCCTAATTTCTGGGCAGTCGCCAACTCAACCTATTTATACCCAACCCAAACGATTTCATCTTCTCCAACACGACCCAAAACCCTAAAATCTTCCCCCTTGAGCCCCCATCTTCCTCCAAGCTCCATTTCTTCATTCCAAGCCTCAAATCCATCATCCAAACCATCCATCCACTCTATCTACCTCTCATCTTCCCCAAAATCTCACCAAAACCCATCAAAATCCCCAAATCCCCCAAAACCCTAGTTTCCCCAAACTTCTCCAATCTTTTCCAGATCTGATCCTAGGGTTCCCCGGAGTGTTTCTTCCGCCTCCTCTCGGTAAGAAATCGATCTACCGTTGTTTTCATAACTTATTTATAATTTTTGTGAAACCCTAATAAATTTCATGTTGTTTGATGTTGTTTCCCCCATAACAGCGATTCCCCCGTAGATTAGCATCCGTGAGACGAAGTGGTCGTCATCCCCGGTGCTAGGCAAGTGAAACTTGCCACTTAGGGTTTAGGCCATGTTTTAGGCCATTTGCTTGTTGTAGGCGTAAAAGAGGCTAGGCGACGAAATGATACTCGCCTAGGCGCAAATTGGGGAACTAGCTTGACAACGAAGCTAGTTCCGACATTTAGCATGTTGCACAATTACCATGTCATGTTTACTTCCCATTAACGGTACGCGAATTAATTGTCATGTCATTGCATTCTTTAAGTGTTGCTGTGATTGCGTAGCTTTGCTACGATGTTTGTGTTCCTGGCTCGTGTTCCAGAAGCGAGCCCTGTAGTTGGAAACCCCAACGCTCGGATACCGGCTAGGTGCACCCCTATGCCAAATACACTTCCTGGCTCGTGTTCCAGAAGCGAGCTCAGTGAGTTGGAAATCCCAACGCTCGACACATATGGGTGGGGTAAGAGATAAGCGGACTGAGCCCCGAGTTGGCCTGATCCGCCACTCCGGCCAGCAGGTGGACTCTCTAGTGCACAAGTGATTAATAGTGATAGAGATAAGCGGACTGAGCCACGAGATGGCCAGCAGGTGGACTCTCTATGCACTAAGTGTTAAATGATAAGTGATTAGTGATTTGGTAGCTTTTGCTACATTGTGCGTGCTTGCCTCTCTTTTAAACTGTTGCACCATACTTAATTGCCATGTCATTGCCTAATATTATAAGTGCTAGGTTGCTAGTTACTTTCAGTTTCCTTGCTCAAGTCTTTTAGACTTGCTGACATGTGCCCCTTTCTCTTTTGGGTGACGCATGTTAGACCTTGAGCCCGAGTCACTTGCTGAGGGTGAGGTGTTTGCGGACGCCGAGCTTGCGCCCGTGCTGGACGAGGACTTCGTAGACACTGGAGATCAGTCTTAGTGTCTACGTCTAGTTGTGCTAGATCTTTTGGGTTGTCGGTGCGTGGCACCTAGTTTGATACTCTGTTATATCTGTCTTTTGTTTGGCCTTGTTCTGGGCCTTTAGACTCTTTCTTTTAGCCTGGTGGCTTTTCTGTGATGTTGAATATTTTGTGGACAAACTTTGGGATTGGTATTTCATATCCGTCTCATATTATTATTATTGTTGTTGTTTCGATTGCAATTACAGGGACCTGCTTATACTAAATTTACGCTTATCAGGCGTGAGGCTTCACAGCTCCACGCTTGAGCGGACCTTCTCACGTCTCGCCTCCATTTTAGGGAAGCGGGTCGTGACAACTTGGCTAGTTGGGACTAGCCAAGAGAGAGCTTTACTAGGATTATTATTGTTTGGGCACTTTGGTGAGTGCAGGTACTGAGAGCCATGTGAGTGTAGAGTTGGTGCTCTAGCTACAGGTTATACCAGTTAACTTTAATAATCTAGTAGTGCTTTTGGGGCTGGACGTAGGTCGTTGGGACGACCGAACCAGGGTATATCGCATGTGCATGTCGTTACTGCTTTACTATACTCTGCGTCTGATTGATTGTGCTTTAACTGCGTGTGATTTCTCGTGGGTTGCGCAAGAATTTTTATAAGCATATTCACCCCTAGGCTTAGATCCAGATCCAACAAGTGATATCAGAGCCAGTTTAGAGGATCTAGCATAGTCGACCATATCTATTAATATGTCTGATTCTGCTTTTGCTGAGTGTCAGTCTATTTCTCGTCCCCCTAAGTTCAATGGTGTTGGTTTTGCATATTGGAAAACTAGGATGATGATTTATTTAGCTGTTGTTGATTATGATGTAGGGAGAATTGTAGAAAAAGGCTATAAACCTCCCACCATTACTGTTGCTGATAATGAAATGTTAAAACCAGAAGATAAGTGGGACGACTTTGATAAAAAGCGCTTTTCATTGAATAATAAAGCTATGAATGCATTGATTTGCTCTTTAGATAAAGCTGAGTTTAACCGTATATCTCAATGTCAACTGCGCAGGAAATTTGGAATATTCTGGAGGTGACTCACGAGGGAACGTCGTAGGTTAAGGAGTCCAGACTTGCATTACTCAGCACTGAATATGAAAGCTTCTGCATGCTTCCATCAGAGTCAATTAAAGAGATGTTTGCGAGGTTCACATGCATCGTCTACAAATCTACCTCTCTTGGAAAGCCGTACTCAAGTCTGGAGCAAATCAGAAAGATCTTAAGAGCGCTGCCTAGCATATTCTGTCCCAAAATCACAGCTATTCAGGAAGCAAGGGATTTATCGCATATAAAAGTGGAGGACCTGATAGGGAACCTGATGTCCTACGAGCTCGAGCTGCAAAGCGTTGAAATCGGAGAGAAAGATGAGATCAAGATTTCAAAGGCACTAGCCCTTCAGGCTAAGGAGGATAAAGATGGAGACGAAGAGGATGCCTTTTTAGTCAGAAACTTCAGAAGATATATCAGAACAGGCAATGGGAGATCAGAGATGCTAAAAAGGTTTAATCGATCTAAATCTAATTCTAATAATAAATCTTTTGAGCAGACTACTACTGATCCAGTTATAAGTTTTAAATGTAAAAAGCAGGGACATTTTATGAAGTAATGCCATCAAGGAAAGAACAACGCTACTGAGCAAAAGAGAAAATCTTTGGTGCTCACATGGGATATGGACTGTGAGGATGAATCTCAAGAGGAAGTTGCGCACTCCTTCGTTTGCCTGATGGGAGAACTCGATGAGGTACAAACTTGCACCAAAGCTGAACTTATGACAATTTGTAAAGAAATGGAAAAGGAAATTCAAAGCTTGGAATCAAATGTAGAGTTACTTGAATCCCATGTAGAAAAATTTAAATGTGCTAAATTTGAATTGCAACAAGATAATTATAATATGTCATTAGAAGTTGATGAAATAAAAGAAAAGCTTGTTGCATATAACTCTACTATTAGCTCTTTGAAAAAGGGAAAATCTAGTATGCATGCTGAAACTGAATGTCTTAACTGCTCTAATTCGCTTAAAAAATTTAGCATGTTTAAACTAAATATGATTAAGCTAAAATTTGAAAATGAATCGCTAAATGAGAAGATTTGCATGCTAATCAATGAAAACAAAGAGCTTGAAAAGAAGATGGCTAATCTGAAAAAGAGTGAGGAAGAGAACAAAAAGGCCTTCATTAGTAAATGTAACATGCTTGTTAATGAGAACATGTTTTTAAAGTCTAAAATATCTGATCTTGAATTGTCTATTAAAAAATTTGGTGTTGGTAAGCATTCATTAGACATTATTCTAGGTAATCAGATACATGGAAATAACAGGCGTGGTTTGGGCTATGGAAATAGAATTGATGAAAGGCCTAGAATTAATAGAAAGTATCAAAAAGAAACTGGTGTAGGAAGAAGTGTGTTTGCTAAATGTTATACATGTGGTGGTGTTGGTCATGCTTATTATAATTGCAAGTATAGGAACACCAACATTAAATTCAAGCAAATTTGGGTTCCAAACATTAAAGTGACTAACACTAGTGGACCTATTTGGATTCCTAGGTCACACGTAGGGGTGGCAAACGGGTGGGTCGGGTCGGGTTCGGGTCGGGTCAGGTTTGACCCGACCCGAATAAGGGTAAACCCGAACCCGACCCGAATTAAATTCGGGTCAGGGTTCGGATACCCGAACCCGACCCGGCCATAACCCGGGTGACCCGTACCCGACCCGGTTTGTCTTACGGGTCGGGTTCGGGTCGGGTTTGGTGTGAAAGAGTAGTTATTTTGCAAAAAAGGTCGGGTCCGGGTCGGGTTCAGGGTGAAAAGAGTGAAAATACGGGTCGAATTCGGGTCAACCGGGTCGATGGGTCAAACCCGTACCCGACCCGGATTTTTATCCGGGTCGGTCGGGTTGACCCGAATTCGACCCGACCCGGATTGGCCCCTACCCATACCCGACCCAAGAGGCCGGGTTCGGGTCGGGTCGGGTCTATTTTGCCACCCCTAGTCACACGTATCATGTTATTCCTACGTGTTGGTACATGGCATGGCTAAGGGACAACAGTGTGAGTGGTACTTAGACTCTGGCTGCTCAAGACACATAACAGGTGATAGCAAAAAGTTCCTTAGCCTTGTAAAGTGTGAAGGAGGAAGTGTTACTTTAGGGGACAATGGAAAATGCAAGGTAATTGGTAAAGGTGTTGTAGGTAATGACGCCTTTCAGCTTTCAGACGTCCTATGGGTTGAAAAGCTTAAACGCAACCTCATTTCTATTAGTCAGCTGTGCGACAAAGGTATGAAAGTAGGATTTGGTGCAAATTTTTGTAGAATTATTGATGGCTCCACAGGTGATACTATTATTACTGCTAATAGAGGAGACAATGTTTATACTCTTATGCTTGAAGAACTGACTGTTGCTAAGTGCTTGCTTGTATGTGAAGAAGATGCCACACTATTGCATAGACGATTAGCACATGCAAGCATGTGATTAATAAAGAAGCTGGAAAGCAAAAATCTGGTGCTATATATTAAATACAGGAAATCAGCTTGGCACATTTTAATCCAAATCAGATGAAGGAGTGTTCGTGGGCTATTCAGCGAGGAGCAGAGCATACATGATATATAATAAACGCACTCTCACTATTATTGAATATATACATGTTAAATTTGATGAATCTGATATACTTCCTTTGGTTTGCAGGAATAACGAAGAAGATGAAAATGAAGAACAACACAGCTTTCCAAGGAATAATGAGGAGCAATCTGAAAGACAAGAGGAAACTGAAACTGGCACGACAGAAATACAAGACGAAGCAGTTAACAGAGGAGAGCTGGGGTTCAATCCAAACCACCCATCAGACTTTATTATAGGTGAACCTACGGCAGGTATACACAATCGTTCCTCTTTTATTCATAAAACTTAGAACGAGATGTCATGCTTTCTTGTGTGCTTGAACTTTTTTTCTTGTTTATATGCTAGTAATTGCATAGTTATGTGTGCATGATTTTTTTTGTTTGTATGATTGCATCTCATGTTTACTTTAGTACTTCATGCATAAAAACTAAAAAAAACTTAAAAAATATAAATAAAGAAAAATGGTGCTTAAATGTGTATATGTCTCTTTGATTCGTTAAAAAGATATTCATGAATGATGTTCATATCTATGTAGAAATTGATGTATTATCTCCTTTGCTACATGCGCATGTTCATCTTTTTAAATATTCATGGCATGTTCAATGACTGAAAATAACTTGATTTATACACCTACTATTTCACTTTCACATGTATTATTATTGTTGCACATCTGGAGATATCGTTTATGAAGTATGGAAAGTGAATGTAGGAGGAAAACTTAACCAAAAATCTAAGGGGTATGATATACCTCGCCATGGATAAAAATTGAGCATTAAAAAAATGATACTACAAGTATAAAAAAGAAGGCTAATTGCTCCGTATGAAAAATGGATACAATCCTTGGCAACAGTTTTACCCACAAGTATCCAACATAAGCTTTGTAGGTAAACTTTAGCGTTGGTGTATTTACTCGTCAAGCAATGCCACCCCCACATCTAATAGTCCTTATAGGCTATGTTTTGGGGGTGTGGTATATTGAACTCATTTTTAATGAGATGTGGAAAATCAATCCGAGGTGATAGAATGTTATATGGAAAATGTGGATTGGTTTTGGTTGCTTTCTTAATGATTCTCCGTATGTGCTTCAATTTTAATCATCGCATGTACACGTTGGTGTTGAAGTCTTATTTGTTTAATTTCATTGGATTTTGACTTGATTATTCTATGATTGTATGCATGCAATCGTTGGTAATTGTTCATAATACTCTCTTTTTGCATGTTATAGGATTTTGACTTCGTGTTATAACTTTTGATGATAACAAAGGGGGAGAAAATTTTGGGAAGATTTGGTATTGTGTGGTACTTGGTAGCATGTGAAGTGGTACTTGATACTAATGGTCATGAAAATATGAATGCGTGATTAAGGGGGAGCATTAATAGATTTTGGGGAAGCACAAAAATAGGGGGAGCATGCACATTGTCAACTTTGCATATCATTGTTTGCACATCACTATATATCATTGCATGTCACCCTCTACTGTCACACTTTCATACACACTATTTGGAAACTTATTGCTCAAATCTTATACTTAGTTTGTCATCATCAAAAGGGGGAGATTGTTGGTAGCAACAATCTATGAACTTCGTGTTTGATGATAACAAAAGTGTGTGAACGTTTTTAACGGGTGTGTAAAGTGTTTCAGGAAAGGCAAAGCTTGGAGAGACTCATTGTGAGACGTGGCCAATATGATGGGAAGAAGGTGATACTCTCCTTGGTTTGGTTCATATCTATTAGAGGCCATTCTTAGACTCAACCAAACCAAGTCCAAATTTTCAACTCCATTGCAAATCATCCTTTTGTTAGGATTCCTAATGATGCAACTAAATCCTAGCCTTTGGATACCTTGCCGCATTCATCTCTAACCATTTGATCACATCTTGCCGCACCTTCCCAAAACTCTCTCTTATATAACCTAACATCAAAATAGGGTATGAGTAGCATGCATCCAAAATATCCAAGCCAAAAAAGCCCATATGACGCAAAAAAACATAGAAGCAAAGAAGAAAACACCCTGGCCGAAAATTTACAAGAGAGAAAGCATCCGCAACACACAAAAATCCCAAGAGCACCTCCTATTTCCTCCATTAGAAAATTCCCATTACCCAATCATCAAGCATAGTCCAAAAATTTTCCTAGACCGAACTGTTCGTTTTCTTTGAGAATCACAACAGCACAGCTTCTTCAATCTCCAAGAGCTCAGTTTTTTTAAGTGTGTAAAAATCTCATAGATGTCAGGAGAGCCGCACAAAACCTTGGAAAAAAAATCAAAAAGTGCACAGGCCAATCAAACTCTCTTCCTTTGAAAAATGCTATATCTGCATTTTTTCAAGGGTCTGCCGAAATTCCCTCTCAAAAATATCCAAGGCCGAAATTTTCTCTTCTCATGTGCAAAATCTCAAAGGCCTCATTATTTTCCTTTTGAAATTCTCCAAGCACAGCCGAAGGTTTGAGTTCATATCCCCAAGAGCACTTGGCCGCAGGTTTCTGTTTTGAAACACCAAAGAGAAGCCCGCAAGTTGGTGTTCAGATCGAAAGGAGGGCAGCCGCAACACGTTTAGATCATCATCCAAGGAGTTGGGAATAGAGACGAGGGACTACTACTTGTCAGATTGATCTGACCACGCGCTGAACGACAGAGACATCAATGCCGTCACAACTGAGCGATTCTAAACCCTAAACTTTATTTTGTTTGTGATTATGGAGTTGTGATATTTGTAGAACTATTTTATTATTTGTTTGGGAACTTGGCTAGTTGGGACTAGCCAAGAGAGAGCTTTACTAGGATTGTTATTGTTTGGGCACGTTGGTGAGTGCAGGTACTGAGAGCCAGTTGAGTGTAGAGTTGGTGCTCTAGCTACAGGTTGTACCAGTTAACTTTAATAATCTAGTAGTGCTTTTGGGGCTGGATGTAGGTCGTTGGGACGACCGAACCAGGGTATATCGCATGTGCATGTCGTGACTGCTTTACTATACTCTGCGTCTGATTGATTGTGCTTTAACTGCGTGTGATTTCTCGTGGGTTGCGCGAGAATTTTTATAAGCCTATTCACCCCCCTCAAGGCTTAGATCCAGATCCAACACATGGTTGGCCTTCTAGATCTACACGATTTCACGAAAGGAATCCTTTAGATTTTCACCGCCTCTAATATGTTGATGGGATGCAAAAAAGACGGCTCTCCGTTCGTATGATCTGGGAACCATGACCACCGTATTCATAGGTAAAGAGTCCTAATGCCCTTAGGGTTTCTGATTTAACCAATCATTAAAATAGAAAGACTAACAAGTCTCTACACATTAAAGGCCCATAGCTTAACCGATACATTAAAATTCATTTAACCAAAAAACTTATTAGATCACTTTATTGGTCTTAACTTAATATGACAGCCCGCATCACATAATTATTTTACGTATAAGCCCAACGTTGGATTAATGATCCAACATGGTTATCTTTGTTGTTGTTGACGAGTGTTTTCGTCAAACAATGAGGTGGAGCTAACAAGAACGCCTTTTGTAACGTGGAGCTTCGTAGGCAAAGGAGTAGGACTCGATGTAGCCTGAACTTATGTCAAGGAGAGCCGAGCCCGAGCTATCGGGTGAAGCCTGACCTAACTCCAGTCTGTTGGAGAGCTATTTACAGCATAAAGAAATCGACGGGTGGGGGGATCTAGGTTTCGACTAAAATCTCATCTGATGCTTAAGTCAGTAAGAGACTTAAAAGATGCTCAGGGCAGCTAGGTCCGACCTAAATGGAGGTCATCCGATCATTATCACGCCGAGCTCTGGAGGAAGAAATGTAAAATGGAAGTAAGAGCGTAAGTTATCAGAGTACATGATGTTTAGTATATCTGGAGCCTTTTTATCCCACCGTCGGCTTTGTTGTAATGGTGGCTTAATTGTCCCTAAAATGGGTATAAACGTTGTTCACTTACCACGCCATTAATATCAAGTATTCCACTAACTAACTTCTTGTGGCTCGGAAGCTTAACGGGCAGAATGTGGCCTAGCTTTAAATAGGTAAACGGTTCACTCCTTGTAAGGACTTCATTGGCTTGATGGGCCAAGGTGTCACGTTCACTTTGGGCCCATTTATTTAGATGAAATATCTCTCTCCTCTTCGAGGGACGGTCTAATGTTGTAACAGTTGTGTATTTAGTCCGTATTTTCTAATTTTAATTTAATAATATTTTCATCGAAGTAACCATTGTAATTTTTTCTTACAATATTGTAACTTTTAGATCAAGCTGAAAAATCGAAATTACTACGTAAAAAATCTAACTGTTGTGAAGCATCAAATTTGGGGGACCCCAGTCCTTTATTTATAGTAGATGGAAGAGCGTACAAGGATAGGGTTACAATAGATATGGTCTTATCCTGTAGATAAGACGTAATCTCAATACAAACACTCGTCAACATCCGTTTACAACACTCCCCCTTATCCAGCCATAGGTGTGGACTCTTGCTCATGGATACTTCGAGATTCTGAGTGTTTTATGAGTCTCACATGAGATGGATACTTCAAGATCCAGAGTTGATGAGGTTTGCCTCGTTAAAACCTTTGACTATGGAAAACCCTGTGGGGAAAAGCCATAGCTACGGAAAAAAATACAAACTCTCTCTAACTCCGCCTGATTTGTACAATCACTCAGGCTTTTAGATCTCTTAGGCGCCTCATACCAATTTTCTGTACAGACTTCCTAAAATTAGCTGTAGGAAGAGAATTAGTGAACAAGTCTGCCAGGTTGTCACATAATTGTACTTGTCTAATGTCGATCTCGCCATCTCTTTGTAGCTCGTGCGCCCAGAAGAATTTTGGTGAAATATGCTTCGTTCTGTTGCCTTTGATGTAGCCACCTCGTAACTGAGTGATGCAAGCAGCGTTGTCCTCGAACATAGTAGTAGGTTCAAGGTCCCCAGTCTTCAATCCGGTCGTCACCAGGATGTGATGTACAACTGAGCGTAGCAAGACACATTCTCTGCTTGCTTTATGGATGGCGAGGATCTCTGAGTGATTGGATTAGATCGCCGTCATGGTTTGCTTGACGGATCTCCAGGAAATGGCTGTCCCACCATAGGTAAACACGTACACTATCTGTGACTTTTCATTGTGGGGATCAGACCTGTAACCTGCATCAGCATAACTAACAAGTGTGGAGGATAATCCATTTTCGTAAAATAGTCCTAAATCTGTTGACCCTTGGAGATAGTGCAGAAGGTGCTTAACCCCGGTGACGCTGTTGACCAGTGACGATGTGTAGGCACCACACTGTATCTGGCTAATAAATTTACTCCGAACGCTATATCGGGACGCGTGCAGTTGGCCCGATATAGAAGTGCTCCAATAGTACTCGGATAAGAGACTTCTGGACCAAGTATATCATCCCCCTCTTCCAGCGGCCGAAAGGGGTCTTTATATGCATCTAAAGATCGTACCAACATAGGTGTATTTAGTGGATGACATTGGTCCATATGAAATCTTTGCAATAGTTTCTGTGTATATGTTGTTTGATGTAGCAAGATTCCGTCTTTTAAATGTTCAATCTGTAAGTAAAGACAAAATTGTGTTTTGCCTATGTCTTTCATTTCGAATTCTTTTGTTAGGCTTACTGATATCTCAGTGATCTCTTCAGGAGATCCAATGAGGTTCAGATCGTCTACGTAGACTGCTATAATGACGAATCTTTTTCCCTTTGCTCTTATAAAGATGCAAGTGTAGACTTCATTATTGTTGAATCCTTGTTGTACAAGGAATTCACTAAGTCTGTTGAACCATATTCTTCCCGATTGTTTAAGATCATACACTGATCTTTGAAGCTTAATAGAGTTGACGTCCCGAGATCCATATTTTAGTTCAGCATGCATGGAAAAGCCATCACGAAGTTGCATATAAATCTTTTTATCGAGATTACCATGTAGATATGCAGTCACAACATCCATTAGCTGCATATCTAATCCTTCCTTTGCTGTTAAACTTATCAAGAATCAAAAAGTGATCGCATCCATTACTGGGGAGTATGTTTCTTCATAGTCTATACCTGGTCTTTGGAAAAATCCTTGTGCTACAAGCCTTGCTTTGTAGCATGCGATCTCATTATTTTCATTTCTTTTTTTGACAAATACCCATTTATATCCCACAGGTTTAACACCAACTGGTGTATGGACTATTTGCCCAAAGACTGTGCATTTGTCAAGCGAGTACAGCTCTGCTTTTATTGCCTCATTCCATTTTGGCCAATCATTTCTTCGTTTGCATTCAGCAACGGAATGTGGATCATGATCATCGTCGCTTTCAGCGACGTGAATGGCAATGTGAAACGCGAAGTCATCGTCGACGATTATACTCTTTCTATCCAACACCTCCCCTGTACTTACATAATTTAATGATATTTCAGTTTCTCATGGCAGTTCCTCTTCAGTGGATTCCGGGAGGGATGAGAGTATGGACATAAGCTCATTTTTCTGTGGGGGTATCGTCACAAGGTCTCCAGGTATTTTTCTTTTTCTTGGATTTTTGTCCTTGGAGCCTGGTGGTCGGCCTCTTTTCTGTTGAGGTTCTGCCACTTCTGCTGCAGGTAGATTGCATCCATTCTCGGGGATGTCAATCCTACCTGGAGTATTTGCAGCAGAGATGTGTGATCTGACAATCTTCTGGTTGTCAGTAAATGAGTCCGGTAACTGGTGAACAGTGTTCTGTAAGTGGATGATCTTCATGATCTTCTTCACATTGTTTTGTTACCGGATCATAGTGGGTCAAAGTTTTTGTATCCCACGTTATAATTTGCTTCACTCTAGATTTTTCAGTATTTGGGCCCATTTTTGGGAAACTTGTCTCGTCAAATTCACAGTCTTCAAGACGTGCCTTAAATGCGTCCACCGTTTGGGGTTCTAGGTATCTTAAAATTGAATGTTAGTCAAACCCTACATAGATACCTAAGCAACGTTGAGGACTCATTTTGTCCTCTGTGGTGGTGCAATGGGGATATAAACTGCGCAACCGAATATTCTCAAGTGAGATATGTTCGATGGTATTCCATATGCAAGTTTCATTGGATATAGACTCTGACCTCCAGAGGGTCTTATTTTTATTAATGATGCATCATGCAAAATTGCATGTCCCCATGCATCCACCGGCAATTGGGTTTTCATTAGCAATGGATGTGCAATCCATTTGAGTCTTTTTATCAGTGACTCTGCCAGCCCCTTTTGGGGATGAACATATGGTACTGGATGTTCAATTTCTATTCCCGTTGCAAGGCAATACTCTTGAAATGACCCGGAGGTAAATTCCCATTATCCAGATGTATTTTCTTTATTTGGTTGTCTGGAAAATGCGACTGCAACTTTATTATTTGTGCCAGTAGCTTTGGAAAAGCTAAGTTGTTGGTCGATAGTAGACACACATACGAGTATTTTGAGGATGCATCTATCAGTATCATAAAATACCGAAATGGCCCACTTGGGCGTGGATAGATCCACATATATATCCTTGTAGTCTTTCAAGAAAGCTTGGAGATTCAATATCCACTTTTAGTGGTGATGGCCTTGTTATTAATTTTCCTTTGAAGTAAGAGATACAATGGAATTCTCCCTTCTGAATAATCTTCTGATTCTTCAAGTCATGCACATAGGATTGAGATAAGATGTGGTGCATCATCACTGATCCTAGGTGGCCAAGTTTATCAGGCCAACGTAAAAACTTGGCTGATGTCGGGCACTTCAGGTGCTCCGTTAAATTAGCTTCCTCTCTCCGAATCTTTATATGATAAAGGCCTGATGAAAGGCCATCAAAACCTTCAAGTATGGATTTTACTCCTTTTTCTTGATGTGTTACATACAGAAGTTCTTTTTCGTTTACATTTGCTGGTTCCAAATGGAATCCGTTTAAACGGATGTCCTTGAAACTTAGTAAGTTTCTATTGGAATTCGGAGAGAATAATGCATCCTTTATTTGTATTTCTGTTCCATTTGGGAGCAAAAGAGTTGCGTTTCCAGAACCTTCAATAATATTTGATGGCCCTGAAATTGTATTTACATGGCTTTTATATGGTATAATGATATGAAAATAGCATTTATTTTGAAGGATCGTATGTGTCGAAGCATTGTCTACTAAGTAGTCATGAGAGCGATTCATCTATAAAAGATGAATAAAAACATTTACTTTACAGGAACATAATCAAATTTTATTCAAAACAAATTCAAAATATTCAACTAGCTCTCATAATATAAATTGTTCTGAAACAAATACAAAGATAGAAAGTGGCTAATCAAGCAGATCATCTCTTTCGAAGTCGTCAGTTGTGAACTTGACTGTAGCATTTGTGGTCACCAGGTTTGTTTCAGATTTCTTTTTCATGTTTTCTTTATATAATTCTTGGAGATGCCGCGGAGTTCTGCACTCTCTAGACCAGTGGTCTTTCATGACACAGCTATGGCACTGGTCTTCCCATTCCCTCTTGGGTGGGGGTGCATCATTTCTGCGCCAGGTGAACTTACGCCTCCCTTCATTTCTTTGATGTTGGACTTAGCCTCTGACCCTTTTGTTCTATACCTCTTTCTGTGGTCTTTCTTTCCTTTTATTATCTTTCTTCTTTTTAGGAGAAGACGCATTGTGAGCTTCTGGGGGGCAGTGCCAGGGGACGCTTATTGTGAGTGGCGATGAGAAGCTCTTTGTTTTGGTCAGCCATGAGTAAACATGACAGCATCTCAGAATACTTGATGAACTGTTGTTCACGGTATTGCTGTATCGGCATCGCATCCTTTATGTGGAAAGACATGTATGTCTTTTCCAGCATGCGGGCTTCTGAGACTTTTCACGACACAACTTTAGGCATGAGGTAATACTAAAAAGAGCCGAGTTGTTCTCAGCTATGGATATAAAATCCTGCAGTTTCAGGTTCTCCCACTCATATCGTGCCATTGGAAGTATAACATCTTTCTGATGTTTATATCTTTGCTCAAGGGCAGTCCACAGCTCAAGTGGATCTTCGATCGTAAGTTATTCAGCCTTCAGGGTCTTCTCCACATGGCGACGAATATAAATAATGCCATGCGCCTTTTCAATGTCAGTCGCCTTTCTATCTTTTGTTAAAGCAGGAAGGAGTGACTTAGCCCGTAGGTGGAATTTAACACCAAGCTGCCAGCACAAATAATTCCTGCTTGATGCATCCAGTACTTCGAAATCGACGCTTGCGATTTTTTTCATTTTATCTAGGAGATCACAAATTTACATGAATTAATAATATATCAAACATTTTAATGCGGAGGCAATTTTTAAATGAATAAGCTAATTGCGTGGATCGGCCAGTCCCACATAAATAAAAGTGTCCAAAGTCCATATTACAGTCCATATTACACAAATGAAAGCAAAAAAGAAATTATAACTTTGGAAACCCTGTGGGCCCCATTTATAAATTCTTCAGCTTTAAGAGTGGCCTCCGCCTCCATAGAAAGTAGTTATCAGTCTTGGACATTTCATAATTTTCTCACTACAATTTCTCTCAAAAGAAAAGAAAAGTGCAGGAAAAGTAAAATGTGAAACTTAAACATCCGATCCAAAACCACAATTAGACATCCATGCAAAAATTTGTGCTCATCAAATACATGCATTATAGACATCACATGCATCATATATTCGTAGAAGGATAAACATAACAATTTAAATACTAAATAATTATTGGACTACTAGGCAACGTCATACCCCGTTAGGTTAGTTGACTAACGGCAAAGCGATCGCGAGATCTTCTTAATTATTAAGTTTATGCCGCACAACCAAGCATAAGTTTATCCAGATAATGAGCTTTAAAAGTGACACATTGCTTATAAGTATGATCCTAAAAAGGTGTATCATATTATGCAGTAAGTTGTGCTATATGGGCTAGTTCAAATAAATTTGAATGATGCCCGAATTATTTGTTCTTCGTAAAAATGAAATAGTTTTCCTTTTTATACACTCCCAAATAATCCCCAAAAGTCCCCAAAAATCCCCAAATGATCCCTTTTTAGTTCCCCGTTATAATCAAATTTTCTTGAATTTTTTTGGCACGCCAAAAACCAATTTATTTATATTAATATCCCTCTCCCTTTTATCTTTTTCTCCTTTTTCCTTTTTTCAGTTAACTGCGGCATGCGGGCCTGAAGACCGCAGTGTGGCTGCGGGCTTCAGGCCTGCAGCATTAATTACACACACACACACACACACACACACACACACACACACACACACACACACACACAAGTCATAGCCCATACCCGTAGGGCACGATTCATTTAAGATATTTCCCCCTCAAAATATTAGTTCCACCCAAAATTAAAGCACAATAATTGTTAAATGGAACGGTTCATTTAAAATATTACCACATCAAAATCTTGAACCTCCAAATTTTAAACAAACAACAATAATTAAAACACAATAATTATTAGATCCCCTCAAAATCTTACTTCCCCCAATATTTACGTCTCTTTAGAAAACTTAGTTTCCCTAAAAAAATTAAAAATTTTAGTTTTCCAAAGAATTTAGCCGCCCCCACCCCCCATGTTTAGTTCCCCTCAAGAATTTTAGACAAATTTAGTTCATATTTTCCCCATTATTTTGACAAATTTTATATGATGAAAACAATAAGTAATTGTGTCACCGATTCAAGGAATAAATTACAAAATATTAGCAAAAATAAAATATATGAAGTAACAAAAAATAAAATAAGAAAAATGAAATACATGAAAAATACTTTACTGAATAGAAGCACCTAAATTACCTACTAAATAAGCTTCATTCTTGAGCAAATGTGTGCCAAGCATAGCTCTTTCTAGTACATGTATCAGCATGCACACAGACAATTTAAACCCTAGTTACAGCTTAATTTTAAAAAAATTTACAAATGTTAGGTAAAACCATATTTTTGGCTAGAGACTTATAGTAGAAAAGAAGAAAAACTAGTGACATTGTCATATGATCGTGCTTAATAAAAGCTTGCCATGTTTACTCTTGTATTGAACCAAAGATTAAAGAAACTAAACTCTTGAATTGCTTTCGTACAAAACAAAACAAAACAACTGGATAAATCACCTCATCTTTGGCAGAGTTTTGACTTTCCCCCAGAAAATTTGATGTAATCCCAATGTTTTTTGAGGTAGAGTTGGTTTTTGGTCGTTGGTTTAAATTTTTTTTTAAATGCAACCATTTTTACCCATGTTGTAGTATAGGCTCACGACCCTATGCTCATTTATCTCAACCAGCCAGCTAGCAAATCTAGCAACTTCAATAACAGCATCAAACACAAAACACTGAACAATATGAATCTATTCACAAAACCTAAAAGGTTTTCAGTCAAATTTCACTCCACACGTAGAACTTAAGCAAACCAAATACTGTCAATCTACCATCACTTTTTAATGCGAGCACCAAAAGTCTCACTTCTCAATAAGCTAACACACAAATCTGCGAATTAGCCAAACACCGATCAAAAAGATCTCACCTTTTGCTCGTTTCTCACGATCCCATATCCACTCATGTAAATCTGACCGACCAAAACTTGCATCGCTTGATCGTTGTTCCTTACCTCCTTTAGTGCGTCTTGAAACCACCACTTGACGCCATCGGAGACGACCTCGGAGAGTGGCGCACACATCTCGCGACGCCCTTCGTCCATAGCCACAGACAATTTGAGGGCAGCCTTTTGCTTTGCTTGCTGGATCGATTTGGAGGGAGCTTGGGGTTTAGATTTTGGTGTCGGGAGATTGGCTGTTATGCTTTGTTCGGATGCGAGGCGGGTGTAGGCTTCGATGTTGATGGCAGAGGGGAGGCATTTGCCCATAAAAGGGAGGTCAGCGGCGGAGCGAGACCAATTTTGGAAATCGATGACGGGCCCAAATGAAAAACAGAGCGTGCTCAAATGTTTTTGCCCCCAAATTTTGAGTTTCCCCCCAAAGTGTGGCTTTGAGAACATGAGGAAAGTGTGGCTCCCATGAGGAAAGTGGGGCTGAGGTTTTGTTGTGTTTTTTATTGTTTGGTTTGTAAAAAAATGAAGAAAACCATATCCTAGTCATCAAGTACAATCATTGTTTTTTGTCCTAGTCATATTTTGGGTGCCACGTAGGACAAAATTAAAAAAGTCGTCAATTGTAATATACACACACACACACACACACACACTAGTCATAACATATGCCCGCGGGCACGGTTCATTTAAGATTTTTCCTCGCGAAATGTTTGTTTTCCAAAAAATTATTTCCACAGCCAAAATTTAAAAGAACAACAAATTAGCGCAAAAATATTTAGCAGCACGGGCGCCTTCAGCACGGAACAAAAATTTCGACGTAAAACAACAATTTCGACATAGGCGCCTTCGGCGCGGAACAACCAATTAGCCTAAAAAATTTAACGTGGCGCCTTCGGCGCGGGCGCCGACAAAAAATTTAACCCGGGCCAAAAGAGAAACGCTCGAAAATGAATGGGCGAAGTGCAAAGTGGGGGGTGTGTATGGCATTAGGGTAAAAAGTGAAATGAGCGGGGTTTTTAGCAAAAAGGGAAAAGGGAAGGTATTCTGTGCAAATGTAGTGTTATGGGGGAGTTTTTTTGAATTAAATCTTAACCCTTGGATGCAAAGGATGTGGATGCATCCTGGTCGTTGTTGGTGACTGGGACTTGTCCCAGTTAGCACTAGGATTCAAAAAAGTTGCGTTTTAATATATAGATATATATAGGAATATGGGCCTGAGCTGTTAGCGCAGGAAAATTTTATCCTACATTGACAGCAATTTGGGGCATTAAAAAGTATTTTTAAAATTTTATTTTGCAGTGTGTCCTACAACTTGTTGGCTAGCTCTACACCAAATTTCAAGTCAATCCAACACCATTTGAGCCTCCGTTCATGCGTTTCAAAAATGTTACGCTGACAGTTCGGTTTTTTGTAGCGGTTTTTTTGAAACGCATGAATGGAGGCTCAAATAGTGTTGGATTGACTTAAAATTTAGTGTGGAGCTAGCCAACAAGTTGTAGGACACACTACCAAAATTTTTTTATAAAAAAATACTTTTGACCCCAAAATCGTTGTCAGCACATGAAAAATTTCATGTGCTGACAGCTCAGGCACATATTTCTCATATATACACACACACGCACGCACGTGCACACACACGCGCACGCACACATACAAACACACTCTCACACACACATAATGCTTATGGGCCGAAGCCCACAAGTTGTTGTGGGCTTCGGCCAACAGATGGAAAAAGGAGATGGTTTTTTTTCCGTTTCTATCAGTTAGGCCCGAAGGCCTAACTTTGGGGGTGAGGGGGCGGCAGCTAGGTGTACCCGCCACCACCCCGATTTGATCGAGCAAAGCAAGGGGAAACGAGGGAGGGGTCGTCGCCTTGTGGCGACGATGGGGGGTGGGGGGAGGATAGCCGTCATGAGGCGGGCAGGGTCAGGATGTCGGCCGCCTTCGGGGCGATTGGGGGTGGGGATAGGGTCATGGCATATTTAACCCTATACAGCGACTGACACGGTAGTCCTCTATGCAAGAGTTGAGGGAGTATTAGGAGTTGATAAGAGGTGATATGGCGTGTATGTGACCGGAGGCAGTCGTGTAATTTCGTGAAGAGTGTGAGGGCATTTTGGTCATTTGGCAATACGGGAGGAAGTGTGTAGAGTAAAGGTGGGTGTGTAAAGTAATATCATACTTGTAAATTTTGAAGGAGTGGGTTAGTGTGAGAGGGGCTAGTGTGAAAAGGGATGAGATTAGTGGCATACTCGTAAATATTTAGAAGGGTGAGGGGCAACATGGTCTTTTGGTCTAAAAGAGGGGTGTGTGTAAAGGAGTGTGTGCATAAAATAATGGCAAAATTGTGAATACTTGAAAGTTGAGGGGTAGTTTTGGGAGGCTATTATAGACATTTCACCATGTGCATGCTTATCCCAGAGTAGGTTTTAGTAATAGATATTTTTAGGGGAATTTCTAAACTCTTCTTTAACTTTCCTTTTCTTTTTCTTTTTCATTCATATCTCCCTCTCCCCCTCCTAGAACCTGGCCGAAAATCCTCTCCCCCTCTTCCCTCTTCATCCAAGCTCAAAAACCCTAATTTTACTTCCAAAAATATTCAAGAAAACCCTAGCTCTTTAAGGAGAAAGAAAGGTGGAAGGAAGAGAAAGAAAAGAGAGGAAGAAAGGGGCTTTCTTGAGGTATGATTCTAACTTTGGTTGGGGAGTTTTATTTAGAGATTATGAGAGTATTATGATGATAATTAGATTGCTCGTATTCTTGAATTTATGTGTTATGTGTGCAATATGTCAAAAAGATCCAATTTTTCCTTGGTTTTCTTAGCAAACTACCCTTCTCTGAAATTCTGAAATCCTGATGTGAGTTTATTCATGTGTTTTGATCACTGTGGATGGAATTACCTTCTGAAAAAATATATTCATGTATCTCATGAAGTCTTGCCCCAGATTCATATAAAATTTGACATATGTTGAGTTCAATAAGTAGGAGTAAAAATTCAATGTTTGCAACATGTCTAAAATTCTGTCAAACTGGACACAGTTTAGAAAAATGAAGTTTATTACCTGCACACTCCATGAAATTTGCTGTTCTTGGTCTTGTTGTAAATTTAACAAGTTTATCTACAAATTCATAACAGTGCATATTTTACGAAATTCTGGCTGCAACATGCCCAAAATTAGCTTCTAATACAGACCATGAAATCTGTCAGGAAAACAGTCTATACAGGTTCTACCAATTAATTCACTATAAATCACTTAGTCCATATTTATGCATGAAATTTTATAGGTGAATCCAGGACTACTACATCTTCAACTTTCATTCAGAGAATTTTGTCAAATTCAAAAATAAATTGATGAAACATGCTGATTTTGTAGCTGTTCCTGCAAATTTCAGCAATCTGGAGTGATTTGGGTGAAGTTGGAACTTATACCGATGTTAAATTTTCCATTCCAATATGCATGAATATTGTTGATACCTTTAAGAAAGTTAGTTATGATATTTTTTACTAAAATTGATGGTGTGACACTCTTCATTATATGGGGATTGCTATATATGTGTTAAAATGCCCCCATTGAATGTGATGTTAAGGAGAACTTGGGAAATGGCCATTATAATGTGTGTGCCATGTATTACTTTTATAAACTTGTGTATGTTTATTGATGATTATGACACATGCCATGTCAACTGGTACGTCTCGATCTGCCCTAAGGCGGGTGAGCATCCTAGTATGGGGATGTGAAAAGTTTGGGTATAACTTAACCATAAGGGAATGGACTAAGAAGTTGGGAGAAAAGATATGTGATATGTGATACTTATTCCTACTCGCCTTTACCGGGATTGGAGGGGACATACGGAGGTTGTGTTGCTATGGGATGCCTCACTCCTGCCAGGGATGTGGGAGCTGAGAGGCCCGGCGTACAGTGCCCGTATCCACTACGTCGTGTGCTATATTCACCCCAAATTTGGGGTGAGGTCCAGGCCCTTATCTTTAAGTGATACCCAAGCTTCCAAGGAGTCACTAACATCTGCTGACTAATGAACTTCATATGTGTTGTGGTTGCATACTTGTGTGTTGTACTCTTCACCTTGGTTGCTTGTACTTCTATTGCATTTACCCGCATAACCCCTAAATGATCTCCCCTACTCTATTTAGTTTCATACTGGGCACGTTTTGACGTGCTCATTTTACTTTTCAGGTCTTGAGTAGGTGACACCAGAGCAGAATCTCCCTCAGGAGATTCCTTAGACGTGAGTTTTGACTTGGGGACACCACTCTTTTGGTCTGTGTCTTGTAGTATGAGTTGGGTCGAGTGGTGAGTGAGTTGTCTTTTGTAGCTGTGTTATATGATGGTGGCTTGTAGTACTTCTCATGTATACTTGAGTCAGTTTCACTTTGTGCTTGATGCTGGTGTGTGGTTCTCTCCTTGGTTATGTAAATTTATGGTAATGTACTTACTGTGATGGCTGAATGTGTTGTTTTTTATTTATATAAATATATGTGATGTCTGATCTCAGCATTCGCAGTGGCCTGCTTATTGTGTGTTTTCTTTTCACCTTGGTGTAATACCGCAGCTTGTTAGGCTCCACCCTCCCTTGCCCATAGTATGGAATGCCATATAAGGTATTTATAAGAATGGGGTGTGATAGATAGCCGCCGTGAGGCGGGTGGGGTCAGGATGTCGGCTGCCATCGGGACGGTTTTGGGGGGCACCTTGGCGGCGGAAGGGAGTAAAAAGATCGCCTTCGGGTCGGTTATAGGTGGCGGGCATGACAAGGACGCCGTGAAGGGTAGCCCAAGTATGTGTGTAGCAAATTTATTCGATATCAAACATATTTTATAGAATATGAACCCTAAAAATAGGGGTTTTAATGATACAAAAAACATGAAATCGACGATTAAAAATCATCGTTTTAGAATATCAACACAATTTTCATTCCGATCTTGTGAGATCAATGGAAAAACAATCATGATCATGATTAAAATTTAAAATTTTAAGGATTATACCTCTAGATCTGTCCTCCAGATCTAGTGACGGTTGACGAAGACTATGTTGAGTATTGGACTTCTCCCTACTTGGTGTTAATGATGAGCAAACATAAATACTTGTGACTAATCCCCTATTTGCAGTTAATCCATTGCCTAAGCATATCTTGAAGATCAATTAGCAATGAATGTCACTCAAAGATCAATGAAAGCAAGAAAAGTGGACTGGATGATCAAAGATGGTGATTGAAGCCCTAGAAGGCTTCAAGCTCATGCTTTGAATAGAAGAGAGAGTTCTACATAATGTAAGCTTCTTTTTCTCTTCTAGTATGTAGCTTAGAAGTAGAACTATGTTGGAGTACACACACATCTTCATTTCTGTCTTAAGAAATCATTAGATCACTTTTCCTTAGACTCCAATTCATATTTCTCAAGCATGTGCATGTTGTGATTTCAACAAGCGACTGCTGAACGATTTACAGTCGTCTGTCTAAAAACAATCGACTGTGATTTGTTCTACAGTCGTCTGTTATGTACAAACTTAATCAGTTGATTTTTGGGCTTTCTAAGCTTTAACTCTTTCAGGCGACTGCTGTATATTTTACAGGCGCTTGTCCAAGAGACAGTCGACTGTAATTTGTTAAGCAGTCTGATCGCTCCTTATTTTACACTTTTTTCTGCATGTTTTCATGTCATTTCGATCGTCCATATTGTGTTTTCCACGATTATTCGACGATATCACGTTGCTTTTCACTATTTCTTATTTTTGTCGTATTTCAGGAGATATGGAGCGATCTGGAGCGAAAATGAGATCAAAGGATTTTCACGCACATCGGAGCGTCATCCACAGCTTATTTGAGGAGTTAGCAGCGCTAGAGGATGAGCGGAAGAGGAAGAAATTCATAGAATCGACGAGGAGGTGAGGAGGAGAAGAAAAGAGCCCAGATACAGCTCACTCGGCCGAACAGCCAATTCCCTCGGCCGAGTGAAGAACTGTACTCGGCCGGGTGAAACGTATACGCACAACCAATTTTCAGAATTCACTCGGCTGAACAAGGAAGTTCACTCGGCCGAGTGAGAAAGCTCACTCGCCCGAGTGGAGCATGGATTTTCTTCCGAGAAGCAGCCAAGTTACTGGAAATTTTGAGAAGACCCACTCGGCCGAGCAAGATTGCTCACTCGGCCGAGTGAAGAAGCCCACTCGCCCGAGTCAGTCAGAGCGACAGGCCTACGAAACCCCCAGATTCTCTGTCTTTTATTGGGTCTGTCACTCGGCCGAGTGACATAGTGACGCAGTCCGACTGCTACACAAATTGGGATTTCTGGGCTGCGCAGGGACAAATCTGTAAGGATTTTTTGGATGAATTTGGCTTGTATTTAAACCTAGTTTTATCCCTAGTTTTAAAAAGAGACTTCTATTATTTTTTTGACGGCTACTCCTTTTGAAAATCTCAGCTGGAGATCATATATGACAAATTTGGTTTGTTCTTTCTTGCCAAAACTCTTATTTTTATGAGTTGTTTCTTCTCTACAATGAATTGTGCTATGATCTTATTTGTTATTTTTGATATTTCCATGATGATTTATGAGTAGTTTATTCGTTCTAGGTCATGGAGATGAACCCTATGGACCCGATCTTTGACTTGTGATGAATGAATAGAATTGTTGCTAGGATTGATAAAAGGTTAGGTTGTGATTGATTTATTGCGAGTATCTAGGAATTTCCATTGATTGGGATTTGCAATAGATTGGATCCCAATTGATGGGAAGGCCTAGATATTCGACCTAGGTTTATAATTGAGATTCTCTAGATTTGGTTTGCAAGAGATTGGACCAAAGCTAGGATTTTTATTATAAATCTATACTAATATTCGTTTGCAAGAGATTGGACGAATACGAACTATCATAACCTAGGTCGTAGCTCGAGTTTGCACGAGAGTGGGCTCGAGATGCGATTAGACGATGATGTCGATTTTCACGCTAGTGGCTTAAGTTAGGGTTTGCACGAGAGTGTGCCATAATCTAGGTTGCTATAGACCGGCAATAGCGCGAGAGCGTGAGCTTGGTTCTACATTAAGTTGCGACTAGTCCACCTACTTTCAAGCTTTGCAACATTGATATTCATGATCCACAAGGATAAGAAACGGTCCGTAGTGGGGATTTCCTATCCTTAGACGCTTTATTATATTGAATTCTATTTGCTATTTGAACGATTGTGACATTACTATCAAGACTATTCTTATTCCATCGATAGCTAGGGGATCAAAGTAGGATACTGTCAATTGTCTTCGCTGTGTTCGATACCCGCTCGCCACTACGCCATGCGCTTGCGGTAAAACTACTGTCATTTTTCGGGTGTATATTG
Source organism: Scilla litardierei (assembly GCA_030789695.1). Lineage (NCBI taxonomy): Eukaryota > Viridiplantae > Streptophyta > Magnoliopsida > Asparagales > Asparagaceae > Scilla > Scilla litardierei. Next base: position 31,222,419 of record CM061141.1, read on the forward strand.
CCTCTCTCAAAACAATGTGAGCTTTACTCCCAAGCGCATGAGATCGTGCAAGTAGTACCTGGAGAGTCCAGAGTCGAATCCTCGGGACAAGTCGACCTGAAATAACACAAATTCAACTAATCAAAGATAATATACGGTTAAGAAAGCAACCACCTTTGTGAAGGTGAAGAATGGTGTAAAGATTGGTAGCAAAGAAAGTGGTTTCTAAAAGTATTACGGTATCACGAAAGTTTGGTACTCGATGAGATAAATATGATACGGTTGTGAGTTCATTAGGAGTCTATAGTCGCTGAAATTTCACATCTTTTAATATCACACAACGCTTCACCCGGTCAAGGTGTGAAGGCGTCGGAAGATAAATCGATGAAAACTAGTCAAGATAGCCTTAAACGTATTACTAGCAATGTTGATCTCATTAAACATTAATCGCAGAGATAAGTTCAGATTAGAGAACACAAATTAGCTAGCCTTATCAGGGCCTAGCCATAGGGCACATCAAAAATATCGACGATAAGCAAATACCCATCAAATACGTTGTAGAAATCAACATTACTAGCAATTTAGACATGATAATAGGGCTAAAGACTTGAAATTTAGCAACTACATACTCCTAACTACATCACAACCATATCACAAATAGATTAGCCACGCATGGTGCAATAAAAATCAGATTTGATAGCAAAATACATCGTTTTAGTAGCAAAATACAAAGAAATACACCAAATACGGGGTATAAGTTCAAGAAATTGTCACCAAATCTCCTATTTAGAACCCAAAACTCTCTTAGAATAGGAAGAATAGCCTCTGGAAATTTTCAGAATTTTCTCCTGGAGAAATACGCACAGTAGCCGCTCCAAAAGTCCCAAAATACGCCAGAATACGCCCCAAAACCCTAGAAATACGCTTAAATAATAAGATTGCGGGTTTTGGGGGTATAACGGGTCGAAACCCGCTCTAAAATCACGCCCGAATCCATCCTGGCCGTAGATCTGGAGCGGCGCAGCTGTGAGCCGTCCATCTCAGCGAGATCTCACCAGGGAGCGCCGCGTGTCGCTTCTTATCAGATCCCCGCCTTCGTCTCGCGCCCGCTTCGCTACGCGTATTCGATTTCGAACCGGAGATCGTCTTTGGCCGTTCGATCGTGAATCAGCGGCTGATAACAATCCACGAGCGCTGCTCTTTCGTTCTTCGCTTCGCGCAGCAATTCGCATCCGAGCCATCCGATCGATAGGCGGGATTGAGCCGTGGAGCGCCACGCGTCCTTCTCGATTCGCGCCGGCCTCGATAATAAACTCAAATCAGCGGGATCGCAGCCGTTGGATATTGATCTGACGATCACGAGACGTCCGCGTCGTCACGAGAAGCCGCCGTCCGATTGCGCGGGAGTCAGCAGATGCTCGCCACGTGTCCTTTTCGATTCCGCCCGCCGCTGTGGTGAGGCGCGTTAGTGACCATTCGATTGCGATCGAACGGCCGCTGTAACGACCCGCTCCCGGGGGCCCGTTACTTATTTGATATTTGCGTAGGTCCTGCAGGTTACCAGTGAAACCAAAATAGCCACGATGCAGAGATGTACAAAAAATACTCAAATAGTGTCCAATTATTACATTCCATACTGTACAAGATGTCCAACAATATGAAAGAATAAAGTACACAACACTGAAAAAACTCTGTAAGCTGCAGTTGAACTTTTGGCGCTATTAGCTCAGGAGCATCTATCTTCATCTGTACGTCGTCTGCGATGCCACGGAAATGGAACCGTAGGTAAGTCACAACAATTCTAAATATAGAAAAGAAACAGTGCACAAGTATGACAAAAGTAACTACGTACAAGTAGACCAGAGTGAAAAGTAAAGTACTGAGCAACAACTGTTCACAACTGAAAAGTAAAGGTAAACTGAACTGAAAGGAGAGAACAACTGTACGGTGGTAGTGCAAGTGTAAAGCAGACTGAGCAAGTAAAGCGTACTACTGCTGTAGCAAAAGTACGACAAGTAAAGTACTGTGACTGCACAGGTATAGTAGGTAAAGTGTATGTGTAACGGCCTGTTTTCATCAAGACAACTATTTACACAGTTAACCTATTTTCAATTTTTTTAAACTATTTTATAATGGTTTGTCAGGAGTTTTACGATTTCAAAAATTTCTTATAGAAATATTTTGAGATATCAGACTAGTTATGGAGTATTTTAGTATGATCGGGTTTCAACAAATACCTCTACAAGATCTGATAAAATTCATTTTCAGTTATTACCGTTTTGGCTCAATGAATTTATTTTCTATTCAAACATCTTCAAAATATTTTCAAACTCCTATGGTATCATTCTATGATCATTTAGGACTTCCCACATTAATTTCGTAATTTTCTGAAGTCAAATCGATAGAGAACCCGCAAACCCGCTTTCTAAACGTTTTGGCCTAAAACTAGTATTTCCGTAGCTCAAACCCTGAAACGGATTTCGTATTCGCGATCCTCGCGACGATGCGATCCCGTGGGTATGTTTTCGTAATTTTTCGGACACGTTTACTCGTAAGGGCAAAATCGTAATTTCGGTTTTGTATTCAACTAATTACTTTCGCTAATGGGATTTTTACTTATTACTAATTACCATTAGCTAAACCTAATTACTTACCTTTACCTAACCCCCACCGTAAGCGAACATGAGGTTCACGCCTATCTCATTCTACGATTAGTCAATACCCTATACCTAACCTATTAAATATCTTGACTAAGAATTAATTAGGTTTAGTATTAAATTTGTTTAATTAACCTATAAATAATACCCCTAACTCTCTCCCAGGGCTACATCCTCTTCTCCCTCTCCTTCACTTCACGTGAATCAACCAAGGCCCGTATCAATATATATCTCTCTCTCAGTCTCTCTCTCACCCTTGTTCAAACCCCGAGGCTCTCTCGTTCGTTTCCCCGAGCTCGCTCTAGAGAACCCATCTCACCCTCTCTCTATCTCTCCGAGCGAAGCCCCCACTCCACCGTCCCTCGGCCTCGTCCGACGTCGTCTCCGGCGAGCTCACCCTAGCTTCCCACGTCTCCAACCACCACATGCCCCCAGCACCCTCGCCGTCGACGGAAGCTCTGAACCCCCCGACGAACCCGAGCTCCCTCAGCTTCCCCCCGACGTACAGCAGCTCCGACCCCGCCTTCTTCCCTCGCCGGAGAACCCCGCACACTGCCCCAGCCTTCCGACTTGCTGCTGCATCCCTCTCCGACGTCGAAGTCACCGCCCTCCCTCGAGCTACGCCCACCGCCCTCCTTCGTGCTCCGATTGAGACCCCCGACATCGACGAGGCCTCCGCCACGTCGTCGAGCTGTGCACACCGCGAGCTCCTCCATGCATCCGTCGTCTCCGAGCAGCACCTCCCACCACCGTCTGCAACTCCGCCTGGCCCCGTACACCGACGAACCCCTCTGCAAGCTCCTCCGCTTCACCTCGAGGCATCTCCGACGAAGCAGCGCCCCTTGAGCACCCACCTTCACCACAAAGCCCCGCCCTGTCACCTATGGCCACCGCCAGCTTCGCTGCCTTCGCTCTCCTTCCCCGCTGTCAGCTCCATGCCGCCACACTCTCACGCCGTGAGGCCTCAGCAGCAGCTCGAAGTCGACGCAGCGCCTCCGCGCTCCTCCGCCGTCTTCACCGAGCAGCCCCAAGCTCCGCTGCCTGCACGAACGGAGCTTCACCGTCAACAATAGCCGCGGATTGCTACTGCCGGACCACCATCGCCGCCGCGTCGCCGGAGCCCCGCCTCCGCCTCGCCACCCCGCCGCTATCGCCGCTGGCGAGACCTCCCCCGCTCTCGCTCTCGCTCGCTCTCTCTCGGGTAAGAAAACGAACGCTGTATCGTTTTAAATTTTATACGTATTGAATACGTATTTGAATACGTATTTAGGTATTTTCTAATATTTATACATTGATATTATTGGATTTAAATTGATAGTAATTCATACAGGCCTCAGAAAATTGCGAGACTAGTCTCAGAAAATCAGAAACGTCGAAACGAACCCAATGGCACTAGTTTCATCTCAATCTGACGCTTGGTTTCTCCAGAATTAATTTTTAAGCCTAAAAGTTAAATAGGTTATTTTCATTCAAAAATCAGTAACTTGCTATTTTTACGTAAACTTATATATGATAAAAATATATGTTAAAGTACTCTTCGAGACGGTCATTTTGACAGCTCACTTGAACCATTCCGATGCAGATTGCATCCAGAATAAATGTTTGAATAATTACGTCACAAATTGAAAAATAGTTTCTAAATTATTTTTGAGCTCTTAAAAATTATAAAAATTACTATAGCTTTCAGAAAATTATTTCCTCTTGCCATAAAATTATTTTCATCATATCTAGTCTATAGAAAAATTTAGAACGCTTTCCAACACCGTTTCAATCGATTGTAAAATCAATCACGTTAAGTTAAATAGGTAGAAAATAGGTATTCTGTAACCGATTGTTCTTATGTTTTGCAGGTACAAATTCTTGTGCACCAGCTTCCGTGGAAGTCTTAGATTCAGTTTCGGCTTGCTACGTTGATCTCGAAATCAGTAAGTCACGACTAATTCTAAAATTAGAAAATTAGATTAGTGTACCCGTATGAACTTAGGACACCACTATAGCCTCCGAACGGCTACTTGACTTGAACCGAAGTAGAAACCTAATCTAATAGGAAAGTAATCAACTATAGATTACTTTGCCAACTTTCAACTTTGGTGGCTGTTAAACACAACCATCAACTTGGGTAAATTGTGTGCTAAACAATTCTTCTACATGCTCGAAGCATGGAATCGGTATTACTGTTGTTGGACTTGTCTTTATGCTCAGTTCGCTTTGGCACAGTCAGCTTTGGAATGAGTTACCACCCTCTGGTTTTCAATGAGAAAGTCAACCAGTGGACTTGGGTTGACTAACATGTGATACACAGTATGGAACATCTTGTGAAACTTGTTGTGGAATATCTTGTGGAATATCTGGTGGAACATCTCATGAAACATCTTGTGGAACATCCCGTATAAACATGTACATAGAACACTTGACACTTCACTGGGGTTTTGGGGTAACTCATAGTTTGAGAGAGTATGGGAGTGACTGGAGTTCAATCTTCCAGTCCCGCTGCCTGTGTTTCGGCATACCGTCCCGCTGCCTGTGTTTCGGCAAAATACATGTACCGTGCCTGTGTTTCGGCATTCGTCTGGGTCGCGCCCAGGCAAGAGATGGACTTGATGGTCACATATTGTACTCTCTGACTTGAGTCACGTAGCATAATTACTTTGGCACAGTCACTTTTACTTTACGCATCACAGTCACCTTTACTTTACGCATCACAGTCACCTTTACTTTACGTATTGCATGCACTTCACCTACTACACTTGTACAGTCACCAGTACTTTACTTGTCGTACTATTAGCTACAGCAGTAGTACATTTCACTTGCTCAGCCTGCTTTACACTTACACTACCACCGTCAGTTCTCTCCTTTCAGTTCAGTTTGCCTTTACTACTCAGCTGTGTACAGTTGTTGCTCAGTACTTTACTTTTTACTCTGATCTGCTCGTACGTAGTTACTTTTGTTATACTTGTGCACTGCTTCTTTTCTATATTTAGAATTATTGTGACTTACCTACGGTTCCATCTCCGTGGCACCGCAGACGACGTACAGATGAAGATAGATGCTCCTGAGCTAATAGCGCCAGAAATCGACCGCAGCTTCCAGAGTTATTTTCACATATGTACTTTTCTTCTTTCATGTATATCTGTCGGGACATCTTGTACAGTATGGTATGTAATAATTGGACACTATTTGAGTATTTTTGTACATCTCTGCATCGTGGCTATTTTGACTTCACTGGTAACCTGCAGGACCTGCGCAAATATCAAATAAGTAACAGGCCCCCGGGGGCGGGTCGTTACAGTATGTAATGCGTAAAGTAAAGTTGACTGTAGTGCGTAAAGTAAAAGTGACTGTGCAAAAGTAACTACACTACGTGACTCAAGTCGGAGAGTACAATATGTGACCATCAAGTCCATCTCTTGCCTGGGCGCGACCCAGACGAATGCTGAAACACAGGCACGGTACATGTAATTTGCCGAAACTCAGGCAGCGGGACGGTATGCCGAAACACAGGCAGCGGGACGGGAAGATTGAACTCCAGTCACTCCCGCACTCTCTCAACTATGAGTTACCCCAAAACCCCAGTGAAGTGTCAAGTGTTCTATGTACATGTTCCTTTCATGATGTTCCACAAGATGTTTCATGAGATGTTCCACCAGATATTCCACAAGATATTACGCAACAAGTTTCACAAGATGTTCCATACGGTGTGTCACGACCCGCTTCCCAAAAATGGAGGCGAGACGCGAAAAGGTCCGCACGAGAGTGGAGCTGTGAAGCCCCAAACCCGATAAGCGTCAATAAAACATAAGCAGGTCCCTGTAACCGCAACAGAACAACAACAATAACACAAGGAGAGATAGAAAATAAAATTCTCATATCTCATAAGTTGTCCAACATGAAAATAAGTTCAACATCCAGAAAAGCCACCAGGCTAAAAGAAAGAGTCTAAAGGCCCAGAACAAGGCCAACAAAAACAACTTCGCAACAAAGTATTAGGTGCTACGCACCGACAACAAAATAGCAGTCTAAACAAAAGGGAAAACACAACGGAGACACTAGGACTGGTCCCCAGTGTCCACGTACTCCCCGTCAAACACAAGCTCGGGCTCGGCGTCAGCAAACACCTCGTCCTCAACAAGGTACTCAGGCTCAGGATCTAACATGTGTCACCCAAAAGAGTAAAGGGGCACATGTCAGCAAGTCTAAACGACTTGGGCAAGGAAACTGAAAGTAAGGCAACTAGCAACCTAGCAGTTTTAGTATGCATGACATGGCAGTTATAACATGAGTGCACAAGCAAGACATGGTGAACAATAAGTACAAGAGAACAATTAACGGGAGAAGACAAGAGTAGCCAAGCTACTAACAATCTCAATCAATTCACTATTCACGTTTCACTGTTGTTTGTAGATGTTTACACCTTACAGCTGAATGGTATAACATTCACGCTGATTGGCCGCTTAACAACTACCCCAAAACCCAGAGTTTACGCCTTACCACTGCAGTTGCTGATCGGGCAGACTCCCAGTTGATTGGCCGCTTAACTCTTACCCCCAATACCCACAAGTAATCGAGCCAGGGTCCCCGCACACGAGCTCAGTAAATGAGCCGGGGTTGCCCCGCACAGGAGCTCGCATTCTAGTTCACGATTCATAAACAATTGGCGTAGGGGTGCACCTAGCCGGAAACAAGCATTTTGGGCATTGGCTATCAACCAACACATGGCCCGCTTCTGGAACACGAGCCAGGAACACAAACATTGTAGCGAAGCTACGCATTCACCGAAACACTTTAAGAATGCAATGACATGACAATTAATTTGCGTATCGTTAATAGAAATTAAACATGACATGGTAATTGTGCAACATGATATATGTCGGAACTAGCTTCGTTGTCAAGCTAGTTTCCCAATTTGCGCCTAGGCGAGTATCATTTCGTCGCCTAGCCTCTTTTACGCCTACAACAAGCAAGATGGCCTAAAACATGGCCTAAACCCTAAGTGGCAAGTTTCACTTGCCTAGCACCGGGGATGACGATCACGAAGGTTCGTCTCGCGGATGCTAATCTACGGGGAAATCGTTGTTATGGGGAAACAATCATCAAAACAACATTCATTCATTAGGGTTTCATAAAAATACCAATAGGTTATGAAAACATCAAGAGATCGATTTCTTACCGAGAGGAGGCGGAAGGAACACTCCGGAGAACCTAAGGACCAGATCTGGAAACGAATGGAGAAGTTTGGAGAACTAGGGTTTTTGGGGGATTTTGGGGATTTGATGAGATTTTGGGGAAGATGAGGGGTAGAATGTGTTGAGGGATGGTTTGGATGATGGATCTTGGGCTTGGAATGAAGGAATAAGGGTTTGGGGAAGAAGGGGGCTCAATGGGGGAGAAACTAGGGTTTTGGGTCGAGTGGAGGAAGAAGAAAACGTTTGGGAGGGGTTTAAATAGGATGGGCTGGCGGCTGCCCAGAAATTAGGGTTTTAACACAGATTAGTCGGTCAAAGAGCAACCACTGACCGACTAGTTTGGTAACTAGTCGGTCGGTCGACCAACGTATACCGACTAAGTGTAAACAGTAACTTCTGAACGAAAATAGGATTTAGATTTAGTTGGTCGATGAACAACTACTGACCGACTAGTTTGACATCTAGTCGGTCGGTGAACGTTCTTAGACCGACTAAGAGTGAACAGTACTGATACTAAAATTTAGATGATGTGTTAGTCGGTTAAAGAAGCATTGCCGACCGACTAGTTTGCAACCTAGTCGGTCTACCAACGTTCTTAGACCGACTAACGATAAACAGTAACTCCTGAGAAATTTAGAAAGCCAACTAGTCGGTCCAAGAAGGATTGCCGACCGACTGGATCGTCATCTAGTCGGTCGATGCCCCTTCTTACACCGGCTAATAAGCACCAAAAGTTCCGATACGGAGCACGGAGCTCCGGGATCGATTCCTAAGACTCCTAGGCTTGATCTAACAGTAAGATACGACCGTTATGAAGCCCGTCACGAATGACATACTTCGAAATCGACGATCCTAAGGAAGAAACGAGAAAACACGACGAAACGATCGAAAATGAAAGTTACGGAGACGAAAACCACACATGAGGAGAAAATCCACCAAAACATATATTATAATATAATAAATCCAGATACATGAAAACCATTCGTTACATCCTCCCCAACTTAAGAAAAATTCCGTCCTCGGAATTTCCAAACACTCACGTGTCCGGAAACAAAAGTGGGAAACGCTCTCGCATCTCATCCTCATTCTCCCTAGTAGACTCTCCAGGTGAGACGTGTCGCCACATCACCCTCACAAGATTGACAATCTTGTTCCGAAGCGATTTCTGACGCCTGTCCAGAATCTGCACTGGATGCTGGTCATACGTCATATCTGGGCGAACGGTAATCTCCGAAAAATCCACAGCGTGAGATGGATCGCTAATGTATCGACGAAGCTGCGACACATGGAAAACATTGTGAACTCCTTCCAAAGATGGCGGCAAGGCCAAGCGATAAGCTACCTCGCCAACCCTCTCCAAAATGTCAAACGGTCCAATGTATCGCGGGCTCAACTTCCCTCGCTTCCCAAAACGAATCACACCGCGATTCGGGGAAATCTTCAAGAACACATGGTCGCCCGGCTGAAACTCCAAAGGACGACGTTTAGCATCCGCCCAATGCTTAAAACGGTCCTGAGCAATTCTCAACCTCTCCCGAATGTTCCTGACAATATCCACGGCCTCCACGATCATCTCAGGTCCCAACAGCTCCCGATCACCAACGTCATCCCAACTTAATGGCGACCGACATTTCCTCCCATAAAGAGCGGCGAAAGGCGCCATGCCAATACTCACCTGGAAGCTGTTGTTGTAGGAGAACTCCACCAAATGCAGATGGTCCTCCCACGAACCCTTGAAATCCAACATGCACGCCCTCAGCATGTCCTCCAAGATCTAAATTGTCCTCTCGGACTGGCCATCCGTCTGCGGATGGTACGCCGTGCTGAAACTCAGACGCGTACCCAAACTCTTCTGCAAACTCTGCCAGAACTGAGATGTGAACCTCGTGTCTCTGTCCGACACGATACTCACGGGTACTCCATGAAGTCGCACGACTTCCTGCACGATTCACGTTACATCACTATCCCAACTAGGAAAAGGAAATAAAACGGAGAGTAAAAGAATTTTACCTCCATATATCTCCTTGCTAGCGCCTCAGTGGACTGTCCCACTCGGAACGGAATAAAGTGCGCGGATTTGGTCAATCGATCTACGATCACCCAAATCGCGTCATTCTGCTTCGGACTCCGAGGTAGTCCAGTCACGATATCCATAGTGATGTGTTGCCATTTCCACTCCGGAATCGGAAGCGGTTGTAGCAACCCGGCCGTACGCTGATGCTCCGCCTTCACTTGCTGGCAAACCAAGCACTTGGCTACACTCCGATCCACACTCCTCTTCATACCATGCCACCAATAATTCAGACGAAGATCCTGGTACATCTTGGTGTCACCAGGATGCACAGAATACGGCGAACTGTGTGCCTCCACCATCAAATCCTCTCTAATGTCTCCAGCTGGCACACACAACCTGGCTCCAAACCTCAGCGAGCCATCCTCATGAATCAAAAAGTCAGTCCGCAGACCGGCTTCCACCTGCTCCCGAATCTTTACCAGCTTCGGATCCTCAGCCTGGCCAGCCTTAATCCGATCCACGATCGTTGACTGTACCTGCATGTACATCAACGATGAAGCCTCCCCAGGAAGGACAATCTCCACACCAGTCTCGCAAAAATCCTGCTGCAATCTCCACTGCGAGGTCAAAATCATCACCGCTGGAAGCCTACTCAGCGCATCCGGAACCACATTCACCTTGCCAGGGTGAAACTGCAAATCAATATCATAATCCGCCATAAGCTCCAACCATCGACACTGTCGCATGTTGAGCTCCTTCTGAGTAAAAATATACTTCAAGCTTTTGTGATCGGTGAAAATCTTCACTTTCTCACTCAGCAGGAAGTGCCTCCAAATCTTAAGAGCAAACACAACGGCAGCCAGCTCCAAATCATGCGTCGGGTAATTCTTCTCATGAACCTTAAGCTGACGAGACGCATACGCCACAACATGTCCGTGCTGATGCAACACACAACCGAGACCCTTACCAGAAGCATCGCAAAAGATCTCAAATCCACCGCTGCGATCAGGCACAACAAGAATAGGGGCAGTCGTCAACCTCTCCTTCAGAACACCGAAAGCACTCTCACAATCACCCGACCAAACAAAAGGTACATCCTTCCGCGTCAACCTGGTCATCGGCTCAGCAATACGAGAAAAGTCCTTAATGAAACGCCGATAGTAACCAGCAAGTCCAAGGAAACTCCGAATCTCAGACGCAGACGACGGAACAGGCCACTCTCTGATGGCCCATACCTTCTCGGGATCCCCTGAAATACCATCTCCAGTCACCACATGCCCGAGAAAAGCAACTCTATCCAGCCAAAACTCGCACTTCGAAAACTTAGCATACAACCGATGCTTCCTCAAGATCTCCAACACCGTCCTCAAGTGCGATGCATGCTCTTCCTCCGACTTCGAATAGATCAGAATGTCGTCAATAAAGATAACAACGAACTTATCCAAAAAGTCGTAGAAAATCAGGTTCATCAGATTCATGAAAACTGCGGGCGCGTTAGTTACGCCGAAAGGCATAACCACAAACTCATAGTGTCCATACTTCGTCCTAAACGCTGTCTTCGGAACATCTCCCTTCTTCACCTTCAACTGATGGTAACCACTCCTCAAATCCAATTTAGAAAACACCCTCGAACCTCCAAGCTGATCAAAAATATCATCGATGCGAGGCAACCGGTATTTATTCTTAATGGTCACCACATTCAACTCCCGATAGTCCACGCACATGCGACGCGAACCATCCTTCTTCTTCACTAGCAGCACCGGTGCTCCCCACGGAGACACACTAGGATTGATATAACCCTTCTGCAAGAGCTCATCCAGCTGCTTCCGCAATTCTTCCAATTCAGCAGGTGCCATACGATACGGCGCCTTCGAAATCGGCTGCGCTCCCGGAACGAGATCAATAGAAAATTCTAGAGCTCGATCAGGTGGCAAACCAGACATCTCCTCGGGGAAGACGTCGCCAAAATCACGCACCACAGCTGGCCACTCCAACTCCATCTGCAAAGCCACAACCTCCACTGGCCTGGCCTGAAACCTGACAGGACCAAGCGAACTGCTACCACGACTGAACTCAAATACCGGATGTCCGGGAATCTCGAACACCACCTTCTTCCTTCGACATTCGATCGTAGCATAGAAGCTCGCAAGCCAGTCCATCCCAAGAACTGCATCATAGTTGATGATGCCGTGGACAATGAAATCAGCGAAAAGCTCATGTCCACAGACCACCAACGGGCAAGAATTGCAGCCATGATGCACCGAGACCACGCCATTCCCTGTAACGATATTCCAACTCTTGGGAAGAGGGGACGTCGACAAGGAATGCCTCTCCACGAAGTTCCGAGAAATAATGCACATCGATGCACCAGAGTCAAAGAGGACTCGTGCGGGAAATGTGCAAACCAAAACCACACCTAACAAGCAATTAACAATCAAACCCTAGTCTAGCAAACAACCATGTTCAAGCAAAAAACACAATCTAACATCCAAACCAGCTAGGAAAGTAATAGCTAGATTGAGGATTACCTGCGATAACCTCATCCACAGCCTCGCTCTCCACAGCGGTCATCAGAAAAGCCTGCCTCCTTGGCGGAACAGCCTGCTGAAAAGCCTGCCTCTACGGAACAAGAGCTGCTCCACGTCCAGCAGGAACAGACGCTCGCTGCTGCAACGGCTGTGCTGCAACAGGTGCCCTCCGCAGCTGATTCGCATGCTGACAATCCTTCGCGACATGGGAAGCATCACCACAAACCAGACACTGGCCCAAAAACTTCCGACACTGATCCTTGATGTGGCCAGGCTTGCCGCAGAAATGACAAGTCTTCAGAATAGGCCCTCCTGGCCTCTTAAACTGAGCTGGCTGATTAGGCTTGAAACCAGGCCTAACCACCACCCTGGCCTGCTCCATATGCCTCTTCCCAGCACCAACAATAGACCCCCTCCTCTGACTCAGGTTCAGCTCCTGCCTCCTCGCAGCGACTAAAACCTTCTGATAAGAGTCCAGATCGGAGGAAGACACAAAACTCTGGAGCTCCAAAGCACGTCCCTGCAGGAACATCTGAGCCCTCTCATCAGCATCATGCACCATCTTCGGTGCGAACCGACTCAGCCTAGTGAACTCTTGGTGGTACTGGTCCACCGTCAAGCTCCCTTGCTTCAGATCAATGAAGCGCTGCAGCATCTCCTTCTTGGCAGCCTTCGGAAAGAATTCCTCATCAAACCTGGACTTAAAGGCAGCCCAAGCTATCGGCTCCACCAACATCTTCTCTTCCGCATCCCACCAGTTCTGAGCATTATCCTTGAGTTGCCTCCTCGCCAAATCAACCCATCCAGCCGAGGTGATCTTGGCCATCTTCAGATTGTCCTCGATGTTCTGAATCCACTCATCGGCAGCCAGAGGACCCTCAGACCCATCAAAATATGCGGGACCCAGCTCCCGAAATTGCTTCGCTCCCAGCTCAGAGCAAGGGGCATCCGGAAGAGCCCGGGTAGCTCGAGCAAGTGGAGCATTCTGGACTTGCAGGAGCACGCCCTGCTGCACTTGCATCATCTGGAGCATCATCCGCATCATCTCACCGTTGGTGGGTTCCCGCTCAGGCTCCTCATCATGATGGAGCGCACCACTACCCCCACCACGGGTGAATCGCCTTCCTGCCATCTAATGACACAGAAAACGAATCAGATTAGACTCATAGCTTATGACTCAGACGTCGAACTTAGTTTATTGGACATCTAATATTATTATCGTTATTCCGATAATTCGCAGTTACAGAAGGACCTTCATGGGCCACCAACAAAACCTGTCACGACCCGCTTCCCAAAAATGGAGGCGAGACGCGAAAAGGTCCGCACGAGAGTGGAGCTGTGAAGCCCCAAACCCGATAAGTGTCAATAAAACATAAGCAGGTCCCTGTAACCGCAACGGAACAACAACAATAACACAAGGAGAGACAGAAAATAAAATTCTCATATCTCATAAGTTGTCCAACATGAAAATAAGTTCAACATCCAGAAAAGCCACCAGGCTAAAAGAAAGAGTCTAAAGGCCCAGAACAAGGCCAACAAAAACAACTTCGCAACAAAGTATTAGGTGCTACGCACCGACAACAAAATAGCAGTCTAAACAAAAGGGAAAACACAACGGAGACACTAGGACTGGTCCCCAGTGTCCACGTACTCCCCGTCAAACACAAGCTCGGGCTCGGCGTCAGCAAACACCTCGTCCTCAACAAGGTACTCAGGCTCAGGATCTAACATGTGTCACCCAAAAGAGTAAAGGGGCACATGTCAGCAAGTCTAAACGACTTGGGCAAGGAAACTGAAAGTAAGGCAACTAGCAACCTAGCAGTTTTAGTATGCATGACATGGCAGTTATAACATGAGTGCACAAGCAAGACATGGTGAACAATAAGTACAAGAGAACAATTAACGGGAGAAGACAAGAGTAGCCAAGCTACTAACAATCTCAATCAATTCACTATTCACGTTTCACTGTTGTTTGTAGATGTTTACGCCTTACAGCTGAATGGTATAACATTCACGCTGATTGGCCGCTTAACAACTACCCCAAAACCCAGAGTTTACGCCTTACCACTGCAGTTGCTGATCGGGCAGACTCCCAGTTGATTGGCCGCTTAACTCTTACCCCCAATACCCACAAGTAATCGAGCCAGGGTCCCCGCACACGAGCTCAGTAAATGAGCCGGGGTTGCCCCGCACAGGAGCTCGCATTCTAGTTCACGATTCATAAACAATTGGCATAGGGGTGCACCTAGCCGGAAATAGGCATTTCGGGCATTGGCTATCAACCAACACATGGCCCGCTTCTGGAACACGAGCCAGGAACACAAACATTGTAGCGAAGCTACGCATTCACCGAAACACTTTAAGAATGCAATGACATGACAATTAATTTGCATACCGTTAATAGAAATTAAACATGACATGGTAATTGTGCAACATGATATATGTCGGAACTAGCTTCGTTGTCAAGCTAGTTCCCCAATTTGCGTCTAGGCGAGTATCATTTCGTCGCCTAGCCTCTTTTACGCCTACAACAAGCAAGATGGCCTAAAACAAGGCCTAAACCCTAAGTGGCAAGTTTCACTTGCCTAGCATCGGGGATGACGATCACGAAGGTTCGTCTCGCGGATGCTAATCTACAGGGAAATCGCTGTTATGGGGAAACAATCATCAAAACAACATTCATTCATTAGGGTTTCATAAAAATACCAATAGGTTATGAAAACATCAAGAGATCGATTTCTTACCGAGAGGAGGCGGAAGGAACACTCCGGAGAACCTAAGGACCAGATCTGGAAACGAATGGAGAAGTTTAGAGAACTAGGGTTTTTGTGGGATTTTGGGAATTTGATGAGATTTTGGGGAAGATGAGGGGTAGAATGTGTTGAGGGATGGTTTGGATGATGGATCTTGGGCTTGGAATGAAGGAATAAGGGTTTGGGGAAGAAGGGGGCTCAATGGGGGAGAAACTAGGGTTTTGGGTCGAGTGGAGGAAGAAGAAAACGTTTGGGAGGGGTTTAAATAGGATGGGCTGGCGGCTGCCCAGAAATTAGGGTTTTAACACAGATTAGTCGGTCAAAGAGCAACCACTGACCGACTAGTTTGGTAACTAGTCGGTCGGTCGACCAACGCAGACCGACTAAGTGTAAACAGTAACGTCTGAACGAAAATAGGATTTAGATTTAGTCGGTCGATGAACAACTACTGACCGACTAGTTTGACATCTAGTCGGTCGGTGAACGTTCTTAGACCGACTAAGAGTGAACAGTACTGATACTAAAATTTAGATGATGTGTTAGTCGGTTAAAGAAGCATTGCCGACCGACTAGTTTGCAACCTAGTCGGTCAACCAACGTTCTTAGACCGACTAACGATAAACAGTAACTCCTGAGAAATTTAGAAAGCCAACTAGTCGGTCCAAGAAGGATTGCCGACCGACTGGATCGTCATCTAGTCGGTCGGTGCCCCTTCTTACACCGGCTAATAAGCACCAAAAGTTCCGATACGGAGCGCGGAGCTCCGGGATCGATTCCTAAGACTCCTAGGCTTGATCTAACAGTAAGATACGACCGTTATGAAGCCCGTCACGAATGACATACTTCGAAATCGACGATCCTAAGGAAGAAACGAGAAAACACGACGAAACGATCGAAAATGAAAGTTACGGAGACGAAAACCACACATGAGGAGAAAATCCACCAAAACATATTATAATATAATATATCCAGATACATGAAAACCAGTCGTTACACGGTGTATCACATGTTAGTCAACCCAAGTCCACTGGTTGACTTTCTCATTGAAAACCAGAGGGTGGTAACTCATTCCAAAGCTGACTGTGCCAAAGCGAACTGAGGATAAAGACAAGTCCAACAACAGTGATACCGATTCCATGCTTCGAGCATGTAGAAGTATTGTTTAGCACACAATTTACCCAAGTTGATGGTTGTGTTTAACAACCACCAAAGTTGAAAGTTGGCAAAGTAATCTATAGTTGATTAATTTCCTATTAGATTAGGTTTCTAGTTCGGTTCAAGTCAAGTAGCCGTTGGGAGGCTATAGTGGTGTCCTAAGTTCACACGAGTACACTTATCTAATTTTCTAACATTAGAATTAGTCGTGACTTACCAACACCGTCGTAGTAAGCTGGAAGAGGATCTAGTGCATCCTCTGAGGCTAGTACACCAGAGTCTGTACCTGCAACACAAAATACTTAATTAGTAAAAACACGACTTTTCCTATTTAAACAATTAGGTCAATTTGATTTTTAAACTTGTTAAAACGTTGTCGGAAAATATTTAAAATTTTTATATAAACCTAAAATAAGTATTTAGATTTTATTGCAAGAGGGGAGAATTTTCAGAAGCTTCTGTAATTTCTTATAATTTTTAGAAACTTAGAAATAGCTTAAAAATCCCAAAAACCTAAGGGACGTGTATCTTCCGTAATTTCTTACGGGAGCAATACAAGTCGGAATTACATGAGTGAGTAGTCAAAATGACCGTCTCGAAGTCTATTGTCACATATAATTTTATCAAATATTAGTGTAGGTAAAACCAGCGAGTTACGATTTTTAGAATGAATTAAACCTATTTAATCTTTAGGTTCGAAAAATCATTCCGAAAAAAGTAGGCGTTTGGTCGAGGTGAGACCAGCGCCAATGGCTCCGAAATGTCGTTTCTGATTTTCTGGGGCTATCCACACATTTTTCTGCCCCTGTATAATTAGTTATGGATTAAAAACTATTAAACCCTATTATTAATTATTTAAAATACGAAAATACGAAAATATTTCGTAATTACGAAAATGCCACCGAGGCATTTTTACGCATCCTCGCTGCTTCTCCTTCGACGGCGGTGGAGGGGTGTCGCTCCGTCGACAGCGGGGCGCCACGGCGTAAGCGGCGACGGCGGGGAGCGCGAGGCGGAGGCGACGCATGGCGGAGGGTGTAGGCTCGCTGTGGGGTTCAACGTGGAGTGGTGGCGGGGGCTTCTTCGGGCGCTGCGTCGGCGGCGGCTTCGTGGCGCTGGCGGAGAGCGGCGGCGGGCCGGAGCAGGGGCTGACGGTGGTCTGACGGTACGGGCAGCGACCGGAGCTCGGAGGGGGGTGTGTGTTGCCGTGGATGGTGGAGGCGGGGCTGTGGTGCTCGGGCCCTCGGGGTGTTTCGAAGTGGCGGAGCGGGACGGCGGTGAGACGACGTCGGGGGTCTCGGAGCTTCTCAGGTGAGGCGGGGGTCTGTTGAGAGCTCGGGGAAGGCCTCTCGAGCGTCGACAGGGCGGGGGTCGCCGCCGGCAAGGACAGAGCGTGTGTGCTCTGTTTTGAGCAGAGGAAGGAGAGAGAGCAAGGCTGTGTGCGTTCGAGGGGGAGGAGAGAATGTGAGGGATAGTGAGCCTGGGTGTGGCTGATGCGAATGTAGAAGAGGGAGAGAGATCTGTGCGTGTGTTGGGTTTGGCCTGAGGGTGGGTTTCGCCTGGGGATTCATGTGAAGGAGAAGGGTGAGGGAGATAATTTATAGTTTAATTATATAATTAAGAACGTTAAGTAGTCAACAGCAATTAATAAGATTAGGTGTAGATTTATGATATTAGGTAGAAAATTTGACTAAGTGTGGAAATTAAGCCAAACCATGAATCACATGGGCAGCTTACGGGTTGGGTTGAGTAGGTAGTTTAATCAATTTGGTTTGGTTAATTTAAATGGTAATTAGTAAAAAGTAAACCATATTAATGAAAGTCATTAGTGAAAATTTGTAACGAAATTACGATTTTGCCTCTACTAGCAAATGTGTCCGAAAAATTACGAAAACATACCCACGGGATCGTATCGTCGCGAGAATGGCGAATACGAAGTCCGTTTCAGGGTTTGGGCTACGGAAATACAAGTTTTAGGCTAAAATGTTTAGGAAGCAGGTCTGTGGGTTCTCTACTGATATGATATCGGAAAATTACGAGATTAATGTGGGGAGCCCTAAATGATCATAGGATGCTACTGCAGAAGTTTGAAAATGTTTTGAAGACGTTTGTATAGAAAATAAATTCGTCGAATCAAAACGGTAATTTTGGGAGATGAATTTTAACAGAAATGTTTTGGCCATTTGAGGAAATCTGAAATTGCTGAAATACAATATGATAAGTCTAGTGCTCTAAAATATTTTTATAAGAATTTTTGAAATCAGTTTTGTTAGAAAATTATTGACTAACATTTATAATGTAAAATTTATTCTTAAAAATACGTAGAAATACGTAAATTGAACTGTTGGAAGTTACTGGTCGTTACAGCCGCTGCGTCTCCCCATCGTACCCGATTTAGAGCCGCTGGATGAAGATTGAATGGCTCAGATTATGCCACGTGGCCGGCCGCGTATCGACGTATATACGCCGTATTTCCTCCGTATTTCAGCCTTTTAAATAGTATTCTGCATTCAATAAATCATAGAAATTAGCACAGATCTCAGAAAAATACAAATAAATAGTCGTTGGAATCGTGAGATCGAGACGGTGCTAGGAAAAATATAAAAAGGCAGAAATACTCAATAGAAATCGTGTTGTGTGCACAAATAATGTGATTTCTCTAATAAATAATGGTGTACAAAATACGCACATATTAGAGAGCAATTAAGTATTACATAGGCACATCATAGGACTAATTTGGGGGTTAAATACGCAATATTCAACCCGAATCACACCCCCAACTAGCGTTTTGCTAGTCTCTAGCAAAATGAGCGAAATACGATATCAAGTATACACCTAGATCACCTTATCAGGTCTCAAATCATTCATCACCATACTATAAAGACAAAAGAAAATGTCCACACACTAATGCCAAGATTTCATGCTCATTTTATAATGGTACTCATGGGCTTACAATTAAAAGCTAGTATCTCTGAAATGGTCATTAAATCAACTTAACTTCACTTCCCATTACTTCATAGCGTATGGTATGCTAAATCAATGGCTCACACCTTTCAATCAAAGTTTATAACTTGGAGCGTAGATGTATCATGCAAAGCAAGCAAAAATAGATTGGCATCAAGACATACACACGTCAATTTTCATTCACAGGAAATCACACCATATCTTGTGCTATCGTTAAGCTTTGGAAGTTCTCTTGCCTTGCTAATGATGCACACTTTTTCTCGCTTTTCTTTTCTCATTTTATTGGTTCTGCGTAACGCGCATCAAGCAACATTTGCAGAAAAAAAATGTATAACTTGGATCGCTCCATCAAATGATTGAGGTTCCAGTCAATGGCTCCCAAATCAGACGATAATAGGGCATTAGGCCAAGAAGGACCCCTCGGACTGTACTAATCGAGCCAACCAAGTTATTTCTTTAATGACACATTTATTCGTTCATACATTTTTCTTCATTCATCTTATTTCATTCTTTCTTTTGCGTGTGCATAAATAACTTAGCAAGATGGCTTCCTTTTCTTTATTCTTTCACAAGAATGGGTTATCCTAATCATTTCAAAAGACAGTGTAGACTTTCCACCCACGATCACACAAAGCATGCAAATAGCAATGAATATGAGATAAAAAACAATGCTCCAGTCATTTTTGTGATGGTGTGTTCCATTGAAAGCATACGACTTGCTAATTCATAACTTCAAGATTCATTAGGTCATCATTTAATCCTACCATAGAGATATATCAAGAGAGATTCACCATGAGTACTAGCATTCATGTCGAATGAGAATGAAATATGTAACAATAGTTGTGGAGGAAAATAAATCATATGTGCAAAGTGGTGAATGGATTTCGAGAATTTTCATCACATGAGGTTCATTTCTAGGTGTAATAAGCATTGGTGATAAATCTTGACTCAACCCCATTTTTTTTATAAAAAGAAAAAAAATTGAAAAGGGGACTACTAAAAAAAGAAATAAATCATAAAAAAACTAAAAGTTTATACCCTCCCCCCAACTTAAAATAAGCATTGTCCTCAATGTTAAGGAGAGTGAATCATGGAAAGAACACACCTGATTAGTGACCACCCGAAGGTGGATCTGTGAGATCAATGGTGGTATCCTCTCTGGCCCAAAGCTCTTGAAAATGTTTCAGACGTTGTCCGTTGACTTTGAATTCATGGCCATCCTTTTCATTCACTAAGACCACCGCTCCATGTGAAAAGACTTCTTTGACAAAGTATGGTCCCGTCCATTTTGAGCGCAGCTTTCCTGGAAATATATGGAGTCTTGAATTGTACAACAAAACCTTGTCTCCAATTTGGAATTCCTTTCGCAGGATCATTTTGTCGTGCACAGCTTTCATCCTTTCTTTTGCGAGCTTTGCATTTTCATATGCCTC
Organism: Scilla litardierei; assembly: GCA_030789695.1. NCBI lineage: Eukaryota > Viridiplantae > Streptophyta > Magnoliopsida > Asparagales > Asparagaceae > Scilla > Scilla litardierei. The sequence continues at coordinate 31,243,085 of CM061141.1, forward strand.
ACGTCGTATCTCATCAAGCTCCATGATCTGCAATTTACGAGAAACATTGGATGAGTCATCAAGCAAATTAAGTGTTTTAATTGCCCAAAAAGATTTATGCTCTAATTCAACAGGAAGATGGCAATTTTTTCCATAAACCAAACGAAACGGTGACATCCCTAAGATAGTCTTGTATGCTGTTCTGTAGGCCCATCGAGCTTCAAGCAAGCGAAGACTCCAATCTTTGCGTGTTGGATTCACTGTTTTCTGAAGGATATTCTTTATTTCCTTGTTCGCCAATTCCGCTTGTCCATTTGTTTGAGGATGGTAAGGTGTTGAAACTTTATGTGTCACCCCAAATTTCTTCATTAGATTTGCAAAGAGCCTATTGCAGAAATGAGAACCTCCATCACTGATAATGGCCTTTGGCACTCCAAAGAGGGAGAAGATGTTTTCTTTCAAAAAAATTAGCACAATGGAAGCGTCATTGGACCTGCAAGGAATAGCTTCCACCCATTTAGAAACATAATCAATGGCAACCAATACAAATATATATCCAAAAGATGGTGGAAAAGACCCCATGAAATCAATACCCCAACAATCAAATAATTCTATTTCTAGCATGGGATTCAATGGCATCATGTTTCTTTTTGTAATTCCCCCCAACTGTTGACAACGCACACATGATTTACAATAAGCATATGCGTCTTTAAACATTGTAGGCCAATAAAAACCACTCTGTAAAATTTTGGCAACAGTCTTATGAGCTGAAAAGTGCCCCCCACATACCCCATCATGGCAAAAATGTAAAACCCTATCAAACTCATGGTCGGGTACACATCTCCTTGCAATTTGGTCTCCACAGTATTTAAAAAGATAGGGATCATCAAAATAGAATGATTTTACCTCATGCTTGAAGCGTTTGAAATCTAAAGAAGACCAATGTGGAGGGGTTCTACCTGTCACCAAATAATTAGCTATATCTGCATACCATGGTAGGGTAGAAATGGCAAAAAGCTGCTCATCTGGGAAGGAATCTCGCAATGGAATGGTAGGCGACTCTGTTCCCACCGTCAATCTAGAAAGGTGATCTGCGACATTGTTTTCAACTCCCTTCTTATCCTTGATCTGAATATTGAATTCCTGCAAAAGAAGAATCCATCGTATAAGTCTAGGTTTAGCATCCTTTTTAGATAAAAGATATTTCAGCGCAGAATGATCTGTAAAGATGAGAATAGGTGAGCCCAATATATATCTTCTGAATTTCTCCAATGCAAACACCACTGCCAGCAACTCTTTCTCCGTAGTAGTGTAGTTCCGTTGTGCTTCATTCAAAGTTTTACTGGCATAGTAGATAACACAAGGAACTTTCTCTTTCTTTTGCCCAAGCACTGCCCCCATCGCGTAGTCACTTGCATCACACATGATTTCAAATGGCATACTCCAGTCTGGAACCTGCAAAATAGGGGAGGAAACAAGTGAGTTCTTTAATTTATCAAATGAAACTTGATACTCTTGTGTCCATATGAAATCAGTATTTAAAGTTAATAAGTGGCAGAGGGGGCGGGAGATGGCGCTGAAATCCTTTATAAATCTTCGATAGAATCCTGCATGGCCTAGAAAGGATCGTATGTCCTTGACGCATTTAGGTGTAGGCAACTTCTCAATCACCTCAACTTTTGCTCTGTCTACCTGGATACCTGCTTTGGAAACTAGGTGTCCGAGAACCAAACCTTCAGTTGTCATGAAATAACACTTTTCCCAGTTTAACAGCAGGTTCTTTTCCTGGCACCTGTGCAAGACAAGAGCTAAGTTAGATAAACAATTTTCAAATGAAGTGCCATATACAGAGAAATCATCCATAAACACTTCCATAATCCTCTCAACCATATCGCTAAAGATACTCAACATGCAACGCTGAAAAGTAGCAGGTGCATTGCATAATCCAAAAGGCATTCTCCTAAAAGCGAAAGTTCCAAAGGGGCAAGTGAAGGTAGTCTTCTCTTGATCCTCTGGAGCTATCTCTATCTGATAATAGCCAGAATAACCATCTAGAAAACAATAAAATTCGTTACCTGCTACTCTTTCCAAGATTTGATCGATGAAAGGTAATGGAAAGTGATCTTTTCGTGTTTTAGCATTTAACTTTCTGTAATCAACACACATCCTCCAACCTGTGGTGGTCCGCATTGGTATAAGCTCATTACTCTCATTTCTTACCACTGTGAGGCCTGATTTCTTCGGAACCACATGTATGGGGCTAACCCATCTGCTGTCTGAAATAGGATATATTATACCTGCAGCAAGTAACTTAAGAATCTCCCCCTTAACAGCCTCTTTCAATGTAGGATTTAATCGACGTTGCATCTCACATGTAGGTTTGGCATCATCCTCACGATAAATATGATGAGTGAAAATTAAGGGATTTATACCTGTAATGTCCGCAATAGACCATCCAATGGCCCCTTTGTGTTCCCTAAGCACATCAAGCATAGCACATTCTTGTTCAAGCGTGAGTTTAGAGGATATTACCACGGGGAAGGTCTCCTCCTTTCCAAGGAAAGCGTATTTCAGATAGTCCGACAGAGGCTTCAATTCCAACTTTGGATGCTCAATCTCTGAAGGTTGTTGTGGTGGTAATTCCACTGGCAATGTTTCAAATTTTGGCACCCATGCATCCCTTGACCTTTCATTTTTGCCCTGCACAAAATAAGACTCATCAATGTCGTCGAAATTATAATCAATAAAATTGGACGAGCATTCATACTTAGCATCAAAATAATCTTCAATTAAATTATCAATAAAACATACCTCTTTTACTTCATCTACACTTGTAGGTAACTTACATGATTTAAAAATATTTAGCTCAAGTTTCATGTTACCGAAGCTTATCTTCAATTGCCCATCCCTAAAATTAATCATAGCATTGCAAGTCGCTAGGAATGGACGTCCTAATATAATCGGAGTGCAATTACCTGATTGTGGCCCATGAATATCAAGGATGATAAAGTCCACGGGATAATAGAATTTGTCCACTTGGACCAACACATCTTCCACGCATCCTCGTGGGATTTTTACCGACCTGTCTGCTAACTGTAGAACCACAGGTGTCGTCTTCAGCTCCACCAATCCAAGCTGCACATAAACAGAGTAAGGTAAAATATTAACACTAGATCCCAAATCAAGTAAAGCATCTCCAAATTTCTTAGTTCCTATAATGCATGGGATAGTAGGGGAACCTGGATCCTTATATTTGGGAGGGGTGTCATGTTGTACCATTGCACTTACCTGTTGTGTTAAGAATGCTTTCTTTTTCACATTTAGACTCCGCTTTACAGTGCATAGCTCCTTCAAAAATTTAGCGTATGCAGGCACTTGGTTGATTGCATCAAGTAATGGGATATTTATTTTTACCTGCTTGAAGATATCTCTTATCTCTTCCTGATACTTATCTTTTGATGGTGGGGCGAGTCTATGTGGGAATGGAGCTGGAGGTGTATATGGCTCTGGCTCTTTTTCTGCAACCTCTTCCTCAACCTGCAAACTTTCAGGTGCTTGTACCTCCTCTTTCTCTTCGGCTGATTGTTCATGTCTAGGCATCTCTGGCTTTTCAATTTCACGTCCGCTACGCAATGTAGTCATTGCCTGACATGGTTTGACGTTGTTTCCTGAAAAAGAAGAAGAAGGATTCGTATTAGGATTTGCAATAGGTTGAACTGGTAATTTACCTTTGTCTTGTGATGCTATAAATCTCGAAAAATTCTCAGTGAGCTGTTGTTGCATCTGAGCCATCTGTTGAACTGCAGCAGTGAGACTCTGAATTTCATTGTTCTGCTCCCTTTTTCCTTGATAGTTGGAGTGGTTGGGATGGTAATAAGGAGTGGATGTCTGCTGCTTCTGCTGATATGAGGCACCTCCTTGATTTGATTGGTTCTTCCAATTTGCATTGTAGCCTTGATTCGCCACCCAATTCACCTCTGATTCTGGATTTCTGCCCAATTCTTTAATTACTGGGATTAGTGGGCAGACAGTAGTATCGTGAACTGGCTTCTCGCATATGACGCAGTATGGCTCTGATGTGACTACCTTTACTGCTCTGAGATCAATATTTTGTAGCTTTTGCGTCACCAATGCCTCCACTTGTGCCATCAATGCATCTTCAGGCTTCAAAGTCTGCAAGCCACCTTTTGCTTGATGTGTAGACACAGACCTGTCAAATTCTGAAGGTGGCTCCCATCTCCTTGCATTCTCTGCAATGTTCTCCAAATATGCCCAAGCCTCCGTCGGGGTCTTCTCAAAGAAAGCTCCATTGCACATCATCTCTACATATTGCTTTGTATTTGGCTGCAATCCATCGTAAAAGAATCCAATGGTGCGTCCCTTATCGAAACCATGATGTGGGCACGCCAACAGAAGTTCCTTGAATCTTTCCAAAGTTTGATCATATGCTTCAGTTTCCTTCTGCGAAAAAGACATGATGTGCCTCTTTAAAGCTTGTGTCCTGGCCAAAGAAAAGAATTTTTTTAGAAACTCAGTTTGCATTGTTAGCCAAGAAGTAATAGATCTAGGAGGCAATGCATTGAACCAATTCTTTACCTTGTCTTTCAATGAGAATGGAAAAAGTTTAAGATAAACAACATCATTACTAACTTTTCCATCCAACTGTGTGGAGCATGCTTCTTCAAACGTTTTAATATGCAAGTAAGGGTTTTCCCTATCCTCTCCATGGTAAGAGGGGAGGATCTGGATCACCCCAGCTTTAAGCGAAAAAGAATGAGCACCCTCAGGCAAAACAATACATGATTCAGAAGCAACTCTAGTGGGCATGTAAGTAGCACTCAATGGTAATTCTTGTGGGTGTGCAAGAGGTTGTGCATTATTATTATCAGCCATGTTTTCAATTCTTATCAACCTATGTGAAGTGGAGGTCCTATGCCACATAAACTAGCAAAGCGATATATATATTTTTTCAATGATAAAGCTAAGCTATAAAGTGGAAGGATCTCACCGAGTACTCCTCTGAGAAGCTGAAAATGTGGATCAAAGATACCGTTGTCCCCGACAACGGTGCCAAAAACTTGCATCTCTCAAAACAATGTGAGCTTTACTCCCAGGCGCAGGAGATCGTGCAAGTAGTACCTGAAGAGTCCAGAGTCGAATCCTCGGCACAAGTCGACCTGAAATAACACAAATTCAACTAATCAAAGATAATATACGGTTAAGAAAGCAACCACCTTTGTGAAGGTGACGAATGGTGTAAAGATTGGTAGCAAAGAAAGTGGTTTCTAAAAGTATTACGGTATCACGAAAGTTTGGTACTCGATGAGATAAATATGCTACGGTTGTGAGTTCATTAGGAGTCTATAGTCGCTGAAATTTCATGTCTTTTAATATCACACAACGCTTCACCCGGTCAAGGCGTGAAGGCGTCGGAAGATAAATCGATGAAAACTAGTCAAGATAGCCTTAAACGTATTACTAGCAATGTTGATCTCATTAAACATTAATCGCAGAGATAAGTTCAGATTAGAGAACACAAATTAGCTAGCCTTATCAGGGCCTAGCCATAGGGCACATCAAAAATATCGACGATAAGCAAATACCCATCAAATACGTTTTAGAAATCAACATTACTAGCAATTTAGACATGATAATAGGGCTAAAGACTTGAAATTTAGCAACTACATACTCCTAACTACATCACAACCATAGCACAAAGAGATTAGCCACGCATGGTGCAATAAAAATCAGATTTGATAGCAAAATACATCGTTTTAGTAGCAAAATACAAAGAAATACACCAAATACGGGGTATAAGTTCAAGAAATTGTCACCAAATCTCCTCTTTAGAACCCAAAAATCTCTGAGAATAGGAAGAATAGCCTCTGGAAATTTTCAGAATTTTCTCCTGGAGAAATATGCATAGTAGCCGCTCCAAAAGTCCCAAAATACGCCAGAATACGCCCCAAAACCCTAGAAATACGCTTAAATAATAAGATTGCGGGTTTTGGGGGTATAACGGGTCGAAACCCGCTCTAAAATCGTGCCCGAATCCATCCTGGCTGTAGATCTGGAGCGACGCAGCTGTGAGCCGTCCATCTCAGCGGGATCTCACCAGGGAGCGCCGCGTGTCGCTTCTTATCGGATCCCCGCCTTCGTCTCGCGCCCGCTTCGCTACGCGTATTCGATTTCGAACCGGAGATCGTCTTTGGCCGTTCGATCGTGAATCAGTGGTTGATAACAATCCACGAGCGCCGCTCTTTCGTTCTTCACTTCGCGCAGCAATTCGCATCCGAGCCGTCCGATCGATAGGCGGGATTGAGCCGTGGAGCGACACGCGTCCTTCTCGATTCGCACCGGCCTCGATAATAAACTCGAATCAGCGGGATCGCAGCCGTTGGATATTGATCTGACGATCACGAGACGGCCACGTCATCACGAGAAGCCGCCGTCCGATTGCGCGGGAGTCAGCAGATGCTCGCCACGTGTCCTTTTCGATTCCGCCCGCCGCTGTGGTGAGGCGCGTTAGTGACCGTTCGATTGCGATCGAACGGCCGCTGCATCTCCCCATCGTACGCGATTTAGAGCCGCTGGATGAAGATTGAATGGCTCAGATTATGCCACGTGGCCGGCCGCGTATCGACGTATATACGCCGTATTTCCTCCGTATTTCAGCCTTTTAAATAGTATTCTGCATTCAATAAATCATAGAAATTTGCACAGATCTCAGAAAAATACAAATAAATAGTCGTTGGAATCGTGAGATCGAGACGGTGCTAGAAAAAATATAAAAAGACAGAAATACTTAATAGAAATCGTGTTTTGTGTACAAATAATGTGATTTCTCTAATAAATAATGGTGTACAAAATACGCACATATTAGAGAGCAATTAAGTATTACATAGACACATCATAGGACTAATTAGGGGGTTAAATACGCAATATTCAACCCGAATCATATATCCGGGCGCGATCAAGTTTTTGGCGCCGTTGCCGGGGAGGCGACGGTATTTTATTTTCTTTACTTAGTTATTTCTTTTTATTTTTATTATTTTTACCTTTTTATTCCTCTATCGAGCTAACACTTCCATCGAGACTCTCTTTTTCTGTGCATGTATACGAGATTGAAGGCACATCAAGAAGATATATTATTTGATCTCGAGATCGAGCGTACGGCAAGGAGGCTTAAAGCCGAGAGGAGACTTGCTATAGAGAAAGATCATATGACCGCTCCGGAAACGCCAGAGGAGTTAGCGACACGCATGGCTAGGATTGTCGCTATCCGAGATAGGCTACGGCCTAAGACCACTTCCACCACCTCTTCCATAGCCACGCCGGAGTTGGCGGCCGATAAGAATTTTGAGCTGAAGACTGGACTAGTAGCGTTGATGCAACAAGACCCATTTCATGGGAACTCACATGAAAACCCTCACTACCATTTGCAGTCATTCTTGGCTAAATGTGCTACTTTTCAGATGCCCGGCGTGCCGGCCGACGCTATTCGACTGCGCCTCTTCCCATTTATTGTTCGAGACAAGGCATTATATTGGTTGAGGATGTAAGCTGAGGGGATCTTCACTACATGGGATGAGTTGGCGAGCGCATTTGTGAACAAATTCTACCTACCAATCAAGACTGTCAAGATAAGAAGCGCGCTAATGTCCTTCAAGCAAGGACCTCAGGAAACTCTATTTGAAGCATGGGAGCGCTTCAAAGATCTCCAACAACAATTCCCCCATCATAGTATTGAGCCATGAGAGCTTGTGCATAGCTTTTACTACGGATTGCAACTGGGCACCAAGCAAATAATCGATGCAACCGCCAATGGAGCTATTTTGTCTAAGACGCCGGATGATGCTACGGCCTTACTCGAGGAGATAGCCTCAAATAACCAATAATGGGGCGACGAGGGGGGACATTCTTCGTCATCCTTGAAGCCGACAATCATTTATAAGGCAAAGGCCGTAGCGGAGCTCTCCACGAAGTTTGATTCTCTTCACAAGGTCGTGGAGAGATTGGAGAAGTTGATAAGTGAACCGCATGAAGCCCCCACCGTATCTACACCGGGAGGAAGCACGGGTGATTGGCAAGACCAAGCCCATGTTATGTTTGTTGGAGGGGAGCAAGGAGAAGGAGCTATAGAGCAAGTTCAATATGTTGCGGGAAGCACCGGTTATTGGGCAAACCCGGCTATGAGAAATCACCCGGGATTTTCATATGCTAATAATGATGGAGCCTTGAACCCACCACCGTAACAACCACAAGCTCGACCTCCACAACAACCGCAATATCAACCAAGAGGGCCACAACAACAAAGCTTCTTGTCGAGGCAACAAGCGAGGCCATATAGACCCCGTGGTACAATCAAGGGTGGAGATCACCTAATCCACCACAAGCACCGCCGAGGTCGGAACATGAAGCAAGGGTCGAAGAATTTATGGCCGAACAAAAGAAGATAAATGCTAGATTGACGGCCCAACAAGACTCTCTCAACACCGTCGTGGCACAATTATCGGAGCAACTAGCATTGCTCAATAAGAACACTCAACAATTGCCGGCTCAACCGGAACAAAACCCACGGAGTAATACCAGCCACATCAATGCAGTTGTGGCGGTAACTACAAGGGGCGAAAAGGACACTACTCCCGCCATGGTTCAAACCGAGGAGTCGAGGGAAGAAATTTTGGATGACAAGGATCCGGCCAATGAGGAGGAGTGCCCAAAAGAGCCAAGAGACGTTGTAAAATCTGAAATTGATAAGCCACAAGTGGAGCGCACTTACATGCCACCAGTACCCTGCCCACAACGGTTGGCAAATGCAAAGATTGAGAAACGGGTCGCCAAATTTCTGGAGTATTTGCGAGGAGTGAGCTTGAATATTCCTTTCTTGGACGCTATTGTAGAAATCCCGTCATATGCTAAGTTCCTAAAAGACTTGATTGCGGGAAAGAAGCGGAAGGAAAAGATCATGCTCGCCGAGCAAGGTTGATTCGGGTTGATTATTGCATATTTAACCCCCCCCCCATTTAGCCCTATTTTGTGCTTATATGATGCTTAATTGGTCTCTGATACGTTCGTATTTTATATATCATCACTTATTAGAGAAATCACCTTATTTGAGCACAAAACAGAAATTAACTGAGTATGTATGCATTTTTTATATTTTTCATAGCTTGGTCTCGATCTCACGATTCCAACGACTATTTATTTGTATTTTTCTGAGATCTGTGCTAATTTCTATAAATATTTGAATACAGAAAACACTTTAAATGGAGAATACGGTCGAAAATACGCAAATACGCGCTGAAATATGATTTCGTATACTGCTGTTCGACCAAAAAAGCGGGCCACGTGGCAGAATATCAGCCGTTGCTCCGAGATCCAACGGAGCGCGTTCTCTCCAAGCAACCAAGCGCAGCAGCGATGAGCGGGGCGATGTGGCGTGATGAGGACCGTACGATTTCGATCGAACGACGTGGGCGTCTCCGTTCGAATTCAAAAGTGAAAGGGCTATTTACATATATTTCGGGCGACGTGGCGAATTCGTACTCGTTCGATCATCCATCCGACGGCGGCAACTGCTGCTCATACATGCACAGCAGCGAACGAAGAGCAGCTCAGACGCGGGCGACGTGGTCAGCTGTCGAGCGTTCGATTGTGATCCAACGGCCCGGTTTCATCCCGCACTCAGCGAAGCGATCGGTGATTAAAGGACACACGGCAGCACGAAATCAAATCCCGCCGTTTAAACGGACGGCTACGATCAAACACGAAGCGGGTTCGGAGAGCGGAGCCGGAGAAAGCGCAGCCGTTCGATCTCGCGATCAGACGGTCCAAATGCATCACGAAGAGAACTCGGAGGCGATCAAGCGGGTAGCGGGCGCACGACATTTAAAGGCTACGTGGCGATCCTTGGTTAAATCCCTCACGGATGTGCGGTTGTTATTTGCACCGCTCGAGGATTTCAGGTTTGAGCTGTTTGGGTGCGAATTTGGGACCCGTTAGCACATTAAAACCCGCAATGTTTAGTATTTAAGGTATTCTTAGGGTTTTGCTCCGTATTCTTGGCATATTTGGGCGATTTTGGTGGCGATTTTTGCAGAATTTTCCTGAGATTCCAGAGAGCAACCTGGGGTATTTTTCAGAGAGTTTTTAGAGGAAGAAAAAGGGTTTTCTTAGGCTAAAAGAGAGTGTATTTGGTGATATCTCTTGAAATTTATTGCGTATTTTCAATTCTATTTACTTCTATTGCTTAGAACCATGTGTAATATGATGAAATCGTTGATTATTTTCAGTATGTGTGGCTAAATTATTATTGTGAATGGTATGGTGTAGTTAGGGGACATGATGCGTATTTATTTGGTTGAATTGTCACGCTAAAATTGTAATGTTGATAAAGTTATATTCTTTAGTTTAAAATCTGCTCTTCATCTTCCAAAAGAACATGATTGAGTTGATGATCACCTCACAAGGATGAGTTTTGATCTCCCCAAAAGGGAGTTTCATATCTTATATTTAAAAGATTATAACTTTAACAACGATCGTATTCAATATCGTGCTTTAATCCCCATAAGGGTATTTTCCGATGAATTGCTCTCAAAAAGAGAATTCATTAAGTTATCTTTAATCAACCAAGTTTACAAATCATAGACCCTAATGAACCCATATCATGTGCATACTTCTCATAGGTATTTTTATAAACGAAACTTTCTTTTGCTCGTATTGTTCACATATTAAAAACCATGATCAAATTCATTCAAACCATCATCATTAAAAGTGGTTGGTCTCTTTACGTTGAATTTCTATTTGATTTAAGCTTTGTGGTTGCAACAGATTTTCTCCCGAGGATTTGACATCTGGACTCCTAGATCTATATTACTTGCACGGACTCTTTCGCTTGAGAGAAGCACATTTTTGGGCTAATCAAGTTTTTGGCGCCGTTGCCGGGGAGAACGGTTTGTTACCACGGTTTATTTCATTCAGAGGACCTTCGGTGAGATCTTTCCACTTTACTGTACATAAATTTTTGTTTATTATTAAAAAAATTTGTGCATAAATTTTTGTTTATTATTATATATAAAAAATGGAGTATATGAATTTCTATTGCACAAACAATTGGTATGATGCAGAGTATACTGCTGCACACAAACATAGGATGGAGAAGCTCAAGATCGTTAGTTTTAATCAGACTGATTGTGAAACTTTCTTTCAGGCCTGGAGGAGGTTCATAGACATAATATCGAGCTATCCGCAGCATGGGTACACAAAGAAAGAGCTTATGGAGTCCTTCCTAGATGGACTATGACCACATCTGTAGGAATTTTTGGGAGTCATGACGCCGACAGAGGCGTGGAAATACATGGAGTCTTTACAAGAGAATGAAGAAATCATGAAAGAGACTTCAGAGTGCGATTCAACGGAGCCTTCGTGCCTTGATCAAGGGGAGCAAAGCGTAGACGTACCTTTACAATCCTTGAAAGAGGAAGTATATTTACTCATTCAGACATAGGAGGCCACATCCCATCAATTCCAAAAGAACTTCCTTGCTCGGAGTCGGCAGATTCAGAAATCCATTGAAAATCTTAATTTGATTGCCACTTGCTTAGAAGAAAATAATTCTTTTGAAATCCAACTTCAAGAATCTGATATGAGTTCATCTTCTATTGCAGGTACATCGAGCGAGCCATGTCACGATGAAGGTACAAATCAGAACATTAACATGGCTGGAAGCGTGTGCAAAAGAGAGGACGAGCTGGCAATTTTGGATGAACCGGAGGAGGAAATAGCGAGGGAAATGTGTTCAGAGATTATCGCTATGGTGCCCGAACCATTCCCTCCCCCAGTTTTTTCCCAAAATCATTTACCCCTCTCCCCAATGACTGAGCATCATACCGAGAGTAGTGCATATCTTTCAGGGAGTAGTCGTCAACTTGCTTTAATTTATTTCAACTATTTTGATGACTACATTTGGAATATTTTTGTTGAAATGAATTTTAAACTAATTTGGACTGACATAACTCATCTCTTGCAGGACATTGGTAGACCAGTTATAGAGATACTTGGAGTTGTGTTGATGGGGTCCAATTTAGCTAATGGAGAAAGATTACTCGCCGAGTAGCGCAAGGAGCAAATTGAACAACTTCCTCCGCCATTAAAGATTCGTGATCCGCCATTTGACCACGGTGTGTTCTTTCCATTAGTACAGATTTTTATATGCTTTCTAGGATGCTTGTTTGAATAAACTCGGACCTCTTTCGACATTAAGGACAATGTCCATCTTTAGTTGGGGGTGTGTATGAGACCTTAGGATCTTTTGGATTTTTTTTCAAAAACAAGGCAAAGAAAAGATTAAATCACCATTCTCATCTTTTAAAACTCCTTATACCACAAATGCGGATGATTATGCGTTATTTGAGTTCTAAAAATTGTTTATGGCTTGAGTTAATTATTTTTTCTTCATAGAATTACTCGTTAATATGCTATTCATGAAAACTCTCAATTGCCATGATTAATATCTCGAAATAGTTTGAATTTATTTCATGCATGCTAATGTGATGAAAAAGCTTAAGTATACAGGATTTATTAGAATAGTCTTCAAGTTGAAGAGGAATTTGGCCATTGTTACTAATGTTTATGTTCATATTTATGGGTGTTGAATTGCTTACAAAAAAAGAGAAAAAGATGAAGAAACAGAATAAAATATGATGAATAAGTGTGTCACGACATAAATAACTTGGTTGGCTCGAGTAGTACAGTCCGAGGGGTCCTTTTGGCCTAATGCCCTATTATCTTCTGATTTGGGAGCCATTGACCCGAAACTCACTCATTTGATGGAGCGATCCAAGTTATACATTTTTATGCAAATGTTGCTTTATGCGCGTTTTGCGGAACTAATAAAAGAAAAGAAAAAGAAAAAGAAAAAATGGTGAATAAACTATGCAACTTCCATACCCATGACTTGAACGGTCTTTTTGAGATGCCAATTCCTTGGAAATGAGAAAACTAGAATATAACGACGTGCTATACTTTCGCTTGCTCAAAACGATGCTTGCATGTTCTTTATTCGAATTAAATTAGAGAAAATTTCATGTGATTGATCTTATTCATGGATTGTGTATATTGATAGTCTAGATCATGTTGGAAAGCGTATCATTGAGCCATGCCATAAGCGATTGATAGAATTTATTGTTTTACTAATCACACGTATTCATCGCTCTTTTTGCTAGAGACTAGCAAATCGCTAGTTGGGGGGTGTGATTCGGGTTGATTATTGCATATTTAACCCCCCCATTTAGCCCTATTTTGTGCTTATATGATGCTTAATTGGTCTCTGATACGTTCGTATTTTATATATCATCATTTATTAGAGAAATCACCTTATTTGAGCACAAACCAGAAATTAACTGAGTATTTATGCATTTTTTATATTTTTTATAGCTTGGTCTCGATCTCACGATTCCAACGACTATTTATTTGTATTTTTCTGAGATCTGTGCTAATTTCTATGAATATTTGAATACAAAATACACTTTAAATAGAGAAATACGGTCGAAAATACGCACTGAAATACGATTCCGGATACTGTTGATCGACCAAAAAAGCGGGCCACGTGGCAGAATATCAGCCGTTGCTCCGAGATCCAACGGAGCGCGTTCTCTCCAAGCAACCAAGCGCAGCAGCGATGAGCGGGGGGATGTGGCGTGATGAGGACTGTACGATTTCGATCGAAAGACGTGGGCATCTCCGTTCGAATTCAAAAGCGAAAGGGCTATTTACATATATTTCGGGCGACGTGGCGAATTCGTACCCGTTCGATCATCCATCCGACGGCGGCAACCGCTGCTCATACATGCACAACAGCGAATGAAGAGCAGCTCAGACGCGGGCGACGTGGTCAGCTGTCGAGCGTTCGATTGTGATCCAACGGCCCGGTTTCATCCCGCACTCAGCGAAGCGATCGGCGATTAAAGGACACGCGGTAGCATGAAATCAAATCCCGCCGTTGAAACGGACGGCTACGATCAAACACGAAGCGGGTTCGGAGAGCGGAGCCGGAGAAAGCGTAGCCGTTCGATCTCACGATCAGACGGTCCAAATGCATCACGAAGAGAACTCAGAGGCGATCAAGCGGGTAGCGGACGCACGACATTTAAAGGCCACGCGGCGATCCTTGGTTAAATCCCTCACGGATGTGCGGCTGTTATTTGCGCCGCTCGAGGATTTCAGGTTTGAGCTGTTTGTGTGCGAATTTGGGACCCGTTAGCACATTAAAACCCGCAATGTTTAGTATTTAAGGTATTCTTAGGGTTTTGCTCCGTATTCTTGGAGTATTTGGGCGATTTTGGTGGCGATTTTTTGCAGAATTTTCCTGAGATTCCAGAGAGCAGCCTGGGGTATTTTTCAGAGAGTTTTTAGAGGAAGAAAAAGGGTTTTCTTAGGCTAAAAGAGAGTGTATTTGGTGATATCTCTTGAACTTTATTGCGTATTTTCAATTCTATTTACTTCTATTGCTTAGAACCATGTGTAATATGATGAAATCGTTGATTATTTTCAGTATGTGTGGCTAAATTATTATTGTGAATGGTATGGTGTAGTTAGGGGACATGATGCGTATTTATTTGGTTGAATTGTCACGCTAAAATTGTAATGTTGATAAATTTATATTCTTTAGTTTAAAATCTGCTCTTCATCTTCCAAAAGAACATGATTGAGTTGATGATCACCTCACAAGGATGAGTTTTGATCTCCCCAAAAGGGAGTTTCATATCTTATATTTAAAAGATTATAACTTTAACAACGATCGTATTCAATATCGTGCTTTAATCCCCACAAGGGTATTTTCCGATGAATTGCTCTCAAAAAGAGAATTCATTGAGTTATCTTTAATCAACCAAGTTTACAAATCATAGACCCTAATGAACCCATATCATGTGCATACTTCTCATAGGTATTTTTATAAACGAAACTTTCTTTTGCTCGTATTGTCCACATATTAAAAACCACGATCAAATTCATTCAAACCATCATCATTAAAAGTGGTTGGTCTCTTTACGTTGAATTTCTATTTGATTTAAGCTTTGTGGTTGCAACAGATTTTCTCCCGAGGATTCGACATCTGGACTCCCAGATCTATATTACTTGCACGGACTCATTCGCTTGAGAGAAGCACATTTTTAGGCTAAGCAAAGGTACATGGTTTACCCGGAAGGAGAAGGAGCCAACAAAATTTAAAGATCTCGGAATCTTCTGCATTTCTTGCACGCTTGGAGGAGTCCCGCTACAAAAAGTTTTGGTAGATTTGGGAGCAAGCGTGAGCCTAATGTCCCTAACAATGTTTAAGAAATTGAATACGGGGACCGACCTAAAGCCGATGGACATGAGAAGACAACTCGTGGACGGTCGGGTCACTAGGCCGGTGGAAATTGCGGAGAACATACCGCTCCAAGTACCGGGAGGAATTTGCTTGCCGTGCAACTTTGTGGTAATGGATATCAAGGAGGAGGGAGATACGTCGCTAATTCTTGGACACCCCTTCTTGGCCACCGCCGGCGTGATAGTTGACGTGAGAGAGGGTACCTTGTCTTTGAACGTAGGAAACATTGAGTTCGAGCTTCACATTCCTAAGGCTATGAAGCACATGCCTTGGATGGAGTACGTCGATTATGTGGACATCCTCAATGAGGTCATTGATGATGCCATGCCATATGCTATCGGTGCCTTGCACAATGATGGCTTCGAAGAAGGGCAATCTTCTAAAGACGGTGAGATGTTGGGAGACCCACCGAAACATTCTATGGACGATGACAAAGACGACGCTGATGTCGTAAGAATTAGAGAGCTATGCAAGCTCTCCACGGCAAAGAATTTGAAGAAAGCTCCACCGGACAAGAAATTATCGCCTCCGGCAAAGAAAAAGCACGGTAAAAGCTCAAGCTTGGGGGACTCGTCCCCCATTACCTCCAATGATGAAGGGGAGCCGAGGAACACCTATGAACATCAACAACCAAATTCAAGTTGGCTTCCCTACAATTTTAACGTGTGCATCTCATATGCGCCGAACATCGAGCATTAAACGAGTATCTTAAGGGGTCGAGCTCAAGATCTTAAACGAGCGCTTGTCGGGAGGCAACCGGACAGGTTTATCTTATTTTAGTTGAATTTTTCATTTTATTTTTGTTTAGATCTTTGTTAGAGTGTAGAGTCAAGAGTCGATGAAAATCCTGACAACGTGCTCTATTTTTCATGACAGGAGATGGAGAACAAGGAACCATTTGAATGGAAGATGACCATGGCAAAGAAGAGCGCTCCAGGAATGTGCTCAGGTCTCAGGAGAAGGAAGAAACTGACTTGAAGAAGAAAAACAGAAAGTAGAAGAAAAACAGAGAGCTGGAGCTGAAATTTGCAGCCCACTCGGCCGAGTGACATTGTCATTCGGCCGAGTGAAGACCATACTCGGCCGAGTAGAGTACTGATCAGGGAATACTCTTAAAACCACTCTCTATATTTTATATGCCACTCGGTCGAGTGACTTTGTCACTCGACTGAGTGAATCAGATACTTTCAGCGCTTAAAAAGCTCTGAGTGGCATTGCCACTCGGCCGAGTGACCCTTGTCCACTCACCCGAGTGGTAAGATGTACTCGTCCGAGTCGTAACTTTTGCAGGAAATTTCGAAATATTTCTAAAACTGCGTCACTCGGCCGAGTGAACGCGTCACTCGGCCGAGTGACTTATCCTTTATAATCGAAACGACGCAGGCTCAAATCCCCAAAACCCAAAAATTCCCAAAATTTCCCCGAGCCTCTTCGTCTTTCCCTGCAGTCGCCCGAGTCAACCCCGCCTTCGCCCGAGCCACCCTGACCCGCCGGCCGAGTCGCCGCCACCCATCACCGACCCACGCCTGCCGTCGTCGCCTGCGCTGCGTTCCCCGCCGACGCTCCTCCTCCATCGAATCCTATTTCGACCTTTTTCTCCCAATCTCCGATCCGTAAGCCCCATTAAGCCCCGAATCAAAATTAATCTATATATATCTATTATCTCCAATCTTCTCCCATATATATTGATATTCATTGCTGATTTGTCTATTTGTGTTTCAGGCTAGCTTGGGGGAGATACAGGAGCCGATTTGGAGCTTCTAGGAGGAGGCGATTCTCCGCACGCATCCACCGCTTGCACATGCGTCGTGTTCGGGTACACTCTGTAGAGGGATATGCCCTCAGATCATTTGTATTTGATGCAAATGAAAATTTAAGCCTAGATAGGAACTAATTTGCATACGATGCAATAGAGTTTAAATGTGTCTTAAATTGTTTAAGGCCATATTTAATATAATAAACGCAAGAAAAAGTTTACGGATAAGACGGGAATGTCTCGGTCTAGACCCAGGTTCAAACGGCGTCCAAAGCCGACTCCAAATGAGCAAGATATAGCCAAAACATCAAAACCCCAAGCCCTTGATTAATATCAGCCTAAGGGGCTGATTTATAAATAATAAGGGGGGGGGTTTAGCCCAGCCCATTGGGCCGGGCTGCCTCAGCCGCAGGAACAGGCGGGCGCTTAGAGCGCCCGCATTTAATTATGGGGCCCGCCCGCTTCCGCTGCGGCGGGGCCCCGCCCCGCTTTGCTGTGCACGCGACGCTTGCACAGCTCGCGGGCGCGTGCTATGCACGCGTCGTGTCACGCTGCACGCACGGAGGTGCGTGCAACGCATGCACCTCGAGGCGCGTGCGTTGCACGCGCCTGGCGCAGTGGGGCCCGCACGCAGCCCTTGGGCTACGTGCTTTTTGCAGCGGCTGGGTTGTGCTTTTGGTGGGGTTCTTGGCTGATCTTTGGATGATGAATTGGAGGGTCAAACGGACTCGGATTGACGAGCCGTTTTTCCTATGCGTTCACCGTTGAACACCCTTCGTATTGATAGGTTGTATCAATCATGAAGCTCAATGGTGAGGGAGTTAAAATTCACGGAAGTTTAGCCTTTGTGAAAGGCAAACTAAATTGAATTGATTAACTCCAAATTTAGTCCCACATCGGATTTTGAGTAAAGGGGAGCAGTCAGTCGCCTATATAAATAGGGGTCTGCTCTCCTCCTTAAAACTCGTCCCGAGCTCCAGATCTGAGAGGCTCCCGTAAATGTTGGAGCACGCTCGGATCTAGGCTTAAATTAATATTCTCTATCTCCCTATATTTCTGCCTTACTCCTGAGGGCTCTAGCAAAGTCGTGAAGGAGTTCGGATTCGGATCCGAAATCTTGACGAAGGCTTTCACTCGCGTGAAACTTTTTTCGGCGCGCGGTTGGCTCGGCGGCACGAGGATTGCTCGCCTTGGGATGCGGAGCGGTTCGAGGAGCGGCTCGGTGTGGAACGGGGAGCGGCTCGGAAGACAGTGCGGAACATCTCGCCTGCCCCAGGGTCAAGATTCCTGGTATGTGTTTTATTAGCATTAGTTTAATTTAATCGTAGTAGGTTAGATCCTTCTTGGGATGGTCAGATCCATCCCGAGTCGGCATAGATCTTGGCTACGTGTCTTGTACCTTATGGCTAAGTTAAATTGTTTAACTCCATGTTAATTAGATTAACTTATTTATTCTTCTGCTGCAAATTTTTATGTCTATGTTCCGTCCGACTTAGGACGGTAACAGAGTTTTTGTGCCTTAAGGGTACTGGAAAACCCTTTAGTGGTATTAGAGCCATGTCTGTATGCTGATCTAGGACTGCGATAATTAATTGAACGCTTTTAAATTCACAAAAATGTTCTCTTTAAATTTATGCGATAAGTTTAAAAATATTTTAGATGTTTAAATATTTTATATGATAAAATTTTAAACATGAAATTTTTTAAAATGATGTTTTAAATTTATGTGATAATTTTTAAAACTGATTTTTAAACTTTAAAAAATTTATGCGATAAGTTTAAACTGATTTTAGATGTTTAAAAATTTTATATGATAAATTTTTAAAATGATTTTTTAAATTTATGTGATAATTTTAAAATTTATTTTAAAAGTTTAAAATTTTTAAGCGATAAATATTTTAAGTAGCATGCTAATTTTGTGATTTTTTAAATACAAGTTTTTATTTTATGAGATAAAATAAAATGTTTTAAAAATCATATTTTAAATTTAAATGTTAAATTTAAGTATGCATGCTAAAATTGTTTATGTGATAAACATTATTCTATTTAATTGTTAAATAGTTGTACACTCTTTTTATGCGCTAAAATTAGTGTAACTTTATGTTAATGGCTATGCAAATCTTGTCCCTTATTTGATAACACAAGACAACCTTCTTAGATTAGCCATTAAAGAACTCGTTAAATTTATGAGATAAATTCTAATGACATGCTATGTTTTAATAAAACATTAACAACACTTCAAGACCTAATTCCTGATAAGGGTAGTCCCTTTAATGAAATTTTAATTCTAATTGTTATGAAATTAATTCTCATTAAACGACTTCGCTTTTAGCGTTGTTAATAAATTTATTAAAATCCTAATATCGATTAGGATAGCACGTGAACCTTATAGTTTATAAGGATTTAATAAAAGTTATTAAACAAATTCTAAAATTTTGAATTTAAGGATTCAACTAGTTGATAGGATTAATTAGTTGTTAATAAAAGCTTTTAGTCTATGGCACGCATATAAAAATGACAAGATTCATTCAATGGACCATGATCCAGTCAATGTGCTTGGCTAAGTTTGTTGGATCACCCTATAAGGGATAGTGATCCTGGCTTAGTCAATTCCCTGGCTTTGTTCCGCTGGACCGCAATGACGCGATGTATGACACCCTGGACTATATCTAAGTCAAATACGTTAATAATCTTCTTCAAGATTAGCCGTAGCCCTCCTTGTTTTAGGGGTTGGGAACTATATGACCCGTGTTCCAGTTGTTGAGCTACACTCAAGCTGTGACATGGCAACCTTGTAGAAACCAACTCCTTAAATACATAAGATGAAATCTTGACTTGACCCAAACCGTCGTGTCGTGAATACACCGAGCGACGGCGTAAGATAAGTCAATGATGTAGTCTGGCTAGATGTAGTCTAAGACCTGACCCAAACCGACGGGTCGTGAATACACCAAGCGTCGGGGCAAGTCAGGCTAGACGAGAAAACAAGGGTCCGACTAGACTAGACATTGTGATTTGGATGAGCACACTCATGATCACAAATAGCTAGGGGTAAAACCCGATAAGAGGGTCATGTCTGATATGATCGATGAAGAGTCATTTTCTGATCACAGAGTCAAGCAACTTATTGAGCTACACTCAAGGTTGTTAGGCTCAAGGTGATTGGATCTTTTACCCATTAATTTAATTCGATTAAATCGTTTGTTATTAAGCTTTGAAACGATCGTAAAAATAGTGGGAGGATATAGATAGATAAAAGCCAATATACCTATATTTAATATTGAACATATGCTAAACTAGGACAAGACTATGTTTACTGAAGGAATCAACATATAATATTTTAATAGAATTAGTTAACTGGTTAAACAAGTTGATTAATTGAATATCAAGTTAAACTCTAATTGATAGAATTAAACTTCGTTGACATTAAAATGTCCTTCTAAAGAACAGACTTAAGAAATATGATTTCATTAAGTTCTGGGTCCAACAAATAAATTCACGCTACATGTCACTCGCCTCTATACGAGGCAGCTTGAACATATAGGATATTCGAAGTATGTTTCTCCCTACAACTAAGTGAGCTACGCTCAAGGTTGTATGGATAAACAATTTTGATCCGCAAAGTTCGAGAATTCGATCAAACTGTTTGAGTCGAATACGAGTGTATGAACGGTGCAAGGCTTTGTATCCCAATTGGATCTTGAGGCAAGCAACTTGTTGAGCTACAGTCAAGGTTGCAACTCTCAGGCGTTTGGATAGATGAGATACTTGCATAGCTATTTATTTATGTTGGTCTATTTATATCTAAATGTGATTTAGAAAAGGAAGAAGGCACTCCGGAAAGTCAATTGAGAAAATTAGTTATATTTATCATTAGTAAAGGCATAAGTAGGAAGAAATGAAAATGTGACATGTTTTGATGTCACGATTTCATAATTATTGTTATACAAAAGGTTAACATAGTTTGATGAATGTCGTCATATTGCTTCTGAAGCAATGAGTAATATGTATAACGATAATATATATTAAATGTTAATATATAAATACACAAGATAGTAGTAACCTTATATGACAAAATAGACTAGGCCGTATCGAGAGTCTAAGCTTCACAAGTCAAATAAAAAGTGGTCTGACCTCTCGTATTATGAAGTCTATGGACACTTGTTAACCTTATTCTCTTAGATATAATGGCCAAAACCCATCTGTAAGACAGTGGGAGAATGAGTTGTCGAACTCTGTCTCGTACATACTGATGTACCCGAGTCTAGATTAACCAAAATAAGTTATTCTTATATTTTATTAAGATACGTGTTCTTGATGAAACACACGTCTGATAAAATAAAGAACGAAATGAAAAAAGTATTTAAACTGATTCGATTAGATCGAATGGTCAAATACTTAGCTACATAAAATCTTGCGTAATTAAAAGAAAATGTGATTTTCTCTCAGGTCAAGTCTTCGGTGTGTTAAAAGGTATGAATCACACTTAGTTAGACTTGGTGCGATCTATAGAAAGTGACTCTGAGTTAAGTCCTCCCTCTGGGTTAAGTCCCAGATAGTGATGCCTAGGTTTTGATAATGTTCTATGAGGACATTATCAATAAAATATTCATTAAATCAATCATAAGGAAGTTGTATAATTACTCGAATCTTGTGAGACGAAGAGTCAAGTTAGACATCATAACTGATGATGACTTAGTCAACTCCCGGGATGAAATTCGGAGTAATAACTCCGATTTATAACTTGATGCAATCCGAATAGGTCCGTGTGCGTAAATAAATTTTGGAATTTAGTTTACGTGCCAAAGGAAAATGTTTCCTCACTTTCTGCAAGTAATTCTTTAAGTTGAAAGATTGGTGCAGAAAGAAAATAGTGAAGTACAATCTGTTGGATATTGGACTCCCCGGATTTGGTTTTGGATGATGAACAAACATAAATATAACGTGAACTAACACTTTATGAGCGCAGTTATGGAGATCGTCGCCAAATTCATATGAATATCAATTACAACGTCTCAAGACTTCTCAAAGCACGTGATCGTATGCCTAAAGCTTCGTTGAAGCTTATGGACCTTTTTAGAAGTCATGAAGATTCGATTGAAGCTATTGAAGACGGTATCGTCAAGTTTTATTTATAGTCTTTAAGCTTCTTTCATAGAATGTTAAGCCTTGAGTAGGTCTTATGGTTTAAATCTTCATAACGTTCATATCTTAGCTCTAGGATCTTAGTAGAAGTCCATACAATCCTTCCCGAAGCTTCGCGCTTCGATTCGCGACTTCTTGTGCATGTTAGTTGGTTCAAGAAGAAGAACTGACCGACTAGTTGGTGATCTAGTCGGTCAGCAAAGCTTCTTGGACCGACTAGTTTCTGTCAGTTAATTCTAAGCTCTTTACTGTTTACAGTTAGTCGGTCTAAGTTGACTCACCGACCGACCAGTTTGTGAACTAGTCTGTCAGTGATGCTTCTGTGACCGACTAGTTGAGCTTTCCCTGTACATGCACATTTGAGCCTGAGCTACTGTTTATCTTTAGTCGGTCTGTGTTCATTGATCGACCGACTAGTTGATGAACTAGTCGGTCAACTTTCCTTCGTGGACCGACTAGTTTAGTTTTACTGTACATACCAATTTTTCACCTAACTTACTGTTTATCGTTAGTCGGTCTATGCTCATTTGGCGACCGACTAGTTGGTGAATTAGTCGGTCAACATTTGTTCTTGGACCGACTAAGTCTATTTATGCTCAGACTTCAGTTTTATCTGTTAGTCGGTCTCAGTTGAGTAACCGACCGACTAGTTGTGAAACTACTCGGTCAGCTACTCTTCTTGGACCGACTAGTTCCTTATGTCTATGCTTTGATCTTTTCTCTGTTCACTCATTAGTCAGTATACGTTAATTGACCGACCGACTAGTTGATGAACTAGTCGGTCGGTGGTTGTTCTTTGACCGACTAGTTGGGTTCAGAATAGAGCCGTTGGAGCTTTAATTGAAACGTTTCTCTCTCTCTCTCTCCTCTATCCTATAAATAGTTGTTGGGCTGCATTCATTGCAGTCAAGGCTGATATTATTGCAAGTTTAGAGATCAAGAGAAATCATTCCAAGCTCATTCAAAGCTCATTCATTCCATTCAATAATCTCTCCTCACTCTTACTTCCAAAGAGAGATTCATTGAGTGTGAAGCCTTCCAAGCCAAGTGCTTGATTCTAGGTCACCAACATCCCCATAGCTCTCCATCGCTGATCTACATCTTGGAGCTAGGGTTTGGTGCCACTTCTTCTTCCTCAAAATCATCATTGCCCTAATTCGTAAGCAATACTCAAGGCATAGGTATTTTGTCGGTAAGAAGTTTTCTTATTTCATTTCAATTTCATATTGTAAGTTTCACTCTCAGTTGTGAGAGTGTGGTTGTGATCCCGTGTTGTGGGAGTCACAAGTTACATTTTGTATGATTTGACTTGTGGAGGTTTTTCACAAGTATTTCATAGTGGAAATCTTGAGTTATGGTTTCTAACTCAAGTATCCGGAGGGGATCCGGGTGGTTGGGACGTAGGATCACCGGGAACAAGTCGGGGAGACTTGGGTGGATCCGAACCCAGTAATATCGTTTGTTAGCATTGTTAATTTTGTTGTTGTCTTCAATTTAAGCTTCTGCAAATTGATTTAGTAGTTGTTTGCACTATAATTAGGAATTATACTCCTCGTTATTTTTAAAGTACTATTCACCCCCCCTCTAGTACTTGTGCAGTAGCTTGTAGGGCATTACATTTGGTATCAGAGCCAGATACTTAGCTATGTCTGCCAACGACAACAAGACCGTGCGTCCACCTTCCGACTATGGCACCTTCAGGAACCGTGAAGGAGCATCTTCGGTGATGGAAGGACATTCCTCAACGAGGCCTCCATTCTTCAACGGTACCAACTACGGGTACTGGAAATGCCGGATGGAAACCTTCCTCCGGAGTGCATCTCTATGGAGGACCACGATGAAGGAATACGTCGAGCCCGCCGAAGAAGACTTTGAGAAATGGACAACCGCGGAGGTCGCCGCGGAGGTAAGCAATGCCAAGGCAATGAACGCCTTGCAATGCGCATTGGAGCCCGAGGACTTCAATAAGATATGCACATGTAAGAGTGCATATCAAATTTGGAACTCCCTCCTCATACTACATGAAGGGACGAGTAGGGTAAGAGACTCTAAACTCGTAGTTGTTAACAAAGATTACGAAATGTTTCATATGCAACCGGGCGAGAAGATGAAGGAGTATTACGCTCGCTTCGTCGACATCATAAACGAGTTGGAGGCTCTCGGCAAAACCTACACCCAAAAGGAGAAGTGTTCGAAGCTTATCGAAGGACTTCCTTCTTCTTGGGAAAAGCGTACCTTCGCCATCGAGGAAGGTAATGACATGAATAAGTACACCGTAGTTCAACTAATGGGTACTTTAATTTCATACGAGGTACGCAAGGATAGCAAGCTAAAATTGCAGGAAAAGATGAAATCCTACCTAAAGCAAGACGAGCCAAAGAAGAAGGCTATTGCTTTTAAGGCCGCTCCATCTACATCCACATCAACCGATGATGAAGACTCGGAAAACGAGTTGGACTTGGAGTCCATGGCACTCATGGCCAAGAAGTTCAACCGTTTCTTCCGAAAAGGTAACTATAAGAACAAAGCTAAATTTGGTTCTTCTAACGCCTCATCCTTTCCTTTGTGTTTCAAGTGCAATAAGCCAGGACACATGAAAGCGGAGTGTCCTCTCAACAAGCAAAAGGAGAATTGGAAGGCGCCGAAATTCGATAAGTCCAAGAAGTACAAGAAAGGGAACAAAAAGGGACTTGTCGGAGCAACATTCACCGACTCCGAGGATTCCTCTAGCGGAGAGTCGGACGATGAGCAAGTGGAGTAAGCGCACATGTGCTTCATGGCAAGAGAGGAGAATGATCAAGGATCCTCCTCTTCCGATGATAGTGACGACGAAGGCGATGAGGTAACTATGGATGACCTTAGGAATGCTAATTCTCAACTATGGTCTAAGTATACTAAATTAGTAAATAGATATACTAAGGTAAAAGATGACCTAGCTAGGATTCAAACCTCGCCTAAAACTATCATCACCAACAACGACACCGTTGTTGAAGAGTTAAGAAATGAGATTGTTAATCTCAAATATAAACTTGAACATGTTAGCATTGACGATCCGGAAGAACATAAGATAGCGGATTTAACTTCTCAAAACTCGACTTTGAGTATTGAGAATGAGAATCTTAAATCTCGTGTTTATGTGCTCACATCGCAAGTATCCAACTTGGATACTTCTATGCGTTCTCTCACCGAGAAATATGAGAACACATTAGGCCGAATTAATAAATTCAATAAGGGTAAGGACCATTTGGATAAAATCCTAAGTGACTTACTTCCGGCCAATCACCACATTGGCTTGGGGTATACGATGGGATGTTCATCCAAATCGGCCACTACTTTTGTTAGGCCAACTTTCGGTGACTCAACGAGTGGTAGCAAACACTCTATTGGTAGTTCTTCTACCAATGGTGCTTCCACCTCGTCCACACCCTCTTTCGGAAAGAAACCCACTTTGGGTGGACCTCCAAAGAAGGGGCATGCGTATATGTACACCAATACTATGCCACGTAGGAACACGCGTCCTACTCCACTGGCTCACACATATGATGATTTTTATGCAACACATTCACGGGCACGTGCACACCATGTGAGACACCCTCACGCACGTGTTCCCACACATGCATATGTTCACCCACAACATCATATGAATAATTATCCACATGCACCATTCCATAATGTTCCTTATGCCTATCCACAACATGCATCACGTAAAAATCAATGTCGCATGCATGCACCCAATAGGATGAGGGCTCCCAAGATTTTCACTATTTGGAACCCAAAGGACACGAGCATGGATGAAAAACAAGTGTATATGAATGCTTATTTTTCGGATGTTGTGCATAGTAGAAATTATGTGGGGAAGTCTAAGTCCAATTGGACTTGGCTTCCAAAGGTCTAATCTTTTGGACCCAATGACCTTGGGTACCATGATATGAAATTTTCTATCTTTAGGTACTCAAGGAAAAGAAAAAGAAAAGGAGCAACAAATTTAAATTTAGCTTCAAGGGGAATTGGATACTCGATAGCGGGTGTTCAAAACACATGACGGGTGACGCTCAATTGCTCTCCGGAGTGGTTCCCATTGCAAATGGAAACCGCGTCGTATTTGGAGGCAACGAGAGCGGAACCATCATAGGTGTTGGTAAAGTAGGTAATCCCTCTAAACCCCTTATATGTGATGTTTACCTTGTTAAAGGATTAAACCACAATCTTATTTCAATAAGTCAACTTTGTGACAAAGGTTACAAAGTTAACTTTGCGAAAGGAATGTGCCATATTTTAAGAAAAGATAATAATGAATTATTGTTTTCCGGCACACGCCATAATGATATATATATCCTAGATCTTCCAAGATCACATGAACAATGTCTTATTGCCAATACAAGTGAACAACACTTATGGCATCAACGTTTTGGTCATGTGAACTTTGGAACACTTTTTAAGCTTTCCAAGTTAAATTCTATTAGAGGCTTCCCTAAGCTTGTCTTTCAAAAGAAAATCTTTTGTGACTCGTGTCAACGAGGCAAGCTTCCAAAATCTTCATTTAAACCTAAGAAAAGCATTTCTTCTAAGCGGCCTCTAGAGCTATTACATCTAGATTTATTTGGGCCAACTAGAGTTGCTTCATTAGGTAATGCTAGATATGGACTTGTCATCGTTGATGACTTTTCTAGGTTTACTTGGGTATTTTCATTGTGTAATAAAAATGAAGCTTTTGAAAACTTCACAATTTTTGTTAAGAAAGTACAAAATCTCTTAGGAACCACCATTGTCACTATTCGTAGTGATCATGGAGGTGAATTTGAGAATGAGTCTTTTGAGACATTTTGTGATGAAGTTGGTATTACACACACCTTCTCTTTCCCTCGCGCACCTCCTCAAAATGGTGTTGTTGAGAGAAAGAATAGGACGCTAGTGGAGTGTGCTCGCACTATGCTTGATGATAGCCAACTTGGCCATCAATTTTGGGCGGAAGCGGTACACACCGCTTGCTATGTGTTTAATAGAATACTTTTGAGGCCCGGCACTAAACAAACTTGTTATGAATTGTTGTTTGGTAGGTTGCCTCAAGTTAAACATTTTCGTGTTTTTGGTTCGATATGTTTTATTAAGAACACGTATGGTAGTTTGGACAAATTCGATCCAAGATCCGATGAGGGGATTTTTGTTAGATATTCTTCGCGTAGCAAAGCCTACTGGATATTCAACAAACGAACCTCAACGATCGAGGAGTCGCTTCATGTGTCATTTAATGAAGGATTTGTTCCAACTAGAATTACTAATGATGATGACTCTATGGATGTCTTATGTGATTCAATTGGTAATTCTAACTCTAATGATTCTATTGATTCTATTGAGACTAACCCATCTAATGAAGTTGTTGATAATGTTCCTAGTGACCAAGGTATTTCCAAACGGCTTCATACCGTTCGTGACCATCCTCATGAGCAAGTCATTGGCAATATCCATGATAGTGTCAAGACGAGATCGCAAGTGAACTACTTCGCTCATTGTGCCTTTGCCTCCTCGATAGAGCCAAAGAATGTTAATGAAGCATGCGAAGATAGCGCTTGGATCTTAGTCATGGAGGAGGAACTCATTCAATTCGAGAGGAATGAAGTTTGGGAGCTTGTTCCATTGCCATCGAAGAACCACACCGTCATAGGGACAAAGTGGATCTTCAAGAACAAAACCGACGAAAACCAAGTCGTCGTCCGGAACAAAGCTCGGTTAGTTGCTCAAGGCTACCGT
The DNA here is from genome assembly GCA_030789695.1 of Scilla litardierei. Taxonomy (NCBI): domain Eukaryota; kingdom Viridiplantae; phylum Streptophyta; class Magnoliopsida; order Asparagales; family Asparagaceae; genus Scilla; species Scilla litardierei. Next base: position 31,271,086 of record CM061141.1, read on the forward strand.
CAAGAGGAAGGTATTGATTTCAAAGAATCCTTCGCTCCGGTAGCTAGATTAGAATCAATTAGATTATTATTGTCTTTTGCATGCCATAAGGATTTTAAATTATTTCAAATGGATGTTAAAAGTGCATTTTTAAACGGAGATGTCGTTGAGGAAGTTTACGTTTCTCAACCTCCGGGTTTTATTAATGAAAAATTTCCAAATCATGTTTTTAAACTAAAAAAAGCACTTTACGGCTTGAGACAAGCTCCTCGAGCTTGGTATGATCGCCTAAAGAATTTTCTTTTGGATTTGAATTTTAAAATGGGAGAAGCCGATTCTACACTTTTTGTTAAGCATTCGAATAATGATATAATTTTAGTTCAAATTTATGTTGATGATATCATTTTCGGTGCTACTAACTTTGCTCTTTGCGAAGAGTTTTCTAATGTTATGAAGGAACAATTTGAGATGAGCCACATGGGTGAGCTCAAATATTTCTTAGGTCTCCAAATTCGCCAAATGGACGATGCAATCTTCATCCACCAAACGAAGTATACGGTGGAGTTGCTAAAGCGATTTGGAATGGAGAGTGCCTCCGGGAAAAAGACTCCAATGAGCACGACTACGCATCTTGATAAGGATACGGGTGGTAAGGATGTAGACATTCGTCTATATCGAGGTATGATAGGTAGTTTACTTTATCTTACCGCAAGTAGGCCCGATATTATGTTTGCCGTATGCGTATGTGCTCGTTATCAGTCTCAACCTAAGGAGTCTCACTTAGTAGCGGTAAAACGTATTTTCCGTTATCTAAGTTATACACTTGATTTTGGATTACTTTATCCGAAATCTAGCACGTATGAGTTAATCTCATATAGTGATGCTGATTATGCGGGATGCAAATCCGACAGGAAAAGTACTAGTGGCACTTGCCATTTTATAGAAAATTCCCTTGTCTCTTGGTTTTCCAAGAAGCAAAATTCCGTATCACTTTCAACCACCGAGGCGGAATACATTGCCGCCGGTGCCGCGTGTGCTCAAGTTCTTTGGATGAGACACACACTTAAAGACTTTGGTATAAATTGTGATACTTGCCCTATCATGGTTGACAACCAAAGTGCAATATGTCTTTCCAAGAACCCGGTACACCATTCCCGTTCGAAACACATAGATGTTCGACACCACTTTTAAGATGATCATGTTGCTAAAAAGGACATCATTTTAGTGTACGTTGAAACCCAAAAGCAAATCGCCGATATTTTCACGAAACCCCTAAAGGAGGACTCCTTTGTGCGGTTGCGTCGAGAATTGGGGATTATGGGTGAATCCGAGATATAGGATTCATGTTTCATTCGATAATCTTGCATGCTATTATATTTCGAAATATTTCATTCATGCTAGACTTATTGGATTTTTCGGGATTTTATGTGATATTTTGAATTTTTGCTCGAATTCATGTTTGAATGTCGTATTTGAGATTTCGATGTTTAATGTGGTAGTTTAGATGATTTTTGAGAGGATTGCGATGTATCGTCCAAGTATTTTTAGGAGAGAACTTCATTATCAATTTTTGGACTCATGTAGTCGGTCTCAGTTCATCAACCAACCGACTAGATTCACATCTAGTCGGTCAGCTAATGAACTCAGACCGACTAGCTCTATCTCTCAACTTTTGAACTCCTTTAGTCGGTTTCAGTTCAATCACCAACCGACTAGATTCGTATCTAGTCGGTTAGTAAAAGAACTCAGACCGACTAACTCTTGTCAGTTAACTTGGATTCAGCCACTGTTTGCAACTAGTCGGTTCAAGCTCATTGACCGACCGACTAGATCGTGATCTAGTCGGTCAGTGCTTGAACTGTGACCGACTAGTTGTGCCAGGGACTGTTTGGTCTTTTGAGCTCTCAACCGACTTAAACTCGATCTGACCGACTCTTTTTCATTTTAGTCGGTTGCTATCTCTTCTCCAGCTCGCAAAACCCTCGTTCCTCCCTCGTGACCCTTCGTCTTCCGGCCATTTTCCGACCACTCCCGTCGTCGCCGGCCGTCGATCTTCCACCTAGGGTAACCCCTCTCACTCCCTCTCCTGTCTAGGGTTCATTTTCAGCTTAGGGTTAGGTTTTGTCTCTAGATCTCTTCTTCTAGGGTTTCGGATTTCCTAGGGTTGTGCTAGGGTTTCTTCGCTTTGATCTCTCTTGCATCGTGTCGTGCCGCGATTATGGCTCGTACACGTGTCCCGATCACTCCCTCTAGCCCCTCGCCGTTGACCGTAGAACCAAACCCTACGGATCCCGTTCAACCTTCTAGAACCCCTCCGAAACGCCGTGCCAAGACCACCCAACCCTCTTCGTCTTCGCCTCCTCTTAAGCGTAAGAGGACGGCGACTGCGAAACCCCGAGCCAAATCTCAGCCCAAGCCCAAGCCAGTCATCTTTCATGCTCCCACTCCTCCCGGTGCTTCGGATTCCGACACCGAGTATATCCCCGAGACTGAGACTCCTAGGGAACCCACTCCTCCTACCCATCCTGAGTCTAGCTCCCGACCTCGTTCGTCTATCCGTAAGCCTAAGGGAAAGGGTCTGATGCCGGTAGGCGGTGTCGATATCTCGTTGTGTCGAGACGACCCTATGTGTCTCTCGGCTTACAACCGTATCGAACATTGCCCGCTGCTTCTGGAGCATTTTGTCCAGTTCAGTGACTTCATAGGGTTAGCTGATCTTCTTTCGTCGTCGGGTCTTCTCGATTACCTTCGATATGACCCGAAGGCGAATCCTCACCCCTACCCTCGATTAGTCAAGCTATTCTATGCCAATAGGATCCGGGGTCAGTACGATGAGACCCACTCTGTTGAGACGACTGTTTTGGGGACTCCTATAGTCCTCACAGCAGAAATCTTAGGAGAGATTTTGGGTATCTCCTCGTCTGGCCTCCTCCCCTCAGACATTTTTGTTGATGATATTTCTTCCTTAGATCAGACCATCCTTTCTAAGATTTTCCATCAGATTCCTCCCGCCATGATTGGCGTACCCTCCAAGTCTTTCAAGCCAAATGCATGGGTCCTAAACTTGATTCTGAAGTTGTGCTTACTTCCCAAGTACGGCTCCTCATCTCTACCGTCCCAGCCTTTTCTGAAGCTTATCTATGCTATCTTCATGGGGAGCTCGATTAACTGGGCTCGCATTATACTCGATAAGATTGACTCTTTCGAGTGTATTCGCAAGTCCTCTAAATCGGCTCATATCCCATTTCCGTGCTTGTTGACCCTTGTTTTCCGTCACTTCCGTGTCCCCTTGCCTCGTGACGATGAGCATCCTCTTGGTCCTCCCCTGAACGCGACGGCCGTCAAGAAATCTCTTGCGGCGCTCTGTCACGTTCAGAGGACGACACCTTCAGCGTCTGCCCCTGCCTCTGCCTCAGCTGCTCCCTCTGCCACCCTTGATGATGTCGTTCGGTTACTTCGTCGTCACGAGTCTTGTTTGGCTCGTATCGAGGAGGTAGTTTGCCGTATGGCTAGTCTGATGGGTGTTCAGCTACCTCCTCCTGTTTCTGAGGATGAGGAGATGGATGAGTTGGCCGAGGAGGACATTGAGGAGCTTTGTCGTGCTTCCACTCGTGCCCCCGAGGGCACTTCTGGTACTGCTGCTGGTGCTACCCCTTCTGGTGCTGCTGTTGCTGCTTCGTCTACTGGTGCCCCCGAGAGCACACCTGTTGCCACCGCTCCTGCGGTGGATACTCCGACTGGTGCTCCCGAGGCCACTACTGTTGCTGCTCCAGAGATTGCCACTTCTGCCGTCGCTCCTGCTGATCTTCCTGACGTTCATGCTGATCCAGTTTCCACCACTTCTCCTGTAGAGCCTGCTGCTGCTGCAGATCCTGCCGGTTCCTCTTGAGCTTCTTTGAGGACTCTCCGATGCTCCTTAGATGATACATCTAGTGTGAGAGAGTTTGGTTAGGATAGAGTGGGGTTTTGGATCATTTTGATGTATTTTGATACTTTTGATGATGTATTTTGATGTATTTTGATGATGTTGTATGTTTTATGACACTCCGATATCTGTGATATGATGATCTTTTTTTGTGCACCGATCGGTGGATCGATGTTTTTGTATGTCTGTGATGTTTATATTTGATGTACTCTGGTTCATAACTTTTATATATATACATCGCAGTTGACATTTCATACTATTGTGCAAAATTGATAATTTTTTTATGTCTCTGATGTTGGATTTCGTCGCTCGACGATATTACCTTGGTTTAATAGAAATTTCTTCTATGGAAACATAGAATTGTTTTCCATGCACTAAATTAACCAAGAATGTTGATATTGGAGAGTATATTCCATAACTCAATCCGTAAAAATGATTTGAGTTTTGATGATTTCGTTTTACGATTTTCGACTATGGTTTCATTGACACGCCTTGATTTTATTCATATTCTTTTGGTGTCACTTGAACCGTCGTCGTCTTCTACGACTCCCGTGTTTTTTTATTTGAGGCCATTGTTGTTGTCGTTGTTATCCTCCCGCTCTTTTTGCTTATGCCAAAGGGGGAGAGATATAATAATAACGATGTGCTAAATGAAAATTTAAAGCATTTTTCCAAGAATCTAACTTGATGTGTTAGATTCAGGGGGAGTTAAGATATATAAATGGATTTTCAAATCCGATATTTCAATAACCTACATTTGGTATTCGATAATTCAATAATCGATTCTCATTTATATACTTTACTCGTCTGCTTGATGCGTATTATTATTGTTTAATTTGGAATTAACGTGTCATCAATGCAGGGGGGGTAAGTAAATTTCATTTGAATTATTATTTTTGATTATTATTTATGTTGGTTTGTCATCACCAAAAAGGTGGAGAATGTTGGATATTGGACTCCCCGGATTTGGTTTTGGATGATGAACAAACATAAATATAACGTGAACTAACACTTAGTGAGCGCAGTTATGGAGATCGTCGCCAAATTCATATGAATATCAATTACGACGTCTCAAGACTTCTCAAAGCACGTGATCGTATGCCTAAAGCTTCGTTGAAGCTTATGGACCTTTTTAGAAGTCATGAAGATTCGATTGAAGCTATTGAAGACGGTATCGTCAAGTTTTATTTATAGTCTTTAAGCTTCTTTCATAGAATGTTAAGCCTTGAGTAGGTCTTACGGTTTAAATCTTCATAACGCTCATATCTTAGCTCTAGGATCTTAGTAGAAGTCCATACAATCCTTCCCGAAGCTTCGCGCTTCGATTCGCGACTTCTTGTGCATGTTAGTTGGTTCAAGAAGAAGAACTGATCGACTAGTTGGTGATCTAGTCGGTCAGCAAAGCTTCTTGGACCGACTAGTTTCTGTCAGTTAATTTTAAGCTCTTTACTGTTTACATTTAGTCGGTCTAAGTTGACTCACCGACCGACTAGTTTGTGAACTAGTCGGTCAGTGATGCTTCTGTGACCGACTAGTTGAGCTTTCCCTGTACATGCACATTTGAGCCTGAGCTACTGTTTATCTTTAGTCGGTCTGTGTTCATTGATCGACCGACTAGTTGATGAACTAGTCGGTCAACTTTCCTTCTTGGACCGACTAGTTTAGTTTTACTGTACATACCAATTTTTCACCTAACTTACTGTTTATCGTTAGTCGGTCTATGCTCATTTGGCGACCGACTAGTTGGTGAATTAGTCGGTCAACATTTGTTCTTGGACCGACTAAGTCTATTTATGCTCAGACTTCAGTTTTATCTGTTAGTCGGTCTCAGTTGAGTAACCGACCAACTAGTTGTGAAACTAGTCGGTCAGCTACTCTTCTTGGACCGACTAGTTCCTTATGTCTGTGCTTTGATCTTTTCTCTGTTCACTCATTAGTCGGTATACGTTAATTGACCAACCGACTAGTTGATGAACTAGTCGGTCGGTGGTTGTTCTTTGACCGACTAGTTGGGTTCAGAATAGAGCCGTTGGAGCTTTAATTGAAACGTTTCTCTCTCTCTCCTCTATCCTATAAATAGTTGTTGGGCTGCATTCATTGTAGTCAAGGCTGATATTATTGCAAGTTTAGAGATCAAGAGAAATCATTCCAAGCTCATTCAAAGCTCATTCATTCCATTTAATAATCTCTCCTCACTCTTACTTCCAAAGAGAGATTCATTGAGTGTGAAGCCTTCCAAGCCAAGTGCTTGATTCTAGGTCACCAACATCCCCATAGCTCTCCATCGCTGATCTACATCTTGGAGCTAGGGTTTGGTGCCACTTCTTCTTCCTCAAAATCATCATTGCCCTAATTCGTAAGCAATACTCAAGGCATAGGTATTTTGTCGGTAAGAAGTTTTCTTATTTCATTTCAATTTCATATTGTAAGTTTCACTCTCGGTTGTGAGAGTGTGGCTGTGATCCCGGGTTGTGGGAGTCACAAATTATATTTTGTATGATTTGACTTGTGGAGGTTTTTCACAAGTATTTCATAGTGGAAATCTTGAGTTAGGGTTTCTAACTCAAGTATCCGGAGGGGATCCGGGTGGTTAGGACGTAGGATCACCGGGAACAAGTCGGGGAGACTTGGGTGGATCCAAACCCAGTAATATCGTTTGTTAGCATTGTTAATTTTGTTGTTGTCTTCAATTTAAGCTTCCGCAAATTGATTTGGTAGTTGTTTGCACTATAATTAGGAATTATACTCCTCGTTATTTTTAAAGTACTATTCACCACCCCTCTAGTACTTGTGCAGTAGCTTGTAGGGCATTACACAATCATGTTGGTCGAGAACGGTTTTTGTCCTCATTACTATAAAACGGATTATGTTGAAACCATCTCGCCAGCAGATGTGTACGGATCTACTCGGACCGAACTTAATGTAAATGCTCATAATGACCATGAAAACTGGAACATTCACTTATAAGTTCGTTTTTCTAAATATGATTTAGACGAACCAACTTATATGAATTAGCCAGAAAGTTTTCAAGGTCAGTTGGAGCGTATAAATTACATGCGAGGCATTAAAGGGATGGAACACTTATTTTGACAAAGTTATCAAAAGGTTTGACACTTTATCAGAAATAGATATGAGCCATTTGAAATGACCAGTAACAAATTTAAAATTATTATCGTAAGGTACGATGAACTAAATAAGATCCAAGGAAATAAAATATTATGGATTCCGAAAGACCAAGTGAATTATTTGAATGAGATTCAAATGGTTGGTCTAACATGAACATAGGAACCCCTTAAGTATACTGTAGACGGTTTAGCAGATCCACTCACGAAGGCTCTACCACATGAAGTCTTGAAAAACTTATGTGTAAAAACAATATGAGATACTGGGATAAATTGTCCTGAGTGCAAGTGGAAGATGTTGAGAGATAATACTCTTGAGGCAATCTATCTCTGTGTGTGAATAGCACAAACATCTTGTTCAAAATAACAGTAAGCTTTTTGGTAACAATTTATCTAAGTTATATTATAATGTCATTAGATATTAACTTAAGTAAAGTCCCGAGACTTTATGCAAGGTCAAACAGGTATCAAGATGAGTATCTCAATCATGGAGAAATGTTTGACCGTCTGTAGCATAAGTCTAAAAGGGTTCGTGGTCGTAGATGTTTCGAGATAAGGATATCGAAACATCGGATAGACCATTGTGTCTTAGTCTTCACCGTTTAGCGGTGGCGATGATCTCATGATCGTTTAACTTGGCAAAGTCGAAGACGAGACACAGGTGCTCATTAGAGAATGAGTTCACTGAATGATCCACAAGAGTTATCATATGGTTATATTGACCAATCTGTCAATGATAACTCTTAGTGATGATAGGCAAGTTGGTTTTTTGACTTGAGGTCATTTTACGAACATGTGCATGAACGGTGCCACTTAGATCATTGCCATAGCTTCGAGGCTAGGCATGTCGAAAGGTCTTTGATTGGGTGTCACTTGAAGCATACGAGGCGAGTAATGACCAAGAGAGGATTCGTCTCTCCCGGTTAATGTGAGTTAGTGTCGTAGAGTTAGTTCGATCTTTAGTAAAATCTCTGATCAGAGTATGTTGGAAGGAGTCCAACATTAGTTGACTAAAGATCGATAGAAACTAACCGGAGTCAAGTTATTGGGGTTGACAGTTTGACCGTACCCTAGACTTGATCTACACGACATAGTTAAGACGAAGAGACTATAGCTGCGGAATTCATCACGGAAACAGTCAGGGTGGTCCAGACAATACTCATGTCGATGAGTCAACCACATAATGATGATTCTGAAGCAGTGACGGCAACCATGCTCGTGGTCACTGCCGTATAGGGCTTCGAGCCCAACCTGTTGTAAGGGTCAGGCTGTAGGGTCTCACACAGAGTGCGACCTTCGTCTAGTAATAGGTAGAAATATTAGGGAGAATATGCATTTGATGCAAGGGATAAAATATTGCAAAAGATGTTTGCAATAATCTCCTGCATTCGGGATAAATAATCCTGAGTGCAAGTGGGAGATGTAGAGGGATATGCCATCAGATCATTTGTATTTGATGCAAATGAAAATTTAAGCCTAGATAGGGACTAATTTGCATATGATGCAATAGATTTTAAATGTGTCTTAAATTGTTTAAGACCATATTTAATATAATAAATGCAAGAAAAAGTTCACGGGTAAGACGTGAATGTTCCGGTCTAAATCCAGGTTCAAACGGCGTCCAAATCCGACTCCAAATGAGCAAGATATAGCCAAAACATCAAAAACCCAAGCCCTTGATTAATATCAGCCCAAGGGGCTGATTTATAAATAATAGGGGGGTTAGCCCGGCCCATTGGGCCGGGCCGCCTTAGCCGCAGGAACAGGCGGGCGCTTAGAGCACCCGCATTTAATTGCAGGGCCCGCCTGCTTCCGCTGCGGGCTGGGCCCCGCCCCGCTTTGCTGTGCACACGCTGCGTCACGCTACGCAAACGGAGGCGTGTGCGCTGCATGCGCCTCGAGGCATGTGCGCTGCACGTGCCTGGTGCAGTGGGGCCCACACGCAGCCCTAGGGCTACGTGCTTTTTGCAGCGGCTGGGTTGTGCTTTTGGTGGGGTTCTTGGCTGATCTTTGGACGATCAATTGGAGGGTCAAACGGACTCGGATTGACGAGATGTTTTTTTCTATGCGTTCACCGTTGAACACCCTTCGTATTGATAGGTTGTATCAATCATAAAGCTCAACGGTGAGGGAGTTAAAATTTACGGAAGTTTAGCCTTTGTGAAAGGCAAACTAAATTGAATTGATTAACTCCAAATTTAGTCCCACATCTGATTTTGAGTAAAGGGGAGCAGTCAGCCGCCTATATAAATAGGGGTCTGCTCTCCTCCTCAAAACTCGTCCCAAGCTCCAGATCTGAGAGGCTCCCGTAAATGTTGGAGCACGTTCGGATCTAGGCTTAAATTAATATTCTCTATCTCCCTATATTTCTGCCTTACTCCTGAGGGCTCTAGCAAAGCCACAAAGGAGTTCGGATTCGAATCCGAAATCTTGACGAAGGCTTTCACTTGCGTGAAACTTTCTTCGGTGCGTGGTTGGCTCGGTGTCACGAGGATTGCTCGCCTTGGGATGCGGAGCGGTTCGAGGAGCGGTTCGAGGAGCGGCTCGGTGTGGGACGGGAGCGGCTAGGAAGACGGTGCGGAACATCTCGCCTGCCCCAGGGTCAAGATTCCGGGTATGTGTTTTATAAGCATTAGTTTAATTTAATCGCAGTAAGTTAGATCCTTCTTGTGATGGTCAGATCCATCCCGAGTCGGCATAGATCTTGGCTAAGGGTCTTGTACCTTAGAGCTAAGTTAAATTGTTTAACTGCATGTTAATTAGATTAACTTGTTTATTCTTCCGCTGCAAATTTTTATGTCTATATTCCGTCCGACTTAGGACGGTAACAGAGTTTTTGTGCCCAAAGGGTCCTGGAAAACCCTTCACACTCGTTCCTCATTTACAGCACTTCACATTTGGGTGGGCACTTTTTGCGGCTCACATGCCGCCCTGCATTAGGTCGTGCACGCGAGCGCCCGCCTCGAAGCTGAAGATGACCAGCGAGCCTGGCTCCTCTTCCGCTAGAGCAGACTCCCCTCCACCTAGCCCGCCACCACCCACACTTCCGCCTCCTACCGCACCTATCCCACCACCACCGGCACAGCCCACCTCCGCGTTCGACACGCTGGGCATTACGTTCAGAGATGACGCACACGGCGCCAGATTTGAGCGTATTGCCCATCGTTCGATCGTACCCTCTAAATTCGTGCACCTTGCAGACTTTGAGCGCGTAGGGATACTCGAGGGGCTACTCCAGTTGTATGACAACGTGGGGTGGCGTGACTTTTTGTCGTGTCGGCGGACACCTATATCCGACCGACACTAGAGGTTCTGAGTTCTATTGCTAGGAATCCTGGGGGTTGCTCTTTTTGACTGTTGGATCGTGAGTGCGAGGTCACTCTCGACATGCTCCGAGCCTACTTTCAGCGGCCCCAGTCCCGGACCCAGACCAAGCCTACAATCCCACGCACATCCCACCGCCGTCATTCGACACACACGCCTTCTGGACATGTATCACAGGATCTCCTCTCGCCTTTGACCCTAACCGGGCCAAGGCCTTCAGTATTCTCCACCCATGCCTTTGCATTGCACAGCGCCTCATGGCGACCACTTTCCTAGCGAGGTATGAGCCGGGGACGATGTCGACCCCTGAGCTTTACATGCTCTACGGGATGACTCGTGCGCGAGCCCTTGAGAGAGGTGGAGACGTCTTACTCCCCGCCACTCAGATTGACATAGCTAGTTGGTACTTGGATTGCATCGTTATCTCTGTCGACGCCCGGACGCCTATCTGTTGCGGCGGTCTCATTACTCTTTTGGCTCCCATGTGCGGAGTAGACCTTCCAGCTGGGTTACTTAGACCCCCAGGCCCCACTTCTCTTTCCATAGATGTTATGGCCCGATGAGGATGATACACCCTCGTGGTCAGCACCACTGGGTATGGCTGCATGGTCCTTTCGGCGCTGATTACATGGTTCTTCCGAGCCCCGCTCAGACCCATATTGGACTCGCAGGAGGGGAGTGGATTACAGCGATGGACGTCCTCATCCCTGATGCGTACGTGCTAGAGCCTGAGAGTGCTCAGCAGGAGCCCCTCCTTCCACCTCTGGACCTGGAGATTCCTCAGCCTACACTTGATCTGTCTGCACCGCCCGACACCTCTGTCCACACTTCTGTCAGTGTCGGGAGTACACTTGCCGAGTCCACCACCACCACCACTGTGCCAATATCCATTGATCCCATTTCTGCTGTGAGCCCTGAGCGTCCCACCACCATTATTGAGAGCGGTGAGCCCTCTTTTGCCTCCGCAGTGGAGACCCTATCCACTTTCTTATTCTCGACCCATGGGGAGTCATTTTCTGCACATTTCACGGCCTCCCCAGTCGTCGACCCTTCTGTCTCTACTGCAGCTGTCTTCACCAAGAGTGTCGTGACGTCTGTCCCATTTTCTGTGTCACCGACCTCTCTGTCCTCCTCGCCCTCTATTACCACTTCAGCCTCTCCTGCTGCTCCCTCTTCCTCGACCATTCCTGCGTCTCAGCCTCCCACAGAGGCTGAGCGTCTTTTTGTGAGCACAGCACCACAGCCCCACCAGGTGCACCTGTCATTTACGGTAGTCGTGCGAGGCAGCCCTGTTCGTCACCTGTTCGACCCTATACTCCACCTCCCCCCGACACCCTAGTTCAGCACATGCGTGCTCTAGAGGGGGCCGTGAGTGGACTCAGAGGAGACTTCTGGGCTCTCTCCGCTACCGTCAATGCTGTATAGTTTCGCATCGCTTTACTTCCTGGTATTCAGGCTAGCATGAACCAGATCCTTGCGTGACTGTCACAGCCGCCACTTGCCACCACCCGTACCACCACCCGTACCACCACCCAGCAGCCGCCACCACCACCTCCACCACAGGACGATGCTGGTGCCCCCACCACCCACTTAGGCACACACTGGATGCCTCTCATACTTTTGCTGCTCTTATACTGGATATCTTCTGTCTGCTGATTTTGCACCACTCCTCCACACACATTTTTGGTCACATTTTGCTCATACTTGTCTATATCATTTTGGGAGAGAGGAGGTATTTTTGGAGACACTTATATTGCGCCATCTTGATCTTTGCATGCACCACTTGCATCTCTGCATACATCATTTGCATACCCATCTCACTTTCTTTTATTTACATCCTTATCATGCATGCATCCTCACCCGCCCCACCCATATCATTTTTCTCGGTGTGCCACACTTTGCACATTGAGGACACTGTGCAGTTTAGCTTGGGGAAGTGAGTGTCTCACGCACTTTTCATTTTTCTTCACTTTTACTTTTATTTTCCCAACTTTCTTTATTTTACACTTATTTTCACCCACTTTTTCATTTTTTTCTCATGCATCACGTTTTCTTACTTTTCATGTGTGCTGCATATGTATAGCATTTCTTTCTTTTCCTTTATATTTATTTCTTTTATCCTTTTGGCTAGAGATGAATTTTCTGTGATGATGATAACGTGGAATTAGCTTATCTCTATATGCATATTATCTTGTCATGCCATCGTTTTTATTTCAGATATCATATGCAATGCTTGCTATGCATTCGAGGTAGTAACCCGCACCTTCATTATATGAATGTGAATGAAATTCTACTATTAGCTGAGTCTGATGATTTATATTGTATACTCTTCATAGAAAACACACCAAGCTTCACGCATTGATTGCCTATGTTTGGAGTACTGCCTTGCTATCTGATATCACTTCTTATTGCATGAAAATTGTACGCTTCACTTTCAGGTTGATTGAATGGATGCTATGTTGATATAACTGGATTAGTTTACTTTCTGAAGTCAAACTGAGTAGATTACGTTACCCTGCTGAAAGTTGTCATGCACATTCTATAGAGTGAACTGAGCGTTGCATACTTTTCTTTCTCCACATATCTTGAGCATTATTTCTATATTTAAAATCATTGGTGAATCTCCCTTTAGCGAATCTTACATTGGCATATCCCCCTTGCTATAAAAGTCCACGCTCCAACACCCCAAAATCAAAGAAAAAAATACATATATATCTCTCTATCTTTTGATTTGGGACCTTTATTGTATATATATAAAAATAAAAAAATAAATAAAAGACGGAAAAAAAGAAAAGAAAAAAAAGAAAGAGAAAAGAAGAGAAAAGAAGCACATAAATGATCCCATTTCAATTCTTTTTTCTTGCCTCCTTTTCTTTTATTATTGGAGCTTCAAAAATGGGGAAAGTCTTATTGTTAATTTGATGCCACCACGCTTATAGATAAGCTTGGGGGGAGGATCCAATGATGTGTGTGAGAGTGGCTACTTGTTTGTGCATGACAACCTAAGCTAGGTAATTTTCTATACTCAGAGAGATTACTAAAGTATTACGAAGTCCAGGAATTGAAGTTTAGCATGCATTTCATGAAAACCACTCCTTCTATTCTTATTGCTTCATATCGTGTGATACCTCTTATACTCCAAATAGAAAGCGATCAATTGAAAAGTGTGTGGTTGATTCGGGTTCAATATTACATATTTAACCCCCCATTTAGCCCTATTTTGTGCTCATGTGATGCTACATTGTTCTCTAATTCATACGTATTTTGTACACAATTATTTATTAGAGATAACACTCAATTTGAGCACAAAACAGCAATTAAGGGAGTATTTCTGCACTTTTTATATTTTTCATAGCTTGGTCTCGATCTCACGATTCCAACGACTATTTATTTGTATTTTTCTGAGACCTGTGCTAATTACTGTGAATTTTTGAATGCAGAATACCATTTATTGGAAATAAAATAAATGCGCACGAATCTTGGCGCATGCGGTGGCAGCATCGGAGCGGCTCCCGCCAGATCGGACGGCTTGTAAATGCGGGCGACGTGGATTTTTGGTGGCCGCTCGATCACGATCGAACGGACGCGATTGGTCAATCGAAGCGGGCTGCAGCGGTTTATTTTCGAGCGACGCGGCCGTATCTGCACCGTCGGATGACGATCGAACGGCGGAGATCGTTCCTGCCCGAAGAAACGCGGAGCGCGCGTCGTGGCTAAAGAAGATCCGTTGGATTCTGATCCAACGGCGACCGATAACTCCGAAGAGAAGCGGATGCGGATTCGAACGGCGCACGAATCCTAAAGCGCACGTGGCGTCCTATGGTTAGATCCCGCTTTGATGTGCGGTCGAGAAATGCGCCGGCTGAATGGGTTTGGTTTTGATGCTATTGGGTACGGTTTTCGACCCGTTAAGCTCATTAAACCCGCAATGCCTATTATATAAGCGTATTCTAGGGGTTTTTGAGGAAGACTGGCGTATTTTGGGCGTATTGGAGGCTCTAGGAGTCATATTTCGCCAGGGAAAAATTCTGTAAAATTCCAGAGGCTATTTTCTTATTTCCAGCGAGTTTTGGTGTCTAAACTTGAAGATTGGGTGATAAATTTCTTAACTTAAACCCCGTATTTGGTGCTTTTCTATTGTATTTTGCCATTAGATTGATGTATTTTGTTATGAAACTTGTTTATTCTTGCACCATGAGTAGCTAATTTCTTATTGTGCATGGCATGGAGTAGTTAGGGGATGTGATTTGTGTTAGTTTGGTTGAATATTCGTTGTGCTTGATCGTTAACGTCGCTAAAGTTGTAATTTTTGTTATTAAATCCTCTTTTTCATCTTCCAAAAGAAGTGATTGAGTTGATGATCGCCCCAAAAGGGTGAGTTTTGATCTCTCCAAAAGAGAGTTTCATACCGTAGTTGTAAGATTATAGCTTTAGCAACGACTTTATTATTATAGTGCTTGAACTCCCAAAAGGGCATCTTCCGATGAATTGCTCCCAAAAGGAGAATTCATTGAGTTATATTGAGTATTTTCCCTGAATTGCTCTCAAAAAGAGAATTCATTGTGTTATATTCGTCAACCAAGTTAATACGAATCATTGATCCTAACGAACCCATACCATGTGCAAACTTTTCGTCGATACTTTCATACACGACTTTTCTTTGTTCGTATTGTTCGCACATCACCATCACGCACTTTCACACCTTCGCCATCATTATTGAAGTGGGTAGTTTCTTTTCGTAGGCTTTCTATTTGATTTGAATTGTGGTTGCAACAGATTTCCTCCCGAGGATTCGACATCTGGACTCCCAGATTATATTACTTGTACGGACTGTTGCGCTTGAGAGAAGCACATTTTTGGTCCCACCAAGTTTTTGGCGCCGTTGCTGGAGAGGAATGGTTTGTGACCACAGTTTATTTCATTTAGAGGACCTTCGGTGAGATCTTTCCACTTTACTGTACAAATTTTTATTTATTTATTTTATTTTATTTTTTTAAATGGAGTATATGAATTTCTATTGCACAAACAATCTGTATGATGCAAGATATGCTAATGCACACAAACATAGGATGGAGAAGCTCAAGATCGTTAATTTTAATCAAACTGACTATGAAACTTTCTTTCAGGCCTGGAGGAGGTTCACAAACATAGTATCGAGCTATCCGCAACATGGGTACACAATGAAGAGCTTATGGCGTCCTTCCTAGATGGACTACGACCACAGCTGCATGAATTATTGGTAGGCATGACGCCGATAGAGGCGTGGGAATACATGGAGTCTCTGCAAGAAAATGAAGAAACCATGGAAGAGACTTCAAGTGCGATTCAACGGAGCCTTCGTGCCTTGATCGAGAAGAGCAAAGCGTAGACGTACCTTTGCAATCCTTGAAAGAGGAAGTTTACTCGATTATTCAGACACAGGAGGCTACATCCCATCAATTCCAAGAGAATTTCCTTGCTCGGAGTCGACAGATTCAGAAATCCTTTGAAAATCTTACTCTGATTGCCACTTGCTTAGAAGAAAATACTTATTTTGAAATTCAACTTCAAGAATCTAATACGAGTTTATCTTCTATTGCAGGAAAATCGAGCGAACCATGTCACGTTGAGGACATGAATAAAAATATCTACATGGCAGAAAGTGTGTGCAAAAGAGAGGACGAGCTAGCAATTTTGGATGAACGAGAGGAGGAGACAGCTAGGGACAAGGGTTTTGAGATTATCGCCATGGAGTCAGAACCATGCCATCCTCCAGTTTTGTCCCAAAATCATTTACCCCTCTCCCCATTGATCGAGCATCATACCGAGAGTAGTGCATATCTTTCAGGGAGTAGTCGTCAACTTGCTTTAATTTATTTCAACTATTTTGATGACTACATCTGGAATATTTTTGTTGAAAGGAATCTTAAACTAATTTGGACTGACATAACTCATCTCTCGCAGGACATTGGCAAACAAGTTATAGAGATGCTTGGAGTGGTGTTGCTGGGGTCCAATTTAGCTTTTAGAGGAAAAATAATCACCGAGGAGCACAAGGAGCAAATTGAACAACTTCGTCCACAACTAAAGAATCAGGATCCGCCATTTGATCACGGTGTGTTCTTTCCAGTAGTGTAGATTTTTATATGCTTTCTAGGTTGCTGGCTTGAATAAACTCGTATCCCTTTCGACATTGAGGACAATGTCCATCTTTAGTTGGGGGGTGTGTATGAGCCCTTAGGATTTTTTTTGAGAAGAATAAATCACCAAATCTCATCTTTTTAAAAACTCCTTCACATGCCTCAAATACGGATGATTACGCTTTAATTGAGTTCTAAAATTTGTTTATGGCTTGAGTTAATTATTTTTCCTTCATGGAATTACTAGTTAATATGCTATTCATGAAAATTTTCAATTTCCATGATTAATATCTCGAAATAGTTTGAATTTATTTCATGCATGCTAATGTGATGAAAAAGCTTAAGTATACACGATTTATTAGAATAGTCTTCAAGTTGAAGAGGAATTTGGCCATTGTTATTAATGTTTATGTTCGAAAATATGGGTGTTGCGTTGCTTACAAAGAAAAAAGAAAAGAAAAGAAAAAAAATGAATGAAAAATGAATGAATAAGTATGTCACTAAATAAATAACTTGGTTGGCTCGAGTAGTACAGTCCGAGGGGTCCTTTTTGGCCTAATGCCCTATTATCGTCTGATTTGGGAGCCATTGACCGGAACCTCACTCATTTGATGGAGCGAACCAAGTTATACATTTTTCTGCGAATGTTGCTTGATGCGCGTTACGTAGAACTAATAAAAGAAAAGAAGTGTCGAATAAACTAAGCAACCTCAATGCCCATGACTTGAACGATCTTTGTGAAATGCCAATTCCTTGGAAACAAGAAAACTAGAGAAAAACGACGTGTTATACTTTCGCTTGCGCAAAACGATGCTTGCATGTTATTTATTCAAATTAAATTAGAGAAAATATCGTGTGTTATACTTTTCGTAGGCTTTCTATTTGATTTGAATTGTGGTTGCAACAGATTTCCTCCCGAGGATTCGACATCTGGACTCCCAGATTATATTACTTGTACGGACTGTTGCGCTTGAGAGAAGCACATTTTTGGTCCCACCAAGTTTTTGGCGCCGTTGCTGGAGAGGAATGGTTTGTGACCACAGTTTATTTCATTTAGAGGACCTTCGGTGAGATCTTTCCACTTTACTGTACAAATTTTTATTTATTTATTTTATTTTATTTTTTTAAATGGAGTATATGAATTTCTATTGCACAAACAATCTGTATGATGCAAGATATGCTAATGCACACAAACATAGGATGGAGAAGCTCAAGATCGTTAATTTTAATCAAACTGACTATGAAACTTTCTTTCAGGCCTGGAGGAGGTTCACAAACATAGTATCGAGCTATCCGCAACATGGGTACACAATGAAGAGCTTATGGCGTCCTTCCTAGATGGACTACGACCACAGCTGCAGGAATTATTGGTAGGCATGACGCCGATAGAGGCGTGGGAATACATGGAGTCTCTGCAAGAAAATGAAGAAACCATGGAAGAGACTTCAAGTGCGCAAAGCGTAGACGTACCTTTGCAATCCTTGAAAGAGGAAGTTTACTCGATTATTCAGACACAGGAGGCTACATCCCATCAATTCCAAGAGAATTTCCTTGCTCGGAGTCGGCAGATTCAGAAATCCTTTGAAAATCTTACTCTGATTGCCACTTGCTTAGAAGAAAATACTTATTTTGAAATTCAACTTCAAGAATCTAATACGAGTTTATCTTCTATTGCAGGAAAATCGAGCGAACCATGTCACGTTGAGGACATGAATAAAAATATCTACATGGCAGAAAGTGTGTGCAAAAGAGAGGACGAGCTAGCAATTTTGGATGAACGAGAGGAGGAGACAGCTAGGGACAAGGGTTTTGAGATTATCGCCATGGAGTCAGAACCATGCCATCCTCCAGTTTTGTCCCAAAATCATTTACCCCTCTCCCCATTGATCGAGCATCATACCGAGAGTAGTGCATATCTTTCAGGGAGTAGTCGTCAACTTGCTTTAATTTATTTCAACTATTTTGATGACTACATCTGGAATATTTTTGTTGAAAGGAATCTTAAACTAATTTGGACTGACATAACTCATCTCTCGCAGGACATTGGCAAACAAGTTATAGAGATGCTTGGAGTGGTGTTGCTGGGGTCCAATTTAGCTTTTAGAGGAAAAATAATCACCGAGGAGCACAAGGAGCAAATTGAAACAACTTCGTCCACAACTAAAGAATCAGGATCCGCCATTTGATCACGGTGTGTTCTTTCCAGTAGTGTAGATTTTTATATGCTTTCTAGGTTGCTGGCTTGAATAAACTCGTATCCCTTTCGACATTGAGGACAATGTCCATCTTTAGTTGGGGGGTGTGTATGAGCCCTTAGGATTTTTTTTGAGAAGAATAAATCACCAAATCTCATCTTTTTAAAAACTCCTTCACATGCCTCAAATACGGATGATTACGCTTTAATTGAGTTCTAAAATTTGTTTATGGCTTGAGTTAATTATTTTTCCTTCATGGAATTACTAGTTAATATGCTATTCATGAAAATTTTCAATTTCCATGATTAATATCTCGAAATAGTTTGAATTTATTTCATGCATGCTAATGTGATGAAAAAGCTTAAGTATACACGATTTATTAGAATAGTCTTCAAGTTGAAGAGGAATTTGGCCATTGTTATTAATGTTTATGTTCGAAAATATGGTGTTGCGTTGCTTACAAAGAAAAAAGAAAAGAAAAGAAAAAAATGAATGAAAAATGAATGAATAAGTATGTCACTAAATAAATAACTTGGTTGGCTCGAGTAGTACAGTCCGAGGGGTCCTTTTTGGCCTAATGCCCTATTATCGTCTGATTTGGGAGCCATTGACCGGAACCTCACTCATTTGATGGAGCGAACCAAGTTATACATTTTTCTGCGAATGTTGCTTGATGCGCGTTACGTAGAACTAATAAAAGAAAAGAAGTGTCGAATAAACTAAGCAACCTCAATGCCCATGACTTGAACGATCTTTGTGAAATGCCAATTCCTTGGAAACAAGAAAACTAGAGAAAAACGACGTGTTATACTTTCGCTTGCGCAAAACGATGCCTTGCATGTTATTTATTCAAATTAAATTAGAGAAAATATCGTGTGTTATACTTTTCGTAGGCTTTCTATTTGATTTGAATTGTGGTTGCAACAGATTTCCTCCCGAGGATTCGACATCTGGACTCCCAGATTATATTACTTGTACGGACTGTTGCGCTTGAGAGAAGCACATTTTTGGTCCCACCAAGTTTTTGGCGCCGTTGCTGGAGAGGAATGGTTTGTGACCACAGTTTATTTCATTTAGAGGACCTTCGGTGAGATCTTTCCACTTTACTGTACAAATTTTTATTTATTTATTTTATTTTATTTTTTTAAATGGAGTATATGAATTTCTATTGCACAAACAATCTGTATGATGCAAGATATGCTAATGCACACAAACATAGGATGGAGAAGCTCAAGATCGTTAATTTTAATCAAACTGACTATGAAACTTTCTTTCAGGCCTGGAGGAGGTTCACAAACATAGTATCGAGCTATCCGCAACATGGGTACACAATGAAGAGCTTATGGCGTCCTTCCTAGATGGACTACGACCACAGCTGCAGGAATTATTGGTAGGCATGACGCCGATAGAGGCGTGGGAATACATGGAGTCTCTGCAAGAAAATGAAGAAACCATGGAAGAGACTTCAAGTGCGATTCAACGGAGCCTTCGTGCCTTGATCGAGAAGAGCAAAGCGTAGACCTACCTTTGCAATCCTTGAAAGAGGAAGTTTACCTCGATTATTCAGACACAGGAGGCTACATCCCATCAATTCCAAGAGAATTTCCTTGCTCGGAGTCGGCAGATTCAGAAATCCTTTGAAAATCTTACTCTGATTGCCACTTGCTTAGAAGAAAATACTTATTTTGAAATTCAACTTCAAGAATCTAATACGAGTTTATCTTCTATTGCAGAAAATCGAGCGAACCATGTCACGTTGAGGACATGAATAAAAATATCTACATGGCAGAAAGTGTGGTGCAAAAGAGAGGACGAGCTAGCAATTTTGGATGAACGAGAGGAGGAGACAGCTAGGGACAAGGGTTTTGAGATTATCGCCATGGAGTCAGAACCATGCCATCCTCCAGTTTTGTCCCAAAATCATTTACCCCTCTCCCCATTGATCGAGCATCATACCGAGAGTAGTGCATATCTTTCAGGGAGTAGTCGTCAACTTGCTTTAATTTATTTCAACTATTTTGATGACTACATCTGGAATATTTTTTTAGAGGAAAAATAATCACCGAGGAGCACAAGGAGCAAATTGAACAACTTCGTCCACAACTAAAGAATCAGGATCCGCCATTTGATCACGGTGTGTTCTTTCCAGTAGTGTAGATTTTTATATGCTTTCTAGGTTGCTGGCTTGAATAAACTCGTATCCCTTTCGACATTGAGGACAATGTCCATCTTTAGTTGGGGGGTGTGTATGAGCCCTTAGGATTTTTTTTGAGAAGAATAAATCACCAAATCTCATCTTTTTAAAAACTCCTTCACATGCCTCAAATACGGATGATTACGCTTTAATTGAGTTCTAAAATTTGTTTATGGCTTGAGTTAATTATTTTTCCTTCATGGAATTACTAGTTAATATGCTATTCATGAAAATTTTCAATTTCCATGATTAATATCTCGAAATAGTTTGAATTTATTTCATGCATGCTAATGTGATGAAAAAGCTTAAGTATACACGATTTATTAGAATAGTCTTCAAGTTGAAGAGGAATTTGGCCATTGTTATTAATGTTTATGTTCGAAAATATGGGTGTTGCGTTGCTTACAAAGAAAAAAGAAAAGAAAAGAAAAAAAATGAATGAAAAATGAATGAATAAGTATGTCACTAAATAAATAACTTGGTTGGCTCGAGTAGTACAGTCCGAGGGGTCCTTTTTGGCCTAATGCCCTATTATCGTCTGATTTGGGAGCCATTGACCGGAACCTCACTCATTTGATGGAGCGAACCAAGTTATACATTTTTCTGCGAATGTTGCTTGATGCGCGTTACGTAGAACTAATAAAAGAAAAGAAGTGTCGAATAAACTAAGCAACCTCAATGCCCATGACTTGAACGATCTTTGTGAAATGCCAATTCCTTGGAAACAAGAAAACTAGAGAAAAACGACGTGTTATACTTTCGCTTGCGCAAAACGATGCTTGCATGTTATTTATTCAAATTAAATTAGAGAAAATATCGTGTGTTATACTTTTCGTAGGCTTTCTATTTGATTTGAATTGTGGTTGCAACAGATTTCCTCCCGAGGATTCGACATCTGGACTCCCAGATTATATTACTTGTACGGACTGTTGCGCTTGAGAGAAGCACATTTTTGGTCCCACCAAGTTTTTGGCGCCGTTGCTGGAGAGGAATGGTTTGTGACCACAGTTTATTTCATTTAGAGGACCTTCGGTGAGATCTTTCCACTTTACTGTACAAATTTTTATTTATTTATTTTATTTTATTTTTTAAATGGAGTATATGAATTTCTATTGCACAAACAATCTGTATGATGCAAGATATGCTAATGCACACAAACATAGGATGGAGAAGCTCAAGATCGTTAATTTTAATCAAACTGACTATGAAACTTTCTTTCAGGCCTGGAGGAGGTTCACAAACATAGTATCGAGCTATCCGCAACATGGGTACACAATGAAGAGCTTATGGCGTCCTTCCTAGATGGACTACGACCACAGCTGCAGGAATTATTGGTAGGCATGACGCCGATAGAGGCCGTGGGAATACATGGAGTCTCTGCAAGAAAATGAAGAAACCATGGAAGAGACTTCAAGTGCGATTCAACGGAGCCTTCGTGCCTTGATCGAGAAGAGCAAAGCGTAGACCTACCTTTGCAATCCTTGAAAGAGGAAGTTTACTCGATTATTCAGACACAGGAGGCTACATCCCATCAATTCCAAGAGAATTTCCTTGCTCGGAGTCGGCAGATTCAGAAATCCTTTGAAAATCTTACTCTGATTGCCACTTGCTTAGAAGAAAATACTTATTTTGAAATTCAACTTCAAGAATCTAATACGAGTTTATCTTCTATTGCAGGAAAATCGAGCGAACCATGTCACGTTGAGGACATGAATAAAAATATCTACATGGCAGAAAGTGTGTGCAAAAGAGAGGACGAGCTAGCAATTTTGGATGAACGAGAGGAGGAGACAGCTAGGGACAAGGGTTTTGAGATTATCGCCATGGAGTCAGAACCATGCCATCCCTCCAGTTTTGTCCCAAAATCATTTACCCTCTCCCCATTGATCGAGCATCATACCGAGAGTAGTGCATATCTTTCAGGGAGTAGTCGTCAACTTGCTTTAATTTATTTCAACTATTTTGATGACTACATCTGGAATATTTTTGTTGAAAGGAATCTTAACTAATTTGGACTGACATAACTCATCTCTCGCAGGACATTGGCAAACAAGTTATAGAGATGCTTGGAGTGGGTGTTGCTGGGGTCCAATTTAGCTTTTAGAGGAAAAATAATCACCGAGGAGCACAAGGAGCAAATTGAACAACTTCGTCCACAACTAAAGAATCAGGATCCGCCATTTGATCACGGTGTGTTCTTTCCAGTAGTGTAGATTTTTATATGCTTTCTAGGTTGCTGGCTTGAATAAACTCGTATCCCTTTCGACATTGAGGACAATGTCCATCTTTAGTTGGGGGGTGTGTATGAGCCCTTAGGATTTTTTTTTGAGAAGAATAAATCACCAAATCTCATCTTTTTAAAAACTCCTTCACATGCCTCAAATACGGATGATTACGCTTTAATTGAGTTCTAAAATTTGTTTATGGCTTGAGTTAATTATTTTTCCTTCATGGAATTACTAGTTAATATGCTATTCATGAAAATTTTCAATTTCCATGATTAATATCTCGAAATAGTTTGAATTTATTTCATGCATGCTAATGTGATGAAAAAGCTTAAGTATACACGATTTATTAGAATAGTCTTCAAGTTGAAGAGGAATTTGGCCATTGTTATTAATGTTTATGTTCGAAAATATGGGTGTTGCGTTGCTTACAAAGAAAAAAGAAAAGAAAAGAAAAAAAATGAATGAAAAATGAATGAATAAGTATGTCACTAAATAAATAACTTGGTTGGCTCGAGTAGTACAGTCCGAGGGGTCCTTTTTGGCCTAATGCCCTATTATCGTCTGATTTGGGAGCCATTGACCGGAACCTCACTCATTTGATGGAGCGAACCAAGTTATACATTTTTCTGCGAATGTTGCTTGATGCGCGTTACGTAGAACTAATAAAAGAAAAGAAGTGTCGAATAAACTAAGCAACCTCAATGCCCATGACTTGAACGATCTTTGTGAAATGCCAATTCCTTGGAAACAAGAAAACTAGAGAAAAACGACGTGTTATACTTTCGCTTGCGCAAAACGATGCTTGCATGTTATTTATTCAAATTAAATTAGAGAAAATATCGTGTGATTGATCTTAGTCATGGAATGTGTATATTGATGGTCATGTTGGAGTGCGTATTATTGCGCCATGCCATAAGCGATTGATAGAATTTATTGTTTTATTAATCATCCGTATTAATCGCTCTCTTTGCTAGAGACTAGCAAATCGCTAGTTGGGGGGTGTGATTCGGGTTCAATATTACATATTTAACCCCCCATTTAGCTCTATTTTGTGCTCATGTGATGCTACATTGTTCTCTAATTCATACGTATTTTGTACACAATTATTTATTAGAGATAACACTCAATTTGAGCACAAAACAGCAA
The DNA here is from genome assembly GCA_030789695.1 of Scilla litardierei. Classification (NCBI taxonomy): domain Eukaryota; kingdom Viridiplantae; phylum Streptophyta; class Magnoliopsida; order Asparagales; family Asparagaceae; genus Scilla; species Scilla litardierei. The sequence goes on from CM061141.1 coordinate 31,295,318, forward strand.
TTAATTTTATCTTTTTCCTAGCTTGGTATCGATCTCACGATTCCAACGACTATTTATTTGTATTTTTCTGAGACCTGTGCTAATTACTGTGAATTTTTGAATGCAGAATACCATTTATTGGAAATAAAATAAATGCGCACGAATCTTGGTGCATGCGGTGGCAGCATCGGAGCGGCTCCCGCCCAGATCGGACGGCTTGTAAATGCGGGCGACGTGGATTTTTGGTGGCCGCTCGATCACGATCGAACGGACGCGATTGGGCAATCGAAGCGGGCTGCAGCGGTTTATTTTCGAGCGACGCGGCCGTATCTGCACCGTCGGATGACGATCGAACGGCGGAGATCGTTCCCGCCCGAAGAAACGCGGAGCGCACGTCGTGGCTAAAGAAGAGCCGTTGGATTCTGATCCAACGGCGACCGATAACTCCGAAGAGAAGCGGATGCGGATTCGAACGGCGCACGAATCCTAAAGCGCACGTGGCGTCCTATGGTTAGATCCCGCTTTGATGTGTGGTCGAGAAATGCGCCGGCTGAATGGGTTTGGTTTTGATGCTATTGGGTACGGTTTTCGACCCGTTAAGCTCATTAAACCCGCAATGCCTATTATATAAGCGTATTCTAGGGGTTTTTGAGGAAGACTGGCGTATTTTGGGCGTATTGGATGCTCTAGGAGTCGTATTTCGCCAGGGAAAAATTCTGTAAAATTTCAGAGGCTATTTTCTTATTTCCAACGAGTTTTGGTGTCTAAACTTGAAGATTGGGTGATAAATTTCTTAACTTAAACCCCGTATTTGGTGCTTTTCTATTGTATTTTGCCATTAGATTGATGTATTTTGTTATGAAACTTTTTATTCTTGCACCATGAGTAGCTAATTTCTTATTGTGCATGGCATGGAGTAGTTAGGGGATGTGATTTGTGTTAGTTTGGTTGAATATTCGTTGTGCTTGATCGTTAACGTCGCTAAAGTTGTAATTTTTGTTATTAAATCCTCTTTTTCATCTTCCAAAAGAAGTGATTGAGTTGATGATCGCCCCAAAAGGGTGAGTTTTGATCTCTCCAAAAGAGAGTTTCATACCGTAGTTGTAAGAATATAGCTTTAGCAATGACTTTATTATTATAGTGCTTGAACCCCCAAAAGGGCATCTTTCGATGAATTGCTCCCAAAAGGAGAATTCATTGAGTTATATTGAGTATTTTCCGGTGAATTGCTCTCAAAAAGAGAATTCATTGTGTTATATTCGTCAACCAAGTTAATACGAATCATTGATCCTAACGAACCCATACCATGTGCAAACTTTTCGTCGATACTTTCATACACGACTTTTCTTTGTTCGTATTGTTCGCACATCACCATCACGCACTTTCACACCATCGCCATCATTATTGAAGTGGTTAGTTTCTTTTCGTAGGCTTTCTATTTGATTTGAATTGTGGTTGCAACAGATTTCCTCCCGAGGATTCGACATCTGGACTCCCAGATTATATTACTTGTACGGACTCTTGCGCTTGAAAGAAGCACCTTTTTGGTCCCACCAGTGGTCTATGATTATGTATATTGATTTAGATGCTTCAGACGATGCTAATTCTAGGATGATTTCATATTTCTTATTGTTGTGATATTCTTAGGTTCCTATATTGAATGCATTCTTATATGATCATGATATCGAGATAAAAATCTTTGGCATGTTCTTATTTGCCGTATGCTATTTGAGTAAGCAAGTCCACGTCCTGAGAAAATGATTTAGCACCTCCATCTTTGTTTTTCTTTTCTATCTTCTTTTTCCTTTTCCTTATTTTTACCCGACAGGTTCGCCTTTTTACTCATCTTCCTCGAGGACGAGTAAGAGGTAAGCTTGGGGGATTTTGATCGCTCCTTATTTTACACCCTTTTCTGCATGTTTTCATGTCATTTCGATCGCCCATATTGTGTTTTCCACGATTATTCGACGATATTGCGTTGCTTTTCACTATTTCTTGTTTTTGTCGTATTTCAGGAGATATGGAGCGATCTGGAGCGAAAATGAGATCAAATGATTTTCACGCACATCGGAGCGTCACCCACAGCTTATTTGAGGAGTAGCAGCGCTAGAGGATGAGCGGAAGAGGAATAAATTTAATAGAATCGACGAGGAGGCGAGAAGGAGAAGAAAAGAGCCCAGATACAGCTCACTCGACCGAACAACCAGTTCACTCGGCCCAATGAAGAACTGTACTCGGCCGAGTGAAACAGATACGCACAACCAATTTTCAGAGTTCATTGGCCGAATAAGGAAGTTCACTCGGCCGAGTGAGAAAGCTCACTCGCCCGAGTGGAGCAGTGATTTTCTTCCGAGAAGCAGCCAAGTTACTGGAAATTTTGAGAAGACCCACTCGGCCGAGCAAGATTGCTCACTCGGCCGAGGGAAGAAGCCCACTCGCCCGAGTCAGTCAGAGCGACAGGCCCCCGAAACCCCCAGATTCTCTGTCTTTTATTAGGTCTGTCACTCGGCCGAGTGACATAGGTCACTCGGCCGAGTGACGTAGTCCGACTGCTACGCAAATTGGGATTTCTGGGCGGCGCAGGGGCAAATCTGTCAGGATTTTTTGGACGAATTTGGCTTGTATTTAAACCTAGTTGTATCCCTAGTTTTAAAAAGAGACTTCAATTATTTTTTGACGGCTATTCCTTTTGTAAATCTCAGCTGGAGATCATAGACGACAAATTTGGTTTGTTCTTTCTTGCCAAAACTCTTATTTTTATGAATTGTTTCTTCTCTACAATAAATTGTGCTATGATCTTATTTGTTATTTTTGAGATTTCCATAATGATTTGTGAGTAGTTTATTCGTTCTAGGGCATGTGGATGAACCCTATGGACCCGATCTTTGAATTTTGATGAATGAATAGAATTGTTGCTAGGATTGATAAAAGGTTAGGTTGTGATTGATTTATTGCGAGTAGCTATGAATTTCCATCGATTGTGATTTGCAAGAGATTGGATCCCAATTGATGGGAAGGCCTAGATATTCGACCTATGTTTAAAATTGAGATTATCTAGATTTAGTTTACAAGTGATTGGACCAAAGCTAGGATTTTTATTATAAATCTATACTAATATTCGTTTGCAAGAGATTGGACGAATACGAACTATCATAACCTAGGTCGTAGCTCGAGTTTGCACGAGAGTGGGCTCGAGATGCGATTGGACGATGATGTCGATCTGCACACTAGTGGCTTAAGTTAGGGTTTGCACGAGAGTGGGTCCTAATCTAGGTTGCTATTGACCGGCAATAGCGAGAGAGCGTGAGCTTGATTCTACATGAAGTTGCGACTAGTCCACCTACATTCAAGCTTTGCAACATTGATATTCATGATCCACAAGGATAAGAAACGGTCCGTAGTGGGGATTTCCTATCCTTAGACGCTTTATTATATTGAATTCTATTTGCTATTTGAACGATTGTGACATTACTATCAAGACTATTCTTATTCCATCGATAGCTAGGGGATTAAAGTAGGATACTGTCAATTGTCCTCCCTGTGTTCGATACCCACTCGCCACTACCCGTGCGCTTGCGGTAAAACTTCAGTCATTTTTCGGGTGTATATCTGGGCGTGATCACATTCGTGTGTCGATCTTCAGCCCAAAGATCATTTTCATTTTCATCTGGTCAGTCGATTGATGTTGTATTTACAGTCGTCTATCCAAGGCACAGTCGACTGTCAATACTTCAACAGTCGCATGTCCATGATTCCTCTGTAGAATCTGCTCTCTGGAATGTTTAACATTTTAGTGCCAGTCGACTGATGTTGTATTTATAGTCGCCTGTCCAATGGCACAGTCGACTGTCAATGCTTCAACAGTCGGCTGTCTTTGAGCTCTCTGCAGATTCTGCTCTCTGGAAAATGTCAAGGTTTGTGACAATCGACTGATGTTGGTTTCACAGTCGCCTGCCCATGGCATATGCGCATGTGTGTTCCACATCTGTCGCGTGTCCTGTCTTCCCAGAATTTTCTGAGTTTTTCTCAGCTTATCCATATTGCGGCCAGTCGCCTATAGAAGGATTTACAGTCGCCTGTTAGATTTACAGTCGACTGTCTTCTCTTCATCAATCAATTGTCCACATGGTAAGTTATCGTTTGAATTCTCATCTACCCTCTGACATAGTGCAACAGTCGACTGTGTTTTGTTCAACAGTCGACAGTCGAGTGTGTAAATTCTATCCGTTGGCTTTTTCTCAACGGATTTCAAAGGGTCTTTTTGGGATTCTGTTTGAGGGATTTGAGAAACCTATAAAGGCAGCCTCCACTTTTCTATTGAGAGGTTACTCACTCATCTATTGAAACCCTAAGCTTTCAATCTCAAGCTCTCAAATCCTAAAGCCCTAGAAATTCTAATTTTTTACTCTCTTGCTCTCCAACCTAGAACCAAAGAGAAATCTTCTAGGCAATTGGTGGTGACAAGTAGGGATGAGAATGGGCATGCCCAAAGCCCGATTGGGCTTCCAATCGGGCATGCCACATCATCATCCCTACCAATCCTTCACTAATTCTTCCCTAGATTAATGAATGATTGGTAGGGATGATGATGTGGCATGCCCGATTGGAAGCCCAATCGGGCTTTGGGCATGCCCATTCTCATCCCTGGTGACAAGAGAAAGGGCTTTTCTCTCTTTCAAGAGAGACATCAACACACAACATACTTGCTCATTCAAGTTCTACTTCAAGGCATATGTGATTGTAAGTATTGTCATTTCAACATTTCATAACTTTCGTTATTAGATTAACTCTCGGGTTGTGAGGGTGTTTTGCTTGCTCCCAAGTTGTGGGAGTTAAGGACATCGAGTGTACTTTGATTTCACTTGTAGGGTTGCTATAAGTGGGTTTAAAGGAAACCTCAAGTTAGAGTTCTAACTTGAGTATCCGGTGGTATCCGGGTGGAAGGGACGTAGGATTACCGTGAACACGTCCGGAGTTGACTTGGATAATCCGAACCCTTGAAACATCTTTGTGTTTGCATTGTTTCATTTTAGGGTTTATTTTCATTCCGCATTAATTGTTGGTTATGAATTTAATTTGGTGTAATTATCATTTTAAATTGTATAAACACTATTCAACCCACCATCTAGTGTTTTCCTCATAGCCAGGGACCTTACAGACTACGCGTGGAAAATGACGCCCGTTCGTAGTGGACGAAGCCGCACGCGTGGATATAACGCCTTCTCATCCGCTTTCGCAACGATCGGATTTTGTGGAAAAGTTTTAGAGGCTCGTGCTGATATCGTGTTGTGAAGCATCAAATCTGGGGGGAAACTACAGTCCTTTATTTATAGTAGAGAGAAGAGCGTAAAAGGATATGGTTATAATAGATATAGTCTTATACTGTAGATAAGACGTAATTCCAATACAAATACTTGTCAACATCCGTTTACAACGCTAACCATGGCTTAAGCGAAAATGCAAAAAAACCCTGTAGCTCTTAGCGATGCGGTATAAACTGGGCATGTGAAATGGTCGATATCGTCCGTCCATATGAGGCCCGGTTATACCAGACCGTCACGTCCGTTTCAAACTCGAACCGGGAAGAAAAGCCCGGCTCGTCGAAAGAGCATTCCCATCCGTCCGATACGAACAAACAAATAAGGACCCTAGGATCTAGGTTTTCTTTAAACGAGCACTCCTTTATATGCTCGTCTCTCGGCTCCCCTTCTCTGAGTTCTTGGCTTCTTCTATTGAGAGAGAGAGGGAGCGAGGGAGGAGAGACAGTAATCGAAAATGGTTCAACGACTCACTTACCGAAAGCGTCACAGCTACGCGACGAAGTCGAATCAGACCCGCGTCGTGAAAACCCCCGGTAACGATCTCATCTCCCAATCCTTCCAAATCTATTTTTAAAAGCTTTTTCTGGTTACAGTGATTTCGGACTTGAAACTAGGGTTTACCTGCTAGGAAACAATGAAGAATCATTGCTTTTAAATGATAAATGTTGAATCTTTCGTGTTTTACCGCAGATCATCATCATCATTTTTAATGCTAAACCCTAATATACCGTGGATTTTTAGGTCCCATTAGGTAAAGATCAAACCTGTATTAATTTGCTTAATTTGAATTTATTCCAGTCAAAGGACGGAAATGAGAGGATGAAATAAATGGTTTATCGTAATCCCGTCATAATGCTGGTTAATCAGTAAAAAAATTACTATATGTTTGCTTTCTTAAAATGGTTTAACTGAGCAAATCATGGGTAGAAAGGAACTAATGTACGTAAATAAGCTATTTGAATTTGGTAGTTTTAGAAACTAAAGGGTTCCTTTTCTGTGTTGACGTCTGTTTTAATTGAATGGGTTGATTGTGTATAGGTGGGAAGCTTACATACCAGACTGCAGCTAAGAGGGCGAAGGGACCAAGGTGTCCTGTCACTGGAAAGAGAATTCAAGGGGTATGGAATGCAATCCTCCTCATTTTGTTTTGCCAAATGTTTGCTTTGTTTATGAGTTATGGATGGTTCCATTGTGAATATTGCTACTAGTGGTTTTGTTACTTTGTGTCATGGTTGCATGCATATGTGATTGATATCTTGATGGTCATAATGGCCATCCATTTTTATATCAGCAGTATTTTTGTGAAGCCTGTCTGTGAAGATTTTATTGCCTTTCCATTTTTAATCATATATTTATCCTTTTCTTATTGTATGTGTTATGTGTGAATGTTTTCAGTTTTATTAGTCAGTGTTATCTATTCGGTTTTAATTTGATTGTTTGAATGATGATATTGAAAATGACATAAAATTATATAATATTTTCATTGTAACATATATGAACTCATTTTTATTTTTTACCACTCGACATTTTCATAGCCTTTTTCAATAGTCATTGATGCATTGATGCAACTAGATGAACATTTCAAACATAATAAAAAGTTATGTGAACAAGAAACATATGAGTTATGTAGGGCGTGTTCTTGAGAAGTTTTTTCGAAAAAATGTTATACATAATGTAGAAGTGTTCATATGTCTGTTGGTGTCCGATACGGACATATGCTATCTATGATATCCCAGTAGTCAGTTGTCTATTCCATATTTATATCTGTCCAAGCACGCTTTCTATACAATCAAGTAAAATGATTATGTTATCATATTTGCTTATAAGTAACCTGCTTACTATCCTATTTTCTCTTCCTTGTTGTGTGCAAAGTTATTTTGAAATCTACATTGGTAAGCTTAAGTGAAAGCAGAAATTTTTGACAAGGTCTTGACACAGTTACACTAGCATTGTCAAGCTAACTCAGAGTCCTCATCAACATTGTTGCCCTATACCAAATACACTAAAAGTTGGAAAGTTTTTTTCGTTCATCAACCAAAGTTTGGAGATTTAAAACATACCTATCCATTATGGTAAGAGTTTGGATTGTTACTTAGATCTTTAATTTAACACAAAGATATTTCTGTCAGTGTTGTAAAAAAGGTCTAGGCACCAATTTAAGTTGAGATTGTCAAGGAACCTTGGCTAAGTGACCTAGACGGTGCTCGGTTGGTAACCAGGCATCACTAGGCATTACATGGTGCTTGGTTCCTATAACTGCCTAGTGTTTATTTTAACAATGGGTTTTGTAATAGGGATTCTGGTTTTAGGACCGAACTATTCAATGGTTAAATTTTTTTGTATGTCTGCCTGTTTTTTTGAAAAGACATTTATGGATTTATATTAGTGAGAATGTGGTGTGTACGGTCTTCACATCTGTATTATCCTTGAATTAGTAATTGTTTGGTTGATGTGCTTGATATTGAATTTACAAAAAACCTGACTGACTGTTACCCGAATAATTTCTATTAAAAATTTTTATTATCCAGATAAGACTAAATTTTGTTCAACAAATTGCATATCCATAATTTCTGAAGAAAAGCTCTACTGCCATTGCAATGGGAGTCTCATGGATGATGTTCTAATTTTAGCACATTTGCAATCATATGACTTGTCTACAGAACAAGCGGATATCATTTTATTGTTGATTAACATGAGGTGGAGAACTTTACCCATGCTACTCAGATCCACTTCTAAACACCTTTCACTTTGTCCATGCCTCTTTTTTTTCTCCCATCCAATTCTATCATTTACAGCAGTGAAGTTTCTGATTTTTGTTACAGTCGAGCTTGCCTTCTTTCTGTGAAGCCATTTAGACTGTGTCCATGCCTCCCTTCTCTCTCTTTCACTCAATACTTTACAGGAGCAGTGTGTCTGAGTTTGGATCCAGTCAAGCTTGTGGTCTTTCTGCACAGTAGGTGCATTAGTTTTTCATGATTTCTTATAGAACTTAGGATATTCGGTACTTTGATAGGCATTATTGTTTTGTGCAATAAACCTAATTTAATCAACTCTGTGTGAGACCCTTATAAATTACCTAATGGGTACAATTTACTTGTTAGCGTCATTTAGTTTCTTCTTGTGGGATTATTTGTAAATAGTTAAATATGGTTTTATGTGAATAAAATATATGTAGAGTGAACTCCATGTAAAACATTTGCTTATAATTTGTTTGTTGTGTATTGCTATTAACGATCTTATTACATAATTTTGAAATAATTGGATGATAAATTTATGTATCTTTTTATTTGTTATTTGATTAATCAAATCATCATACATTGTTTTTATACACTCAGTTGATTAAACATTACAATACAAATATACACTATATTATGTATAATTAAAATAGGGACAATGAATTACATGATTGTTAAGTGGTTACTGTAATGAGCAGATGGTCTGCCTCACTTGACATTACTGTAAAGGCTATGATAAGGAGTGGAATCCTTTGTTGGATTGCAAGGTAATTCATACGCAGAAACTCTGAGTGGGATTTAGATCTTATATAAATGTAGCATTTAGATCTTATATAGAAATATGTTAATACGAAGAGCATATTGAGTCTTAAAAAAAATTTAGTTCTTGAAGATTGATCCTTTTTGTAGGTTGGGATTTTTTTAGTTGCCGATTATGCGCCCACATATAACTTGTTTTAGAACACTGCTAAGGATTCTTATCTTCGGTTTAGTAATAATATTGCATTTCCAACTTACAGATTCCTCATCTCAGACCTACTGAATACAAGAGGTCAAGGTTGGCAAGGAACCGGCGGACTGTGAACCGTGCCTATGGTGGTGTTCTGTCCGGTGGTGCTGTGAAGGAGAGGTCAGTTATTATCATTATATTAAGCACGCTTGTTCATTCTTTCTGTTTTTCTTTTTCTTTGTCTCTTTCTTGCGTCCATTCTCATTTGTTTTCTTGCCTATATTTAGAATAATCCGAGCCTTTTTGGTAGAAGAGCAGAAGATTGTGAAGAAAGTCCTGAAGATTCAGAAGGCCAAGGAGAAGCTAGCTGCCAAGAGTTGAAAAATGAGGAACTGAGAAGCAAACTAGCTTTTGGGAGTGTCGTTATACCCGAAAGTATTTTTTTTTGACTTGTGTGATTTGTATGAATTGGCTGCCTACTGGTATCATCTCTCTTTAGGATCGTTTCTGAGAGTTTCTGCGGACCTATGTTTTGTTGGAAGTTGAGATAATGTTTCAATATTTTTGGTTACTGGTTAGTGGTTATATTTGTTAGGACAGCGCATCCGATTACTTCTCACTGTATTTTCTTGCCGCATAATAGCTTGTCTGTTAACTTATAATCAACTATCGTTGTATGAGAGTCCTAAACACTTGCAGCCAAAGATTCATAGAAGCTATCATCTCCTACAGCTACTTAAAACTGAAATATTGTCTGCTAGAATAATGAGAGAGTATTAGTGCTCTTGCTGCGTGTGCGTTTGTGCACATTCATGTTTCCAGTTATGTTGATACCATTTCTAATCGTATATATCCAATACATAAAACAAGAAATAAGAATAATCATGTGTGATAAAGAAACATATTTATCAGGACACATCATTGTATGATCTCATCCAAGGGGCCGAAGTATCTGAATTCGGGCCACATCATCGTACTGTCAGTTGGGCACGAAGGAGAGTCCCATGACAAGTCGAAAGGGAAACCGATAGCTTCAAAAGCTCCCCATTGATCATTGCCCACATACAATGCCTTGGCTGTTGCAGACTCTTCTTCGTTCCTTGCATTTTCAATTTCTTGTGACTGGGCGAAATCTATGTTTTCCGAGGCTTGCTTAGCATCTCCTAGTACTGAAGGGGAGAAGCTAAGATGCGTCGAGGGACTGTAAGAAGTGAAATCGAGAATTGGATAGCAGTTTGGATTCTCGGCCTCTTGTAACGCAGTTCTGGGAATCGAGAACATGTCAGAGTTCTTGGTGGCAGGAAGTGACATTGCCATTGATTGATTCAGCTCTCGTTGCGCCATTGAAGTGGTCTTCTTGAATATTCTACAGATGGCCCATGTGTCCTGTTGAGAGAGCCAGAATAAAAGAATCAGTACTAGTTCAATATGTCACGTTCACAATATTACTAATAGTTTCATTTGATCTGTGATATTTACATTGGGATGGATATCTTTCTGATCAGAAGCCGGTTTATGTGTCGAGTTGCTGAAGGATGGAAGCCTGAACTCGTGCATCATCCAGTCGGTTTTCGTGCCCCTGGCAGCTCTCCCTCTGTAGAAGACGAGCGATTTCTTGAGGCCTATGCATTTGGTCCCTTCCGACGAGTATATTGGCCTGTCGGTCCCCGTGGCTTTCCAGAAGCCGGCGGCAGTGACCCTGTTAGGCCTCGTGCTGTTCTTGTACTTGCGGTCGCGTGGGCAGTAGAAGTAGTATTCTTTCTCTCCAGTGGTTGGTGCGAGACCTTTTCACAATGATGGACGAGAGAAATATCAGTGTCTGGTAGGCCAAAGTTGTGTGCATACATATGAGCATGATGTTTTACTGAACATATCAAATGTGACACAACCTGGAAACACGAAAAGAGAAGTGATTGGAAAGGAAATATTCTTACTTGGGAGATCCCAGGGGTCGAATTTGTAGATATCAAGTTGTCGAATAAGCTCAAGGGCAATCGGCTTCTGCTGAACTTTTCTCTTGAGATAGAAACCCACAAGCTCTTCATCCGTCGGATGAAATCGAAATCCTGGAAGCAACACTTCATCTACCTTGCCCATCTCATTCCTCTCTTCCATAACTCTTTTCTATGATCAAACAGAAAATTTTTATGACTCAAAAGTCTAGCACTTGAACTATGGCTTCCTTCGCCTCGAAGATTAATTGCAAGCTTCAAAGAATTCGAACATGGAAAGAACTTGAGGATGTCTAGAAGCTTCTGCAGATTCGAGAAAATTGCGTGTCAATAACTCTGAATGGTTATGTTCTGCTTATATCTCGGGGTTTCTTCTGCTTAAATACTAGTTTTGAAGCATACTTCAGCATACCAGGTCAGAATAGTCGTATGAGAGTGCCAAACAATAGCAATCAAAGGCTCATAGAAGCTATCGTTAATAACGGTTACTTGAAACCGAAATATTGTCCATCAGATTAATACATATTCAGCTGCGTGTGCATTTGTGCACATTCATGCTGCATTTTATGTCTGACACATTTTTCTTATTTTAATCCACTTAGATAAAACAAGAAATAATTATAATTATGAATGATAACAAAACATATTTATCAGGACACATCATTACGTGTCCGGATTAGAGTCAGAAGATACAGTTTGGATATATACAAAAAATAATAGTACTGATAAACACCTTCATGACAGAGACAAGAATTGATGTACACTTTTGGTCAGTATATCAAATGGCTCAATTGAGCTACAATTTTCCTGTTAGCACTAATTTAATGTTGTTCTTTGTAGACCTTAATGGAAACTAGTCATTGCTTGTCGTCTATATAAAATTATAGCTCAGGCCATTCACACTATCCTAAGAGTAATTCGCTTATTTTTTACTTGACTTCACTTTTTATTTAACTTCTGGAAAAAATTCTAATTCTAATTTGATAGCTACATGATATCGATTATATGAAGTTCATCCTAACTTGTGAGACAGTTTAAGTTAATTACTTGACCGATGCCCGTCAAGATGCAAAAGATGGACCAAATACATCGCTTAAAGACCCTTAACAGCTGTTAATTAGCATTCATTGTTTGGTTTTCAGCGTGAAAATTAAGTTTAAAAAATATTTTAAGTTATATTATCACATATATACACTTATGCACCATACTTGGCTTCGCCACTTCTGCTAAAAAAACAATATGTCTGCTATTTCTGGCAAAAGAAACATGTAACATCTACAAAATATTTGTTTTTAATCCTTCATCGTGATATTCTAGCATTTATTCTTTTATTTGTGTCTGTCATGTACTTGTCACAGTAACCTTAACCAGGGGCGTAACTACCCTTGCTCTGCCCTGGGCAGCTGCCCAGGGCAACAACAAATATAATATATTTATACCTAGTAATTAGATAGCTCTGTATGCCAATTGGTTAGAGCTTCCTCTGTCAATCTAAACCTCAAGATCTCAAGTTCGAAACATGCATGTCCATTTCACAATATTTTCAAAATAATTGATTTTTCGTTGGTCTTTAACATTTTAAACGAAGTTGCTATGCAAGCAGGCCTTACTGCTAAGTACGCATTGGTCATAAAATTCAGTATGGAGTTACCAGGTCTTATTACTCAGTGCACATACCATTTAATTATTCATTTAAAGGAGTTGCCATGCGATTAGGCACGTAAATTGTTTACTGTTTTTTGTTTTATACTTCTTTTTTCAAATTTTCACTGATGAGTTTTGATATTGTTATTTGTTTTGAATTTGAAATTATTTTTGGGGTTTCCACCGGCTAGTTCTACATGCAATTGACGCCATGCCTAAATGCATATGCTTCAATCTATGATTATTTTGATTTACTTGAATTAAGTTTTTTTTCTTTTTCAGGTGTACTTTTTTTTTGGCTAAATCATTGATTTTTCAAGTTATGTCTTTCTTGATTTATTTGATCCAATATTTAGCTCTATTACTTTAAGATTTGGGTTGGTTGCGTTACTATTCCGTGTAAATTTTGTATTTTAATTTTTTAGCAGCAAAACTGGGTTTTGCATTGAATTTGATATTTTATTTTAATATAGAATTAATGTTTTTCGATATCTTTCTTTGATTTTTAATAGAGTGATCATGTCTTAGTTTATATTTTGATCCTAGTAGAACATTTATCATGAATGGCTTCATTTTAATTGTTTAATATTACCATTGGTTAATATTAACGTTTTTAGTTTGGACTCATAAGTATGATATTTATTTCCCTTCAAAAAAAATTTCCTAAACAACACCCAAAATAAGTATGATTATTTTTTAATTAGTTACATAATTACCTAAAAACGTATTCTTAAATGTGATGAACGTTCATCATTACTGAAATTGCAACATAGTGATCTATGTTTGACATGAAATATGTGGTAGAAAGTCAATAGTATTTTAAAATATTATTTTTTGTATCATCTTTATTTTCGCCCAGGATAAAAATAAATCATGGTTACGCCACTTTAACACCACAAATAAAAGAATAAATGCTAGAATAGCACGATGAAGGATTAAAAACAAATATTTTGTAGATGTTACATGTTTCTTTTCCCAGAAATAGCAGACATATTGATATATTTTTTTCAGAAGTAGCGAAGCCAAGTATCGTGCATAACTGTATATGCCACTCAATATGTTCACCATACTGCCGAGCCTAGTAGTCTGGATGAACTGAAAATGGTGCATGCCAGTATTCTACTAATCCTCATCTCGAATATGATGAGTGTGCTCTTATTGGACTAAATGATGAGTTAATCCTAGTCACGATCAAACTTGTTAAACTAATGCCTTCCCTCACGCACGCAGGGTTACAATTGTGGATTAGGCAATGAGCACACCCATTTTGTAATCAACATCAAAAACATACGACGATGTTGTTAGACAACAATCAATCTCTATTCACCATGTTTAGCAAATTCCCTTCATTTCTATGTGCATTTAGCACATGAGAATTAGACAATCATACTTTCGAATCTAGCACCCCTTGCTCAAACAGATGCATTCTTAAGCTGCTTCAAAGCTTACTAATTTTTATTATTTCTTTCATGCCTGTCACAAATGTACACTAATCTGATCGCTAAAATCTATTGAGTCGAAGAGTGTAATTTTTGATGCACTCGATCCAGGGGGTGCGCTTGATCGACCTTAGATAGACAACCCAGTCGAAAGGGAAACCTTGATACCTAATTGGGAACTCCACCTTACACCCAAAAACCTATCCGATGTACTACGGTATGAAGTCTTGGGCTTGGAAGTAGTAACATATATTCAACTATGGTTGTATGAGAGTGCCAAACACTTGCAGCCAAAGAATCATAGAAGCTATCATTTCCAACGGCTACTTGAAACTGAAATATTGTCTGCTAGAATAATCTTTGTATTAGTGCTTTTGCTGCGTGTGCATTTGTGCACATTCATGTTTCCAATTATGTCTGATACCCTTTCTAAGCATATATATCTAATGCATAAAACAGGAAATAAGTATAGGCATGTATGACAGCAAAACATATTTATCAGGAAACATCATTTTGCGTCGCATAATATATTTTGTGTGCGCAGACCCTTTTTTCGGATACCACATATCTCCAAGATTCAACCCCTTGCTACTGAAATACATTTTAATTTGAAGTAGGTAATATAGTGATTATCGGCTTACATTGGTTGCAAAATGAAGTCACCATAGGAAACCTATTTTAAGCATCAAAGATTCTGTCTTCAATATTAAATGTTCACTGCTATAACAGAACAAATAAGCCCCTGAGGCCTAACTCAGGTGACAAAATGACCGGCGGCGGATTCTGATTAGTCTGGCACCCATGTCTTGCCTACAGCCTTTGTAACAAAAAGAAAGGAAAAAAAAAACAGTTCATACATGGTATAATTCCTCTATGGATACAATCTGAACTCATTGTATAATCTCATCCAAGGGGCCGAAGTATCTGATTTCGGGCCACATCATCGTACTGTCAGTTGGGCACGAAGGAGAGTCCCATGACAGGTTGAAAGGAAAATCGATAGCTTCAAAAGCTCCCCATTGATCATCGCCCACATACAATGCCTTGGCTGTTGCAGTCTCTTCTTCGTTCCTTGCATTTTCAATTTCTTGTGACTGGGCGAAATCTATGTTTTCCGAGGCTGGCTTAGCATCTCCAAGTACTGAAGGGGAGAAGCTAAGATGCGTCGAGGGACTGTAGGAAGTGAAATCGGGAATTGGATAGCAGTTTGGAGTCTTGGCCTCTTGTAATGTAGTTCTTGGAATCGAGAACATGTCAGAGTTCTTGGTGGCAGGAAGTGATAATGCTATCGATTGGTTCAGCTCTCGTTGCACCATTGAAGTGGTCTTCTTGAATATTCTACATATAGCCCATGAATCCTGTTGAAGGAGCCAGAATAGATGAATCAGTACTAGTTCAATATGTCACGTTCACAATACTACTAATATTTCATTTGATCTGTGATATTTACATTGGGATGGATATCTTTCTGATCAGAAGCCGGTTTATGTGTCGAGTTGCTGAAGGATGGAAGCCTGAACTCGTGCATCATCCAGTCAGTCTTCGTGCCCCTGGCCGCTCTCCCTCTGTAGAAGACAAGCGATTTCTTGAGGCCTATGCACTTGGTCCCTTCCGACGAGTATATTGGCCTGTCGGTCCCTGTGGCTTTCCAGAAGCCGGCGGCCGTGACCCTGTTAGGCCTCGTGCTGTTCTTGTACTTGCGGTCGCGTGGGCAGTAGAAGTAGTATTCTTTCTCCCCGGTGGTTGGCGCCAGACCTTTTCACAATGAAGGACGAGAGAAATATCAGTGTCTGGTAGGCCAAAGTTGTGTGCATACATATGAGCATGATGTTTTACTGAACATGTCAAATGTGACACAACCTGGAAACACGAAAAGAGAAGTGATTGGAAAGGAAATATTCTTACTTGGGAGATCCCATGGGTCGAATTTGTAGATATCAAGCTGTCGAATAAGCTCAATGGCAATCGGCTTCTGCTGAATTTTTCTCTTGAGATAGAAACCCACAAGCTCTTCATCCGTCGGATGAAACGAAATCCTGGAAGCAACACTTCATCTACCTTCCCCATCTCATTCCTCTCTTCCATAACTCTCTTTTCTATGTTCAAACAGAAAATTTTTATGACTCAAAGTCTAGCACTTGAACTATGGCTTCCTTCGCCTCGAAGATTAATTGCAAGCTTCAAATAATTCGAACATGGAAAGAACTTGAGGATGTCTAGAAGCTTCTGCAGATTCGAGAAAATTGCGTGTCAATAACTCTGAATGGTTATGTTCTGCTTATATCTCGGGGTTTCTTCTGCTTAAATACTAGTTTTGAAGCATACTTCAGCATACCAGGTCAGAATGGTTGTATGAGAGTGCCAAACAATAGCAATCAAAGGCTCATAGAAGCTATCGTTAATAACGGTTTCTTGAAACCGAAATATTGTCCATCAGATTAATACATATTCAGCTGCGTGTGCATTTGTGCACATTCATGCTCCCTTTTATGTCTGACACATTTTCTTATTTTAATCCACTTAGATAAAACAAGAAATAAGTATAATTATGAATGATAACAAAACATATTTATCAGGACACATCATTATGTGTCCTTTTTAGAGTCAGAAGAAACAGTTTCCATATATACTAAAAATAATACTGATAAACACCTTCAGGACAGAGACAAGAATTGATGTACACTTTTGGTCAGTATATTGATTCAAACGGCTCAATTGAGCTACATTTTTCCTGTTAGCACTAATTTAATTTTGTTCTTTGTAGACCATAATGGTAACTAGTCATTGCTTGTCGTCTATATAAAATTATAGCTCAAGCCATTCACACTATCCTAAGAGTAATTCGCTAATTTTTTACTTGCCTGCACTTTTTATTTAACTTCTGGAAAAAAAATTCTAATTCTAATTTGATAGCTACACGATATCGATTATATGAAGTTAATGCTAACTTGTGAGACCGTTTAAGTTAATTACTTGACCGATGCCTGTCAAGATGCAAAAGATGGACCAAATATATCGCTTAAGGACCCTTAACAGCTGTTAATTAGCATTCATTGTTTGGTTTTCAGCGTGAAATTAAGTTCTAAAAATATTTTAAGCCATTATCACATTTGAGGTGTTGAGGTTATTGTGACAAGTACATGACAGACACAAATAAAAGAATAGATGCTAGAATAACATGATGAAGGATTAAAAACAAATATTTTGTAGATGTTACATGTTTCTTTTGCCAGAAATAGCAGACATATTGATATATTTTTTCCAGAAGTAGCGAAGCCAAGTATCGTGCATAACTGTATATGCCACTCAATATGTTCACCATACTGCTGAACCTAGTTCAATATGTTCACCATACTGCTGAGCCTAGTAGTCTGGATGAACTTAAAATGGTGCATGCCAGTATTCTACTAATCCTCATCTCGAATATGATAAGTGTGCTCTTATTGGACTAAATGATGAGTTAATCCAAGTCACAATCAAGCTTGTTAAACTAATGCCTTCCCTCACGCACGCAGGGTTACAATTGCGGATTAGGCAATGAGCACACCCATTTTGTAATCAACATCAAAAACATACGACGATGATGTTAGACAACAATCAATCTGTATTCACCATGTTTAGCAAATGCCCTTCATTTCTATGTGCATTTAGCATATGAAAATTAGACAATCATACTTTCGAATCTAGCACCCCTTGCTCAAACAGATGCATTCTTACGCTGCTTCAAAGCTTACTAATTTTTATTATTTCTTTCATGCCTGTCACAAATATACACTTACCTGATCGCTAAAATCTATTGAGTCGAAGAGTGTAATTTTTGATGCACTCGATTCAGGGGGTGCGCTTGATCGACCTTAGATAGACAACTCAGTCGAAAGGGAAACCTTGATACCTAATTGGGATTACACCCAAGAATCTATCCGATGTACTACGGTATGAAGTCTTGGGCTTGCATGGAGATAATAGCTTGCCAGTAACATATGTTCAACTATGGTTGTATGAGAGTGCCAAACACTTGCAGCCAAAGATTAATAGAAGCTATCATTTCCAACGGCTACTTGAAACTGAAGTATTGTCTGCTAGAATAATGAGAGTAATAGTGCTCTTGCTGCCTGTGCATTTGTGCACATTCATGTTTCCAGTTATGTCTGATACCATTTCTAGTCATATATATCCAATACATAAAACAAGAAATAAGTATAAGACTGTATGGTAACAAAACATATTAATCAGGACACATTCATTTTGCGTCGCTTAATATATTTTGCCTACAGCCTTTGTAACAAAAAGAAAGAAAAAACAGTTCATACATGGTAAAATTCCTCTATGGACACAGTCTGAACTCATTGTATAATCTCATCCAAGGGGCTGAAGTATCTGATTTCGGGCCACATCATCGTATTGTCAGTTGGGCACGAAGGAGAGTCCCATGACAAGTCGAATGGAAAATCGATAGCTTCAAAAGCTCCCCATTGATCATTGCCCACATACAATGCCTTGGCTGTTGCAGTCTCTTCTTCGTTCCTTGCATTTTCAATTTCTTGTGACTGGGCGAAATCTATGTTTTCCGAGGCTTGCTTAACATCTCCAAGTACTGAAGGGGAGAAGCTAAGATGCGTCGAGGGACTGTAGGAAGTGAAGTCGAGAATTGGATAGCAGTTTGGATTCTCGGCCTCTTGTAACGTAGTTCTGGGAATCGAGAACATGTCAGAGTTCTTGGTGGCAGGAAGTGACATTGCTATCGATTGGTTCAGCTCTCGTTGCGCCATTGAAGTGGTCTTCTTGAATATTCTACATATAGCCCATGAATCCTGTTGAGAGAGCCAGAATAGATGAATCAGTACTAGTTCAATATGTCACGTTCACAATACTACTAATAGTTTCATTTGATCTGTGATATTTACATTGGGATGGATATCTTTCTGATTAGAAGCCGGTTTATGTGTCGAGTTGCTGAAGGACGGAAGCCTGAATTCGTGCATCATCCAGTCGGTTTTCGTGCCCCTGGCAGCTCTCCCTCTGTAGAAGACGAGCGATTTCTTGAGGCCTATGCACTTGGTCCCTTCCGACGAGTATATTGGCCTGTCGGTCCCCGTGGCTTTCCAGAAGCCGGCGGCCGTGACCCTGTTAGGCCTCGTGCTGTTCTTGTACTTGCGGTCGCGTGGGCAGTAGAAGTAGTATTCTTTCTCTCCGGTGGTTGGCGCGAGACCTTTTCACAATGAAGGAAGATGGAAATATCAGTGTCTGGTAGGCCAAAGTTGTGTGCATACATATGAGCATGATGTTTTACTGAACATGTCAAATGTGACACAACCTGGAAACACTAAAAAGAGAAGTGATTGGAAAGGAAACATTCTTACTTGGGAGATCCCAGGGGTCGAATTTGTAGATATCAAGCTGTCGAATAAGCTCAATGGCAATCGGCTTTTGCTGAATTTTTCTCTTGAGGTAGAAACCCACAAGCTCTTCATCTGTCGGATGAAATCTAAATCCTGGAAGCAACACCTCATCTACCTTGCCCATCTCATTCCTCTCTTCCATAACTCGCTTTTCTATGTTCAAACAGAAAAAAATTCAACTCAAAGTCTAGCACTTGAACTATGGCTTTCTTCACCTCAAAGATGGAAAGAACTCGAGGAAGTATAGAAGCTTCTGCAGGTTCGAGAAAATTGCGTGTCGATAACTCTGAGCTATGCTTATATCGCGGGGTTTCTTCTGCTTAAATACTAGTTTTGAAGCATGCTTCAGCACACCAAGTCAGAATAGTTGTATGAGAGTGCCAAACAATAGCAATCAAAGGCTCATAGAAGCTATCGTTAATAACGGTTACTTGAAACCGAAATGTTGTCTATCGGATTAATACAGAATTTGCTGCGTGTGCATTTGTGCACATTCATGCTCCCTTTATGTCTGATACACTTTCTTATTTTAATCCAGTAGATAAAACAAGAAATAAGCATAATTATGAATGCTAACAAAACGTATTTATCAGGACACATCATTACGTGTCCTTATTAGAGTCGGAAGACACAGTTTGGATATATACAGAAAAATAATAAAAAACATTACTGATAAACACCTTCATGACAGAGACACGAATTGATGTACACTTTTGGTCAGTATATTGATTGCTCAATTGAGCTACACTTTTCCTGTTAGCACTAATTTAATTCTGTTCTTTGTAGACCTTAATTATATGAAGTTGATCCTAACTTGTGAGACCGTTTATGTTAATTACTTGACCGATGCCTGTCAAGATGCAAAAGATGGACCAAATACATCGCTTAAGGGCCATTAACATGATGAAGGAATAAATACAAATAGTATGTAGATTTTACATGTTTTTTTTGCCAGAAATAGCCGACATATTGATACATATTTTTCGTGCATAACTGTATATGCCACTCAATATGTTCAGCAGTAGTGAGCCTGGTATTCTGGATGAGCTTAAAATGGGCATTTCGATAGGGATGGTAACGGGCATGTCCAAAGCCCGATTGGGCTCCCAATTGGTCATGCACCATTTCCATCTACTTCACTAACGAGTATGAAAGATGTGCCCAGTTGGGAGGCCAATCGGGCTTTTGGCATGCCCATTCTCATCCCCATTCGACGATGATCAAGTGTGCTCTTATTGGACTAAATGATGAGTTAATCAAGGTCACAATCAAACTTGTTAAACTAATACCTTCCCTCACGCACGCAGGGTTACAATTGCGGATTGGGCAATGAGCACGCCCATCATGTAATCAGCATCAAAAACATATGACAATGATGCTAGACAACGATCGATCTGTATTTACCACGATTTATCATACGTGGATACTATTTATTTCATCTGTAGTCAAATTTCAGCACCCCTTAATCAAACAGTTGCATTCTCACGCTGCTTCAAAGCTTACTAATTTTTGTTATCTCTTTCATGCCTGTCACAAATGTAAACATCTGTCCTTTAAACACTCCACACGCACGTCTCAACTTGATGCGATCAAAATGTGTGCTGCAAATGTCTCTCTCAGTTCTCTGTAGCAGATCAATTACTGCAAAGTTTTCTTAACTGTGATGTTTTTGGATTCTCACTTCTCTAAATATCTCGAATCTTTTGAAGTTTTGCAAAGATTACTATTTTTCTGACTATGATAAAATACTAGTGGGTAGTAGTTTCATCACTTGCATAATTGTGATGCTTTGTCTCTCGTTAGTTCATCTCGCTGTCATGACCAAGACATGGATGCTTCAAATTGAACTCGAGAAACAATGAAAGCTTGAAAACTACTGCTTCCGTGTGGAGCCCTGTAGTAGATCCTCGGCAAATGGTTTGTTCTATTATAATTAACGTATCCCTCAAGCACATTTCAGAGTTGGATAACTTTATAATTTAGGCTAAATTTTAT
The DNA here is from genome assembly GCA_030789695.1 of Scilla litardierei. Lineage (NCBI taxonomy): Eukaryota > Viridiplantae > Streptophyta > Magnoliopsida > Asparagales > Asparagaceae > Scilla > Scilla litardierei. The sequence goes on from CM061141.1 coordinate 31,316,731, forward strand.
GAATAATTTTAAAAGACGGCCAACTTCAAAAGTAATCCCTACATTTGAGCTGAGCTCTGTTGAACGGGTGAGATGAGACGATGACCATCTTATAATATTGTAATCAAATGAAAAATGATTAGTGAATCCCAAACCTCAAAATGTTAAGCAAAGATTTAACTTGAATAAAAAATGGGATTACACTTGGAACAGGGCAAACCCCATAGGGGAAAGTTATTTGAGAGCAACATTCGACATATAGCTGTGATGTTTTGCATGACAAGAACCGTGCTCAATGATGAAATTGTTTTCATACAACATTGAGGCAGTATCCTGCCTAGAAAACACTGATCAAGATTAGCACACAGTCCCAATTTTATACCATAGCTCTGCTCGAGGCCAAGAGTTCCCCTTCGTCGATGGCTTTTTCAGAACATTTTCGAATGGATATAATACATTACATGACTGATGCTGAACAGTCGCAACAGCTGCGAAAGAAGACCGAAGAAATGGAGGCAGCTGAGCTCCGACAGATGATTGTTGGGACCAAATCAATGAGGGTCTTGCTGTGGAGTCGTGGGTGAACCGGATGCAATGGTGAACTGAAATGTCCTTCCTTGCCCTGACTGTGAGTATGAAAGCCAATTCAGTTGCTGCTAAGATGGCAGCTTCCTGATCAAATTAAACGAAAGAATCAGATGCTAATTTGAAGGTATGTTAGAAACACATCTCGAAGGCACATATGTTATGTATACATTGCTACGTTATCACATTCACAGACATTTGGAAAGGAGCTGTGTTTCTTCCAAGGCTACATGTCAGGTTGACGGTGCCAGTGTTTTTCTGGAAAATTGCACGATTTGTACTTTCATGTACCGAGTTGCTTTAAAGACAAAGGATCATCCAAGATTCAGAATGCGCTCAGTGTCTTTTTTATATTCTGTGTAATTTTCATACCAATGACATGGAACATGTTCTACGTAGAAGTGGGCCGGCTTACTCAGTTTGGATGATGTTAGACCCGCTGTCGATTTCGCTCGTGAACTTTGCCTCCAAAGCCTCAATTTTGTCGTGCGATTTTGTCGTGGTCGTCATGGATCGTCACGTGCTCTAATACCAAAATGTTAGGAACCAACAAAAGATATGATTTTTATTGAGAGAACAGTAAAAATAACAAGATATTTGAGCACAAAAGAGGTGTGCTCTCCTCCCAAGACGCGGAAGAGGACGTCCGCACTCGTTTAATCTAAGATCTAAACCTAAGGACGCTCAATAGAAAATATCCAATATCAAGCATGTAAAATACCAATGACGGCTAGCCCCTATAAATAGAAGAAAACTAGGGTTCCTAGGCAATAGGGGGCGCGCGCGGCACAAGCTAGGGCCGGCGGCTTGGGCCGGCCCATGGGTGGCTGCGGGTTAGACCCGCCGGGTCTATCAGATGATTATGGGTATCTGGGGCATTTCACTGCCAGTTGACAACATAGACGGAGTCCTTCAACTACGTCGAAGAAACCACAGTAACGAAAATAATCTGAGGCATTTTTACCGGGTCTCTAGTGGCTTATGCATACTGGGAACACTGAAAAATTCGATTTACAGATTTATCAAAACAAAAGGAATAGCCTTGTCAAACGGCCTTCAGAGCTATTGCACAAGCAAAGAAGTTGTGATGATCTATGTATCTTGCGGAAGCAGTACAAATAGATAACGGGAGTTCTCCTGTGTTGTACGTGCCATCCCCTCATCAAACTCTGTGTTTTGGGACTCCCAACTCCAGGCCAACTAGAGATAAATTTTGATGGATAAGTTTGGCAGCATATGCACAAAGCAGGAGCAGGATTTCTAACAAGGGGTCCCTATTTCAGGATGTAGTTTGCAAAAGGTTATCCAATAGGAATTTCTGCTGTGCACTTAGTAGCTTACTGCCTTGCATGATACAATCAGTTGTGCGATCGAAGTATATTATGCAACATATTTGTTGGTAGAAGGGGACTACTCCACAGTAATTCAATGATCTAATGGTGTGACACCCTCTTGTGCTTTGGCTACAATGTTGTTAGAAGAAATCAAATTTCGATTGACAAGAGAGTGACGTCTAAGTCCACCAGGGGCGTAACTACCCTTGCTCTGCCCTGGGCAGCTGCCCAGGGCAACAACAAATATAATATATTTATACCTAGTAATTAGATGGCTCTGTATGCCAATTGGTTAGAGCTTCCTCCTGTCAATCTAAACCTCAAGGTCTCAAGTTCAAAACATGCATTTCCATTTCACAATATTTTCAAAATAATTGATTTTTCGTTGGTCTTTAAAATTTTAAAGGTAGTTGCTATGCAAGCAGGCCTTACTGCTAAGTACGCATTGGTCATAAAATTCAGTATGGAGTTACCAGGCCTTATTACTCAGTGCACATACCATTTAATTTTTCATTTAAAGGAGTTGCCATGCGATTTTAAGGCACGTAAATTGTTTAGTGTTTTTTGTTTTATACTTCTTTTTTCAAATTTTCAATAATAGTTTTGGATGAGTTTTGATATTGTAATTTGTTTTGAATTTGAAATTATTTTTGGGGTTTTCACCGGCTAGTTCTACATGCAATTGACGCCATGCCTAAATGCATATGCTTCAATCTATGATTTTTTTGATTTACTTGAATTAAGTTTTTTTCTTTTTCAGGTGTAATTTTTGTGGCTAAATCATTGATTTTTCAAGATCTGTCTTTCTTGATTTATTTGATCCAATATTTAGCTCTATTACTTTAAGATTTGGGTTGGCTGCGTTACTATTCTGTGTAAATTTTGTATTTTAATTTTTTTAGCAGCAAAACTGGGTTTTGCATTGAATTTGATATTTTATTTTAATATAGAATTAATTTTTGTCGATATCTTTCTTTGATTTTTATTAGAGTGATCATGTCTTAGTTTATATTTTGATCCTAGTAGAACATTTATCAGGAATGGCTTCATTTTAATTGTTTAATATTACCATTGATTAATATTATCATTTTAGTTTGGACTCATGAGTATGATATTTATTTCCCTTCAAAAAAATTTCCCAAACAACACCCAAAATAAGTATGATTATTTTTTAATTAGTTACATAATTACCTAAAAACGTATTCTTAAATGTGATGAACATTCATCATTACTGAAATTACAACATAGTGATTTATGTTTGACATGAAATACGTGGTAGAAAGTCAATATTATTTTTAAATATTATTTTTTGTATCATCTTTATTTTCGCCCAGGACAAAAATAAATCATGGTTACGCCACTGAAGTCCACACATGTATTCAAAGAAGGAAATGCACATGCAGACTACCTGGCGGATGAGGGTAGCAAAGGCAAAGATGTGGAACTTGTTGGGGATTCTCTCGATGCCTCATTGAAGCATAGGGTATATCAAGACCAGAGTGCAAGCATTTTTTCTAGGAGGTCCTGCCAGCCAAAAAAGGAGCCGTAAACAAAAGTTTAAGCTCTTCTTTTGAACAAAAGCCTAGCCCGGGTTGGATTTATAGGGATGCGCACTCCCACTCAACCCCCCCCCCCCCCCCCCCCCCCCCCCCCCCGAAAAAACTGGGGGGGGGGGCAGTTTTACTATTGTTTCTTTACATGTATATAAATAAGAAATTTGCTAGTTTCTACTACAATTTTGTCCTCGTATATTTTGTACATGAAGTTCATAATGCTAACAACTAATAACTTGCAATCTTGTAACTTGCAATCTTGTAACCTTGTTAATTATTGGCAAGTTTCCACAGTTATTTCCTACATAAAAGGAACTAAATGCTAATCATTTTCCTAAGTAGGCACACATCAATAACCTGTGTTAATTCAAAATAATACTGTAACTTATTATCTTTATGTAATCTCCCCAATCATTAGTAGACTAATTTAGGCAAATATCATTCATACACCCTTCAAGAAAAATTTTGCTTTTGAAATCTTCTACATGTCAAATTTATCTAAACGATCATATTTATCATGTTTTGAACTGTGTAATATAAATGTTGAGGTAAAAAATATTTTCACGCATAAAAATTACTAATATTTGTATTTTCGTATGTTTGTCTTTGCGCCCCCCCCCCCCCCCCCCCCCCCCCCCCCCCCCCCCCCCCCCCCCCCCCCCCCCCCCCCCCCCCCCCCCAAACAGAAAAAGAGACTTGAACCTGAAACCTCCCATACTCACCCCACCTCTGCACTGCTATGCGAGAAAAGCTGGATAACCAACCATGCAATGCATGCCCTTTCTTTTTCCACCGCGTTCAGTTTCAGCTCTACTTAGGGCTATTGCTTCATGCATAATTTTTTTGTGTGGATGAATTGGATGAAAGCTCTTAAATTATTGTTTACTAAAAACATAAATATACAATGTGTCTTAACCTCCTACAGAGACAATGAATCAACAATTCAAAAACACCTCAAAAGCACATCGGATTCATCTCTAGTGCCACGGTTATGTGAAAAATCATGACCGATCCAACTCATATTTATGCTATGACTTAAGCGCAACATGGGTATAGCACGTTGGCATTGACATAGGGTGTCGGCCACAGCAATCATCTGACTTATATAAATGTACATTGGGTCTATATTCATATAAAAAGGGACTAAATGCATGGTAGAAGAATATATGATGTAATAGATTTTTTTAAAAAGGGCATAACATAATTCATTTGGTATATTTTCTTAAGGTGAATAACAATGTACATATATGTAACTGTCGGATACGGATGGAAACGCGTTGTGTCGGGGTGTGTAGGACACTGTAATTTTTGGTTGAGAGAAGTTTTGTACATATCATGGTTTGAAAACAAGAAATAACAATCGCTGCTCCAACTCCAAAAAATACTCATGAATTTCTCGAGACCCATGAAACCACTCCACTTAATTGCAATACAGAACGAATGCAATAACATACTCATGTTCAAGATAGAGAAAAGGAATAACGGGGATCTCACTCTAGGCTCATCTGTTTTTAGGCATGATAAGAAACTTAAGAACACAGTATACTTCCATAGACGAACGTTTGATGAGTCGACGTTACTGAAGAATGAGAATGAGCCAAAGATGGAGGTCGAACAGACACAATTGAAGTAGGTTTTCGACAACGTGTCTGATACTCCACAACGGTCGATCAACGACTCAGATCGACCCACACCAGATGTAGCAGAAGGCGGGCTCCAGGCCGTCAATGGTGTAGTTTGTGGCTCAAGCTCAGTTGGTGGAGATAGCTCGTTTCCAAGGGTCGTTCAGTCGAAGGATTCTATCGCAGTGTCGATGCCGAGGCGTGAAATAAGAAAAGCTGCGAGGTACTCGGAGTTGGTCTCATTTGCCTTTTCCGCAGTATGTATCGATGTTCACAACTCATTCGGTGAGGTGGAGCAATCAGAAGACCCGAAGTGGTGAAGAAATGTGATGGACAAAGAGATGGAATCATTGGCGAAGAACGACACATGTGATCTCATGGAGCTTCCGAAGGGCATGAAGGCAATTGGGTGTAAATGTGTCTACACCAAGAAGCAATGGGTCAAATCAGGAGATGTTCGCTACAAAGCTCGCCTCGTAGCGAATGGCTTCGCACAGAGAGAAGGTATCGACTACAATAAAGTGTTCTCTCCTGTAGTGAAGCATTGCTCGATTCGAATCCTGTTGGCATTGGTTGCACAGTTCGACCTTGAACTGGTGCAGTGAATGTCAAGACAGCATTCTTGCCTGGAGAGCTCGAGGAAGAGATCTATATGGCTCAGCCCGATGGCTATGGGAGTGATGACGGCCGTGCATGTCGATTAAAGAAGTCACTCTACGGGTTGAATCAATCACCACGACAGTGGTATAAGCATTTTGAACGCTTTATGACGGATAATCAAGGGTATGTTTGCCGTTCCTATGATCATTGTGTTCTATCAGAGTTGGTTGACGGGTCCTTTATCTACCTTCTACTTTATGTCGATGATATGCTCATTACTTCATCGAATAAAGAGGAGATTCGGAGATTAAAGTCTTAATTGAGTTCTGCATTTGAGATGATGGATATGGGCGAGGCACGGAGGATTCTTGGGATGGAGATCACAAGAGATCGAAGTGGAGGTATTGTTCATCTTTCACAGAGTCGCTATTTGAAGTCTGTTATACAGAAGTTTGGCTGTAAGAAGATGAAGACTGTAGTTACTCTGCTGGCACCTCACTTAAAGCCAGTGCCGAGCAGTGTCCGAAGAACGAAGAGTAGAAGAAGCTTATGACGAGCGTACCGTATACCAATGCGGTTGGGGCCTTGATGTATGCAATGGTATGTACTCGATCGGATCTATCACCTGCAGTCAGTATGGTGAGTAGATACATGCACAACCCGGGAAGTGAGCACTGACGAACAGTGCAGTGGATATTGCATTACATCAATGGCACAGTCGACGTCAGACTGACATACAGCCGAAGTGTTCATGGTCCGTACACTGACGGGTATTTCGACTCCGACTATGCAAGCGACTTAGATGGGAGGCGATCGATGACATGCTACGTCTTCACCCTGTCAGGTGCTCTAATATGTTGGCGGAGTATCCTTCAGTCTACGGTGGCCTTGTCTACTACGGAGGCAGAGTATATGGCATCGACTGAAGCGATAAAGGAGACGATATGGCTGATGGGTCTGATGGATGATCTGGAAGTCTACCAAGAGAGGTACGATGTCCATTGTGATAGCCAGAGTGCAGTGCACTTGGCTAAGAATCAGATCTTCCATGCTCGTACGAAGCATATCGACGTTCAGTTCAACTTTGTCAGAGACTATGTGGAAGAAGAAGACATCGACATCAATTTGTTGAAGATCAGAACAAATGACAATCCGGTGGACATACTGACGAAGGTTGTATCGGGAGTCAAGTTCAAGCATTGTTAGGACTTACTCAATGCGGTTCTTCAAAGAAGTTGACGTCGGCCCCAAGAGGGGGCATTGAGGCTCGGTGGAGCCTTTTGTACTCGAGAGAGTCAGCCAGTCTCAGGAGGAGACAGTCGTAGCTCTGGCGAAGCATTTGGTTCTTCGGAACAAAATAAGGGGAACATCATTCGATGCTCTACCAAGGTCAGTGAGGGTCGTCTGTTGGATATAGGCTCGAATCTCGCCAAGTTGGAGATTTGTGAAGAAGTTGGCTCGATTCGACACAGGAGAAGCGGTTGTATGGCAGCCGAGTTATCTTGTGCAGAGGTAACTCGTCTGCACCCTAATTTGACCTATCTGACTCTGCACAAGTCAGATACGAGGATGCTGGACATGTGGCTTCGTCAGCACAGTTGGTCGTTCGGTCGTCAGTTCGAGTTTGAGTGTCGAACGCTCGGCATTGGGTCGTAATGCAGTTAGAGTCCGTATTCGGTCGATCAGTCGTTTGAAGAATGCAGGCTCTTACGCGAGGCTCGGCACTTGGGTCGTTCGACACAGAAGGAAGGTCGATCGGTCGAAGGTTGCTCATTGGTATGCGCCCACTAGGAAGCGACGATTGGCCCACTAGGTTGTCGCGGCATTAATTGCGTAGAGCAGTGATTGGATTGGATGCTGTAATTGTCGAGATCCATATCTGTTAGGAGACCTTAGCCAATGATGACACCTATTGTAACTTAAGGTTATAAATAGATGGTTTTATGTTAGGGTTCCAGGTGAAATACCTTTGTATCTTTTGAGAGAGCCACCATTTGTGAGAGCCAACTTTGAGAGATTGTAGCGTGTGCTTTTGGGAGAGACTTGTGTGCTTCTTCTTCGTTGGACGAAGAGCGAAAATTTATATTCATATTTCCCTTTCGTAATAAAGTTCACCGGTGTTCCCCCTTGGCCGTCCACGACCTAAAAGCAATCGTGTTTTGTGTTCTCTTTGTTTGTTGCTGATCTTTCGTCATCGGTCTCCACGATCCTGCATCTTCCGCTGTGTTTGTGTTGGTAGAGCCGGGCTCAGCCGCACAACAGCTCTAACTCCTCTTCTCCGACCTTCACATCCCTCTTCATGATAGGCCTCTCATTTGGGGAGACAATAAGTCGAAAATATCCCTCTCTTTCAATCCGGTCTTTCATTCTCGGACAAAGCACTTCACCGTTGACTACCATTTCATCATAGAACAAGTAACTTCGGGCAATCTTCATGTACATCATATTTCCACTGAAAGACAACCCGGCTGACATCTTAACCAAAAGTCTTCATGCGGATCATTTCGATCTTCTACGTGCCAAACTGTTCGTCATTTCTGTCGATTAGTTTGCGGGGGTGTATAAGGAATATCAAGCAAATCACACAAGTCAACCAAATCTCCACAATATCCGACGGCCATCATTGTCACCTCCATCAGATAGTGCCCCAGTGTATTGCACCGAATCCTGTCAAGAACCGCAATCAATGGAATATCAAGCAAATCATGCAAGTAAACCAAATCTCCACGATATCCGGCGGACATCATTGTCACCTCCATCAAATAGTGACCCAATGCATTGCACCGAATCTTGCCAAGATCCGCAATTAATGTTTGTTAATAAATCTAGATTTCTCTCCTCATGTAAATTACTATTATACCCTTGATACTTTGTATATTTAAACACATCATGAGAAATGAAAAGCTTTGCTGGTTTCTCTTCATCTTCTTCAATCAGTCGTGTATTTTCCGTTTATATAATTTCTTTACAAACCATATAAATTAGCCGAAGAAAGAAAAAAACCAAAATTTCACCAATTCGCAATGCAGTCCGCAAAAAATCCCAAATTTTTGACAGAACGCCAAAAACCCTAGAAATGATGTAAAACATCGTAGAAATGAGCAAATGGGACGAAACTTACACCAAATCGAAGGATTTCTCGTGCAGAATCATCGGAATCAGCGATTGTAGAATGAGATTGGCCAGACAAAGAAATTAAAAGACATGAGATTAAAGGATGTATAATAATTGTGTTTTGGGAGATCCCGATTATCTTACCTTTGAACAGTGAGACCGATTTCTTCCGGTGACGTCGTTAAAGGGGTTCCTCCGCGTGGCGCGTGATATGGAGAAGCGTAGTCTAACGGTGACGGCCTTTGAGATCGACGACAAGATGGAAGGGATTTGCTATTTTCTCTCTTTTTTCTTTTTAATAATTATTTTATTATACTGCTTCTTTGTGCTGTTGATCCTGGGGACCGGAGATAATGAAGAAATTCATTCATTATCTCAAGGTCCTCTCAGGACGAGACGAGAGACAAAACTACGGGACTAGCAGAGAGTCTCTGAGGGCCCTGCTTTCTATATGGGCCTGTTCTTTTGTGTTTAAATTTGTGTTTGTTGAAGTTATGAATAGTGTTGTGAAAGTGTGTATTGTGTTTTTTTGAGTGAAAGTGGGTTGTGAATGTAGATGTTGGATATGGATGACAGTAATGGCCTGACCCGCCCGGTCCGACCTGGCCCGTCCCGGTTTTGACCCGACCCGGCCCGCAACCGGGTCGAGGCAAGCTTGGGCTTTGTATGCGGCCCAGCCCGCCCCGGCCCGCCTCGGTAAAGTACAGAGGTTCTAAAAAATCTTACAATTTTGATGCAGATCATACACTCAGTGAATAACCCATAAATCATACTCTATTCCACGGTTCTCCTAATTGGGCCAATTCCCAATTCCAAAAAACCAAATAAATCAAAATTCTCCCAATTCACAAATAAAATTTTTATTTGGGATTCATATGGATGGCACTAATGACCTGACCCGACCCGGCCCGACCCAGTTTTGGTAAGAAAGAACCCGTCCCGCCCCGTCCCGCAACACGCCCCGCCCCGGCCTGTAGATGAGTCGGGGCAAGCTTGGGTAGTTAAATACCCGTCCCGCCCCGTAATATTGTCATTTCTAATGTTGGAATTTTTTGTGGGTCCCACACAACTTTATTGTGTGTTTACTGTGGTCACGTCAGCAACTTTCACAGTCAAAGAAGCCAACACAAAAGAACAGGACGAGTGAAAGTGAGGGTGAGAATGAGTAAATAGTGGGAGGAATAGTAGAATCTCCCACTTTCACAACCAAATAAACCAAAAAGAACAGGACCTAAGTATATCGGTTGGGGCCTGGGGCCCTTTTTGTCTTGGGGACTCCGATGGGACCCACATGCACGTATGCCAAGTCACGTCGGAACTTACATGCGAAATTGTTTGCGTGTAAACAAGTTTTATTCGTTATTGTTTTTATATAATTTTGGAAAGTGCCATATCTGAAGTTCGATTGTGTGTTTTTATTCTGATTATTTTTCATGTATAGTTTTGGAAAGTAGCATGATTGAACCATTTTCTAAACATGTTTCATTTATAACTAGAAATAACACGTGTACATAGTGCACGGTTATCGTAGAAAAAACCTAACCACATGACACAAGACCCGCTGACAGTTGAAAATGAGAGAGAAGAGTAGGTATGAGTGTGAATATTATCGGTGGTAAAAGGAGAAAGCATTTCAATGGCAAATATGTAAATAGGCATTGTTAAAGGGAAAGGCCCAATGGCAAAACTGCAATTAAGTGGGATGTGGTTTTTTTTTGTTGAGTGGAGATGTGGCACCACGTGTGTGGGGTTGATATGACACCCCTCCCTTGTTGCCATGTAGGCAGTGGTATAACCAGGATTTTTTTACCCTGTGCGAAAATAATCATGAAGCAAATGATAATTTTTAAAAAATAACAAAGCAAAAAATTAAACGATGTTTTCATGGTCACGAGCAAACCAAGTTTCACCTTCCTCTCACAAAGCAAGGATAATTTTTTATACCCTTATTCATCCTCCTCTCAGAAAAGCAACCCATGTTTTTATGGTCACATGCTACAAACCTAACCGTACTCCCCCCAAATAGTAGATGTATGAGCGCCCTGCCCATCATTGATTTTAAAGTTTTCCATGTTTCCCGAGTTATACTTCTTATCAATTATGGTTACTTTTTCTAAGTTATGGAATATTAAAAATTTTCTAATTTGGCAAAAGAACCCTAAAAGCTATTTGTCAAGCATCAGATAACTTCATATTGGACATCATAACTAAAATATTGGGTATTATAACTAAAATTAGACCCCGCAAAAAAATTTAAAAAAAGATCCCAGAACTATTGCCCTAAATCATGCATAAAAAGGTCCCAATGTTAGAAGAGGATTAACCATGGCAAATAGCCATGGTACTATATTTATAAAACTCTCATGTTAAGTTGGGAGTCCAAGGGCCTCCCCACTAACTTAGTGGGGAGTAATGGAGAGTGATGAGGGGAGGGAGGCCAAAGGCCTCCCTCAACTCACAACACTCTCCCTCATCTCTCCATTACATTGGGTTAAGCATATGAATACTTCAAGATTCAGTATGCCAATGGGGTGGATACTTCTGGATCCAGAGCCACTGTGGTTGCCTCGTTAAAACCTTAGCTGTGGAAAACCCAGTGGGAAAAAACCAGCAGCTTAAGGGAAAAGAGTACAACTATCGAGGGACTCCCCCTGATCTGTACAAGCTTCAGGCTTGCAGATCTCCTATGTATCTATACAATCATCTCCTATTCGTCTATACATCCATCATGTTCTGAAAGAAAATACAATTATCACTCATCTGTACAAGTTTCATTCATCTAGCGGCTATTGGAAGGCAGAGTCGCTCTGGAGTGTAATGCTCTTCGAAGTTGGTAGATGACTCCACTAAAGTATTCTTTGAATCAGTCTTCAGTGTGTCTGCAAGGTACTGCTAGACCTGGTTGGGCGTTTTCAATACTTGCTTCGTGGATGATGAGCTTCTCAGAAGATGTAGACATTGGATGATGATGTGTATATATTTAGGAGGTGGCCGGCCTATTGTGTTTCAGTCATCGCGATGATCTTTAAACCTGCATATGCAATATATATTCTTTGACCCTTGGAAGTTGCGCAGAAGCAGCCTATCCTTGGTCTAGTGTTGCTCTCCAGGACAACACTGTATCTGGTTAACAACTTTACTGGAGACGTTCTATCAAAGATACGTGCAGTTGGCCAGATAATACACTAGAGCTAGGCTCTTCGGGATCTAGGATGTCCTCCCCCTCTTCCAGCTACTGGAAGGTGTCATAAATAAGCATCCATTTTTAATAGGTTGCAAAATGACATCATTCTTCGTAAACTCCAGGTGTATGAAGAATATGAAAGGGTTCCACCACGAAGGTGTTTAATATGTAAGCCGAGACATCTTCGGCATGATTAATAATAGTTCATCTTCACGATGATTAATGTCATCTTCAGGATGATGGTTCATCTCCAGGATGATGGTTCATCTCCAGGATGATAGTTCATCTCCAGGATGATTAATGTCATCTTCAGGATGATGGTTCATCTCCAGGATGATAGTTCATCTTCAGGATGATTAATGTCATCTTCAGGATGATGATTCATCTTCAGGATGATAGTTCATCTTCAGGATGATTAATGTCATCTTCAGGATGATAGTTCATCTTCAGGATGATTATTGTCATCTTCAGGATGATTAATGTCATCATCAGGATGATCGTTATACCTAGGTTTTTCATTTCCAAGGTATGCTTTAAAGCTATCTGAAAACTCAATGGTCTCTGCTGGAGATCCTATTAGCTTTAAGTTGACCATATGTAAGGCAAATATAACGAATCCTGTCAACGATCTTTCGAAAAAGATACAAGGGCAGAATATTGCTTAAGATCAACTAATGATCTTTGTAGCCTTTATGGAGAAGATGTTTCTACGTTTCTCTTTCATCTCTGGAGGTAGAGTATACCCTTCTGGAAGTTTTATATAGATCTCTATATCTATATTGCCGTATATATATGCAGTCACAACGTCCATGAGCTGCATGTATTGGCTTTTGCAGAGAAGTGTAGGCTTAGTAGGAAAATGATCACATTTCCTTCATTTCAATTTCTTTATGAAATTCGAATTATATTCCACAGGTTTTTACACATTCAGGTGTATGGACTACTGGTCCAAAGACTTTGCTTTTCAAGAGTGAGTCCAGCTCTACTCTTATTGCCTCATCCCAATTTGGCCATTCTATGCGTTTACGCCATAGAAAAGTGGGTAGATGTCATCGTCGTATTCAGCGACGTGAACGGCAATAGCGAAAGCAAAACCGTCGTCGACGACTGTGCTATATATGTCCAGTACCTCTCCAGTACGTACGTAATATAATGATGTTTCTCCTGTTGTTTCCTCTGCATGGGAAATTAGGAGGGGAGAGGTTGCTGGTCTGAGCTCAGTATCCTGTGGTTGGATCATTTTTATATATCCAGGAATCTTCATATTATGAGGAAATTTTTATTTTGAACCTGGCCGGCGTCCTCTTTTCAAATGAGGTGCAGCCAATTCTGCTGCCGGTGGATTGCATCCATCTTTGGGAATGTCAATCCTAGCTGGCGTGTTGGCAGCAGGGACGTGTGAACGAACAATCTTCTGGTTGTCCGCAATTTTATCCGTCAATTGATGTACTTTAGTCTGAATGTGAAGGATCTTCTGGATCTCAACGTCACACAGAAAAAGTATGCGGATCATAACGAGATGAGGACTTATGTGTCCCCTGATATGGTCTCAGAAGCTTCAGGCTTCTTTAGACTGCGTGCCTATTACAATGAGACTTTACTCATCAAATTCACATTTATCAAGAATTGGTGGTAAACCATAATAAAGCGGCATCAGCAATAAGATATGGCCATAAGCGGGCCGTATCGTGATAAGCGATGCGGAGTGCAGCTTGTTGGTCACTAAATATCAACAGGTAACTGGAATCTAACAATGGACGTGAAATCCATTGGAGTCTCTTTACCAGAGACTCTGATAACCCATTCTGAGTATGAACATGCTACAGGATGTTCAATTTCAATGCCAGTTGCTTGGCAGAAGTCTTGAATGATATGAGTGGTGAATTCACCCTTATTATTAGCTTTGAGAAAGCTATGTTGCGAGTGAATATGAAGGTACACAGAAAACCATCTAGTAGATGCATATATCAGTACAGTAATGAAGTACCGAAAATGGTCCATTTGCGGGGTGAATAGGCCCGCAAAAGGTCACCATGTATTCTCTCAATGAAGCCAGGAGACTCTAAACCCACTTTCAGGAGGGAAGGTCTCTCTCTAAGTTTTCCCTTATGACAAAGGGGGACAAGGAAACTCAACCTTTTGAAGAATCTTCAGGTTCTCCAATGGATTCATTTGATGATGCGTCCATCATCGCTGATCCAGGATGACCAAGTCCATTTTTGCCAGAGTTAAAAACTATGGCAATGAAAGGCACTTCTGGTGCTTAGTCAAGTTGGCTTTCTATAGGATGAATATCTGTAATTATAGGGGCCCGACGGGGGTCCAATGAAATCGTAAGTAGATGGTCTTCTGGACATTTTCTTGACGAGTTACATATTGATATTCAATAAATATTATCCACAATTTTCAAGTTGTTTTCTATAAAAGAAATATCCTTGAAAAGTGGAGATTTCCTATATGTTTATAAGGAGAATTTGCATCTTATAGTCTCGTTGTATGTGCGAGCAATATCAATGCTACACCAGTGCAACGAGGCACTGTCCACAATATTTCATACTTCATCTATAATTAAAACGAAATTTTATTTAAGTCAATGAAAAAGACGAACTTAAGCAAATTAAAGATGAAGTAACATTGAATTTTAAATGCATAGATAAAAGATGAAGCTTAATCGAGCAGGTCGTCGTTCTCGAAGTCTATTGCAGTGAACATCGTTGGTGACTGAATAACCGCCAAGTTTGCTTCAGGCAGAGACTTCTGGCTCGCCTGATATAGTTCCTGGAGGTGGCGAGGAGTGCGGCAGATTCTGGACCAATGGCCAGTCATGCCGCATCTATGGCATTTATCCTCCCAGTTCTTCTTAGGAAGTGACACTTGGTCAGTGTTCTTTTGCTTCCATATGAAATTTCTTTTTCCCTTATTGTTTTTGTTTGTCTGGGGAGCTGCACCTCTTGGTTGCTTCATTATAGCTTTCCCTTTAGTGTTTTTAGCCTTCCTCTTGTTTTTCCACTTCTGGGGAGAAACGTGGTGGGCTTCAGGGATAGGGGCAGTGCCAGCTGGACGTAAGTTATGAGTTGCAAGCAGTAAGTCTAGATTCTGCTCTGCCCTAAGTAGGCATGAGATCAGATCGGAAAATTTCGTGAAATTGCGTTCACGATACTGCTGCATGAGGATTGCATCTTTCTCGTGAAACGAGGTAAATGTCTTTTCCAACATGCGCTGTTCTGTCACTTCTTCACCGCACAACTTCAGGCGTGAGGTGATGTTATGAAGTGCAGAACTGTACTCAGCGACAGACTTATAGTCCTGAAGTCTGAGGTTTTCTTACTCATAACTGGCACGCGGTAATATAACATCAATTTGATGTTTATACCGAGCTTCCAGCGCTGTCCACAGGTCCTTTGGATCCTCAACCATTAAGTATTCGGCCTTTAAGGTCCGAGCGATATGTTTCCTAATGTAGATTATGGCTTTCGCCTTATCTACATCGGATATAGTGGTTGTAGGGCTGCTGCTAGTTGTAGCAGAAGCTTCGGCCGCTGCTGGGGCCGAGGAAGGAGCCAAAATGGACCCAAGGAGGGCCACCGAACGCAAGTGGAACTTCAGGTCCACTCGCCAACTCAGGTAATTTGTCCCTGCAGAGTCAAATACTTCAAAATCGACGCTTGCCAATTTTGCCATTTATCTACGCAATTTAAAATGAGCATGAATTAATTAAAATTCAAAATTCATGCATAAAGAAATAAACAAGTAAAAATGTGGGGATCGGCCAGATACCCAAAAAATAAACAGTCCAAAGTTCGTTTACAGTCCATAAAAAGGAAAGAAAAATACAACTTCGGAAACCCAAAGTGGGTCCCTATATCTTCGTCTTCATATGATGTTGCACCGAGCTTGGGCTTTAAATACAAATTTCCTCACTTACAAATTCTCTCAAAAGAAAATAAAAGTGCAAGGAAAGTAAATAGGTATACAATGGCCGATCCCGAAAAACACATTTTTACTGATTTAAACATCCACGCAGTTCTAAATATGCTACAGGCATAAAAATAAACAACCACGCATATAACTCAAGCAAAACATATGGTAAAGGAAACTAGAAAATATAATTATCTCGTAGACCACGTGGAAACGTCATACACCGTTAGGTTAGTTGACTAACGGCAGAGCGGTCTCAGGATCTTGAAGATAGTTATATTTTGAAAAATAGAATCCTAGTATTCCATAAATAATTAATAATGCAAGAGTGATATAATTTTAACAATATGACAAACTGGGCGACATGCCCATAATAAGAAATTAAAATAAATTAATACATTGATTGGGGCTGCTGGCCCTATTAGTAAAATATTAATCATTTTAATAAGCAATTTTATTAATTTGGCTTCTGGCCCAAATAAGCCAAATTAAATTATTTTAAATATTTGGGCTTCAGGCCCAGTTGCAAAAAACTAATTAACACATAAAATTTGCAAGTGGATTAACTAGGCTTCTGGCCCAATTTGGAAAACCAAAAAGATAATTAATCAGAATGGGGCTGCAGGCCCATATAACATATTATCATTGTTATAAACTGGGCTAGGCCCATTAAACAGGCAATCCAATATATTAAGTTTAGTTGAACATAAGCCCTTAAACAAATTTAAGGATAATTGTAAGGGAATATCAACAGTCCCCAAAACCCAAAGACCAAACATAGCCCCCTTCTAGGTTGCGCAGAAAATAGCCTCTCCTCTTAAAGCGTATTAAACATGATATTATAATATCTCAAAAAAAAATATTGATGCTTTGAAAATCAAATTCGTAAGACAATATGATTCTAGTTTTTCATTCTGAAGGCTCGGCCCATAAACAAACCCACATTCGTGGGCAGCCAATCCCCAACTACAAACCAGGACACGAAAACCATCTAAAACACCAGTTCACAATCCCCTGTTAATGTCCGCATCTAGCCCCGATTCAAATCCCCAGCCTCACGGTTTTTTTTTCTCTCATCCGATGTTCGATGCGGAGGTCTTCCCTGCTCAATCGGCGCATCGGACAGCGAGAATACCCTCCGACTGACCGTCGGGGGAGGCGCGGCAATGGGCCCCTCCCGAAAAGGGGGCGGTGAGGCGAGAATCCCCCTGACAGGGGGGCGGCGCGACGAAATAGCGAGGGGATGAGCCCCCGACAGGGGGGCGGAGCCAGCGAGTAGCCCCTTCAAGGGGGGATTACGGGATAGACGGAGCCCCACGACAGGGGGGGGCCGGCGCCGGCGATGGGGAGGAGCCCTCCGACCGGGGGGGGGGGCTACTGAAGGAAATAGGTGCAAAGTTTTAATTTGAAACTGAGAATTTGGGTTTTTGGACAGTTTGATAATAAAGCCTACATGATTTTTGTTATATTATTATTATTATTTATATTAATTTTTTATTTTGTGATTTGGCAAGAAGGAGAACCTGTAATGAATATATCTCTCTGACTCTTACCAACATAGCAAGTACAAAATGACAAACTTGGTGCCAAAAATCAAAACGGGGCTTAAGATTTTTTCTCATCTTGTACTAGTGGTATAGAAAAAATGTATAATATTGAGCATAATCCATATCTACGAGTCAATGAATTTACCTCTAGATCAGTGATCTAGGGAAGAACCAATAGAATTCGTAGATTAAAAATAAAATCCCCGCTCCCGCAACGCCTTACGGGATCGTCGCAACTTCGCCGCAACAAACAAGATTCCTTCCTTCGCAAGTAGGGGTTGGATTTTTGAGGGGAGACGGGAAGAATAGCTCAAAATAGACGAGCGTATGTGCTGATAACGTGTTAGAAGAGGATTAACCATGGCAAATAGCCATGGTACTATATTTATAAAACTCTCATGTTAAGTTGGGAGTCCAAGGGCCTCCCCACTAATTTAGTGGGGAGTAATGGAGAGTGATGAGGGGAGGGAGGCCAAAGGCCTCCCTCAACTCACAACACCCAACAAATTCTCTATAAAAACTCCAAAAAATAATACTTGAAACAAACATAAAAAAACTATCTTCAACCATAAACAAAGCAACCGGAACTCACAACCAGCCAAGTTCTTAAATACTAACAGGAGACAACATAAACAAGTTTGTTAAAAATTACTCTACGATAAGAAAAGAAGGCAAAGCGGAGTTACCGGCAGTACTCCTTGTGTCGGGTAGGCGGCGAGCCACGAAGGTTCGACCTGGCTCCAACGATTTCTAAGTAGGTCATATGGCTCTCCGACGAGATCTGAGGACGGTGAACAATTTAATTTTTGGGTTTTTTAGATATATGTCCCCTAAAAAATGGGTTATTTTAAAAGAGTCACTCATTTAATGGCTTTTACCATTTGGTCCCCTAATTTAACTAAATCACTACAAAAGAGTCCCTAATTTTTAAAACCCCCGATTTTGCCCATCCATCTCTCCTTCCTCCTCCTCCGATGGGCTGCGCGCGCGACGGGCTTCGCCGGAGAAGAGGCGGGGCTCGCCGGAGAAGAGGGGGCATCCCCTCTTCTCCGGCGAGGGGGGCGGATGCCCCCTCTTCGCCCGTGAAAAGAGGGGGCAGCCGCCCCCCTCGCCGGAGAAGAGGGGCTGCCCCCTCTTCTCCGGCGAGGGGGGCGGCTGCCCCCTCTTTTCACGGGCGAAGAGGGGCTGCCGCCCCCTTCGCCGGAGAAGAGGGGAGCCGCCGCCCCCTCGCCGGAGAAGAGGGGAGCCGCCGCCCCCCTTCGCCGGAGAAGAGGATGCTGCCGCCCCCTTCTCCGGCGAGCCTCCCTCTTTTCAGGCGAAGCCCGCCGCGCGCGCAGCCCGTCGGAGGAGGAGGAAGGAGAGATGGAAGGGCAAAATCGGGTTTTTTAAAAATTAGGGACTCTTTTGTAGTGATTTAGTTAAATTAGGGGACCAAATTATAAAAGCCATTAAATGGGGGACTCTTTTAAAATAACCCATTTTTTGGGGGACCTCTATCTTAAAAACCCTTAATTTTTATGGGGAGAGAGGGAGAGAAGCAAAATCGATAGAGAAACTGAGGGATGCCTGCATGGGTTGTGAAGTGGGCTCTGTCAGGGCTATTTAATTTTGGCTAATGCTCTCTATTTTTTTCCATAGTGAATACTTCACTTTAGAATTCCAAAATTAGCTAAATTTTGCACGGAATCTTATATGCGCCTCATTTTTTATGTGCATTTAGCAATGGTTGGCTTGGACTAATTGCACCGCCTATCTGCGATGCGGTGATGATTTTTTTGTCAATAATAATAAAAACATACAATTATCTGTCTTATCAGAACCCTTTACCACCAATTATTATCCGATTTTGGCAAAAAATCATCATCGCACCGCATCGGTGCTGTGCAATTAGTCCAGGCCTAATTTTTGGGGTAAGAAATACAAAAAAGAGAATTGCTGCGCGCACGACTATTTTCGCTCTGCACATTACCAACTTATTTACAAGTTTGTCATTACTTCCGTGCACCCACTTATGTACAAGTTTGCAATTATTCATCTTTTACACTCGTTTGTCCCCCGCCCCCGCCAACGCCAACGATTTACTATGTTTTGGAAGGGGGCTGGGAAGGTCCAAGGAGGGGGAGGGGAGCTGGGGAGGGGGAAGGATGGTGATGGGGTGGTCGGCGGAGGGGGGAGGTGGGGCTGGGTTGTCGGCGGAGGGTGGCGGCGGAGGGGGTGGGGATGTGGAGGTCGGAGGGGGGGCGCCTCGCCACCCGCCACCATTCGGCCAGTCGCACACCCATGGGTATTTTCGAAAATTTGTCTGGTTGTGTGCGGTGAGCATTTTCAGTGGTAAATGATAAGATGATAATTTGGCATGTTTTAACCCCCCATTCATAGGTATTTTGGACATATTATTAGCTTAATTTGACTCTAATCCATTCATTTCTTATCATTTGATATTAGAGCTTATCAACTCTTTATGTGCAAAATATGATTTTTACGACATATCTTTTGTCTTTTCTCTTATTTTTCAGTCGAAGATGGCTTTCTTCCGATTCCAACACATATTTTTACGGATTTTTCTGAGCTCAGAGCTAGTTTCTACATTTTTCTGAAAGACAGAATAGCGAAGCTGGAAATTCTACACGGCTGTGCAAAGCCACCAGAACGTCCAGATTGCTTCACAGTTACAATGCACAGCTATGCCAGACTTTGCTCTAGGAAGAAATTGCACCAATTGCTCCCACGCGGCTCTCCCCCTGATTGTTGCCCAAGTTGTAAGTAACTCGTAAGAGTAGCTGTTATCATTGATTGTAGTAAGTAAAATAATTGGTAATTTTTAGATTTAGGAAAAAAAATGAAAAAATATTAGATTTCGACCCAAATTAGAAATATGTACAGATTTCGACCAACGTTGGTCACGTCAGCCGCGACTCGCTGCTGGGAGGCGTATTTCGACTATCCCGCACTTTGGCAAGTGCGGCATTTTTGACCGCGCTTGCCAAGTGCGGCCAGTTTAGAGGCCCATGACTTAAGTCACGGGCTACTTTGGATGGCAGTTGGACCAAAATGGCTGCAATTGCCAAGTGCGGCCAGATTGACTCCTATATCCCAACAGTAGCGACCCACAAAAATGCCACACTTGGCAAGTGCGGCCAAAAATTCCGCAGTTGCCAAGTGCGGCATAGTCAAAATGGTCCTCCCAGCAGCGAGGCGTGGTTGACGTGGCCAAAGTTGGTCGAAATCTGTAAATATTTTTAATTTTGATCGAAATTTAATATTATTTTTGTTATGAACGAGAAACAGATTTGGAGAAGGGTTGAGGCTAGGAAACCCCTAGCCTCCTTTATATAGTATTCATAATGGGTACTCATGTGGGTGGATACCCAATAGGCCCAATGTGTCCTATTCATAACACTTCCCCTTATCCAACCAACGTGGTATACTCGACTTTATGAATACTGAATGATTCATTAGTAGTACTGAGTATCTTAAAGGGTGGATACTTCTGGATCCAAGTTAAGGGTAACTGCCTCGTTAAAAACCCTTAGCTATGGAAAACCCTGTGGGAAAAACCGATAGCGAAGGGAAAAGAGTACAGCACTACATAACTTCCCCTGATTTGGGGATGTGTCGCGGGGTGGATACTTCTGGATCCAGAGTCAATGTGGTTGCCTCATTAAAAGCTTGACTATGGAAAACCCTGTGGGAAAAACCACTAGCCAAGGAAAAAGAGTACAACTTTACAGTTGACTCCCCCTAATCTGATCAAGCTTCAGGCTTGCAGATCTCCTATATATCTATACATTTATCTCCTATGTGTCTATACATCCATCTCATCAGCAACATTCCGAAAGCAAAAGTAAAGTACAAGCATCACTCATCTATACAAGTTTCACTCATATAAGGCATTAGCAGAAACTAAAAGAGTGCTAGCAAACTTGGTAGATAGCTCCACGTCTCAATCGTCATTGTCTGCGAGGTACTTCAGGACCTGGCATTGTATGTTCTTGAGCTACTCCTTGGGTGATGAGCTTCTCGGGATGGTGGAAGGATGTAGACTTGGAAGGATTCTGTGTAGATCTTCAGGAGGTGGACGTCCCGTTTATGTCATTCATCGCGATGATCTGTAACCTGCATATGCAAATACATTTAACATAGAGGATTTTTCCTCGACCCTTGGAGATGGCGCAGAAGCTACATATCTCTGGTCCAGTGGCGCGCTGCAGGCGCTGCACTGTATCTGGCAAATAGCTATACTGCTAACGTTCAAAAGAGACGCATGCAGTTGGCCAGGTAAAAGAGTGTTTCAAAGACACTTAAGGTACTTCTGGACCATATATATTCTTCCCCTCTTCCAGCTAACGGAAAGGGGTCTTTTAATGTATATCCATACAACCAAATAGGTGTATTTGGTGGAGAATGAAATTAATGTTTCTTCATCAATCATCATTGTATGAAGTTTACATCTTCGGGATGATTAATTAACGTCATCTTCAGGATGATAGTTCATTTCCAGGATAATAGTTCATCTTCGGTATGATTGTTCATCTTCAGGATGATTAATGTTTTGTAAGCCTAGAATTTATGCCTAGCTAGGGCTTTCATATCATATCATATCTGATAGATAGGCTTTAACAGATATTTCGGTAATTTCTCTTCAGGAGATCCGATAATATTTTGAGTTATTAAAATAATCTCAATTCTTTTAATTTGCTCTCTTAAGAACAATACTGTTTTTAAGAGGTGCAAACAACAACCTTTTAGTATGAGTCCTTTAAGGATCTTTGTCTAGGTTGTCTTTCCTTTAATCATATTATTAATATGTGTCCCAAAAAGAAAGGAAAGTAAAGAAATAATTTGTACATGCAGTTGAAAGAAATTTTATATCGGTGATGTTGTCACATCCAATAGCAACATCAACCAAAAATTCCCTCTTTTTGCCATTCGTTGGGTTACGCCTTGACATAAACCAGTCGATGCATCAGATTCATCTTGTAAGTGAGTTCAGCTCATCTTACTTGATTACTTCCTGGTTTGAGCGATTTATACATCTAAGAACTATAGCAAATTAAAATGCTTATAGCTAACGATTTTATTTTAATTCTCCTTCAATACTCAGTTATCCCACAGGATTTGATATCATTTTTGATACCAGGACTTCAGGTCTAACACCTCATATTTCATAAGTGAGTCCAGCTCACCTTATTATTGCCTCATTCCACATTATTATAATTTGGCCAAATCTCTATCTTTGCTTCAGGCAAAGCAGAGTTGTGGAAACGATATTTTATATTTAACTGGCAAAATGAAATATGAGAGAATTTGTCGACAAAATGTGTTCTTTCTTGTCCAAAACTCACCCCGTACGTACTATAATCATTTGATTTCTCCCAGAGGTGTCTCCTTCACGACGCGTTAAAGAAGTGAAGGTTCTGGGACGGGTAAAGAATATGGACAGATCCAGAATTGGTCCTTAGCAACCAAGTTGCAATAAGGTTCTGGATTTGAGCTCACTTTCATGTGGTGGTATTGTTTTTTCGGTCTCCAGGAGTAAATCTCTCTTTTTGGAGCCTAGTGGTATGTCCTCTCATCCATTGAGGATATCCACTTCTGCTACTGGTGGATTGCATCCAATATATTTGGTATGTCAATCCTAGCTGGATTTTTAGTAGCAGGGATGTGAAAGTTTTGACAATATCTATATTGTCAGTAACTATGTCTGATAACTGTTTTAACAGTTTCATAAGTGTGGATCTTCAGGATCTCATCACAATTCATGATAACCAGATCATAGGTATTAATGATTTAAATGGTCATTTGAGCTTCAGGCTCATGGATGATTGTAGTATTTCTGTTGAAACTGATTCTGGGACATTAAAGTTGTGAGTGATCTTCAGGATCTCATCAAATCTTTAAAATAGGATCATCGATGCACGTCTTAGGAGAAGTGAATTTAAATGCTTCCCATGTTCAGAGTGCTTAGACTCTATTTATCTGGGATATTTACTTCCGATAAATAGTTCTGCATTTTGATGGTCTATAATGGTGATATGGGGGTTGTCTACTCAGCATGGCACAATCTATAAGATGTGCTATAAACGCTTCCCCCGTCAGGGGTTTTCGGAAACTGTTTATATGAGGTGATCAGACTCATATAAATAGGTTATAAGGAGGCGTCTTGATGGTTTGCAATGTAATTGCATGTTCCCATGTGGTCACCTACAACTGGATTTTTAATGGATAAGAAATCCTATTTAAATCATTTTAATGATTTATCTTACCCATATTTGGGTGTGAACACAAGCTTCAGGGTGTTCGTTATTTTTCCAGTTGTAAAACATTTAAATTTCCCAGTGTTATCCAAAGTTACCACCATTTTATAAAAGAATGTGGTTGGATAATGACCATTTATTTAGAGGATATATTGATGAGTACACCAAGGGTACATCATCAGTCCGGTTAAGGGAGTGGACGCAGCCTATTTATATCCCTTAAATACTCTCAAGAGACCTAAAGGTCTTTATTATCTTTAATGATGATAGTATATCATCTTAAATTCTTTTGAGGAAGTGGGGAGAGTCAATGTCCATGTGAATGGAGATGATCTCATTATCATTTTTCCCTTTTGAATAGGACAATGAAAGTTTCACCCTTTTTGAAGAATCTTCGGGTTCGTCTGGTTGATGATGTCTTGCATCATCAATCCAGGGTGATATCGATCCTAAATTTGGTCGATTCTGGCCACTTCTGGTGTTCCAAAATAATTCCTCTTTTGAATTTATGTGGCACTTTTGAAAAGTCCATTAAAATGCTCAAGTTAATTTTGTCCGGTAATAGTTGAACTGTGTTCAAACTGTGAAGGATTACATCTTCACTTTGACTATTGTGCGGATCATTTTGGGACAAAGCTTCAGGCTTCATTTATTTCTTGAGTCATTAGGGATTTCGTTTTGACGAATATCCTTTTTGAAACTGTATAAGTTTCAGAGAGTATATGGCATCCTCATTTTATTTTTTAGGGGTATTCAAGATAGCAAAACATACGCAGTAAAAAAATGTATTAAGACTACAAGAGAATAATACTGATGATAAGTCAACAAGTGACATAGTGTGATGTGTGCTCTTGAAAACATACAACAATAATTATGCTCATTTAAGACTTATGTTATGACAATAGGTTTGATTTCAAAGTTTATTTGTCCTCGGGGAGTAGCTAAATATACATAAGGTCAATTAGACTTTCGTCGTTTGACTAGATATGTATGTATTTTTATATGGCATAAGTTAATGCACATTCATGTTTGCAAAAAAACATTATGGCTCTTATCAGAACTTCCGGTCTGATTTTGGCTTGCCATTGCTTACTCCATGTCGAGGTATATCGTATCTTCCCTTTCCCATTTAATCCAAGACTTCCACTGTTTTGAGTTTTCCTTATTTTTATTTCAGGTCATGTTTGATCCTGAACTTCCCCTGATTTCAATATTCCTTATTTATAAAGGACAATGAAAATTAGTCTTGCTAAGGAGACATAAGCAGGGGTTTGAGCAAATTATTTATACTTCCACTTTTCTAATTAATAAGAGACTTTTAAAAAGTCTATTTGAATGCTCGAGTATAGCTTCAGGCCATTTACTTGAGTCGTTCAAATTTTATGTGGATAGTTTACCATGTTCAGAGGGGAACAAATACGTGGGTGCGTAATATATTTCGCACTTATTTATTAAGCCACGACTTCAGGCGTATGCTTATATTCAAGGCTAGAAAAAAAATCTTTCCTTGTAAAAATAAAGGAGAGTACTCTTTTAAAGAGTTTAGCGGTATTATGGAAAACTTCTGGTGTCCATATTGGATTATATAGATCATAAATCTTATATATCTGTTTACCGCAAAGTGTGCATCTTTTATAAAGATAGAAATTACAATTTTCGCATAAACCATCGTATTTATTTTATTAGAGAGAGTGTGTGTTGACTTTTGATTTGATTTTGAACTTCAGGTTCATTTTGTCAAAGTGGATATTAAACTTTTTCAAATCATTATTGTCTTATTGTCATAAATATCATCATATCATGAGCCCATCATACATATAATGTAAAGCTTTTTAAACTAAAGATTATGTTCAATTAAAATGAAACAAGTATGATGCACACATGCTATTTATATGCTGCAGGCATTTAAAATAATCTTATCGCAGGTATATAGTCTAGCAATAGGCGTTGAACTATATCAAAGTGATTTTAGCATGCTTTTTAACGGTTTCATTGTAACATTAACATGGAATTAAAATAATTAACATCCACGCAATTAATGCATAAGCAATGAAAACTAAAATGACTTAGGACTATGGGGATCAGCCAGCCGACACTGAAAGAAAGAAGTACAGTCCGAAGTTACATCAAAATAAATGCATGAAAAACAAAGTACAACTCGGGAACTTCAGAGAGAAGCCCCTATCTTCATTGAGCGAACGTCTTCAGCTTCTTTTTGGTGTCCTTCGGTCTTCTTTTTACATTTTCATCCTCACATACAAAATTTCTCGCAAAAAAAGAAAAATTGCAGGAATTTAAAACGGTGTCGGAAACCTGGCTGATCCCTAAAAACATAGCCTAATATTGCACATCCACGCAGATAATATATTCGAGACATACAACCACGCAGATAATCAAAACACATGCATGTAAAGATTAATTTAAATAATCTAAATTGTGACGTGCAAAAATA
The DNA here is from genome assembly GCA_030789695.1 of Scilla litardierei. Taxonomy (NCBI): domain Eukaryota; kingdom Viridiplantae; phylum Streptophyta; class Magnoliopsida; order Asparagales; family Asparagaceae; genus Scilla; species Scilla litardierei. Next base: position 31,342,876 of record CM061141.1, read on the forward strand.
TATTTTGAAAAACTTTTACCTTTGATCCATATTTTAATGTTTTGTTTACCGCTTTAAAACCCTTTAAATTTTCTTTTAATTATTTTGGGCTTTTTAGGGCCAAAAATAAAAGAAGAAAAATTATTTATGTAAATGGGCTAATTTTCTGGCCTTTTGGGCCATGAAAACAACCCATTAGGGTTAATTTGGGCCTCCCCCGAAAAATTGGCCCGTTTAGGGTTCGGGTTTCGGAAACCCTAGGGAGGCCCGCGGCGTGTCGCCGCGACGGCTAGCCACGCAGGACGCGGCCGCCGTGGCGGCGACAGGCCGCGGCTGCGGGCTGCGGCCGCCGCAGCGGCGGGCCGCGGCCTGCAGGCCGCGGCACGGGGGCCGCGGCTTCGGGCCGCGGCTGCTGGCCGCGGCGTGACAATCGCGCCGGCGGCGCTTGTGAAGCGCCGCCGTTGCGCCCTATGGGCGTGCGGATTTTTGGATCAAAGGTGGGTAAAAACCGGATTTTTCAAGGATTTAGATCGCTAAAAAACAGATTTTTATTGTTTTTAGGCATGCGGATCTAAAAAAATGTGATTTTTACCGTGTTTTTAAACTTTTTGATCCTAAAACATGCAGATCTAATGTGAAAAGCAAGTTTAGATCTAAAAAGTTTTGATTTTTACCTCTAGATTCGACAAAGGAATCTAGTCGACGGTTGGTGAAGGATGCCCTTTTCGCTCCCCGTTGAGAAGATTACGATCTTCTTGAATCTGAGCGATTGATGGATCTCCTTCCCCGCGAGCCGCTGTCTCCTCCTACGAGCGTGATCGTGCTGATAACGTGTTATGAACGAGAAACAGATTTGGAGAAGGGTTGAGGCTAGGAAACCCATAGCCTCCTTTATATAGTATTCATAATGGGTACTCATGTGGGTGGATACCCAATAGGCCCAATGGGTCCTATTCATAACAATTTTCATTTTTTTCCTAAATCTAAAAATTACTCTAAAATAAAATAAAAATAATTTATGAACAGTTGCTAATATACGGGCTCGATCCGATAAGATGGGAGAGTCACCCAAACCCGAGTCCGAACCCAATTAAGTTATTAACTTATCGGCATTCGGGTCTGGGTGCTTCATAAATCCAGTAGATGTTCGACCCGGTTACCAAAGCCACAAAAACCCTAGCCACAGAACGCGGTTGAAAAGGTTGGAGAAAAAATTAGGGTTTAGTAACTCAACAGGGCCACCTTTTTCATTCTCCATCTTTCATCCGATTTTTCGATCATGGCGGAAGTAATTTCCGATGCAACACAATCGATCGAAAATCCAGCAATCTCGGAGAAAACAGAAGCACCCGAAACCATACAGAACAAGGAGACCGATGGAGCATCAAAGAGGGAAAGGGAGGAGAGCGAAGAGGACAAAGACGACGTCTCGAAGAAATCAAAAGTGGATGATGAATCGGTGAAAGAGGCGGAGGTTGAGATGAAAGAGAAGGACGAGGAAGGGGAGAAACCTCCCAGTGCGAAATTGGGGCCCAAGGAGTTTGAATCGGGGGAAGTGATGTTTAATTACTTTTTCAAGTTTCTCCACTACTGGCCACCGAATCACGATGTCAACAAGGTGATTTTTTAAAAAGGTTTATTAGCTAGATTTTTAATTGCAGCTAGATTTTTATTGGTAGTTACAGATCGTAAATATTCGATAACCATCCTTTGCTTTTTAATTTGGAAAAGTCATTTCTTTCCAATGCAGCATAATTGATATGATATTGCTTCGTTAAGGGTTTGTTTGGTTTGAAGGAAAAGGACAGAAAAGGAAAGAAAGGGAGAAGGAAAACTATTTTTCATTGTTTGGTTGAAAAGAAAAAACAAAGGAAAATGAAAATGAAAAAAAAACAAAGGAAAATTCATATTAAAACCTTTCTTTGAGTTTTTCCTCTTATTGGCCCAATGAAAACGAGGGAAAAGAGAGCTAAACTAATTTCTCTCACTTTTATGTATTTATATTTTTTAGCAAACATAATTAGTTGTTATTTTTAAAGAATTCATGAATTATTCATAATTCTGCATCAAAAATCATGAATAATTTATGAGTTTTCCATAAAATCAAGAACTTCAATAACTTTCTTTTCGCGAATTATTCGATAAATTCGCAAATTATTCACCAAATTTTCAAATAAATCATGAATAATTGACTAATTTTTCAAAAAAAAAAACACATTCAATATATATTCTTTGCTAAATTGTTCGAAAAATTAGCAAATAATTCATGGATTTTTTAAAATTCACGAATAATTCTTGATCTTTTAAAAATTCATGAATTATTCACGAATTTTTCAAATATCTCGCGAATAATTCGCTAATTTTTCAAATAAATTCCGACACATAAATGTATTTTCATGCATGCATGAATTGTGCGAATAATTCACGAATTTTTAAAAATTTGCAGTTGCTTGAAAAATCTACCCATTATGCACTAATTTTTCAAATAGCTTGCAAATTATTTCAAACTTTTTAACAAAATTTGTAAATTATTTGTGTTATTTTCTAACTTAATTTCAAAATAACTACCAAGTTTTTAATTTAAAAGTAAAATTTTAATTTGTTATGCTGGTAGAATGATTTGAATTCACATCGTAACCAGTTAAATTATTTTTAATTCATTTTCAATGAGCAATCTAATAAAATTAATTTCTATATTTTTCTTTTAACTTTCTTCCCAATTTTCTTTGGTAACCAAACATGAGAAAAAATCCCATTTCATTTTCATTTTCTTTCCTTTTCTATTTCCTTTTCATTTCATTTTCTTTCTTTCATTTCCATTCAAACCAAACACACACCCTAAGTAATTTGATTTGCATCACGAGAATAATTAGATGGATGATTTTAGTACAACTGGATATATTGGTATATCATCCATGCAAGAGGACATGAAATGTGTGGGTTTTCAATAAGGCAGTCGACACTGATACATCGACTAGCTTATTTATAGGCTCATATCTTATTTGCTTGTTATTCAATTCTAGAAGTGAAGTTCGTTATATCCTTTTTGGGATAAAGTGTTGAAATTGATAGGAATCATTGGGATTTGCTATTTACAAGCATTAACTTTTTCAGAACTTCTACTTCTATAGAGACCAGGTATTGAGCTTAAATAACTTTAAATGTAATTGGTTTAGGTTAAATATCCATAAACTCCATATGCATCACCATTTTCGTATGTTTGTGGAAAGACAAGGGGAAGTGTTATGGGGCAAATTCTCAAGTCCACTGGGCAAAGGCATCAAAAGCCCATTAAGCCCTAGATCGGACTTCAGTCCATATCGGATGTCTAAAACTTAAAAGATTACCCAAAGATGTGGTCCGCTATGGTTTACTAATACGGTCATTTGTATAACATTAAAAACCATACATCATACACTCTGGTATGCTCAGTCTATCCAAGATACCCATATTTATATCCACCTCATCATTGCAATTACTTAATTGTTAGAGGGGTTTAAGTCAAAAATTATACTAACCTTTAACACCTTGTTTATCGTGTGTAGGTTTCAAAGTCAGTAGAGTAGCAGATCAGTTGATTAGTTATGAGGTGGGTTCCGGTTCCCTCTTACTTTGTTCGACTTGTGAAAATGTGTTATAACAATTGACGCTTCTTGTGGGATAATTTGATCGACTTTATGACCGTGTTTACTTGTAGCCAATCCATGGAATAAACTTCACCACATCCTAATTTTTGAGGCCTCGATAAGTGTAGTTAACCTTAACACCAACTTCAGGGTTTAGCACCAATCCGGACAATGACAAAAACCGAGTTTCATACAACCAAAACCTCACCACTCAAAGCACTATCTGAACCTTATAGCCTAATTGACAGCCCTAGCTGAGACCAATTACTCTTTCAAGGTTAAAGTGGGCAAGGAGAAATGCATAAACCTCTCCTTACAAGCCAATAAGAATGATAAGGTGATGTTAGTTCGCGAGCTTACTCTGTCAGATCAAGGGAGTCTTAATCGAATAATGTAGAGAGAGAGGTCAAAATAGCAAGGACTAAAGGACGCAGAGGAATATATATCATCATAAGTAGCTCGAAAGCAATCATTATCGGCAAAGCCTATCTTACACTAGAAAAGGACGCTCACATGACAAAAATATTCACCATATTAGCGGCTAAGGCCGTGATGGTCTAGATTGCGATGGTTGAACTATAACAACCGATATCGATGAAAACTTAATGACTGGGATCATGAAGGATAAGATCATGACGAAACAGGCAACAATATGTGGTCTAGATGAAGTTTGTCTTGTAAAGGTGAAAAGTCTCAACGAAGCTAATCTCATGCTAGCATTAGCAGAAATCATTCTTAATATTGAGAGGAAACTAATTTCACATCATGGAATGAGATTTCGACTAAAACCACTTGGTTTCGGATGGTTCGTTTTGTTTTCAAAAGGGGGACGGTACGAAACTATTGTTAAAATTTGGTTTCGGTCGATTTTGATCGAAACTAATAGTTTCCGGTCCAACATCATCTCTTACAATAAAATATGGATTTGAACTTAAATACATGAAAATATTTGAACCATATACATAAAAATATTTATTAGAATTATAAAAATTATAAAAATTTATTGAAATTTTAAATTTTATATTATACAAATTCTAAAAATTCATTAAAATCTTAAACAATTATAATAAATGCATTGTTATGGAAATATGTACATCAAAATATATATAATCCCAAAATCAAAATTCAAAACAAATCCTACAAAACAGGTGAAACTAAATTTTTTAACGATCCAAACCGAGACCAAATTTGAGTTCTCACACCTTGTTCCACACAATAAGATTGGTGCATACAACAACCCCCTTGGGATGGATTATGGAGGAACTACTACCCTGCAATTTTAAGATGCCAACTTTTGTTAGTTACGACTAATCGATTGATCCCAAGGAGCGCATGCAAATTTTCACATCGACCATGTTGTGACTTCATGCGACACAATTCTTATTTTGAGGCATTTCCTTTCATGCTAAGATGGATAACATGAGACTAGCACAATAGTCTCCCTCCGTAACCCATTACCTCTTTTGACCATCACATCGGATAAATATCTAAGCATTTAGCAAGTGTAAGGATGAAGAAGAGTCCAACTCATGTCATGACAATTTGACACAGAGAATGAATTGTTACTAGAATTCTAGAGATTTAATGTAGAAAAGTCAGATATCGAGTAAATTAATGATGAGAACTTGACTTGCCTAAATATCGGAGACTAACTCAGGACGATTGTAAAGCCATATAAAGTTGCTATGTTAGTTTTCCAGTCAAGGAAATGTTGCCCTTTGGACTATATCTCGGTTAAAGTTTTTTGCAAAGATCTTGTCGATGTACTTGTTGTTCGATGGCGTCTGGAGTCGCCTCTTATCAACTCGACCTAAGGCCGCACCGTCGGTTCGGGTTGGGGACAGGTTACCTTTTTCACTCATGAGTTGAGCCCAGGGATGAGCTATGTCTATCGCTCTTTTTTCTTCCCACCAGGTACCATGAATGAAGATACTTCGGTCATATCCTTAGAAGATTGAAGAAGTTTGCAAAGGACTTGCCACCACCTGTCTGATGACATAATTGATCAGTTGGTGCTGCAAGACAATCAAAAGATCAGTAGTTATAAAACAGGTAGAGAAAACAATGGTCATGCACATGCTAAATGCTTTAAGTAATATAATTAAGACACATTAATGACCTAAGAGAGAGTGAAGATAAACTTACTAGGAAGTTAGCAGCCACATGGATGAAAACATGAGAGTAGGTGGACTTTAAAACTCATCGAAATTTGAAGAAAAATCGAATTAGGAAGAAATTCTATACACATAGCTAATTGCTTCCCACGCACACCTAAATTTTTTTAAAAAACCAATTTTCTTACTTCACACATACCGTAAATTTCAAAGTTTCCTCTATTCTCTCTCTCTCACTCAAAAATCCCAACCTTCTTCACTGCCATCACCTGCCATCGCCACCCGACCCTCTCCTTATTATCCTCTTTCTCATCTGCGATCTTCGTTAGGTTGTGGTTATGCAATACCAACACTCAGATCTCCAACGACGGAGGCCAATGCCGATGCTGATACCTTGTCATGGATGGTCCAATAGCCAGAGGATGATCCAATGTCGGATCTATCTCCACTCTTTTTTTCGTGAAAATCTGATATCAGAGGGATTGGTTCGGGAGATGAATTTGGTGGAGGAGACGGAGGAGGTCGAGTAGATTTAGTGAGCGATGAGGATGTATTGATAAATGAATGATGATGGAGATAATGAGAGGTGTGATGGAGTAAAATAATAGGGATTTTATCAGAGACGGTGAGGGGTTTGTCGCTCGCAAAGTAGGAGAAGGTGGAGCCGATGGAGAGGATGGATCAATGGTAGTCGAAGTGGGCGGATGTGAGGTGACGACGTGACTGAACAACCTCCTTCATTAGGGGATGACGCTCCTTGCAGTAGCGGATCATATCCTAATTGTCTAGCTTCAATGCAGTGCACCCATTCGAACCGATAATGATGCTAAGGCTTCTTCTTGTTCTTCTTCTTAGGCAGCGACAACAGGGAGTATCCGGGCGGAGGGTAAAAAGGAATTATTTTGAATGGTAAATTTGTAGATAACTGAGATGTGTGTAAAGCAATTTGATATGTGTGTATAGTAAGTCTCAAATTAGGAGCTTCTTTCACAAGATGAATATTCCACTTTATGTAAGAAGTGAAAGGACATAATCAACACCAAGAAATTTCTCTTCTATACTCAAAGTGGGGATGCATGCACATTTTCTTCGTAGGACATGTGTAGCCTTAATCATCGTTACTCCAAGCGACACATTCCTTTTAAAGGGAAAATGATGGCCAACATTTTCCACGCAAGATACTTGCCACTTACATTGAATGTGAGGGATTACAACATGTGCTAAATTAACAAAAAGAACGAAAGATGCTTACCATGTCAGCATCAATTGTCAAATATATTGTTCTTCCAGCTTGTGCTTATACCTCTCCTTGTAATAATGGGCAATTTGCCAGTTTCAAACTTGATGGATTGATATTAAGGGCGGGGCAATTGTCGCATGCCAGATTCCCGAATCCAACAGACAAAGGCTTGCGGAGGAAATTGAAGCCCCAAACTGGAGCATAGTCCATATCGGATGGCTAAACTTTGACATGTTTACCAAAGATGTGGCCTAGCCTTTCTTCATAAACTCAACTGCACTCAATCTACCCATATAATCTTTGATAAATTCATCTTGTCCATGTTGGTTGGAAGCCATCCCAAATTCCCCTAATCATTTGCTTAGCGTTTGCAACTTCCTTGGTCTAGAGTGCGTCTATTTTGACGCCAATTTGAATTGGATGCAAGGTTGTAAAAAACGCTAGGCGCTAGGCGTTCGGATTGCTAGCGCCTAGCGCCCAGAGCATTAATCGGGGATTAATCGGGGATTAATCGGCCTAGGCGGATTTGCATTTTTTAATTATTTTATTTATTTTTATATAATATATTTATGTTTATATATAAATATATATATATTATTTAAAATACATCAAATATTTAATACATACTAAATCAAATCCAGTTTACCAACTTTAGAGTATTTGTGTGCAACAAAATAAAATTTAAAAGATACTCTTGTGCAATTAAGCCATTTACCAAAAACGCCCAGACACCGCCCAGGAACCGCCTAGGAACCGCCCAGACACCGCCCAGAGCGCTTAGGCGGCCGATTAATCCCAAAAACGCCCAGATTGACCGCGCAGGCCATACTCGGAGCGTGTACTGGCCACCTAGCGCCTAGGCGCCGCCTAGGCGGCCGTCCAGGCCGATTTTTAGAACACTGATTGGATATGAAGTGGGTCAGATTTGTGCAGACTTGTGTTGGGTTCCCTCTCTGTTTGACCCATGAAAAACATGTTGTAATAATACGGGGTGAATTATATCTTTAAAACTGTTGCAAGATGGAAAATTATTTTGTTTAGAGGGTCCTTCAATTTTGAAGATATATATTCCTTTTCTTTTAGGAGCACTTTCTTACAAAAGTGCTTGTGGATTAAGATCAGATTAGTTTACCTTTATTGAGTAGATTTGGACTACGGGAATATCATAAGACTTAAAATTTCACTAGAAAACAATGATGTTAAATGAGAGATTGGTAGTTAGCTTTCGCTAGAGTTGTTTACGTTTTTTAAATTGTTAGCTCATTTTGGTTGTTAGTAGATTGTTTTATATTAGGATGGGTTTTTATCTTATTTCTTACATGCAAAGCATATTTCAAGGCTGAAATACAGTGGTAGTGGGGAATCAAAAGGAATCGATCCTCCTGTGTGGTAAGGATGAGGCCTTGTTTTCCTCGTCTCTTCTAATTTTCTTCTTCTTTTTGGATTGCATTAGAAGATTCTAATGTAATTGGATTTTGGCTGGTTTGGATATTCTTTTTTCTTAATATTGTTGGGGCTTGCTTTTACATACCTTTTTATTTACGTACATATATGTAACCAACCAAATTGAACCGTTGGTATGAAAGGTGGCCAAACTTCACTTCCCCCCCAAAAAAAAGAGCCGTTGATATTTTGTAGGGGAGGAATATAGCCATGAATTGCTTGTTGGAACATCAGGAAAAAGTTGAAAACACGGTATCAAGGTATCTAGCAACTAAATTATGTCAACTTACTTACTGTCGTATTATGTCGTATTACCATGTGCTTTTGGTTTAATTTATGTTACTTTCACCTTTTGTGTATTCATTAAAAAAAACTAAATCAATGATGGTATTTCAAAATTATTTTTTTTGTAACTTCATCAATCTAAAATGCTAGGAGGAAAATGATGATAAACTTAACCACAAGCTATCAAGTGATGTCGGAGTTTGGATACCTTGGGGTTATAACACATGACATTTCATTTTGTTGGTGATGGATTCATTGAATGCTCTCGTCATTTGTAAAGAATGAATGTGTTAGATTTACTATTACCCTTGATATCTATATTACATTTGACAACCTTTTTTGAATCTTAGGACTGATTAGGACAAGTTGAATAGGACAAAGGTGTTGATAGAAAGACGGCTGAGATTTAATCTTAAGTAATGAATGGTTTAGATGAGAGTTAATGAAATCTTTGGAGAGAAAAAAACTTAAATTTTGACAGAGAAATGTGTTGGCACGACTTGCAAAAGGCTGTTTTGGAAACCGACAGACATTTTTTTTGAAACTTGAGAATCATTAGTTTTGGGAACATATATTAAATTATATATAATAGATTTTTTTTAAGTCCAATTTCCAACGCATTTTATTTTGATTAAATTCATGCTGTGTTGTATGAGTTGTATCATGTTTAACAGATCTCACCTATCAAAATATTTATTTTTTATCCTGTGGGGTTTTAATATAAAAAATCTAAAATTAATATTCGATTACAGCTTTTAATTACTTATTATTGTTCCGCGCCGAAGGCACCCGCTAATTTTTTTTCGCATTTGTGGTTCCCTAATTTGTTGTTCCGCGCCGAAGGCGTCCGTGCCGAATTTGTTGTTCTGCGCCGAAGGCGCCCATGCCTAAGATGCACGTGCCGCTAAATATTTTAACGCTAATTTGTTGTTCCGTGCAATTTTGGCTATGGAAATAATTTTTTCGGGAACAGAGATTTCGTGGGGAAAAATCTTAAATGAACCGTGCCCGCGGGCACGGGTTATGACTAGTACATGTACATATGCATGAGCAACTATATTAATGGGTTCCTTCAATTATTTTTGATCTTTTAGGCTAATTATATGGGATAATTTGTTGGATATAATAGGTTGCAGGGTCGCATTTGGTGGACCCGATCAACCCTGGACTTGTTCTTAATAAGAGCCGGCCCTAGCTTGGTAAGCAAGATAGGTTTAGGGTTTTGATGGTAAAATGATGACGCCCTTGTTACTGTTGATCAGGAAAGTTATGGTGCATAGGATTCCAACTATTGTTGGGATTAGGATTTCTACTCTGTATAAATCCTTGCAGTTTTGGCCAAAGATACAATAACACAGAAATCCTTGGCCATCATTTATGAGGGATCATAGGCTTCTCAGGTTTCCATTGACGAACGGTTGGTACACTGGATTAGAGAGGGCTTTCCATGTGTTGAGAGATTCAGAGCTAGTTTAAATTGCCTAAAACAAGCCAATCAGGAGATTGGATATTTAAATTAAGCTATGTTATTCATTTGATGGTTTGTTATTGTTCTTTATGCAATCCACATATTGTATTAGAGCCATGGGACCTAGGTGAACCTTGATAATGCTTCTATCATACGGATCTGCCTTGTTTAGGTGCCTCCCTAGTATGCTTATTGATGTCGTCCCGTCTGGCCCATTGGCTTCATACTTGACTGCATGGAGGCAGGCCCATTGCAATGCGCTAGTGCGTGAGGATGCCTTTGATTGCAACACCACCCTCGCGGGTGCTTTGGAATTTTTAGAGCACTCTGCTGCATGCCAATACCGCAGTTGTCTGGTTTGCCAATGCTGGCAGTCGACTCTATGGCCATGGGGATGCTTCGTATGTAGTGCAGTCTGCACAACAATCCCTACATGGCGCTGCATCTCAATTTGGGCTCTTGTGCTATTAGGTCACAAGTTTGACACTGCCATTGCTGCAAGCCAAAGGCATGATGTGAGCCACCTTCTGCCACCGTAGCATGTGCCAGAGGTTGTTGTAGTTGGGCAAAGGGGGCCTCATTACTGACTGCAGTTGTTGGCGAGTCTTGACTGTAAACAACGATTTTCTCTGGTGCATTGGCTATCTATCGACTTGGCAATCGAACACTTGGTATGATTGTCCTATGAAAGCACATTTGAAACAATCCAATGATAATATAAAAATAATAGGGTTTTTAACATATCCGTCCATTAAATCTTGTGTATTTTGATATATGTCCCTAAAAAATTCGTATTTGCTCTCATGTCCCTTAAATCTTAAACTTTTAATTTTAATAGTCACCCTCTCTAATTTTCTGTTAAAATTTTACGGAAGTAGGAATGTTCTGTTACGGCTCTTCGTTTGGGGGATCCGGCGGCTCACGAGGAAGAGGGAGCGGCATCGCCGCCTCCCGGGCGCCGCCTCCCGGGCATTTTGGGGGAGCACCACCTCCTCCCCGGCGTTTTTGGGAGGGGAATGGGGATGGGGGAGCGCTGCCGCCTCCCCCTCCTCCTCAAACGATCAGCAGGGGAGGAGGCAGCGCCTCCTTCCCGTCCTTTTCTCGGGGAGGGAGGATAGCCTCCTCCTCAAACAATTAGGGGGAGGCGGCGGCACCTCCTCCCCGGCCTTTTCTTGGGAGGAGCGCTGCCGGCCTCCCCTCCTCATTTGAGGAGGAGGGGGAGGCGGCGGCGCCTCCTCCTCGGTGTTTTCTGTGGGGGAGGAGCGCCTCCCATCCTCCTCAGACGATGAGGAGGGGGAGGAGGAGGTGCCTTCTCCCCGGCCTTTTCTGGGGGGAGGAGCCCACAACGCCGGGGAGGCGGCGGCGACTCCTCCTCTGTCCAAAACGAATGACGGGGTGGTTAATTGTTAATTAAAGTTTATTTCTTAATTAATTAACTGTAATCATTATTTAATCGACTATTAAGATTAACGTTTAATATTTGAGGGACTTGAAAGCAAATGCGAATTTTTAAGGGACAGATACCAAAAAACGCAAGATCTAAGGGATGAATATGTTAAAAACCCAAAATAATATTGCAAATACAAATGAACATAGTATTGCTGAGATGCTTTTGGGATTTTGCAAATGACGTACCTTTACGCATTCTTTCAAAGAAGAAGCACGTCTGACATATCTATAGATTCTATACTAGTCTGACATATCTATGCTAGCTTGCAACACTGACTCACCAAGTGAAGGAGATATCAACTCTAGGGTTGGTCATCAAAACTATTCTTAAAAACCAATCTTTAATTGGCTGTTCAATCACAAATCATGGAATTGTGAATGCAAAATGATCAATACAGACTAGATACTTGAATAGCTACAAATCTGATTTAAAATCCAATTTTTAGTACAAAAAACATGTTTTATACGAGGTTCATGCATATGATATGGTAAAAAATGCAGATCTAAATGAAAATTTGATTTTTGTCCCTATCAAGGCAGGTTCATATTATAGAAGCAACGTCAAACTTTACGAAGATTTCATACTCTCATGCTATATGTGGATCATATGAAGAACACGATTAAACAAAAAGCGTTCCAATTTATAGTTAATACATATGCTGAAATCCATGTATACGCCTCGTATATACTTTAAAATTCTTGTCCCCATCAGTAGTACCAGTCGATGGTGTTGGTGTCGATGAACATTGTAGGCGCCAGCTTGAATCAATAGTGAATCCAACAAGAATAAAGCTGAAACCTGATGCTAATTGATTGTATCTATTTAATTCCTTGACCTTAATAGCTTTATGATCCGTTACAGAAGAAGCAAAATGTTACTTGATAGAAGTTGTCAAATGTCCCCAAGGTGCTAACCTGGGGAATATGCATACAGGTGATCGACAATCCTTAAGATAAATTCGCTGACAGTGCTAACACATGGTAGACTGGCACAACAACCAGCTAGTATGTCGGCATTATGTTTTCTGCTACAAATTTGGCCTTTGGACTCAAATCTGAGGGAGTAATCTTCTGTTGATGCAATTGTTAATAAAAATTTAAACTTGGAAATCTAATAGACCATATATACATGTAATTAAAATCAGTTTCATTGTCTTAAAATCATTTCATCTGATGGGTTATATATAAACAGCTGAATGCTAGATGCATTGTTGTCCTTTTTGCTTTTCGATATGAGTCATGTTTTCTTCTTCGTCGTCTTCTTCTTTTTTTGTAAGCGATAGCATAGCAACTCATTTGCTCATGTTTTTACTTTGTTCTTACATAATGCACGACAGTAAATTTCATACACTGTTATGACTATATTACTTGTTTATGTTTGTTTTTCTATATCTTTTCTTAAAAATAATCCAATCAATGATGGTTGATTTGCTTTTCTGGTGGCCATGAATTGGATTTAAATGTTTCCTGTAAGTAATGCATGAAGACTGCATGATTCTGATTTTCTACTAATTTGGGTCGGTGAATTTCTATAACAAGATTCATCTACCCAGCTTAGTAATGGACTATGATGAACTGTATCCATCCATCCCTGACTACGAGGAGCTTTATCCATCTATTGCAGTATGAGCACATGGTGTTGCTGGAGTTGCTTAAGACGGGCCACGCAGAGCCCGACAAGAAGATTGGAGGAGGGATCCAGGCATTCCAGGTCCGCTACCACCCGATGTGGAAGAGCCGATGCTTCTTTCTTGTCAGGGTTGATGGCACCAGCGATGATTTCAGCTTCAGGAAATGTGTTGATCACATCCTTCCTTTGCCAGAGAACATGAAAATCCACTCGTCCGATGGTAACAAGTCATTCAACGGTAACAAGTCCGGCGGGCATCATAAGAGCGGAGGCGGAGGGGGCCGTGGAGGAAGGGGCGGTCGTGGCCATGGAAGGAGAGGTGGGTCTAGGAAGTGAGAAGATGCCTTTGGCCTAATTTCAGAGTAGTTATAATCTATTTACTGAGGTTGCAATCTTTGCTGCTTCATAGTATGCTTTAGCAGTGCAACAATATGAGAATGAAAATGCCCTCTTTGGGTCACTTTGATTTTGATTTCTATTGCGGGAACTTTGATTTCTGAAGTAGAATGCTTGATTTCATGTTTCTGGACCATTTTATATCCAGACCCAATTGCAGAAAGAAAGACTTGTCCTTCAATTTTGTGCACCGGAGTTTAACAATGGTCGCAATTTGTTACATCATTCATTTTATAGATGCTTGCATGTATCCTCAATTTTAGCTCGTCTTGGTAGCAAATAGTGTTCGCTTATGTGTTGTTTCCAAACACAACTACTACTATTTAGCAAATAGTGTTCGCTTACAATGAAGTCCAGATGCATCAACCAAAGAGTGGCTGAATAGGGAAATCCACCTATCTCAGCAGGAACCCATGTTGGGAGACTGGAATCTCGAAAGCTGACATCCTCTCCCCACGAGCAAAACCATTGCGATCATAAGAAGATATCTCGGAGATGCCCTGCTCCTCGCACGCCTTGACGAGTTCCTCCCCCACCCTTTGAGCAGCTTCCTAGGGTCAGCATTCAGCCAAAACGAGAGTGGGTAAGTCTCAATAAACTTTGATCAGTCAGGAACCCAAAAGCCTGCCAAAATACTTACCACAGTGGTACAAGATGGCTCCCCACGGATGGATTTCTGCAGGGTGCTTGCATAAAAAAGAGTCATCTTGTTCTGGTCGTCGACCAGCATGGCATACAGTTGCTTGGCGGAACAGAAAACCGACAGCCTTGGCTTCGTGGGCGAGCCGTTGAACTGCCTCAACATCAGATGAATAAGGAGTATAACAACTAAAATAAACACTGGAAGAGAGGGACAGGGATGCAAACCTTCCTCTGCGATCGACGGTTCCGGACCTTTGCGCTATCTCTTCGAGCAATTCCTCGGCCGGCTTCGACCCTCAGAGTCATCGGCGGAGGACCTAAACAAAATAAAACAAGAGCTGGTGTTAGATATATATGTTGAGAGATGTCTGTGTTGTCATACCAAACCTGAGTTCATCTTACGAGCTGGGCATGTAGGTGAGATGCCCTGGACTCGGTAAAAAGGATTGGCATGCTTTTGGAGGAGGGAGGATGGGGGTCTGGGAGAGCGGCAGGCAGCAGGAGAGAGGATATCCATGGTGACTGGAAATTTTGGGCGGTTGTCTGCTTTGTTTAGCTCACTGAGGAAATACGACGAGCACCTGGTGTGGGGTTCAAGTTGTTTGTGAGCGGCAACCGGGGAAAATTTGACAACAAAAAGTTAGGATGGGGGATTCTAACGTACACTAATATTTTGTCGCGTGGGGCTGAGTGGGTTCGGGTTCAGAGCGATCCGAGACCCAACCCGGTTCCTAAAGGGTTGAATGAATGTGGCCGCCCTCTTTCCTGTAATAAAATGGTATTTCTTTCAAAAGACTAGAAGAAAACAACCTCCAACTTATTAAATTATAGACCCGAGGCCACAAAAATTTCTACTTATTTTGAATTCTTAATTTTTTAAAGAAAGAGATAGAGTCTGTGTCTGTAAAAAAAATCTCAATTTGGGAATTTGTATGTGAAAATTCGATAAGTTTTTAATGTAAACTTTATAAAATTCGATAATTTTATTAAAGAAAAAAAAATAGTGTGACACGTTAGAAAATTCTCTCACGTGGCATCTTTAAAAAAAAATACTCTTTTGCATAGTTTTTTTTTTAATGATCAACACTGAAGTTGATTTACATGATCTACACAGCGCACAACGCGAAAAAAAAAACCACATCCGAATAGGATACGATGCACGCGCTCAACCGAAGAGGATTGAGAAGTGTGGGTGTGTGTTGTATCTTCGAGGGTAAAACGAGGAAAAATTCCCAATAGCAAACATGTAAATAAAGGGGCTCAAAAGGGGAAAAATGTTAATGGCAACATTGTAAGTAGAGGGGGACCAAGGGGGAACGTTTGGAGGGGTGTTGATGTGGCGTTGCCACGTAGGACAAATGTCACATCAACCCCCACATTTGTATTAAGGATGAGAAATCTTATGAATCATACATACGTTGTTTGTATATATGCATCGGATCATTGAAAGTTTTAATAGTTTTGCCGTGATAGAAATATTTCCGCCTTCTATCAAACTATCAAACTATCAAACTATCAATAAAATATCAAACTATCAATTTTCAGTTGAACCATAGAGGTGTTGATCATTCATCTTGTATGACCTGAAACTATGAGAGAAAACACTAGAGGGTGGTGAATAGTGTTTTATGAAAATTAAATGGAATTTACGCCCAATGAAAATCGATAAGAACCAAATATGTGGAATTAATATAAAAGAGACAACAACACAGAAAATGCAACGCAAACAGAGTTATGTACACTGGTTCGGATTCACCGAGTCAATTCCCAACTCACTGGAATCCTACTCTAGCCATCCTCAAATAAACCCTACTTGAGATTAGTATCCACTAATAAACTCACTTGCCAAACCCTGACAAGTGTAAATCCAATATACAATAACACCAATTCTCACAACTCGGGAATGGCCACTCTCACAACCCGAGAGTAATTCTTACAAATGAAATAAAGAAATTGAAATACTCAATTTGAAACAATTTACCCAAAACCTATGCCTTGAATATAATCTTACTTGAAGTGAGGCAATGGAGTGTGTGTAGTGCTCTAAAATGAGAATTGAAGCACGTGCTACTTGTCCAAAGAAGTGAAGTAATCAAGGCTTGAAGATGTGAACTTTGGAGCATGAGGACAAGTGAGTGATTGAGAGCTATAAAGCTTGTTGGAGCTTTGAATGCACTTGAATGAGAGCTTAAATGTTCAAGGGGTTGTAAGAGTTTTAAAATGAATGCTAACAAACCCTATAATAGTGTTTTAAGACTCCCACCAAACCCCGAAGAAAATCCGCAGCAATTAATGCTGGAAACGGGCTGTAACATGCAGATTTATGAGTCATTAGACGTATGGAGAAGGATCGTTAGAAGCCTGGTGCACTATTCTGACAATGTAATAAATGCAGTCTAACGACTAGTTAACCAGATGTCTGATGAAGGTCCCAGACGTCTGGTAAACTGTTCAGACGTTTGGCCCATACGCATTAGACGGCTGATCAGTGGGATCAAGAACGTGGTGCTCTCTGGAAATTAGTCGGAATTATACATGCGTCTGAAGTTCATTACCCATACATCTGACACTGTTCAGATGACTGGGATCAAGCCTTCAACGGCTGACTGCTGAAGGAGTCGAAGGAGAAAATGTTCTCTTCCATCAGACTTCTGGATTTTAGCTCTCAGACGACTGGGAGGACGTCTGTCTAGCTATGGCTTCTAGGCTCTAACTAATGTATGCATGCCAGACGTCTAATGGTCATACATCAGAGGTCAGATCCTGGGTTGAAAGAAATTTGAGCGTAATGAATTCCTAACCATATGGGATCATATAATGAGTGTTCTAAAGTGTTGTGTATAACATGTAAGTGCTTCTAGCAAGCATATTCAAGACTTAACATTCTAAATTCATTAAGAAATAAAGAAATGAAAATTTACGTATTAATCCTCTCACTTCTTTTGAATTCTTGAATCATTCTATTTGATTTCCTCACATCATCGCTTCACTTCATCGTCGCTTTTGATATATCTTTGATCTACATTCGACGATGTTTTAATTAACTACAAAAGAAGGAGTTGGTCACAATTAATTATGCTTGATTATTATCAAAACCAAAATTGGAGGATCCAATACTCAACACATCTAATCGAGGAACGTGGGACGAGTTGATGAACAGAGTCGGACCCAAGTAGTAGTGGAGGGGGTGTGGACTTGGTCTCCCGCCCATTTTTTAAGCTTACATATATAGCAATGTAATTTAGGTTAAATATTTAAGTTACCAAATACATGGTTGCCATAGTAGCAGAGTGGTCGTGCATTAGCTTCATTAGTTGAAGGTTGTGGGTTCAATCCTTGTTGCAGCTATTTTTTTTTAAATTTTTGTTTTTTAAAATTAACGAAGTAATTAGCGTTATTTCCTCATTCATATTTTTGTTAATTCATGAACGATTTTGTGTTTAATAGATGCATGTGAAAATTTGCTGATTGTTAAAGTAGTTCAGTCTGAATCTTCGGAACTTATTTTCTTTTTAATGTAACTAACCCTTGGTTTTGTTTTCGACTTTCTTACTCAATCACGTACACATATGTTGCATGTGGCCTGAGTAATGTATTTCACATCTACTTCGTCACCTCAAATAGACAACATAATAGAAAAACACATCTTTGATCTGTTTGGACTCGCCGACTTGAACACCATCGCATCTACGTACTTTACGAATGCAGTTTGTATGCATTTTTGCAACGCTGTCCACCCCCCCTTCATCTCATCCTGGTTCCGCCACTGTGATGAACGAGCAAAACAACTTAGATTCAATTGAAAATTAGGAATTTGGGACTAAAAACATGAAGATCAAAATGAGCTCAGATCGGATGAAAAAATATAGTGGTGTGGGTTACTAGCCAATGAGAAAATTTCTTATTTGGCTAGCCGATGCCCATATTTCTCATAAAGCACCATATGTATCAGTTAGCCAATGAGGAAATATCCACATGTCTCTCTTATGTAACCCATCCATTCCCCCTTTTCAAAGATCAGGGTGAATTGATCGTTCATCTACCGGCTGCAAAATGTTTTGTTATGGCAAAACCAATAAACTAGCGAAGAGTGGATGGATGAGCAAAACTCCTTGGATCCACTCAAAAATTGAGTGAATGAGATTTAAACCATGAAGATCAAAAAGAACGATTTGAATCGAATGAAAAATTAGGGGTCTATGGATTTGACGCTAACCAAGAAGATTCCTCGGTGGCAAGCAGATGACCATTTTTTCATAAGAGCAACATGGTTATCCGCTAGCCGAGGAAATTTCATCATTGATTAGCTCACTCAACCCACTCAACCTTCCCATTTTTCGACGATGTGATCCGTTCAATTTACTCTTCATATTCTAAAACCATAAACTAACCAAGTTCCACGTGAACCCTAGTGGTTTTGATTGTTCATTTAACCGTTACAAAAAGTTATGTTACAGTGAAACCGTTAAACTTGTGAAGAGTAGAAGGGTGAGCAAAACTCTTTGGATTTACTCAAAATCTGGGGGTTTGTGGATTTAAAATATGAAGATGAAAATAAACGGTTCGTATCGAATGAAAACATAGGATGCTTGTAGGGTAGACACTAACCAATGAGAAAATTTCCTCATTGGCTAACTGATGTCTTTTTTCCTCTTAATATAAACCCATCATGTTAGAATACCAATCCAAGTGATGTTCTAAAATATATACATAATCAGTTTCATCACGTGCAAAGTACAAGCCTAAGCCTAAAACTAGTAATTATATATATTGATAGGTCTAAAATAGCTAAAAAAAAGGAAATTTATAATCAAAACCACCATTAATTTGTAGTTATCGTGTTCTAATCTCTAAAATATAAAGGGAGAAAGAGCACAACGTGTAATTGATCAGATGCCATTCTCTTTTTCCTTAGGCATGAAAGATTGGAATCGAGATTCGCTTCAACGCATAAGAGGGAAAAAAAGGGAGAAAGGTAGGAATGGCAATATTGCGGGACGTGGCGGGTATTTAACTACCCAAGATTGCCCCGACCCATCTACAGGCCGGGGCGGGGCGGGTCGCGGGCCGGGGCGGGGCGGGTTCTTTCTTACCAAAACCGGGTCGGGCCGGGTCGGGCCGGTCGGGTCAAGTCATTAATGCTATCCATATGAATCCCAAATAAAAATTTTATTTTGTGAATTGGGAGAATTTTAATTTATTTGGTAATTTGGAATTGGGAATTGGCCCAATTAGGAGAACTGTGGAATAGAGTATGACTTATGAGTTATTCGCTGAGTGCATGATCCGCATCAAAATAGTAAACCTCTATAGTTTACCGGGGCGGGGCGGGGCGCATACAAAGCCCAAGCTTGCCCCGACCCGGCTGCGGGCCGGGTCGGACCGGGTCAAAACCGGGTCGGGCCAGGTCGGACCGGGCGGGTCAGGCCATTACTGCCATCCCTAGAGAAAGGGGCTGTTAGGTGGAACCCACACATGACTACGTGTAGAAAGCACGTGCACGGATTATCTCAGCTTGTTTTGAGGCGTATACACCCGCCGTCATAGTGGGTCAGATTTACGTACTTTCGGGTCCCGACCCGAAATCCAATTGTATACGGAACCCACCGGCTTTGATCAACAAGGGCCAAAGCCATGCTACATTCAGAGAGGAGCGCTGCCTTTTTTTCCATTGCCGCCGTAGTTCCTCCGCACCATCACCTCCGGCGACCTAGACCGGCGAGCCTCCGTCGAGCGGCGGCGCTCTCAGGGTACCGGCTCTAACCACTGATCTCAAATAATTCCCAATCAAGTTGCTTATTTACGTTCAGATTAAAAATATGTAGTATCTTTCCCCTTTTTACTTGAGATCATATTTCATGGAATTAAATATACAGGGCACAAGGCAGTGGATGGACACTGTGATTCTGTCATTGACTGGGACCAATCAAGCTATCATCATCCAAAAACTTCAAAATTTCCGTGTCTTTTGTAGGCCTAAACGTGAAAGCTATAAGTTTCGCTGCTTGACTGCAGGTATGGTTATGCTTTCTTCTCTCATTACTTACAAAATTGAATTTGTTCCTTTGTTCCCCGTTGTTATACCTTGTTGCAGGTTCTAGAGGTCAAACGGTGAAGTGTGCGATGAAATCTATCAGGTTGTCGGAGCTCAATGCGGCGGAGGTCGATGGCCTCAAGGCTCGGCCTCGCATCGATTTCACTTCCATTTTTGGTATCGTGAGTATTTTTGATTATATGTGATTGCTTGATGCTATGCAATTGAGATTAAAGTGATTTTTGCGGGTGTTGATTGAAAATTAGGTGAAGCCCATTGTGGATGATGTGCAGAGTAGAGGAGATGCTGCCGTTGTAGAGTCGGTGCTTCTACAATGTGCTCATATATGATTTTTTGTATTATTATCATTGCAATGGGCATGGAAAATTGGGTTGGTTGAATCTGAATTTTTTGGTCTTGCAGTTACACTTTAAGATTTGACAAAGTTGTACTGGACAAAGTGGTGGAATCTGTGTCCGATCTGCCGGAACCCGAGGTATGCAGCTTTCTACCAAATTTAAATTTATGCCAGCCGAGTATTGCACATCTCTGATGAAAATCTCTTGAAGATGGGACAGAAAGCAATATTGTTTCCCTTAGACCAGTAGATGCCTTGAGAGAGTTCACCCCAACATAAATTTTATACCCTATTTTGTTCATATCCACTCAAACTTAAATCATGTAATGTTTTATTAGTTTCATTTTATTAATATTTTAGATAACGAGGACCAATTGAAACAGTTAAACCTACTCATGGACGTGGTGGTAGTAGCAGTATTTCTTTCATCATATCCATTAAAAGGTAGAAGGTTGTTGTCTTAAACATACACAATGGACTGATTAATGTGGATGATTCTGCTGCTTATACTTTCTGACATCCAGGTATAGTAGTTCAGACTAATGTGATTTGAGTTGCTGGAAGTTCATGGAAGTGTTTATAGATGAGTAAAATTAGATTCTGGATGGGGTTTGCATCGTGATATATGTCGTCTGGCTACTGGAATCATGCCAAGTTCAGGAATAAATGAAGAGAGAGTTTTGAAGAACTTTGTACATGCCACTTTAAAGGCGACATCATTTATACGACAGCTGTTGGACTTTGACATGTCTCATTGAGCAGGTTTCAATCAGCTTTGGACGTTTGGGTGCATGCGATAGAAAGGGGATCTGATAGTTCGATTGTTACTGACTGCCTAGTTTTAAATCTTTCTTTTAGCAAGTAACATGTTACTGACCATGCAACCTTTTTACAGTCCGAAACACTGTATCTTATCGAAAAGCAAACCATACATATCTGCTAGGTCCAGACTAGTTAGTTAATCCATCTTATGAATACAAGCCACCATCTATTTATCCATATCGTTGATAATTCAGTTGTTCCAAGTCTATTTTATTTGCATATGCATATCATACTTTTTGGCCTTCATACTTGTTTTTCATTTGTTCTGCCAACTGTGAGGTAAACACTTAATGCATTTTTATAACGAAACTAGCATGGTTGTATGTCCAGAGGCCTGATGTTCATGTCCATAACATTGCGTTTCTGATTCTTATCTGTGGCTGGATGAACACTGAATGACATTTCTGTCTATTAACTAAACTGCAGCTAGATCCAGCTGTGAAGGAAGCATTCGATGTTGCATATAACAATATTTATGCATTTCATCTTGCTCAAAGGGCGCCTGAGAAGAACATTGAGAACATGAGGGTAAACATTTACTAGCTTGTTTCCTTCATGTTCACATTCGTAATTTGGTTTGTAGCTTTTGATGCTTCTGCATTAATATATTTTTATAGGGTGTAAGATGCAAAAGAATTGCAAGAGGCATTTCTGCCGTTGGTCTATATGTCCCCGGGGGAACTGCTGTTTTACCATCAACTGCATTGATGCTTTCAGTGGTATGCCAGTCTCCGTTCAGATTGCTTGATAGTTCTTCGTATACGGTGTTACTTAATTTCCTGAAGTAAGCTAAGAAGGCGGACCTTTTATTTTTTATTTTTTTATAACAGCCTGCGAAGATTGCTGGCTGCAAGACTATTATTCTTTCAACTCCTCCAAGTAGTGATGGAAGCATATGCAAGGTAGATTTTCTATCTCTTTCTTTCTAATTTAGTATTATTACTATGATTTACACATTAATAAATAATTCGTATAGGAGGTACTGTATTGTGCCAAAAAAGCTGGAGTAACTCACATATTAAAAGCCGGAGGAGCTCAGGTGCTTTTTTTGAATTCTGTGTTTTAAAACTCGTTTCTTCTTCTTTTTGTTCGGTAGTTCTAATCATTTTTGCTTACCAGGCAATTGCCGCCATGGCTTGGGGGACTGCATCTTGCCCAAAGGTAGCTAAACCGACATTGTACCTTAGCAATGATAAACTAGTTACAAGAACGCTCTTTGTTGCCAATCAGTTCATATATTCTCTTTGTTTCTACTTATGGATAGGTGTTTATACTTTGTTGGCAACACCTTCTTGCATTTTATATGCTTCCAAATTAATGTTTGCTGTGATGGCCATTTACTGTTGGATGATATCTCTTTTATGGTTAAATGTTTTATATTAATCATATACATTAGAATTAATCTAAGTTTGACCTTCTGCACTCTGCCTACATTGTTTTGGGGTAAGCTTGACTGCCTTCCATTGCTTCACATATTTTGTGGTTTAGCTACCACTCAAACGTACAACATGCAACATCCTAAATATATTGATCTGCTGAGAGAATATTTCCCATTTCACATAATACCTGCAAAAGTTCTGTAGTAGCTGAATAATGAAGTTAAAGTTTTGATGGAAGAAAGCTTGATCCATAGTTGTAATTTCTTCACAATGGGTCATATGTAGTTTAATACGGATTCATCTTCTCCTAAGATCTACACAATTTCTATATAACTTTATTATATCATGGTTATTGTTGCATAATTTACCTGTTTGTGAAATGAGAGGTGATTTATCATAATTTACAGGTTGATAAAATCTTTGGGCCTGGAAATCAGTATGTTACAGCTGCAAAAATGATCCTCCAAGTATGTTATTTCAGTGCATGCCTTTCTATAGACATAGGAGTAATATCCCTTCTGAATGTGTTGATTCCTATGCTTTCTTCCTTCAGAACAGCGAAGCCATGGTTTCGATAGACATGCCTGCAGGCCCATCAGAGGTTTTAGTCATTGCAGACAAGCATGCCAAACCAGCACATGTAGCTGCAGATCTACTCTCCCAGGTATTAATTTTCATCATTTGTTTTTAATATTTACTGGACTTCTTTTTTCTATCTTCAACAGAAGAAGGTGAATATAAGTCATTTTCTGATATTTTTTTCCTTTCAATTTTTATTTGTGTACCCGAGACTTGTAAATCTACCTTCATTTACATCTATTGATGAACCATTTTGGTATTTTTGATGAGCATTTTTGGTGGAATAATTATTAATCCCTAAAGAAATGTCATTTTACATACAGTTTTACTCGTGCTCCAAATTATAAAACATATTTCTACTATCTGTTCTTCACTCCCTAGTCCCTTCCTCACTGAATTTTAAGCCGAACACTAAATAAATTCAAAAGTGAAATTAAATAGCCAAATACAAAAATACAGAACAATCTGGTGGGCTACGCAGCTACCAAAGGAGGCGGACCCGGGCCACCCGCAAGGAGCAGTAGGTGCACGCGCAAGAGCCACACGCGCAAGAGCCGCACACGCAAGGAGAGCCGCAACCTAGGGGCGTTTTTGACCATGTCTCTTTATTGCTATTTTAATGGAAAACTTGTAATTGTTTAGCGAGGGGGTTTAATTCTTAAGCTAGGGCTAGCCGTCATAATTTCTTATACTTGGTTATTGAATTGTTCTTGAGAGAATTCTTAGGAGAGTGCAGACGTCTTCTCGCTTATTGGCGTCTTGGGAGGGTGGTTGCCCCTAGAATTGTAGCCAAAGTTATCTCTTTTATTTTTGTTTTCTTCAACATAATTTCAGATTTGTAATATTCCTATCAATTTGATATCAGAGCACGTAACGATCCATGTCGGCTTCGACAAGATAACAAGACAAGTTCGAGACTTTGGAGGCGAAATTTACTAGCGAAACCGACGGGATAAAGAAATCCTTGACGGGGAACGATGAATCCATGGCAAAGTTGACGGCTTCCATCGAAAAAGTGACGGCGAGGCAAGAGAAACAAGATGAACAATTCGCGCAATTGATTTTTCAATTGACGGCCAATGCGGGAAAGGATGGAAAAGGTGATGGAAACCCTAAATCAGCGATAAAGGTGCCACCTTTGGTCAAGGGAAAGCAAAATTTGGAGCTTTTTTATCCGGAAGCCGTCCACGTGGAGGAGGAATACGACGAGGAGGAAGATGGAGACCCTTGGACGGAGGATTATTGAGAGCGGTGCGACGAAAGGCGGAGGAAGTAAGGATGGCAGCGACGGCCATAGCCACCCCCCATATGGCGTGCCAGAGCAGGGGGACATCCCTCTGGGCCCCGCGGGCCCCCCAGGACAGCCGGGGGGCACCTCCCTGACTTTGCCCGGGGCCAGCGAAGGGCCCAGGGCTCCCCGGCGACCACCACCGACCAGTGGGGGCCGCTGAAGCCCCCGGGGACATCAAATAGGGCTAACGGGCCCTCCCCAGGCCCGCCGTGGCCTCGCGGATCATAGGGAACCCCCGACGGGGGTTTCGACGCATGAGATGATGGGTTTCAGCCTTTTCTTGACGACCAGCCCCATCTGGAGGACGTGACGCGCGATTTCGAGAATGAATTTGACCCCGGGGACTTCCAGGAGCACAAAGATGATGGCAAGGGGGTATCGGGACCCTCCCGACCCTCGATTTGGCAATGGCAGGCGGTAACTACCTTCCCACAACCATAGGGGACGCACCGAAGACATGGGGAGAGGTTACAGAGACTTACAGGAGGGGCAAGGGGGCAGGTTTGCATGCGACGGAGGGGGTGGACATGTGGACCGAGGAGGCGGCCTACGGGGGTACCACGGTTTCCATGGGGAAGGCCCGCGTGGGGGCTATGAGCGGCATCAGGAGAGGTGGCAGCACTACCACCAGCCTAGACATGGCGGAGGACGGGGGACCAGGGGGGATTCGATATGGACAGACTGCAGAAGTTGATGCCTGTATTCGATGGGGTGGAACCGGTGTTGTGGATCTACAGAGTGGAGAGATTTTTTAGAGTCTCGCATGACGGAGGAGCAGAAGCTGGAGGCATCAGGTATATGTCTGGATAGAAAAGCCCTTGCTTGGTTTCAGTGGAAGGATGCGAGGCGTCCTTTTCGCTTATGGGAGGAGATCATGGATCAGATGGTGGAGAGGTTCAGGGACTCCCACTTGGGCAACATGCGGGAGCAGATGCTATCACTCAGGCAGGAGGGCACGGCGAGAGACTACATAGAGATGTTCGAGGCCCTATCAGGGCAGGTGCATGGGGTGACAGAGGAGACAATGGAGAACACTTTCATGAAGGGGTTGAAGGCCATTATTCGGGTAGCGGTGCGCATGCAGAAGCCCCAGAGTCTGATGGAGGCCATGGAGTACGCTCAGATGGCAGCGGATTGGCGGATGGAGGAAAGGAAGGCGAGAGGTGGTTGGAGTGGCCCAGTTTTCCGCAGTCAGACAGCGACAGGAGGTCCACAAAGAGCCACGACGGGATCTGATCCGGCCACCAAGGAGAAAAGTGGGGAGAAGAGTAGTGCACCGTTGGCTGGGGGGCAGTTCAGGTGGATGACCGAGCGAAGATGAGGGAGAAGTGGCAGAAGGGCATATGCTTTAGATGCGACGAGCGGTTCACACCAGGCCACATATGTGCGGGGCGCAAGCTCCAGGTAATGCTGCTTGAGCATGAGGATGACGAGGCTGAGGTTGAGGACGAGACTGCTGAGGTAGAGGAGTCTGAGAGCCACCAGCTAGACGTGGCTGAGGTTTCCCTTAACTCTGTGGTGGGGTTCACACCGAACCATACCATGAAGTTGAGGGGGCATATCGGCGACCAGGAGGTGACAGTACTCATCGACAGTGGGGTGATCCACAATTTCATTTCTAGGAGAGTGATGGCCCATCAGGAGCTTCAACTGACAGACTGTGGCAGCTTCATTGTCATGATGGGGACATGAAAGAAGGAGAGCAGCCGGGGAGTTTGCAGAGGATTAGTGCTGACATTACAAGGGGTGCAGGTGATAGCAGACTTCTTGCCTCTAGACTTGGGGAGCACCGACGTCATCCTCGGCATGACGTGGCTAGAGACGGGGGAGATGACGGTGAATTGAAAACTGCTCAGGATGGAGTTTTAGGAGGAGGGGAGAGCAGTCACATTACAGGGGGACCCCAGTCTATGCAGAGTATTGGTCTCACTGAAGACCATGGTGAGGACCATTCAGACAGAGGACGGAGGATACTTAGTGGAGTTATATTCATTAACGGGAGAGGAAGGCGCCGAGGCCCGTTGAGAGCAGCCCATTCCAAGAGAGGTACAACAGCTGATGGGGTAGTTCGAGGAGGTCTTTCAGGAGCTCTGGGTCCCCACAGTCGAGGGATCACGAGCACACCATAGTATTGCGGGAGAGGGTGCCCCCATCATCGTAAGGCCCTACCGTTACTCCAGCACCAAAAGGACGAGATTGAGCGGATGGTGGCAGAGATGGTGCAGACAGGAGTGATACAGCCTAGTGGGAGTCCCTTTTCCAGTCCAGTGCTGTTAGTGAAGAAAAAGGATGGGAGCTGGTGCTTCTGCATTGGCTACATGGTCTTGAATAAGGAGACAGTGCTTGATAAGTTCCCCGTACCAGTTATTGGTGAGCTCTTGGATGAGTTGCATGGGGCAGTCCTATTCACCAAGATAGATCTCAAGTCGGGCTACCACCAGATCAGGATGCGGCGGGAGGATGTGCCCAAGACGTCGTTTAGGATACATGAGGGCCACTACGAGTTTCTAGTCATGCCTTTCGGCTTGACTAATGCACCAGCTACCTTCCGGGCCTTTATGAACAATGTATTCCGTCCTTACCTGAGACGATTTGTACTAGTTTTTTTCGATGATATATTGGTGTACAGTCGTAGCTTGGAGGAGCACTTGGACCACCTGCAAGTCATGTTCCAGGAGCTGCAGTACCATCAGCTGTTCGTGAACAGAAAGAAGTGCTTATTCAGACAGCCACATGTGAATATCTGGGGCATGTGGTATTGGCAGACGCGGTGGCAGCAGACAGATCGAAGATTGCGGTGATGTTAGACTAGTCGTGTCCTACCACCCTCAGAGGGCTGTGGGGATTCCTGGGCTTGACAGGATACTACCGCAGATTTGTGCAGGGGTACGGGACTATCGCATGGCCACTGACCGAGCTACTTAAGGACCAGTTCATTTGGGGTGAGGAGGCGACGACAACATTTGAGGCCTTGAAGAAGGCCATGACCACCGTGCCAGTTTTGGCATTGCCAGACTTTTTCAGACCCTTCGTGGTACAGACGGACGCGTCAGGACATAAATTGGGAGCGGTGTTGATGCAGAATAAGCGGCCCATAGCATATTACAGTCAGGTGTTGACCGCTAGAGCCAAACTGCGGTCTGTCTACGAGAGGGAGTTGATGTCTATTGTCCTGTCTATCCAGAAGTGGAGACCGTACTTGTTGGAAAGGAGTTTCCTGGTGCGCACGGATCAGAGGAGTCTCAAGTACCTATTAGAGCAGCGCATGGTAGCAGAAGAGCATCAAAAATGGCTGCAGAAGCTGATGAGATACAAGTTTGAGATTGAGTATCGCCCCGAACTAGAGAACAAGGCGGCGGACGCTCTTTCACATCGAGAGGAGGTGGAGTTAGCGGCGCTGGCATCGCTGGCGGTTTCAGTACTACAAGACTGGGAGCCACTGCAGCAGGAGGTTGAACAGGACGAGGACTTGGCAGGCATACATGCGGCACTATTGTAGGGATTTATAGAGTACCCCAGTTATGCTATTCAGGAGGATGGCTACTACATTGGGGGTGATTGGTTCTACCGAGGACTTCGACATATATATCGACCATACTCTAGGAGTTCCACAACAGCGCCGTAGAACATTTTGGGGTTCTCAAGACTTACCAAAGGCTGGCGAGGGAGGTCTACTGGAAAGTAATGAAGAAGATGTAGCAAGGATGGTTGTAGAGTGTGACGTTTGTCAGCGTTACAAGTATCCGACGAAGGCTTCGGGGGATTACAACAGCCGCTGTCTTTACCCGATTGTGTGTGGGTGTCCTTTCCATGGATTTCATTAATGGACTGCCGAAGTCGGGAGGATATACCGTCATATTTGTTGTGGTAGACCGCCTCAGCAAGTATGCACACTTTATACCACATTGGCATCCTTATAGCTCAGTGTCGATGGCGGAGGTATTTGTGAGAGAGGTCATTCGCTTACATGTGCCCCCAAAGTCTATTGTCTCTGATAGGGACACGATGTTCCTCAGTAGGTTCTGGCAGGAGCTTTTCAGACTTCAGGGTACAGTGTTGAGACGGAGCACAGCCTACCACCTGCAGATAGATGGCCAGACTGAGGTCGTCAACAGAAGTGTGTAGACTTATCTGCGGTGTTTTATTTCAGAAAATCTAAGAAGTGGGCTCATTGACTGGCATGTGCGGAGTACTGGTATAATACATCCTATCACACTGCAGTTTATACGACACCTTTCAGGATCCTGTATGGCCGTAATCCCCCACATTTACTGCATTATGGGCAAGAGACGACACCTGTATCAGATGTGGAGAAGTACCTGGCAGAGAGGGATCAGATCTTGGAGGAGCTGGAGCTCCATCTGATTAGAGCTCAGCAGATTATGAAGACGAGGGCGGACCTTCACCGTAGTGACGTGCAGTTTGCAGTTGGAGACATGGTGTACTTGAAGCTGAGACCCTACAGGCAGAGATCCTTGGCCCACAGGAGGAATGAAAAGTTAGCGCCGAGATATTTTGGACCTTTCGAGGTCGATGCCAGGGTGGGACCAGTTGCTTACAGGTTGAGATAACCCCCAGGATCTGCTATCCATCCGGTATTCCATGTGTCACAGCTGCGCCAGGTTATCGGAGACCACACACCTTCGTCCACCCTTCAGAAGATGTTGACAGATGATATGAAGGTGAGGTGTTAGGTTTCTATCATGCATAACTAGTTTATACGCAGCTGAAAATAGAAACCTACCAAAATCCATGCGTTTTTAATTGATTCGAATAGATTACTAAGCTTTGTGACGATCTGAATCTGTCGGACTACAGGTGCTGCTCTACGAACGACTACCCTCAATCGGTATCCACACGCGAACGTCACGAACAGGAATTGCGAGGGTGCTAGCTCCTTCTCTGCAACTAGGGTTTCTCTCGCTCTTTGTTTTTCTCAAAAACGGAGGAGATAGATTAAAACGTAAAAACTGAAAATCCTCTTTCTATATCTTATATAGAATCCCACGTTAACCCCTTAACGCATTTCAGTTACAAAAGATATCTTTTGGATAATATCGTATATTATCTGTTAATTATTTAACGCATTTTGTTACGCGACGATATCTTAGGGATAATATCTTAACGAGATACAATATCTGTTAGTTAAGATATTTTGCCTTATTGCGAATTTCAAATCAAATTCGAAATCACGTTTAAACCCATATCCTATCCATTACATTCTTTGTGTGCGACCCAATAAGCTCATATTAAATTGGCAGTAGGCCTAATCTTATTAGAAGCCCACAAGGCATAATTGGTCTCTAGCAATACATTATGACTACCCAATTAATATGAATATCGTTAGTCCGATATTAACCTAACCAATAGAACATGTCATAATCCTTTTGTCACACGATATCTGATTTGAACATAAGTCATGTGCAGTGTCA
The DNA here is from genome assembly GCA_030789695.1 of Scilla litardierei. Classification (NCBI taxonomy): domain Eukaryota; kingdom Viridiplantae; phylum Streptophyta; class Magnoliopsida; order Asparagales; family Asparagaceae; genus Scilla; species Scilla litardierei. The sequence continues at coordinate 31,373,043 of CM061141.1, forward strand.
TACTTATATTGGTCAAACATTCAATTTCTCGTTTTCTAAGTAGACTTATAAAATCAAACGACATTCATTTGAGCACGGCCATGCATTTCTCAGTCCTACTTATCGAGGGGCCCATTAGATATCTCTCTCATAGGAGACGGACAAATTCCATCTTGTTCATTCACTTTCCTCTGCATAATTCACATCATGTTCAATCATAACCTTTATGATTATTTGATTAAAGATAACGTTTGGTTATGTCAAAACATGATGTTCCTTATGTAGGAAACCGTGATGATCTCAGGTCTAAGGATTCTATGACATAACTATTATGCGATCATTTATGACACTAATCCATGTAATGATCTCATAGCGAGTCTATCCAGTACATGTTCTCCAACAAGTGCTTATAAGTTTGATTTGTATCACCAGACATATAATTATCTCATAATTATCAACCAAACTTATACTAGTCTTAGTTCATTATTAAACATTTAACGATGAATAACTAGGGATGCTTAGAATAACATAAAACTGCTATTCAAACATTATTATAAAGAAACATGCAAGCAATATAATAATAACAATAAGAGAAACATTTTATAAATGAAAATGACATAACATAAAAGTCCAAATATTTGGCTTAGGGCAAAACCACTAACATGAGGTTGGAGCCGGAGGCGCTGAAGGGGGTCCGTCGAGGGAGAGCGGGAGAGCGCGAGATTCTGCTGCAGTGGAAAAGGTTGCCAGAGCACGAGTGCACGTGGGAGTCCATGGACGTGATGGTGCACCAATTCACAAACTTCCACCTTGAGGACAAGATGGCTTTTGGGGGGAGTAGTGATGGGCTCCGCACCTACCAAAGGAGGCGGACCCGGGTCACCCGTGAGGAGCAGCAGGCGCACACGCAAGAGTCGTGCGCTCAAGGAGAGCCGCAACCCTAGGGGCATTTTCGACCCTTTCTCTTTATTGATATTTCAATGGCAGACTTGTAATTGTTTAGAGAGGGTGTTTAATTCTTAAGCTAGGGCTAGCCGTCATAATTCCTTATGAATTGTTCTTGAGAGAGTTCTTAGGAGAGTGCGGACGTCTTTGCTTATTGGCGTCTTGGGAGGGTGGTTGCCCCTAGAATTGTAGCCAAAGTTATCTCTTTTATTATTGTTTTCTTCAACATAATTTCAGATTTGCAATATTCCTATCACAATTGTAAGAAAAATAGAGAAGGAAAAAGATGAATCGCAGTCATGTAGTATTATTTATCTCTGTTTTCTCTTAATAGATTTTGGTTCTTTCATTTCGTTTTGACCAATCAATATCTTGATGGGGTCAATTAGCCCTGAAATCCCTGTATGTCGACTTCAGCAATGGTCTAAACTCTTCCGGGAACAAATTAAGGCATAACTTGCATAATGTAAAGTACTTAATGGCATTTGTTTTCTAGATTCCCTATTCCAACTACGCCTTAAAACTTGTATTTTCAACATTCAATCTAAAAATTATTTTGTGTGGTTTTGGGTTCTTCTCTCAGTATGATTCTTCTATTTGAACCTAGATTATCTCAGCTCAGATATTTAAACGATTTCCACATCATTATTACTGTTTGGCTTAAGGATCCAAAATCCTCATCTAAATCATCAGTTATGAATCAATACCTAAATTCTTCCAAACTTTTCAAACCTAGTTCTAGGCATACTTAATGAACTAATATCCAATTCTTAATGTTCCACTCTCTCAAACCTAACCGATCCGTTAAAAGAAAACTGCAGAATGTCAATTGTGCAAGGTGTATCATGGTACTTTCACTGGTACAACTGTACTAATTAAAAGGGGAAAAAAGGAATTTGGGGGGGAGGGGGGAGGGGGGGGATTTAGGGTGTATTTGCTATGTATACTATAATATTCCCTTTTTGTGGAATCTTATTCCCCGAAATTAAATTCTTGGTAATCTTGCACTATGTTTGGTTTAATTTGGATATTCTAGCCAATGTAATAGTGTTTTTTCATGTAATATTGGCTTGTAAAAGATTTTATGGCATTTCTTTTAAATCTAGTATTTGGAGCGATACCTACACATACACCTCCCAAGTTCAACAAAACAAAGCAAACATGCATAATCAAAGGGAGTTTACATCCAAATTGAGCTATTAGCCAGATACGCTAGATGCTATAGTCGGATACAGAAAACACAACTACACTCTGGACAGATAGTTGGTCATTGGAAGTGATGTACATACCTCTTCTTCGGCCGGATATTACGGACACTGTTGGTAGAGATCAACATGGCTTTCATAGAGCAGAAAAAACGTAACACAACGATCTGAGTGTATGTCAGTCATCAAAGTGTACATCTACTTATGTGCATCGTAGATAGAGGACACACTTTGAGAGGAGGACAGTGGCTTCATCATGTCAACCCTAAAGGGATTGGCTGCATGGAACTGGTAACTGGAAGGTCAAACGCACTTTGGCTTACGGTCTTGAACTGAAGCTGCTACTAGCATGCCTATTTCAGCTAGCAAAAGACTTGATGGAACTCACATGTCGGATTCGGTTAACTTTTGGTAGGATCTAAAACCTTATCCCCAGATTTGGCACGTGGATTACTTGATCGGGTTCTCCCACCTTAGTCTTGGCCTTCTATTGGCCATGGAGGAGGCAGTGGAAACTCTAATTTGAAGAGGAAGATGCGGGTCTTGCTGTTTGTGCAATACGTTATGATTTTTAGGGAGAGTTTAAGGGGAAGAGGGGTGGCGGTCGGCGCAACAATTTGCGCTGATAGCAACTCCCATCCAATTTGGGGTTTTTTGTAGGATGTGAACATTTATACAGAAGCGGAAAGTAGTATAATCCAACTAATCAAATACCTTTTACCTAATATAATATTGTTATTTTTAAAGAATTCTTAGGCATATGGTAGTCTTGAGTATAAATTTCTTAAACAAACCTTTGTGCTAAAATGATAATGACTGGTGATAGTGAACTAGTGGTTGAAGATAGTTACAATCCAGCGATAATTGTGGTTAAGGGTTACCGACTATGGTGGTTCAGCTGGTGAAGACAGTGGTTGTGTTAGCAATGGTGGCCTTATGATAGCAACGGTGATGATATACTTAGTCGAGAATGTGGCGCTGTGACAATGGAGGTCTGGCACCGATGACTGTGGCAGACCAATAAGTTGAGATGACAGTAGTGGAGGTCAAATAGCAGTGATGATGGAGATTCGATAGGTGGACACGATAGTGTAGCAATAATGCTAGTTAAATGCTGGTGGTGCTTTGATGAGTAAAGATAGTGATGGCGATAATGACTGTCATAGAGATGATGATTCCTACAGGTAAAGATGATGGCGACGATAACAGTGGTCTGGCAATAGTAATGGTTGTTCTACATGTGTAGGTGGTGGGGGCAGTGATGATGGCGTCCATTCATTTGCGATGGTGGGGATTCGATAAATGGAGATGGAGGCAATAACAAGGTCCAACAATAACATATATGAAGGTAGACCCGACTTCGGTTCGGTTCTGGTTTCGGTCGAACTTGAAACCTGAATCGAACCGCTTCCTGTCTGGTTTGGTTCCTTGTCCGGTTCGAGTCCGGTTCCGGTCCGGTTCCGGTTCGGGGCCGGTTCAAATTTAAAGGAAATTAAAATATATTTGAGAATGTTAAAGATTAGTAAAATAAATTAGTAAAATAAAATAATTGAAGATTTAAGAATGTTAAAAATAAAATAAAAAATATTTGAGAATGTTAAAAATTCGAAGAAATGAAATAAAACTAATAAATATTAGTAAAATAAAATAATTGAAGATTGAGAATTTGAGAGTTGAGAGAAGAATGATATGAAGAGTTTGAAAGATGGGAGATGTATTTATAGGGATTGGGGGGGAGGGGTCGTGGTTGCAAAAATCAAATGGGGGGTTAATTGGAAAAAAAGAATAAGGAGGCAATGACTAGCCTAACTAGTCGTTGCCCCCATCCCGAGGCCCCCAATGTTGGGCCTTGACTGACCCTGCCACAATCAGCCTGTGCTACAACCTGCAGCAAACAAAATCGAACCGGTTCGGTTATCTGGTTCCGAAACCAGGGAACTGAACTGGGGAACCGGACCGGAACGATTCGGTTCTGCATAAGGCCGGCTTGGACCGGTTCCAGTTCTGATTCTTGGAATCGGTCGACTGGTTCGGGTCGGTTCCAAACCGGTTCGGTTCTACGGTTCGAACCAAATCGTGGTTAGGTCTAGATGAAGGTGGTTCAACAAGTGGCGATGGCGTTGGAAATGACAGTGGTGGTGACCAGTTAGCAAAGATGCTGATAATGATGACTTGACGGGTGGAATGGCTAGTGATGGCGGCTAATGATAACAACGGTTTGGCAGGTGGAGATGTCGGCGATTTGATAGCTGATGATGGAGAAATAGTAATGGCGGTAGTGACACTAGTGGTGACCATGGTCATGATGATGAATGATGAACAAAAAAGAGAATAAAAATGAGGTTTTTGAATTTTTTTTATTAATTTCCATGAGGAAGGAATTAATAATACTCACCTTACATAGGGAATCATATTCCCTTGAATCAAGGGAATCATATTCCCTTGAATCAAGGGAATATGATTCTAAGTGGATATCAATATTCCTGGGAATATTGAAGTGAGCTTATGGTAAACATGTGAATCTGCATGTGAATGTTGGATTCTCTAATAAATTTCTGCATACCAAACACAACCTAGGGTATTTATCTGCAGCAAGAAAATTAATATGGTATTCATGTATAAAACTAACAAAAATCAGGTTGTTTACAATTTAGTCATGACTTAAAAGTTTATAGTAGTTCTACAAGAGGCTGAATGTGTCCGTTTGTCACGTCACGCTTCCCAAAATACCTAGAAAGGGGCACGTGAATGCACACGACATGCTTAAATCAAAGGAAATAATGGAATATATTTTCCCCATTTTCCGTTGATTTAAATACACAATGTAAAGTAAAATCCACATAGATTGTTCATGCCGATCATTTAACGAACCATAGAAATAAAATCTAGACATCCAAATCTGCATAAATATAAATAAAAATCTCTCAAAAATATTGGAGTCCATTATTGCTTTTGAATTTTAAAATAAAAAGAACTACAAGCCTGATACAAAATAGAGAACCCAAATCTACTAGCCAAAATATGAGGAAGCTAGCAAATCTAATCTTGTAGGAAATCCTGTTTTGGTCCAACTATTGAATCATAATGCTCGTCCTCAACATACATGTCCTTAGAATCTAACTCATAACCACAAAACAACATGAATGTGGTTAGCAAACAATCTCGATAGGTTCCCAGAAAGAAAACCAATGATAATATTATAATAAAAGAAAAGCATGTGTAATCTAAACTCATGAAAATAAATATGAAATCTCAAGAACTGAAATAAGGCATAAAATCTCAAGTGAACAATGTAACGAATCTGTAAATGTCGCTAAGGTGATATCATGTGTGGGGTGATGTCTCAACAATGGTGTCAACGTTGTATAAAATCTAGTCTAAGTGCGTGACTAATGTCCGGGGGTATAATATGCAATTTGGGTGTTCTGTCTCCTCGGAACAACGATCATCAACATCAGGGACAAACGGTCCATGGTGTAGCCTCGGTCTACATCTATGGGGCAACCTTATTCACGAAATCAGGTTCCAAATTGATATCATGGGGCACCTCATCCTCAGCTGCAATTCGGACATCAACCCTGGCCAAATCATTAAAATAATTGTGTCAATCAAACCTCATCGTTACCCCCTTACGACTAACGGCCATAGGGGACCCTCGTTGCTCTCGGACACTCGTAACAAAGAGTAATCCCACCATATATGTCATGTGTGTCTCAATTCTTGCAACAATTTATAGCATAAGTTTTCAACACGAATTTCTCTTACTTTTTGTTCTACACATCTCAATCTCAAATCTCATCATCATGGCACAATTATTCTTTTCTCATGCAATAGAAATAAAAGCCAAGTACATGTCATCTTCGCAAGTGATATAAATCTCAACATCAACTAAACCATATCATCACGGCCTAGGGTGTGTCACGGCCAATGGGATGGCCACATGATCTAGGACCAAGGTTTGTTCAAAATCAAGTTTATATATTAGGGTGTGTGTGTTGATCAATCCTAATCATTTTAGGATTTGATTTTAACCAATTATCCATGATAAAAAACATGTCTAACAATGGATCTCTAATAAAAATCCTATCTTGCATCATCTACATGATTAAATCTCATGAAAACTAAGTTTTTAACATCTGAATCTCTCAATAAAAACTGGAATTTAAAGATCATAAAACATGTGAACATACGTTGTAGATTTTCATAAATTCAACAACAAATGGAGATTTTTGAAGAACAAGCAAATCTTACATGCTCTTATAAACTTCTAACAATAAAAAACAAGCAAATCTTAAAATTTTCAAAAAGAAAACTTTTAAGGAACCTACTTGATTCATCGAAATTTGTCGAATGGTATGAACTCTTGTCTCCTTGTTTCTTCTTCTGTTGAGAATCAAAAAATCTTTGGGGCTGGGGGGGGGGGAGAGAGAGAGAGAGAGAGAGAGAGAGAGAGAGAGAGAGAGAGAGAGAGAGAGAGGGCGGCCAGGGTATATGGGACGGCTAGGGTTCATGAATATATATATAGGGTTTGGGTTTAGGGTTAGGATTTGGAATAATTTTTTTAGGATTTTAAGTTAGGATTTGTAATAAGAATTCTATTAGGATTATAAATTCTAGGTTATGAGATAATGTGTGTTTTCCTTTATTAATTAATAATTTATTTATTTATTACTTATAAATTTTATTTTGCATTTACATAATTTTTATAACATAGATTTTTATTTAAATGCAACTATTATTTCTGCTTTTTTTACAAAAATGTGTTTATTATTAATTAAATTATACTAACACACCAAAGTCATGAGATAAATATGATGCGACAAGGGTGCGGCGGCCACAACCATGGGTTATTTTGTAATTTTGGGTTTAAGGGTAGTTTTATAAATTCTGGAAATTCTGAAAAATGGGGATTATTAAAGGGATTATTAATAGATGACGGTTAGGGTTATATGGTTTTTATGCTGAAATTTGTCAAAGGAAATCATTAGAGGTTGATATAACACTAGATCTTTGAGATTTTAGGCTTTTATCTCGAATCAAAAGCTAGGAGAGCATCATCCTCTCGAATCGAGTCCATATACCTTGTTAATTTTGTTAAAAAATCAATAAAAATCCCACATTTCTCCAAATCTTCCAAAAAAACCCTATTTTTATCTCAATTTCTCTTGTAGAACACATCAAATTGGTATCAGAGCTTTATGATCCATGGCGGCGACGGTATCGAAAAAGGTGGAACTTTTGGAGGAGAAAATCGATGTCGAAGTTAAAGGTTTGAAGAAATCGATGGAAGAGATGAGATCCGACACAAAGGCCTCGGAAGCGCGGACGAACGAGATGTTGAAAGCCCTTATGAATTCAAACAAATTGCTCGTTCAATCCAACCAACAGATCACGTAACAACATGTGGTGTTATCCAAGGTGAAGGATTCAGATTTGAGTAAAGTCGAGTGCATCGACTCAGATCCAGCGAGAAAGGTAAGGCCTTTGATGAAAAGAAATGAGAAAGATGATGAATTTGTGGAAGTGGTCATATACGACGTAGATCTGGAGTCTGTGGATGCAAAAGAAGGCCCCACGAAAGGTAGGGACCCTAGCACCTTCACTGGGGGCCTTGCAGCCCCCTGTAAGGCCGCCAGGGTCCTGCAACCCAATTGCAGGTCCGCCCGGTCCCCGCGGTGCACCTGCAAGGCCGCTCAGCCTATGCAGTCCATACGCAGGGACACCAGGGCCATGTGGTGCACTGACAGGGCCGCCAGGGCCCTCGTGTCTCCTGGCGAGCTGTCAGAGACCCGCCAAGCTAGGGTGGATCATCCGGGGCTTTGCGACATTCGGGGGAGGGGGAAATCAAGACTTTGACGACTAGTTTGTAGGGCTTCAGGAAGCTCAGAATGACATGGAAGAGCTCCAAGGGCTTCGTGGGCCTCGGTTTGCGACAGAGAGACGTCGACGCCGAGTACTTTTGACATACGAGGAGTTTCAGGATGATTATGACGATGACCCGGGCTGAGGAGGATGTTGACGACTCCACTTAGGATGAGGATGACTGAGGCAGCAATAGAGACAGGCGGCGGCCAGTTGAGGGGATATGGTCGACGCGAGAGGTATGTCACGACAATTATCATCTTTCTCATTACTATGGACATGCAGGAGGGCAAGCGGTCCAGCAGAAAATTGGAATTGATGACATGGTGAGGAAGTTGAAGATGCCGTTGTTCGAAAGGGATGATCCTTACGGTTGGATCTACAGGACGGAGAGGTACTTTAAGGTGATGCCTCACTGCAGCAGAGAAACGGAGGACGGTAGGGATATATTTGGAGAGTGAGACATTGTCTTGGTTTCGATGAAGAGAGCAACAACGGCCTGTTTGCTCGTGGGAAGAATTTAAGGACTGCCTGCTACACCGATTTCTTGACACACATGGATAGACCTTTATGAACAACTCTTTGCCATTAGACATGGGGGACAGTCAAGAGGTACATCAGGAAGTTTAAGTTGCTGTCAGGTCGTGTGCGATAATTGTGAGGAATCCTTGGAAGGGTGTTTTATGAAAGGTCTCAAGGTTAACATTCGAGTGGAGCTACTCATCCAGAGACTTACGGGGCTACTGGATACCACAAAGTTGGCCCAGATGATAGAATATCGGCTAGCAGAGGAGCGGAGGGCCAAGGGAGCTTGGGGCAGACCCATTTTTCGTAGCCCTGAGTTGACAGGGGAGGAGAAGGCACCATTAGAAGGGGTCCAGTCTGGCCAAGAGAAGAACAACGAGTTTTCACCGGACGTTAGGCTCAAGCGTCCCATAGAGGCAGAGATTCATGATAGACGCACCAAGGGACGTTGCTTTCGTTGTGGCGAGAGGTATGGACCAGGACATCTTTGTAAGGATCGTGCTTGTCAGATGTTGATCGTTGAGGAAGAAGAAGGCCATGAAGTTGAGAGGGACGGGCCGGGAGGAGATGCGCACCTCCATTTGGAGTAGCATGCCTATGGGTTTCACGACACCACCTTGTGGATAATGTGGTTCTTTGGGGACGGAGTAATGGTGCGGCGGCCACAAACATGGGTTATTTTGTAATTTTGGGTTTAGGTGTAGTTTTGTCATTTCTGAAAATTCTGAAAAATAAGAATTATTAATAGATGGCAGCTGTGGTTAGGATTTTTATGCCGAAATTTGTTAAAGGAAACCACTAGAGGTTGATAGAACCCTAAATCTAGGAGATTTTAGGCTTGTATCACGAATCAAAAGCTAGGAGAGCGGCATCCTCTCGAATCGAGGTCACTGATCTTGTTACTTCTATAAAAAAATCAAAAAAATTCCAACCTTTCCCCAAATCTTCCACAAAACCCCTATTTATATCTCAATTTCTCTTTCGGAACACATCAAAATATTATGAATTTATTTTAAATAATGAGAGAATAAATTACATCGAAAATCAACTAAAGAAAAATAGCACAACGGTTTGGGACCATTACACCTTTACCCAGTTCTTTGGTGATACTTTAGAAGGCTTGCTTAAACTATTTTGCGTGTAACACATCACCTGTTAAATGCATTGTACCGATAAATATGTGGATTTAAACCTATCATTACGATAATTGTTCAAGAAAGATCTAACTGGTTATTTTGCTGATTTTTCCAGGCAGAACATGGTCCAGATAGCCAGGTAGTTGTTGTCATTGCTGGAGACGGTGTGGATATCGGTGCTATTGAGAGTGAAATTAGTAAACAATGTGCAGACCTTCCCAGAGGAGAATATGCTTTAAAAGCACTTGGACACAGCTTCACTGTGTTTGCTCGAGACATGGTTGAGGTTGATTTTTGAAGCAGACGCCCTTTTATCATATCTTAACCTGGTTATAATTTAGGATGGATTTAACTGTTTCCAAGTTCTTTTCAGGCCATCTCATTCTCAAACCTGTATGCTCCAGAGCATTTGATTATTAACGTTGAAGAGGCGGAAAGATGGGAGGGTCTCATTGAGAATGCAGGTAACATATCTATGAACAATGACTTGTAACCATCACCCAGAAATGATTTTCACGTGTACTCGTGCACTCGTGCGTACATACCTATGTATATAGGTATGTATGTATGTACATACATATGCATATACATTTACATACATGCATACAAAAGTATACGTATACATACATACATACATAAACATGTGTATACTATATACATACATAAACATGTATATATGTACATACGTACGTATCTATGTGGTTGGGTAGGGGGGAGGGTACCTTTCTTTTGCCTGAAGAAATTAGGAGTGTGGCCATGCTTGCCACACAATATAGGATGCTACACTAATTTTTTCAGGGAGACATTTACATGTGTTTAGACCCAAACTGGAAACCTGCACCATTGTGATTCTTTTTGATATCATCTAATGCACCTATAATTACGAATTCACATTTTCTGGATTCTGTTGCCTATGCATGTGGTCTTTACAATCTGAATATTTACATACAAATGTTTGATGATATCCCTGCCATGGAAGCAGCCAGCAGAGAGGGAGTTCTCGATTTAATTGTTGTCATCGGTCTTCAAAGATATGGTTGCGACAGAGAGTAAAACATAGTAATGAATCTTATCTGTTAAATGATTTCAGATAATAGGGAAAGGAGACTCGAATCAATGTGTACCGATTTCTTTCCGACTAACGTGAAACAACTCTCTGCAAACAATGGCAGGTTCTGTGTTTTTGGGGCAATGGAGCCCAGAAAGCGTGGGCGACTATGCGAGTGGAACGAACCATGTCCTCCCTACTTACGGGTACGCGAGGATGTATAGCGGAGTGTCGTTGGACTCCTTCCTCAAGTACATCACCGTACAATCTCTAACGGAAGGAGGACTGAGGGAGCTGGGTCCGTATGTGGCCAAAATGGCGGAGGTCGAAGGGTTGGAGGCTCACAAAAGAGCCGTCACCCTCAGGCTCCAGTCCTTGGAAGCTGCTCTCCCCATATAAAGCCGATTCTCATCAACCTTTCCAAAGGATTCAAAATTTTGAGCAGTAATGTTGTTTAACTGCATTGTTGTTACGGTGGATGGGGTCATTTTGTACATGATCTTCTGGAATCAGGAAAGAATCGCATCAGAATTTTGTTAATAATTTCAGACTCTCACGAGTGCACTAGTTTGGATTGAGATGCCTTTCAACTCATGAAGCTAGTACACGTGTACGGTTAACGACGCTTTAGGTGGGCCCAATGAGATGAATGCGGATAAGGTTTGGTGCAAATGTTTACGATGGGGTGTCAAATGTCAATGTGGTAGGTATCAAAGTAAAGTCGATGAAACCTTAAATCATCCCCGATCTCTTTCAACGACGAGCAGTCGCGAGGCATCACTAGGCACGGGGTACCGGCATGGCTCAAAGCTTTCCCATGGTGTATGGTACACATGAATCATGACAGGGCGCCATGCACTAGGATTGAGCCACAAGAGTCGTGGGCAAATTTGAGAACTAGCAGTCCAATCTCTCATAGTCTGCCACGTCACCCACGGAATGAACAAAGGATCATATTCATTCCCATGAGAGACGCCATCCATAAATGAAAGGGGTGTTGCTCACAAGCACAAGCGAGGGGTGGCATAAAATGTGTTCGGATCATGTCAGATAACCAGATACTGATCCGGATCCGCTTTGACCTTGTTGCATTTGGACATATGGTTGCTTAATTGGAAGAGGTGTAGGATCCAATGCTTCAATTGATTTGAATGCAGATTGAGCGATAATGATATCAGCGAGAGGATGTTGCCCCATCCTCTCCCATTGTTGGCCCATTTAGAACAATGAATCTATTCTGTCCAATACGTGATGCGAAACTGAAAATCTATTCTATATTTGATGATGAATTTGAATGTTGTCCTACTAGGACAAATCTTTGTCCTAGGTGGACAACTTTGTCCTAGGTGGACAAATGACAAAAGTTGGGATGAGTTTGTTTTTGGGAGAAAACTTAAATTTGGGGGTAAACTTGAAATTTAAATTTGGGGGGAAACTTGATATTTAAATTTGGGGGGAAACTTGAAATTTGTCTCTGTGTGTGTGTGTGTGTGTGTGTGTGTGTGTGTGTGTGTGGAACTCAACCATTAAATAAACCGTGTCCTATGGGCACGTGATAATGACTAGTTCATTGATATTTTGTGCTTAGCGGTGTTCAATTATAATATTCTTTTGGGACCGAAAAATTAGAATAAGCTAATTTTACACATATTCCCAAAATTTAGGTGTAGAGGAATTTTCTATAAAATCTATTATACATTTAAGGACTGTTGACTGGGTTTGTCCCAGTCACAAGCTGACCGGGACAAATGTCACATCGTCTCACTTTGCAAAAAAAAAAATTCACTCTCACATATTTGCATGTTTGCCATCCTCATCATTCCACTTTGCGAAAACCCATATAAACCCCCCCAAACTCACATAATTGCATCTTTGACCTATGTGCTTTTTTCACCTATAACCCTCAAGGTTTTTGGGTTTACCCTTTTACCTTCCGACGATACCGACACACACACATCCACACTTCTCGCTCCTTTTCTGTTGCACGCGTTCACCGCATCCTGTTCGTCAGAATTTTTCCTTGCGCCGTGCACTATGTGCACGGATTATTTCTAGTACTCCAAACATAGCCCACCGAAGTGCATCTCTGTCAACCATCCCCAACTTTGACTCTCACACAAAAGTCTAAAGCCAAATCTCACGGCTCAAGTAACCTAACTCTCCCTATCAAAGCTCCCCTCCCATGCAAGAAATCTCTACCAAAATAAATAAATATATAAATAAATACCAAGAACTTCATTACAAAGAAACAGTCTAACTAAATGCTTGAGAACTGGCCTAGGGTTGAAACAGTCTAATATATAAATAAATACCATTGCACATATCAATCAATGTCGAGGGGACTGCATGGTTGAAATAGTGGCCTAGGGTTTCTTAATCAAGCACAGTAACTCAGTGAGTGAAGTAGAAGATTGCTTGACCTGATCTCTTCTACTGTCACATTACTACATTCTCACTCATACACGCAACTAATTAATTTAATACGTATCTTGTTCACGGCTCTAGATCTCACCACTCAATTCTCGCATCTCATAGAAATCTTCAAAACCTAAAACTCCACCACTAGACCTCAGTGCAGTGGACTAAACACCTCAAATTAAAACCCAGGCCAAAACCCCGTTTACGTATAATTATGGCTGATCCCTGCATGTCATTGTTCAGCCCTCTCTCTCCTTGGAAACGAACAGTATTAATTAGTTGCTCATATCATTATAACAAAACATAAGAATTTGCAAGCTTAAGCCAAGTTTGATCATTTCAAAGACTTAATCGCCCTTTCCCGGTGCATTCCCATTGAATACACGCGGCTTGTTCTAGAGAGAGAGAGAGAGAGAGAGAGAGAGCTGACTTTTGAGAAGATGGGAGTAAATGCTCCCCATTGCTGCGATGCTCGTTGCTGTCCTCTTGTTGACTCGCATTTGAGTTTGTTAAGTAGTCAGTCTGCGGCTCTCTCTTCCCTCTATAAATCCCAGCAGAGTCCGGATCCTTGGACGATTGTCTTTTAATTAGCCTGAGTTCAAAAAGCAAAGAGATTCGTGTTAATCACCTCTCTTAATTTCAGTCTTAAACCTCTCAAAGTCCTCAATGGGGAGGCCACCTTGTTGCGATAAGATCGGGGTGAAGAAAGGCCCATGGACCCCTGAAGAGGACATCATCCTTGTCTCATACATCCAAGACCATGGCCCTGGCAACTGGAGAGCTGTTCCCACTAATACTGGTATCTTAATTTACTTACTTCATCCCTCTGTTAATTAATTACTCTTTGATAAGTCTGGTTTTTTTTTAACATTAAATGGTTAATGATAAGCTTTGTTTCAGGGTTGTTGAGATGCAGCAAGAGCTGCAGGCTGAGATGGACAAACTACCTAAGGCCAGGGATCAAGCGTGGCAACTTCACTGATCAAGAGGAGCAGCTCATTATCCATCTTCAAGCTCTCCTGGGCAATCGGTACTTAATTTTAACTTCACCCTTCAAAAAAAAAATCCCTGATCATAATAAAAAGCACTCAATTTTTTGTTGTTGTTGAAAAAAACTGTAGATGGGCAGCCATTGCATCGTACCTCCCGGAGAGAACAGACAATGACATCAAGAACTACTGGAACACGCACCTCATGAGAAAGCTCCAAAAGATTGACGCCAACAGCGACAAGTTTAGCAAGTCATCAAGGGATGTCTCCAAAGGGCAGTGGGAGAGAAGGCTACAGACTGACATCAACATGGCCAGAAAAGCCCTGCAGGAAGCACTGTCTCCTGACATTAAGCCCGCCTTCCTTCTTGATTCAAGTGTCACCAGTTGCATAAACAATGACAGTTCAAGGACAACAACGTATGCTTCCAGCACTGGGAACATATCGCGGCTCCTCGAGGGTTGGATGACGGCCGCCAAGTCCAGCTCGGGTTCGACCCAGAGTTGCTCCGCCGCGTGCAGCGAGGCCGGGAACGTCGTGGTGTCGCCGCGAGAATCGAACGATTCGATGGTGTCCGAGACTGAAAGCAAACCTGGTGTGAATGGAGGCCATGGGCATGGGACCCTGTCCATGCTTGAGAACTGGCTGTTTGATGATAGCTTGGTGGGGGGATCAGCGAACGATGCCGCCGCCGCCGCCGCCGCCGCCGCAGGGCTTTTTGATGATCTGTCATCAGAGAATGCTTCTGTGTTGTTTCAGAACTGATCCACTAGCTAACTGAGTTGTACTTATGCCATGGGTACTGAAAAATTAATTGTAAATTAAGAAGAAAGATTATGTCATACATGAGTATTACGCTGGTTAATTTTCATATTGACTTCCATGTTTGCTTCTGTGTGTGTTTGTGTGTGCTCTGAGAAGAAGAACAAACATGTAATTTGTGCCTCTCTTAATTAAACTAATTGATCAAATTGGGAACGGCTATATGAACAGTTCATGCTAATGCAACGAGATGTGATGTGTTCTTAATGGACTGATCAGTTGAATAAAAAACAAGCATGTATTGATTTCAAAACGAAAATGCCCCAGAAATCGATCGACAACTGCAATTTGCAAAGTGAACCGTACGGTGTGAATGCAGTAGACAAAGCTTATGAGCTATCGAACTGAGACACAGTGATCGTCAGTGACTTGCCTCCATGTGGCCATGAGAAAGGGACTGGACAAAAGATTTATAAGGGAACCAAAGAGGAGTTGGGTTTTGACCTAAATTAAGTCTTCATTTTTTAATTATTTATGGGGATTTTTTTATTGTATTATCTTAATTTCTCATTGTTATGGGTCATCCTTGTCTCATACTACCCTGGACAAAAAAAACATCTTACCTTACTATGATATAATAGCAAAACTACCCTGGACTTATCATGTTTCGATAAACCCTCTAACGTCCGTTAACCGAAAATTAAATTGACGACATTACCTCCGCTTTAATAATATCGCGTGATCCATCGCATTTCAGCAAATCGATTAAGCCTTAATTTCGCAAAAATATCTCGTACTTTCGATACCAAAAAACTAACTCTTGTTATGGTATAATCGCAAAACTAACTTATACTTTCATTTTTAGGTTTTAGAAAAGCCCCCGACGTGACGGCCGTTTATTTGACGTGAGCACGTGATGGTCAGGTGTCATGTAATGCCTAAAATGCCAGTTGACTTACTTTTATAATGTTTTTTTTGGGTGTTATTATTTCAAGATGAAAAGTAATAGGCCAAGGAAAATAATTGCGCGGCCCTTCCCCATTCCAATCGCAGATCTGTGTGGAGTTCAGCAGAGATGTATTCGTATTCGTCATCTCATCGTGTGGCGTGTTGTTGTTTTTGCGGTGAGGCAGCCTTCCTCAAGAGACCTGTAACAAAAAATATCACTGATCATTTGTTTTGGAGATGCCCTAATTGGAAGATGATGGACTGCGACTATTTCAGGTGGGCAACCAGCGAAGATATCTCTAACAGAACAACAGATCAATCATGAAGATTAGGGCATCATCTTTACATTCTTAAAGGGCATTTTAGGCATTAGTTAATCCAAACCAACCTTAACTTTGAAATTCGCCTAAACCCCTTTTAAATTTCAAAACATAAGGTGGTGGTTTTTCTAAATTCAACTCAAATTTTTAGTTAGTTTTATTAAACTATTGTAAAGTTCATGATAGTTTTGGTGAGCAAAGGTAAAGTTCAGTAAAGTTTTTGATGAGAAGTTAATAAGGGAATTTTAGCGAATGGTCAACTTTAAGGGGGTGTTTTGATGAATTACTAAAGTAATCGTAAGATTGAAAGGGTCATTATATATGAGTAATCATAAATCGGATGGCGGTGAACTATTGTAAAGTTCATGATACACCATTTTTTCAATTTTCAGATTAACAACGAAAGGAAAGGGCCAAGGGGAATCGAACTATTAGAAGGGACAGCCCCTCACTATTAAGGGCCTGTTCCACGCGGGTTTATTTTGGGTTCTATCGGGTGAGAAACCCCTGACCCGCACTATTCACCGGTCACTTCTTGGTTTCTTTGGCGAAAAAACCCTAGGGGTTTTCTCGGGCGTGTTCCTGCGCCGCTGTTCCTCGCCCCTCCCCGCTGCTCCTCTCTCCTATGTGGCACCCCCAGCTGCCCAGCTTGAAATCTCCGGGTTTCACGGCGATTTCGCATATTTCTGAGGAAAGCGGGCCACACCCGCTGTGCTCACCCCTCATCTCTCCTTCTTCCCGCGGTTTGCAGTTGGGGGAGGTGGTGAAGGGAGGCCGAGGGTTTCGACTGATCCATCTGTTGATTTTGGTCGGAGGTGAAGGGGGTGTGCCGAGCGTAGTCGGATTTCCAAAGCTCTGAGCAGAACCCTAGCTTCGATTCTGTCCCATCTTCCTCGCTGGGGGCTGCGCCAACTCCTGTGTGCCGTGATTGGCTGCGGGGGTCTGGAATCTCAGGCCATCTGCCTTGTCGGTGAGCTTTACCCTAGGCTTACAGCGATATAAGCGCGGAGGTATATTTTCTGCAACTCAAAATTAATTTTTGCAGACATTTGATCATTCCATTTGTGTCTATATGCGATGAAATTTGCTGAATGGGTTTTATTGCCTTGGTACCTTGCTGTTGGTTTGTTTGGAAGGCAAGGGTTTCAAATTTGGGACCCCTAGGGCATTTCAGGATATTATTGTGAAAATAATATTATTATCTTGCATGATATCTTTGTATGATGATTTATATGTCTTAAGAATGCAAAGAATTGTGCTATCTAAAAAAGCCCAATGATGATAAAAAAAGTCGGGACGGATGAAATTCGCACACGGTGGATGGCTACCTACGAATGTTCCCTTGAAGCCCCAGTTAGAATCGTGCCATGGCTGATCCCCATTACACCGAGAGTTTATGATGTTATTTGTGTTAAGTATTAAATATATATTATTAATTTATCAATGGGTTTATGATGTGATTTTATGGTTGTTTATTTTGGCTCATGATCTCAGATTTTTGGGGCCTTGCTGCTTCATTTTTGGTCATGGTATCAGATTTATGTTGCATTACTCCATGATGGTTTTTGTGCTTATGGGGTTGGTAATTATGGTTAGTGTTATCAGATTTTTGGGGCATTGCTATAGGAAGCAAATTTGTGCATATGTTGTGGTAAATTTTGGAAAATGGAATCAGATTTTTGAGTCTTTGCTTCTGCATTTTTTGGTACATGTATCAGAGATTTGGTGCATTGGGATTATTTGGGATTATGTTGTTAATTTAGGATAATGGAATCAGAATTTTTTGGCTTTGCTCCAGTTTGTAATTTGTTGTATAAGGGGGTCATTCCTCCAGGCTGCAATATGTGTTTATGTGTTTGTTAATTTTGGTCAATTGACTCAGATTTTTGGGGCTTTTCTCCATTATGCAGTTTGTGTATATAATGGTGTTAATTTTGGGGCATGTTTTCAGAATTTTGGTTCCTTGCTCCAGTTAGGGTTTCATGTTTCTGGGGAGGTTTACTTTGGGTCATGTGTTCAGATTTATGGGTCATTCCCTCAGGCTGCAATATGTGATTATGTGTTTGGTCATTTTGTGAAGCTGACTCAACTTTTTTGGTCAATTATCCTTTATGCATTTTGTGAATATAGTGGTGTTAATTTTGGAAAATGTGAGAAGTATTTTGGGACATGGCTCCAGGATTGTTTTTATGTTTTTGTGGATGTTAAATTTGGGTAATGTATTCAGATTTCTGGGTCATTCCTCCAGGCTGAAATTTGTGTTTATGTGTGTGGTAATTTTGGTTCAGTGACTAAGATTTATGGGGCTTTTCTCCATTATGCAGTTTGTGTATATAATGTTGTTAATTTTGGGTCATGTTTTCAGAATTTTGGTTCCTTGCTCCAGGTTGGTTTTCATGTATCTGGGGATGTTTACTTTAGGTCATGTGTTCAGAATTTTGGGTCATTCCCTCAGGCTGCAATATGTGATTATGTGTTTGGTCATTTTGTGAAGCTGACTCAACTTTTTTGGTCAATTATCCTTTATGTATTTTGTGAATATAGTGGTGTTAATTTTGGAAAACGTGAGAAGTATTTTGGGACATGGCTCCAGGATTGTTTTCATGTTTTTGTGGATGTTAAATTTGGGTAATGTATTCAGATTTCTGGGTCATTCCTCCAGGCTGAAATTTGTGTTTATGTGTGTGGTAATTTTGGTTCAGTGACTAAGATTTATGGGGCTTTTCTCCATTATGCAGTTTGTGTATATAATGTTGTTAATTTTGGGTCATGTTTTCAGAATTTTGGTTCCTTGCTCCAGGTTGGTTTTCATGTATCTGGGGATGTTTACTTTGGGTCATGTGTTCAGAATTTTGGGTCATTCACTCAGGCCGCAATATGTGATTATGTGTTTGGTCATTTTGTGAAGCTGACTCAACTTTTTTGGTCAATTATCCTTTATGCATTTTGTGAATATAGTGGTGTTAATTTTGGAAAATGTGAGAAGTATTTTGGGACATGGCTCCAGGATTGTTTTTATGTTTTTGTGGATGTTAAATTTGGGTAATGTATTCAGATTTCTGGGTCATTCCTCCAGGCTGAAATTTGTGTTTATGTGTGTGGTAATTTTGGTTCAGTGACTTAGATTTATGGGGCTTTTCTCCATTATGCAGTTTGTGTATATAATGTTGTTAATTTTGGGTCATGTTTTCAGAATTTTGGTTCCTTGCTCCAGGTTGGTTTTCATGTTTCTGGGGATGTTTACTTAGGGTCATGTGTTCAGAATTTTGGGTCATTCCCTCAGGCTGCAATATGTGATTATGTGTTTAGTCATTTTGTGAAGCTGACTCAACTTTTTTGGTCAATTATCCTTTATGCATTTTGTGAATATAGTGGTGTTAATTTTGGAAAATGTGAGAAGTATTTTGGGACATGGCTCCATGAAAGTTTTTATGTTTTTGTGGATGTTAAATTTGGGTAATGTATTCAGATTTCTGGGTCATTCCTCCAGGCTGAAATTTGTGTGTATGTGTTTGTTACTTTTGGTTCAATGACTCAGATTTTTTGTGGAAAAAAAACAGAAGCAACCCCAATGGAACAAGCCCTTAGTGTTTTGTGCTGTGTATCTGATTTTTGGGGTTTTATGGATACTTGGTTGAAATTTTTTTTTTTGGTTTCTTTTGGGGATCAGTGTTGCGGATTTTATGGTGGATTTTATGGGGTGACACTGCAGGAGCAATCGTACTTAGCAACCGCGTGTGTGACTATGAATACACAAATTCTGAGGGCTAGTGATTTGGATATGCACAATTTTATATGTACTGTTTTACTCATGTGTATTATGTTATGTATATAAATAACATTAAATATATGTGTTATTAAATTAAGGGAGACATGGATACACAAGGAGACCATTCGGCATGTGAGTTATGTATCGCTGCAGCGGCTGCAGTTTCGTATGCCGTAGTAGCCATACAACTTTACGTAAATGCTAGGGCTGCACCTATACCAAGAGAGCCCTCTGCTATGCGGGATTTGTATAGAAAATCCCACATGCGGAGAATTCTGTGGGGGTCTGATAGTAGCTGTTTGGACTACTTGCGGATGCGAAGACATGCTTTCATGAATCTTGCAGCAATAATGCGTCAGCGCGATCTTCTCAGGGACACTATACATGTATCCATCGAGGAGCAGTTGGCAATGTTCCTGCATATTGTAGGTCACAAGTCCAAGAATAGGGTCATGCAAGTGGACTTTATTAGGAGAGGGGGGACAGTCAGCAGGTATTTTAACAAAGTTATGGGGGCAGTGTGTTCAATTCGGGATATGTACATGAAGCAAGCTGCTAATGAGACGCCACAAGAGATAGTCAATAACCCCAATTGGTTTCCATTTTTCAAGGTATGTTTGCTTACCTGTATATGTCTCAGGCTAATAAGTATCGGCGTGATGATTGAAAATAGGGCTCATTGATTACGTTGTAGGACTGCATTGGTCTCATTGATGGGACTCACATAGATGCCATGCTCCCAGCAAGTCTCGTATCCCGCTTTAGAGGTCGTAAAGGGATTACACAAAATGTGCTCGCAGCTGTTACTCCAAATAAAAGATTCACATACGTACTGGCCGGGTGGGAAGGATCCGCAAATGATTTTACGGTCCTGAAAGATGCATTGTCTAAACCACCCCCACTGGGCCTGCGAGTGTATGAAGGTAATAGGCATATATTTACATTAACAAACTAAGTACTCCTCTCATAGATCGTTGGGTCATTAATTGGGTTATGTTTTCGAATGCAGGTAAATATTACCTTTGCGATGCTGGGTATACAACAATGCCAGGGTTCATTTCTCCATACCGGGGCGTTAGATACCATTTGAAGGACCATACTGATAGGGTTCCTAGAAACCGAAGAGAGCTGTTCAACCTACGCCATTCTACCTTACGATCAAAGATCGAGTCGACATTTGGTATCCTAAAGAACAAGTTTAAAATAATGACAGCCAAGCCTCACTACACATTCAAACGTCAGGTCGAAATCGTACTTGCTTGCAGTGTTTTGCATAATTACATCCAAATAGAAGATCCACATGACCCCCATCTAACTGAAGATGGAGATGGGGTTGAGGAGGCTGTAGAGGGTATCGATGAGCTTGATGATGATGTTATGGATCTGTCCCAACAGGTGCCCGTTCGTGAACAAACCGAACAACGTGATCAGTGGAAAATGCGTAGGGAACAGATAGCTTGGGATATGTGGGTGGACTTCTGTAACAAAAATAATAACCGGGACACTATTGAGCATGGGCTGTGAGGGGGTCGGCGTATATTATTGCCTCCTATGATTGAACATTGTATTCCTTGTATCAGACATATTGCAGTAGTATTGCTATGTTGCTTTTCCCAAATAATTACATGCCTTTGTTTAGGAACTATGTGCTTTACACTTATGCAATTTTATAGTCGAATGCAGTATAGGTTCATGTTATAGGTAGGTTGGATGTTTATAGCCTCAACGTTGCATTATCAATTTAATTTGAATGATGTTGTAGGGATGGAAGGCTCGTCAAACGCTGGTAAGGGGGGTGACCCAATCCGGCCTGGGAGTGATCCGATGCTACCCAGCTATGAAAATGGTTATGGTACACAATGGGTAGAAGCTGACAGAATGGTTGATCCCATTGTCAACCGACCTATTCCCAAGAGGATGCAAACGATGCCCTATCACATGCATGGCTTCCAAGCAGGCGGGCTTGTGTACCCATCAGGTGGGCACGGAATGTGATATCCACAATATCCAAATTTCAACATTCCTATGCAAATGCCAATGCAGATGCCATCGCAGCCTGGAATGGGGTTTATGAATATGCTGCAAGGGGGAGAGCCAGCCTCGTACAGAAGCCCAGCTTCCCCACCTGCATTCGCTATGCCTACGCCACCTAGTGGCAATGAACGAACCCCCGGCAGTGACTCTTCTAGGAAGTCGAGCCGTCGTAGCGAAGATGCAGATGGGTCTGTTTCCAGCCCCCGAAAGAAGTCGAAGCAGCCCTCATCTTCAACACAACAGAACAAACTTTGGACGAATGCGTATGATGAAACCCTCATTGCATTCCTTGCGGAGCTTGCACGGCAGGGGTATAAAGCGGATAAGTCTTTCAAAAATACAGCCTTCACTGCCGCCGCCGCAGAAATAAATAACACCCATGGGACTTCCTTCTCAAGTGTTAATGTGAAGAATCACATGAAATCGTTGAGGAGACGTCTCAAAGACGTTCAGGAGTGCATGGTCCTAAGCGGAGCCGGATGGGATGCGGACAATAATGTCATTACGCTTGATCTCGAGAGGTATGATACATGGGCGTCGGTAATTACTTCTACCTTTTACATATGCTATGTGATACTACATTAAATATAGCTTTGCATGCCCGTTATCATATTTGATATTGTAATTGTTCAGGCTAACCATCGGATGCGGGCGTATGTGAACCATCCACTACCATGGTATGACGATCTTGTTATCGTCATTGGTGATGACGCTGCGAAGGGGGATCTTGCAATTGGTGTTTTTGAAAGGTTTGGTGGAGAGTTTCATGAAGGCGGAGGCGAGGGAGAGCCCGTAAGTAACGAGCCAATTCATATAGATTCACCACCACACAATTTCACGGAAGAAATTCCAACCCAAGCTAGCACCGGGCCTGCTACTCAGGGAGGGCCAAGTCAGTCAAACCCACAAGCGATGGGTAAAAAGAAACACCGCAGACGGGGCATGGTTCAAGATCCTGACATCATGCGAGAATTATCAGAAAACATGAAAGAGGTCGCGGATGCTATAAGGTCCGCATACTCACATGAGTCACATTGGACCAAACCGCTTGCCAAGCTTGTCTACGAGTTTACCGAGTATCCCCCGGGGATATTGTTAAAGGTCTTTAAGTCACTGCGCAACGATGAGATGGAAGCAAGAAGCTTTTTGGCCTTGCCTCATGATGCTCGGAAAATGATGATAGAAGATATAGTTGCGGGGTTTGATTTGGACTAGGAGGCTAGCTGGTTGGGATGGGAAGATGTTTGAGCGGGGGCGATGTTATGTTGGGGGAGATTTGGAAGGGGGATGGAGAAGTATTCAAAATGTGTTAACATACTTTTGGTGCATGGCTTACTGTTATTGTTTTTGTGGCAATGCTACTTGTGGTAGTATGTTCTGATGGGGGGGTGTTGGGTTATGGGTCACTGTATCATTTTGTGTTAATGGGGTCGTTACATTTGGATCATGGACTCAGGGTTATGTGGAATTGCTCCAGATTGCATTCTGGGTTTATGGGTTAAATTTGGTGCATGTTAAGGGCATTGCACCAGGTTGCATTTTGGGTCAATCCTCATGTTTGCATCATGTTATCAGATTTCTGTGTATATGGGGTTGTTTAATATGGGGGATGTTTACAGATTTATGTGGCATTGCTCCAGGCTGCGCATTATGTTTATGGTGTGATAGTTTTGGTTTCCTGGTATCCGATTTAAGGGTCAATGCTGCAGTGTGCATTTTGTATATATGGGGATGTTAAATTTGGGCCATGTTTACATATTTTTGTGGCATTGATCCAGGCAGGTAAGCATGTGTAGGGGGTGATAAATGTGGGCTCAGGTTATCATATTTTTGGTCCAAAGCTCCTGTATGCATTTTGTGTACATTGGTTCAGAGTTTTTGGGTCATGTTTCAAGAATTTTGTGGCATTGCTGGGCAGGGATCCCATTTTTTGTGTCAGATTTTTTGTTCTCAGATTTTCAGATTTTTTGCTGGGCAGAATTTTGTGGCATGGCATTGCTGCGCATTATGTTCTCAGATTTTTTGTGTCATGTTGTTCTCAAATTTTTGTGGCATGATATAATTTGGAATCCAGTTTGCACTCATGTTTACATATTTTTGTGGCATTGATCCAGGCAGGTAAGCATGTGTAGGGGGTGATAAATGTGGGCTCAGGTTATCATATTTTTGGTCCAAAGCTCCTGTATGCATTTTGTGTACATTGGTTCAGAGTTTTTGGGTCATGTTTCAAGAATTTTGTGGCATTGCTGGGCAGGGATCCCATTTTTTGTGTCAGATTTTTTGTTCTCAGATTTTCAGATTTTTTGCTGGGCAGAATTTTGTGGCATGGCATTGCTGCGCATTATGTTCTCAGATTTTTTGTGTCATGTTGTTCTCAAATTTTTGTGGCATGATATAATTTGGAATCCAGTTTGCACTCATGTTTACATATTTTTGTGGCATTGATCCAGGCAGGTAAGCATGTGTATGGGGTGATAAATGTGGGCTCAGGTTATCATATTTTTGGTCCAAAGCTCCTGTATGCATTTTGTGTACATTGGTTCAGAGTTTTTGGGTCATGTTTCAAGAATTTTGTGGCATTGCTGGGCAGGGATCCCATTTTTTGTGTCAGATTTTTTGTTCTCAGATTTTCAGATTTTTTGCTGGGCAGAATTTTGTGGCATGGCATTGCTGCGCATTATGTTCTCAGATTTTTTGTGTCATGTTGTTCTCAAATTTTTGTGGCATGATAAAATTTGGAATCCAGTTTGCACTCATGTTTACATATTTTTGTGGCATTGATCCAGGCAGGTAAGCATGTGTATGGGGTGATAAATGTGGGCTCAGGTTATCATATTTTTGGTCCAAAGCTCCGGTATGCATTTTGTTTACATTGGTTCAGAGTTTTTGCGTCATGTTTCAAGAATTTTGTGGCATTGCTGGGCAGGGATCCCATTTTTTGTGTCAGATTTTTTGTTCTCAGATTTTCAGATTTTTTGCTGGGCAGAATTTTGTGGCATGGCATTGCTGCGCATTATGTTCTCAGATTTTTTGTGTCATGTTGTTCTCAAATTTTTGTGGCATGATATAATTTGGAATCCAGTTTGCACTCATGTTTACATATTTTTGTGGCATTGATCCAGGCAGGTAAGCATGTGTATGGGGTGATAAATGTGGGCTCAGGTTATCATATTTTTGGTCCAAAGCTCCTGTATGCATTTTGTGTACATTGGTTCAGAGTTTTTGGGTCATGTTTCAAGAATTTTGTGGCATTGCTGGGCAGGGATCCCATTTTTTGTGTCAGATTTTTTGTTCTCAGATTTTCAGATTTTTTGCTGGGCAGAATTTTGTGGCATGGCATTGCTGCGCATTATGTTCTCAGATTTTTTGTGTCATGTTGTTCTCAAATTTTTGTGGCATGATATAATTTGGAATCCAGTTTGCACTCATGTTTACATATTTTTGTGGCATTGATCCAGGCAGGTAAGCATGTGTAGGGGGTGATAAATGTGGGCTCAGGTTATCATATTTTTGGTCCAAAGCTCCTGTTTGCATTTTTTCCTGCTGTGTATCGGCTTTTTTAGGTCATGTTTCCAGAATTTTGTGGCATTGCTCCAGTGAACACATGATTTATGTGGGTTGATATTTGTGGGCTCAGGTTATCAATTTTTTGTGCCAAAGCTCATGTTTGCATTATGTGTACATGGGTTCAGATTTTTTGGGTCATGTTTCCAGAATTTTGTGGCATTGCTCCAGGGAACACAGTATGTGTTTGGGTTGATAATTCAGGATTCATGTCATCTGATTTTTGTGGCTTTTCTCCAGCCTGCACCCACTTTGTCTGACATGTTATATCTGGCTCATGTCAGCTGATGTTTGTGGCATTTCTCCAGTTATACCATTGTGTGTTTGGGTTGTTAATTTTGGAATCATGTTCATCCTGCAGTTACTTAATTTTTGGATCATGTCATCTGATTTTTGTGGCTTTTCTCCAGCCTGCACCCACTTTGTTTGACAAGTTAATTCTGGCTCATGTCATCTGATTTTTGTGGCATTTCTGCAGGCTGCATTTGTTATGTATGGGTGGGTAATTTTCTATCTTGTACTCATAATGTTGTGGCATTGCTCCAGGCATTGCTCTAGGCTGCAGATTGGTGGGCAAGGCTCCTTGTTATGGTTTACCTATAGCCCAATGATGAAGATGCTTAATTGATCCCTATGTCCCTCGGTTATGCATATATAGTTGGTATTAGGCTGGATGGTTCCATTACTCCCCAATGATGTAAATTAGTGAGCTACATTGAAAATCAAATGAAATGATACAGACGGTATGCATCGGTATATGAGATGAGCGGGTGTTAACTGAGGGGGTGATATGTGATGGAGCAACTTCCTATTACCAACTATGTATCATGATATAATTAATTTCTTTCTGAGGGCTTATGTATGTTTTGCATACAACCAGCAATCTGGAGCAATGCCACAAAAATCTGATAACATGATCCAAAATTAACAACCCATACTCACATACTGCAACCTGGAGCTATGACACAAAAACCAACTGCTGCCCGATGATGATGAACAATAAATGAGAAAATTGACCATCGGACAAGAAGATATAGGGGTATTTGGCTGGAAGGTTCATTTATAATGAGCAACCGTCATATACCTTCTGCTGTTCATGCTACAAAACATGTTTACCTGAGGGCACAAGTCAAATATTTTTTATTTGACTTGGGTATGGACCAAGTTGGTATGGTGCAATTTCCTTGTGGGGATTGTTTGGTTTTCGCAAATGTTAAATTTTTTCATCGAGCTTTCTTGGTTTTTATGGTTTTATATGTTTATGAAACTGGTTTCTTCATTTGTATGTTTCAATTTGTGGTGTCGCTGCTTGATGCACTACTGTAGGTAGCCTTGCTCTTTACAGTTTTTTTCATTATTTATTTGTATATATGTTGCCTGCCTCCGTTGTCAATTTTTATTTCTTGCAAGGTATAAATGAGCACCGGTTCCAGCCAGTCTGTTATTTCCAGACCCAGACTTCCTACAGGGTCGCTGTTGGATCCAGATGATGATGACAGCAGGTTTTGCCATTGTCGGATACGGGTTCCCAGGAAGACATCATGGACCCCAAATAATCCTGGTCGTCGCTTTTGGAGCTGTCCTGTGCGAGGGAGTAATAAATGCAACTACTACGAATGGAAGGATCCGGCTCACTCAGAGTGGTCCTCTTATGTGATACTACAGTTGCTTGATGAGCTTGCAAGAAGCCCGACCCATGCATCCTCTTCCACAGCGGTATCTGATATGCGGCTTTTGGAGATTGAGTGGCGGTTGGCTAGGAAAATGGACACCATTCTCGCTGAATACAAATGGATCAAGTTGGTTTTGTATGCGATCTTAGCCTTTCTGCTTTTTTTGATACTGTTGTTTATTATCGCACTTAAAATGTAAACATTTATTTCTGTATGTTGGCCTAGTCAGATGATACTTCTCATATGTATATTATAAGTATTTTGTAAATATTGGCTATTTTGGAATGTGGTTTTCGTTTGTTCTAGCTGATATGAGCTTATCGGTGAGCATTTAAAAATCACCAACATGTTTTGATGCCAGTTCAATAAATGGTTTTTTATTTATGTTGGTTGCGTTGCTTGTCGTGCTTCCGCTTCTAATTATTCGGCCTTATTCATTTAAATATTCCTTAGAAAATTCGGGTTTTTAAAATTTATTTACGTAAATTGTACCTAAATATTTTATTTAATATTAATTTATTTCATATTTACTACTTATTTAATTATAATTTATTTAACAGTTGGGTTTTCACAAGTAATAAGCACTGGAATTCGGTTTGGGGGTAATCTCACCTCAAATAACCATAACCAACTTTCTCACTTTCCTCAACCAACTTTCCCAATACACATTTAACCAAAGAAACACACTACTTTACTCTGGGCCCCACATACAAAACTCCTCTCCACTTTCCAACCCAAAGCAACCAAAAGAAACCAAAAGAAACACACTACTTCTCTTCTCTCTCTTCCCTCATTTCTCCTAGGATTTACTATTCCCTACAGTAAATCCTCCATCAAAAGAAACCCAATGGAACAGGCCCTAATGATCAATCAATCTGGCATTAGTTCACAATTGCAGTTGCAGACATTATCACGTGCTTGTCTCGAGAGATCACCATCGTCCATGGGACTGGGATTTGGTCAGTAGAGTACACAACAAATGGGAAGCATCTCGGGAGCAAGGGCAGGGCAAACCCATGCAAGCAAGCAATGTTCGTATACGGTTAAATCAATGCGGAACTTGCAGCCCCCGCTGGCTTGGCCCCATGCCCGGTGTCCGGGCTTATTACCCCAATCAACATGTTTTGACTTATTAATGTCCCATCAATCAATTTATTTATTTATTTATTTATGGGGTGTTTTTGCTGGTTTGGGTGGGGGGGACTGTGGAGATCGATGGAGGGGGCGGGGCTGGGGAGGTCGAAGGAGAGGGCGGTGTCGCCGCCTGTTACCGTTCATCCGTTTCACTCACAGCGCACCCAAGGGATATTTTCCGCAACAAATAAGTGGTTGTGTGCGGTGAGTAATTTCAGTGGCAAACTTGTAAATAAGTGGTATGTGCACGGGAGTAACGTCAAAAATGTAAATAAGTGATTGTGCATGTGAGTAAAACGGTGGATGCATGAAGCAATTCCCTTTATTATTTCGATTTTTATTTTGGTGAGTGAAAAATAATCGCTTTGTCTGCTCTATCTATTCCTGGGTTGCATCGTGCACCCACCGTTTTACTCGTGCACACAACCACTTATTTACAAGTTTGCCATTCCTATAATATACCACTTAGTCCTCTTTTACCATCGGCTGCCCCCACCCCTGCCGCCGCCCCCCACCGGCGACAACAAGGAATCTGACGACGATTTACTAGGGTTTGGAATGGACGATTGGGAAGAGAAAGAGGGATGGCTGGGGAGGTCGGTGGAGGGGCGACGAATGGGGCTGAGGAGGTTGTCAGAGGGGGCGGCGGTGGGATGGGGAGGTCGAAGGAAGGGGCAGCAGAGTGGGTGGTGGAAGAGTGAGAGGGGGGGCATGGAGGTTCGAGGAGGGGGATGTGGGGCACGAGAGGTTGGAGGAGGGGCCGGCGGAGCCGGAGGTGCTAGGGGGGGGGGGGGGGGGGCAGAGGAGGGAGTGGGGGCTAGAGAGGTCGAAGGTGGGGCTGGGGAGGTTGGATAAGGGGCCGTTGTCGCTGCTGGTTTCCGTTCGGCTGTTTTACACACTGCGCACCCCAGGGGTATTTTCGGCAATAAATACGTGGTTGTGCGCGCTGAGTAATTTTAGTGGCAAACTTGTAAATAAGTGCTATGTGCACGGGAGAAATGGCAAACTTGTAAATATGTGGTTGTACGGGAGAGTAAAACGATGGGTGAGCGAAGCATGACTTAATTTCGCAAAACTACCACATATTTTTGCTGAATTCCAAAAAAAACATCTTACTATGATATAATCGCAAAACTACCTTGAACTTATCATGTTTCGATAAACCCCATAATGTCCTTTAACGGAAAATTGAATTGACGAAATTACACACACTTTAATAATATCGCATGACACATCTCATTTCAGCGAATCGATTAAAGGAAAAAAGTGGAAAATAGCATGGTAATTGCGAGTGGAGATCTGAGAGGCGAAAATTAGGGCTTCGATATCTGACGATTCCAACGATCTTAGTGGCAAAGACGAAGGAATCGAGCATTGCCTTGGACGAAGATGAAGGCTTCCATCGTATGTGACACTGAAGGGTTGCAGTGTTGGGTTACATCGAAGATCCGCGCAGACTTAGGGTTTGAGTGCCACTGAAGCAAGAACGGCTACCTTTTCATAGTAAGAGGTAGTTTTTTTTGGAATTCAGCATGCTACACTTTCATTGTATGGGATAATTTTATGAAATTAAGCACTTGAAATTATAACACCAAAAAACATTATATAAGTAAGTCAAATGACATTATATAAGTAAGTCAAATGATATTTTAGGCGTTACTTGACACATGACCATCACCTGTTCACGTCAAACAAGCGGCAGTCACGTTAGAGACTTTTCTGAAATCTAAAATGAAAGTATGTGGTAGTTTGTGATTATATCATAGTACGAGGTACTTTTTTTTGGAATTTAGCGAAAGTATGAGATAGTTTTACGAAATTAAGCACGCGAAGCAATTCCCTTCTCGATCACAAGAGAGCAGACATACGAGTACTCCCAATGGAGGGCTGAACCATTCGGCCCCAACAGGTTCTGAAGCTATGCAACGTCAGCTTCAGCACATGTGCACTCCCAATGGAGGGCTTAAGAGGGGCCGAATTAACACACCAGCCTTTAACGACTGGATTACCAGACGTCTGGCGTCACGACAGCAGACGTCTAGTAATCTACCGTAACATGCACAAAGTCCAAGAAATAAACTCAGAAGTCCAAGTCTCATTGACTTTTTAACGGCTATTTTTCCCTTGAATCAGCTAGTCTGCAAAATCAACATCAGGCTGCTGGTTCGTGTTCAATAAAGGAAAAAAATTATCATCCCATGATTAAATGCCTGGTGCCTAACATGATTTAAAAAAAATAAAGTCTCGTCAGAATAAAGGGTCTGCGGAAGATCCAGATTTTTTAAAAAAATAACGCACCAAACTGTTAGCGGCTGAGGGCCTGTTTCTTTTGGTGAAAGTGGATTGGGATTTACTGTTGTGAATAGTAAATCCATGTTGGATTCTTGAGGAAAGAGAAATAGAGTTTTGTGTTTCTTTTGGAGAAAAGTGAGTTGGAAAGTTAGTTTGGGATTTGTTTGTGGGTCCCACACTAAAGTTTTGTGTTTCTTTGTGTTAAAGTGTGTTTGAGATTGTTAGATGAGAAACTTGGAAGTGTGAGAAATATTATTAAATTAATATATTTAAATATAATAATTAAATAAAACACACAATTAAGCAGCATAAAAAACTGTGAGCATACATAAAAGTGTACGTGACCTGCCATTCACAATTAAAAAATAAAGAAAAAAGGGAACTGGCTGTACGCGATTGGTGGGAAGAGGATACGTGGGACCCTCTTTAAGAGTTCAAGCTTGTAATCCCCCGTTTTCACGGGGATTCGCAGTTTGGGATTTTCGCTTGCCACATCGGCAAAGTTGCCGAAGCAAGAGTCGTTTCTAAAGCTGCGGAAAGAAACGGACTCAAGGAAAGGGTGAGGAGAAAACGAGTGAATAGTTTAGGAATTGACCGTAAATAGTAAGTTTTTTTCTACTTTCTATCCCAAAGTCCTCAAAAGAAACATGCCCTGAATGGAGCGTTCAACATGTGTCCTAACTTCTTCAGCTCTCTCTCCCCGCCTTTGTTTTTTCAAAAAACCCCGTCCATTAAAGATTAAGCCCCCGTTCAGCCCTCCACAGGGAGTGCTCTAAGCCGGGGTTCCGGACTGAGGAAGAAGAAATGAGGTGATATTTTTGATCTCTTCTCGAATGTTGCTTCAAATCTCGATCCCTGCTAAATTTCTGCTTCTGTTCTTATCGAATTCGATCAGACCGGTTAAATGTAGCTTTTAGACCTCTGAATTCGTTGAAATAATTTTCGTTATTTTGATGCTTTGCCGCGCGTTCGCCGTTTTGATCTCCTTATTTGTAGAATGATTGCAGATCTGGCGGATCAGCTAGGGTCTTCTAATTTTTTGCTGAATTGGGGGTTTTGCTGGTCAAAATGATGAAGATTGTTGAGGCGTCAGTCGATATCATTGAAATTTCTTCGTTAGCCTTCAGTGTAGAGTTTCGACATTTGTTATCTTAATACATAGGAGTCGTGTACTTTTAGGGCTAGATCAATATGCAGGGAATTTAGGGGAGAAGTATCAAATTCGGGGTGTTTTGTTTGCTTATGCACATCTATTTTGTTATTTCAGGTTCAAACTTTCATTCTTGCTAGAATTGTATCTGAAATTCATTTTCCTTAGATTTTAGTTGTTTCATTCTTGAAAGATAGGGAACGGGCAAGCTGAGTTAAGCTGAGAGAGAGAGAGAGATTATGATAATTTCATGAGCTTGGTCAAGGTGAAAGTGTTCATGTATTCAGTTTGTTGGTTTGGTCCAGTTTTGCTCGTGCTGGTCATCATGTATGCTTCTATTCAAAGGCCTAACAGCTAAATGGTGTATTAGGTTTATGCGAAGGATTAAGCTAATAGATATATTAAGAGTAAAGAATGGACAGCGACATCAATGGATCACTACCTCATAAAAGTTGATGTACGTTGTTAAAGATCTAATCCTTCGCTTCTCCATGTACGTGAATTGAAATTTATTGGTGGTGTTGGAGTTGGCTCTAAAATTCCATGTTGTAAATACGAGTCTTAGTGTGGGTATAGAAGTCCCTAAAAAGACCATATAAATAGTCGCGTAGCTTTAGGGGTTTTTATCTAGAGAGAAAAATAACCTAAAGAGAAAGGAGGCTAGGGAAGAGAGAGGGCTTTGGAGAAGGAGACACAAGGTTGAGGATTTATGTCTTAAATTCTTGTAAGGTGCTTTACTTTCTAATAAAGCTTGGTATTCCTCTTCCACATCTTGTTCTTTCTCTTTTGTCTTGAATATTGTTATGCTTGGTTCTTTAAAGAGATCGGTAGAATCAACAATTGGTATCCAAGCTTGGGTTTATTCTTATTGCTACTCATTTGGAGCATTTTGGGTGAAGAAATTTCGTCAATTTTCGGGTTTGTGAGTTGCGAAATTTTGGTGCACATAAGGTATTTGACAAATGTCCTCTATGGAAACTTCCACTTCCGGTGAGGTTAAGTTTGATGTCGCAAAGTTTGATGGTTGTATCAACTTCGAATTTTGACAAATAAGGGTAAGGAACTTTCTTATACAACAAGGACTCAATGTTGCTTTGTTGGGGAAGACAAACGGAGAAGATCGATGATGAAGAATGGGCCGATCTAGATGAAAGGGCGATGAGCACAATACAATTGTATCTCTCGGATGATATTTTGTATAACGTTAGTGAAGAGGAAACGATCAAGGATCTATGGAAAAAGCTTGAGAAGCTTTACATGGGAACGTCTTTATCAAATAAGCTATACTTGAAGAAGCAACTCTATGGTTTGAAGATGGAAGAAGACACGGATGTGTTGAAACACATGAACATCTTTAATAGGATGATTTGTGACCTCTTGAGGTTGGATGTGAAGTTTGATGATGAAGACAAGTCTCTTTTGTTGTTGAGTTCTCCTCTGAACTCTTATGACCACTTTGTTACTACTCTATTGAATGGGAAAGAGACTCTCAAGTTTGAAGAGGTGACCTAAGATATTATCTCGAATGCCGCAAGGAAAAGATCTGCGAAGGGTGATTCCAATGTGGAAGGTCATTAAAACCCTATTCAGTATATATGAATGATGATTATACTCATCATATCAGCCTTAGTTTAATCACATTAAACAGTCATTCAACAGAATCTTCTGATCATACCAGCGTCAGTTTAATCATATTAAGCAGTCAGTCAATAGAATCTGCTCATTCAATAGATTTTACTAATCATACTAGCGTTAGTTTAATCATATTAAACATGCATTCAACAGATATAGAATACCACCAGAAACTATTTTCGTTAATCATATTAACAGAAATCATAAACTAACTCGTTAATCATAGTAATAATAGAATGATCATTAAGCATGTTAATCGTCTTAATAGTAATTAATTTCGTAGCCATATACCTATCATGTATATTATTGAACGTCGATTCTATTCATACCTTATACAAACAGATTAGCATGCAATCGTTTTCATGCATCAACATACATACATGTTATTAATCATGCCAACGAATTTATAGATATCACATACATATAACACATGGCATATTCAAATCAATTGAAACTGCAAGTGGCTCCGATATCAGTGTTAGGTTTTTTATCATGCATAGAAAAATAGAAACCTACTAAGATCCATTCGTTTCAAATTGATTCGATCAGATTACTAACCTTTGTTGACTATTCGAATGTATCAGACTGCAGGTGCTGCTCAACGAACGACCACTCTCTATCAGTATCCACACACGAACGTCACGAACGGAAATTGCAATGGTGTTAGCTTCTTCTCTGCAGTTAGGGTTTCTCTCGCTCTTTGTTTTTCTAAAAAAAACGGCAAAGATAGATTGAATGCGTGACAAACTGAAAATCCTCTCTATATCATATATAGAGTCCTACGTTAACCCTTTAACACGTTTCAGTTATGCGGAGATATCTTAGGGATAATATCTTAACAAGATATTATATCCGCTAACACATTAACATATTTCAGTTACGCAGAGATATCTTAGGGATAATATCTTAACAAGATACAATATCTAACAATTAAGATATATCGCTATATTTCGAATTTCAAATCAGATTTTAAATTTGAAATCTCATTTAAAATCATATCACATCCATTACGATCTTTATGTGCGACCCAATTGGATTATATCAAATTGGCAGTGAGCCTAATCCCATTAAAAGCCCACAAGTCATAAGTGGTCTCTAGCAAGACATTATGACTACCCAATTAATATGAATATCGTTAGTCCGATATTAACATAACCAATAAAACATGTCATAATATTTTTGTCACACGATATCTGATTTAAACATAAGTCATGAACAATGTCATACTTATATTGTTCAAACATTCAATTTCTCGATTACTAAGTAGACCGATAAAATTAAATGATATTGATCTTGTATCAATTCATCTGAGCACGACCATGCATTTCTCAGTCCTACTTATTGAGGTGCTCATTAGATATCTCTATCATAAAATGGACAAATTTCATCTTGCTCAGTCACTCTTCTTTGCATAATTCACATCATGTTCAATCATAATCTTTTGATTATCTGATTAAAGATAACGTTTGGTTATGTCAAAACATGATGTTCCTCATGTAGGAAACTGTGATGATATCAAGTCTAAGGATTCTATGACATAGCTATTATGAGATCATTTGTGACATTAATCCATGCAATGATCTCATAGCGAGTCTATCCTGTACTTTGTTCTCCAACAAGTAACTACAAGTTTGATTTGTATCACTATACGTATAATTATCTGATAATTATCAACCAAACTAGTATTATTCTTAATTCATCATTATACATTTAGTGATGAATGACCAGTAATGCTTAGAATAACATAAAACAGCTATTCAAACATTATTATAATGAAAATGCAAGCAAAATAACAATAACATTAAGAGAAACGTTTTATAAATGGAAAAATGACATAGCATAAAGGTCCAAATATTTGGCCTAGGGCATAACCACTAACAATTTCTGGAAGGAGAAAATTTGTTTGGTTTTCAGTTTAATTT
Organism: Scilla litardierei; assembly: GCA_030789695.1. Taxonomy (NCBI): domain Eukaryota; kingdom Viridiplantae; phylum Streptophyta; class Magnoliopsida; order Asparagales; family Asparagaceae; genus Scilla; species Scilla litardierei. The sequence goes on from CM061141.1 coordinate 31,408,351, forward strand.
CCTCAGGCTGAACTTGTTTTCTCTTAAGAAGGTTGCATCGGTTCATGTAGATGTTTTCCCTGGGAGGGGAATATACAATTCCATTTTATTTGACTTGAAGTCGTTTGAGTATTTCGCTCGGACGATTGCAGGATGCAAGTAAAAAGATGAGTGGCTTAAAACGCGCATTAAAGGAGTGGATGTATTGAGGACTATTGGGTAATCAATTCGATTTCTTGTCTCAAAGAACTTATAATGATCCATGGAAAGACCTTATGTTGCAACATTTTTATTCATTGAGGACCCCCATTTTCAATGTACATGTAAATGATTGCATGGAAAGTATCTGATACGATTATCACTTATCAGCGGAGGAGGCACGCGGGAGCTTCAGGGGCAAATTTATGATTTTTGGGGGTTTTATGCAATTTTGGAGATTAGGGTGGTCTTGTGCAAACCTACAGTTTTGGGGGTTATTAGGTAAAGCCGGCCCTAATTGTCTTCTTCATGCTTATTTTGTGACTGTAAACCCTAGACCAAAGTGCCTTCTTTGGAGGATTAAGCTTTTCCCTCGAATAGAAAGTTAGGAGATCTCCCCATCTCGAATCGAGGCTTATTTTGTTTTGATTCAGATCTGAAATCTATAAAAATTTCTCTTTTCCTCTTATTTTCTCCTCTCAAATCCCTATTTCCCCACAAACAAGCCCTAGAATTTATCAAAGTGGTATTAGAGCGGTTGATCCATGACGAGCATAAGAGCGAAAGACAAGGTGGAGGCGTTGGAAGAGAAAGTTGATGGCGCCATCCAAGGACTATCAAAGACGGTAGAAGAACAAAGGGCTGACATGGATCGGGGATTTTCTCAACTCATGGAGGCCTTGAGACAAACAAATCTGAAGATCGATGCGTTGACGCAGCAAAGCAATCCACTACAAGCTGAAACCCTAGATCCGGTGAAAAAGGAGTGAGCTTTGGTGAAGGGAAAGGAGACGAGAGATCCGTATCGCGAAGGGCTTCTTTCGGATGCAGATCTAGTGACAGATGATGTAGATCTCAACTTGTACGAATGTGAAGGAGCGCAACCAGACCCCTACGACAAGTATGAGGAGATGTTGATGCTGGAGCGTCAGAACGGAGACGAGAAGGGCATCGCGCCCTACTGGCGGGAGTCGCCAGTGGGGCGCGAGGCCCTGTCGACTCGCCAGGGTCTTCCGGAGGCCCCGACGACTCGCCAGGGCCTCCAGAGGGATCCGACGACCCACCCAGGCCAGGCGGGCCTTCCGACAGGCCGCACGGGCTCCGACGCTGCCGCTGCTGGCCACCGATAGCCCAGGGGCCTCCAACGAACCCGCAGCAGGGGTTTGGTCATCGGAGGGGCTTCGTCGAGGGTTCGAGGGCCACTGGGGTGCTTTGGAAGTTGATTACTATGATGGAGGACCCCAAGGACTCGAAGCAGAGTTCGAGGACTATGGTCGGTACCACGAGAATGATCGAGGGGGCTACGGAGAAGGTGTGGCTGATTGGGGAGGCGGCGCGAGGCATGGTAGAGATGGAGGTTATGAGTATGGTGTACCACACTATCCCCCATTTCGACGACATGAGTACCAGCATGGTAGATGAGCTCCAAGAGGGTTTTCTGCGGAAAACCGGGTTAAGAAGCTGAAGATGAATATTTTCGAGGGAGAAGACACAGACTCGTGGCTGTACAAGGTTGAGAGATACTTTGAGGTATTTATGATACTTGAGGAGTGGCTGAGTGCTGTTGCGGTCTGCCTGGAGGGAGAAGCGTTATCGTGGTATCAATGGACGTAGCAGGACTAGCCTTTCCACACGTGGGATGAGTTTACTACACTTTTGATGGAGAGATTTGGAGAGGTATATGCGGGCATTGCTTTTGAGAGGTTGTACGCACTAAGGCAGGATGGGGCCGTGAGGGTTACATTAAGAAATTTGAGATGTTGATCAGCCGGATCAGTGTGGTGTCAGGAGAGTTGCTGGAGGGGAACATCATGAAGGGGTTGAAGCCCGCTATCCGATCTGAGATAAGCGCCCATAGACCGACGAGTCAGCGAGAGTGCATAAGTTTGGCGAGAATTGTGAAGGACGGGTTGGACCAGCAGATGAAGGCCTGCGGGCCTTGGGGAGGATCCTCTTTTCGGGGGCAGGCACCTGCAGGAGGGCCAAAGGCGGGCACAGGAGGGGGAGCACCAACTATGGGGACATGAGCCGGCTGGGAGAGAGGGACTGAGACACGACCAGGAGGGCAAGTACGGCGGATGACGGAGGCTGAGATCCGAGAGAAGAGAGCCAATGGGTTGTGTTTCAAATGTGATGAGAAGTTTTCTCCTGGACACCGGTGTGGTGACCGTAGGCTACAGATACTGATAGTAGCTAACGAGGACGAAGGAGAGGACGTGGTAGAGTTGGAGGCTGATGATGAGGATGATCAGGAGCATCCACACTTAGATCTGGCAGAGGTTTCTCTCAACTCTGTGATGGAGTTCACTGCGACCCACACTATGAAGTTGCTAGGGCAGGTGGCAGAGTTGGAGGTGACGGTATTGGTCGACTGGGGGGCTACCCACGACTTCATTTCACATTGGTTAGTGGAGAGACTGCGGCTGGATATCAGTGATATAGGCAAGTTTGGCGTGGTGCTTGGGACAGGACAGTTGGCACAGAGTAGTGGCATATGCAGGGGACTGATCCTGACGATACATGGTATTCAGATTGTAGCCGACTTTCTTCCTTTGGAGCTGGGTAGTACTGACATCATCCTAAGGATGAAGTGGTTGCATACCCTCGGAGGCACGAAGACCAATTGGGGGCTACTCGGGTTGGAGTATCAGGAGGGTGGACGGACTATAGTGTTGCAGGGAGATCCCAGCCTATGCCGCTCACGAGTTTCTTACAGAGCCGTGACCAGAGCACTGCAGTCTACAGGAGGGGGATTCTTGGTAGAGTTTCAGGGCCTATCAATAGCAGAGGATGGAGAGCTGGGGGAGCCGGAGTTAGCACCCGAGTTAAAGGAGTTGCTTGGCCATTTGGAGAGGTTTTTTAGACCCCACATGGTCTCCCACTGCCAAGAGACCATGAGCACACTATTGTCCTTAGGGAGGGAGTTTTTCCTATCAGCGTGTGCCCTTATCGCTATCCCCAGGTGCAGAAGGACGAGATTGAGAAGATACGGGAGATGTTTCATGCAGGGATGATATAGCCGAGTGTGAGTCCCCTTTCTAACCCGGTCCTGCATGTGAAGAAGAAAGATGGTAGCTGTCATTTTTGCATAGACTACTGGGGCCCGAAACAAAAGATCGTACCCGATAAATTTCCCATTCCACTTTTTGATGAGTTGCTTGACAAGCTTCATGGAGCTGCAGTGTTCTCGAAAATAGATCTGAAGTCAGGGTACCATCAGATACGGATGCGGGCAGCAGATGTTCCCAAGACGACGTTCAGGACGCATGAGTGACACTATGAGTTTTTGGTCATGACTTTTGGGCTGACCAACGCCTCAACGACATTCCAGGCCTTGATAAACAAGGTTTTCAGGCCCTACTTACGGAGGGTTGTGCTGGTGTTCTTTGACGACTTCTCATTTACAGCAGTACTATAGAGGTGCATGTGGGGTAGTTGCATGTGATGTTGCAGGAGCTATATGAGCATCAATTATACTCCAACAGGAAGAAGTACCTCTTCGGGCAATCATAGGTGGAATACTTGGGCCACGTGGTGTCAGCAGAGGGGGTAGTGGCAGATAGGTCGAAGATTGCTGCCATAGTGGATTGGCCTCGTCCCACGACCTTATGAGAATTGCGGGGGTTTTAGGCCTGACAGGATATTATAAGAAGTTTGTCCAGGGGTACAACACTATTGCTTAGCCGTTGACGGAGCAGTTGAAGAAGGACAGCTTCCATCAGTGTGAAGAGGTGGCCGGGGCTTTCAAGGCCCTGAAACAGGCGATGACGACAGTGCCCGTGCTAGCCTTACTTGATTTCAGTAAGCCATTTGTGGTGGAGACGGATGCGTCAGGATATGGGCTTGGGGCGGTGTTGATGCAGGATCAGCGACCGGTGGCCTTCTTTAGTCAGTTGTTGTCAGACTGATCACGACTGAAGTCCGTTTATGAGAGGGAGCTGATGGCGATCGTATTATCGATCCAGAAGTGGCGCCCTTACTTGTTGGGGAGGAAGTTTGTAGTGCAAACTGATCAGCGGAGCATGAAATATCTTTTGGAGCATCGCATGGTTACAGAAGAGCATCCGAAGTAGTTATCCAAGTTGGTACACTATCAGTTCGAGATTCAGTACAGACCAGGCTTGGAGAATAAGGCAGCAGATACATTGTCTCGCAGTGAGGAGGTAGCAGATGTGGCAGCCATTTCTGTTCCAGTATTGCTAGACTTGGAGCCTCTGGCACGAAAGGTAGATGCTGATGATGGGTTGATGGCAAAACATGAGGCATTGTAGCGGGGATCTACAGATCATCCAGGGTACACTTTGAATGAGCATAGGCTGTTATATCAGGTGCGGTTGGTGCTGTCGCGGGGATCTTTCCATATACCGACCATCTTTCAGGAGTTCCATGGCAGTACGGTGGGAGGTCATTCAGGGGTGCATCAGACTTACAGAAGGATGGCGAGGGCGCTGTATTTTGGCCAGGGATGAAAAGGGACATCGCCCATCTAGTAGCAGAGTGTGACGTCTGCCAACAGCATAAATATCTGGCGATGGCTCCTGCAGGACTACTTCAGCCATTAGCTTTGCCAAAGAGAGTCTGGGAGGACATTAGCATGAATTTCATTGAGGGATTACCGAGGTAAGAGGGCTTCACTGTCATACTTGTTGTGGTAGACAGCCTCAGCAAGTACGTCCATTTCATTCCCCTGCGGCACCCATACACAGCAATGACTGTAGTCATCGCTTTCATGAAGGAGGTAGTCTGATTACACGGGTTTCCAGCTTCCATTGTATCTGACTGTGAAAAGATCTTCCTTAGCAGTTTTTGGAAGGAATTATTCAAGGTGCCGGGCACCACCTTGAGGAGGAGCACGACTTACCATCCACAGACTGATGGCCAGACGGAGGTAGTAAACAGAAGCGTGGAGACCTATCTGAGTTGTTTTACATCAGAGTCGCCGAAGCAGTGGCCGAATTGGTTGTCATGGGCTGAATACTGGAACAATACCTCCTGCCACTCAGCGGCACAAAGCACTCCTTTTCGCATTCTTTACGGTCGCTACACTCTCCCTTTGATACATTACAGTCGGGGTATAGCCATGTGTCTCAGATGGAGGAGCATTTAGAGGAGAGGGATAGACAGCTGGAGGAGCTGAAGCGACACTTATTGAGGGCACAACAGATCATGAAGACCAAGGCAGACATGCACATGAGAGATGTGCATTTTGAGGTAGGGGATAAGGTGTATTTTAAGTTGAGGCCGTACAAACAGAAGACAGTGGCGTGAAGGAGCAACTAGAAGCTGGCAGCTCGCTACTACGGTCCTTTTGAGGTGACGACTAAGATTGGGAAGGTGGCCTATCATCTACAGTTGCCTGCTAAGTCCTCTATTCACCCGGTGTTTCACATGTCCCAGTTACAGCGAGCTATTTGGAGACCACACATTGTCTCCCACGCTTCCAGCCACCCTGACCGAGAATATGGAGGTATTACTGGAGCCACATAAGGTCAAGGGTGTTCGTCAGATTTCAGTTGGGTGCAGGAGGTGCTGATCGATGACTACCAAATTATGACGCTATATGGGAATATCGAGAGGTGATCCGACAACAGTTTCCTGATTTTCACTTTGAGGACAAGGTGGCTCTTTTGGGGGGAGTACTGATACGACTATCACTTATCAGCGGAGGAGGGGCGCGGAAGCTTCAGGGGCAAATTTGTGATTTTTGGGGGGTTTTATGCATTTTTGGAGAGTAGGGGGTCTTTTTGCAAATCTGCAGTTGTGGGGGTTATTAGGTGTAGCCGGCCCTAATTGTCTTCTTCATGCTTATTTTGTGATTGTAAACCCTAGACCAATGTGTCTTCTTTGGAGGATTAAGCTTTCACCTCGAATAGAAAGCTAGGAGATCTCCTCATCTCGAATAGGGGCTTATCTTGTTTTGATTCAGATCTCAAATCTATAAAAATTTCTCTTTTACTCTTATTTTCTCCTCTCAAATCCCTATTTCCCTACAAACAAGCCCTAGAATCTATTAGTATCACACTCCGCTCTTCCTTCATTTTATTGACAAAGTAGACGTGTCTTCATGATTAGATGCCCTTTTTGTGATAGGAGAATCAATCAAACTGAGTGTAAATTTGTTTTTGTTAGGATTTATTCTATGATCATTCTAGTATGTGTCTTGTCATATGTGGCACTGGAGAATGTTGGATAGGTTGATATCCATGCCATATGAAGAAGAGAATGTTGGACAGTTTGTTGAACAGATTGTTGGACCAGGATGTTCAACAAAATATGCTTACTTGCATATCTGGTTGCCGTGGTGCTTAATAGGATGCGTAACTGGAGCCAGCGTATTCCGCTTTTTCAATCTTGCTATTTATGCGCTTTGTTGGTTATAAAATGATCTATTGTTGATTGTGCGTTATCTCTTGCGAATCGGTTGAAGAGAGATTTTCGGCAAATCAATACTCTTACCGCTGCCTCGTTCGGATCTAGTGGGATCTCGTAACCGCCGCTTTAGGATCTCTCGGGATCCCCTTCTTGTTGAAGATGGTTCAGTTGTTGCTGAAGATGGAGCCGAATCTAGGTTTGATTGCCTGCGTGGAAATTGAACCAAAGATGGCAGGGGCGTTCCCTTTTAAGCGTCGGGTTGATTGGCGGCTAGGGTTGACGCTTGAGTTTAAGAAGCTCAAGGATATTCTCCGGGAGGGAGGCCGACGGCTGCGACACGCAGGATCAAGGGAGTTGATCGAGTCGGAGGTGCAAGGGGAGCTTGCAGGCAAGGGGAGCTTGCCAAGAATACTTCACGGGGTTGATTGCGATCATCCCCTCACGGTTTGTTCTTTAAGGATGAGAGTGTTCTTCCTTATTAAAGCGTGAATTGTAGAATTTGTATTCTCCAATCTTTTTAGTGAAGTATTCAATTTTCTGGGCGTGGCCCCGCAGATGTAGGTGTGCGCACCGAACTGCGAAACCAATTCTTGTGTGTCCTTGCATGTTGCATGCTTTTACGCTGTTTGCTATATTCTTTACCGCGTACTGAATTTCATTTGGTATCAAAGCCTGTCATCTACAATACTTTGACCCTCTTTCAAAGTGGATGTGATCCTGTAGGTCAGTACACTGATCATGAACACAAAAGAAGGAGCTTCGGTTACTCGTCCCCCTTTGCTTACTGGATCGAACTACACCTATTGGAAGTCTCGTATGCGAGCTTTTATCAAGTCCTTGGATGAAAAAGCTTGGGTTGCTACAGTTGAAGGATGGAATCCTCCGGTTGAAGTCAACAAAGAAGGTAAGGAGAGTTTCAAACCTGTTAGAGACTGGAATTCTGATGAAGAACGTGCTGCCTTAGGAAACTCTAAGGCGGTTAACGCCATCTTTACTGCCGTTGATGAAGAGCAATTCAAGCTTATCTCAACCTGTGAGCATGCTAAAGAAGCTTGGGACATTCTTCAAAATGTGCATGAAGGAACCAGCACTGTTAAGGCCTCAAAATTACAGATGCTCGCCAGCCAGTTTGAAAATCTAAGGATGAACGAAAATGAGACGGTAGCAGAGTTCAATGGAAGATTGAGAGATATTGCTAACCAGGCATTTCAACTGGGTAAGAAGTATTCACAAAAGAAGCTTGTTGAAAAAACTCTGAGGTCCCTGCCAGATAAATTTTCAGCAAAGATTGCAGCTATAGAGGAGGTAAGGAATACTTCGACCATGAGATTGGACGAACTCATGGGATCCTTACAGACCTATGAGATGAATCTCAAACAAAACAAAAAGGAGAAGGGTGTTGCCTTGAAGATTGAAGCCAGTGAACCATCAAAATCTGATGATGAGACAGAACTCGAGGATGATATCGCGCTTCTCACCAAAAACTTTAGCAGGATGATGAGAAAGATCAGCAATAAAGGTCAGAATTTTAAAGCTACCAATAAAAAGGTGCGGACAGGACCTCCTGCAGGTGAAAGGAATGCTGGTCGTCCTATACAAAGGTATGAGTCTAAAAACAAAGGAAAGGGAATACAGTGTAGAGAATGTGAAGGTTTCGGACATATACAGGCAGAGTGTGCAAACACTCTAAAGAAGCTAAAAGGGAAATCTCTTGCCAGTACTTGGAGCGATGAAGACTCTGGAGATAGCAAGGAAGATGAAGACATAACCAGTAATTATGTGGCGTTCACAGCTATTCTGAATGACAAATCTGAAGGCAAGATCGCCAGCCTTGTTGAACATAATGTTGCAACATGTAATGCTACAACGAAGCACAAGGGAGAACATGTTGTACAAAATGTTACAACAAACAAAGCTGATTCTGACAGTGAAGCTGAATCAGAAGTCGGGAGTGAAGAAGATATTGATGATGAGGAAATCCGCGTAGCCTATCAAACTATGTTCTACAAATGGATGGAAATTTGTGAAACCAACAAGAAACTGAAAGATGAATGCTCTAAGTTGAGGAGTGAGAAGACTACATATCAAATCAAACTTCTGAAGACTGAAGCAAGTCTCCAGATCTGTGAGAGAGACATGAAGAGAGCCATAATGAGAGCTGAGAAGGCTGAAAGCACTGTTAACAGATGGAACTCTGGGAAAACCAAACTCAATGACATCCTCAACATGGGAAAAGTCGCTGGAGATCGAACTGGAGTTGGGTACAACAGAGGAAGCAATTTTCACACACCCAAGACTAGGAGTAGTCTTAATGCTAAGGAACATGTTAAATGGAATCCACATGATGAGGTCAAGCCACTAGGAAAGAACAGAAGAGGTACTACTCCTAGACAGCTTATATGCAGTTACTGTAAACAAATAGGACATAATGATTGGAGGTGTTTCAAGCGCATGAAGCATGAGAGTGAAGGAAGAAATATTGTTCATCCTCAGCAACAGACAAGCATGAAATGGATTAAGAAGTCGGAACTGGTCAGTATGGTTGCGTACACCTCTTTAGCTACCTTTGCAGAAAATCAGTGGTACTTTGACAGTGGGTGCTCTCGGCACATGACAGGGAACAAGGGACTTCTGTCTGAGTACATTGCTGGAAATAAAGGTCATGTCACCTTTGGGGATGGACAGAGAAGCAAAGTTATTGGAAAAGGTAATCTCAATATGACAGAAACTCTGAAATTGAAAGATGTGATGCATGTTGAAAATCTAAAGGCTAATCTTATCAGTATAAGTCAGCTGTGTGATCAAGGGCTGCTGGTTCGGTTCAACAAAAATGAATGTCTTGTGTTTAACAGTGATAAAGTATGTATTCTTTCTGGAAAAAGATCCAGTGACAACTGCTACCTATTGCAAGAACCTGACAGATGTCTGAGTATCACCACTGATGCTTCTGAACAATGGCATCAGAAATTAGGCCATGTTAACTTCAAGACCTTAATGAAAATCTCCAAAGCAAGAGCTGTCCGAGGAATGCCTACGTTAAGCAAGAAGAAGGAAGGAGTGTGCGAAGCTTGCCAACTGGGGAAGCAGAAGAAAATTAGTCACAAACAAATTCAGAGTATCTCAACATCAAAAACTTTGGAGCTATTGCATATGGATCTGATTGGACCCACTTCAGAAACAAGTGTCGGAGGTAAGAAGTACATTTTTGTTTGCGTTGATGATTTTTCACGCTTCACCTGGGTGGATTTCCTGAAGGAAAAATCAGACACTTTTATTGCTTTCAAAAACCTGTGTACTCGTCTTCAAGTAGAAAGAGGAGACAACATAGGGAAAGTCATTCGAATCCGTAGTGATCACGGAAAAGAGTTTGAGAATCACTCATTCTCTGAATTCTGTGAGGCACAAGGTATAGGACATGAATTCTCGGCTCCTAAGACTCCTCAGCAAAACGGGGTTGTCGAAAGGAAGAATCGTACTCTTCAGGAAATGGCTCGTGTAATGCTGAATGCTCGAAAAGTGAATACTAAGTGGTGGGCTGAAGCAATTAATACTGCTTGTTACACCATCAACAGGGTTTATCTTCGACCACTGACTGAGAAAACTCCATATGAAATATGGAAAGGTCGAAAGCCTGATGTCTCCTACTTTCATATCTTTGGAAGCAAGTGCTACATCCTGCAAGATCGAACACCAAGACGGAAATTCGACACCAAGAGTGACAAAGGAATTTTCTTGGGGTATTCTACACGGAGTCGTGCGTTCCGAGTGCTGAATGAACGAACAGATGTTATGATGGAATCCATTAACGTTGTGGTTGATGATTTTGATCAGGGAGAATCTATTCTGACCGGTGAGAAAGGAGTTCAAGAAGACATAAATGAAGATGATGTTCGTGTTGAAAGTGATGTTGCAACAAACAAGACCAAACAGAATCATGTTGAACAAATTGTTGCAACACAGGATACTACCAACATGGAGTCAACCCAAGTAGAAGCTGAAAATGCTCAAGACGCTGAGGGAATTACAAAGATCATACGAGATCATCCGCCAGATCTAATCATTGGCGACGTTCACGACAGTCGTCGCACCAGAGGTACTAGTCGTGTTAATTACAGAGATCTGGCTGGGTATGCTTGTTTTCTTTCTACTATCGAACCCAAAAATGTGAAGGAAGCAATTGGTGATGATTTCTGGGCCTCGGCTATGCAAGAGGAACTAAACCAATTCCAACGAAATGACGTTTGGAGTCTTGTGGAGAGACCAAAAGGAACTAATGTCATCGGGACAAAGTGGATATTCAAAAATAAGACAGATGAGAAGGGAAATGTCACCCGGAATAAAGCCCGGCTTGTTGCTCAAGGGTATACCCAAGTGGAAGGCATTGACTTCGATGAGACATTTGCCCCTGTAGCACGGTTGGAATCTGTTAGACTGTTACTTGCGGTTGCCTGTAGCTTAAACTTCAAACTGCATCAAATGGACGTGAAAAGTGCCTTTCTAAACGGGTTGTTGAATGAAGAAGTGTATGTTGAACAACCCAAAGGCTTTGCTGATCCGTTTTTTCCGAATCATGTGTACAAGCTGAAGAAGGCATTATATGGCCTGAAGCAAGCTCCAAGGGCCTGGTATGAGAGATTGACCACGTATCTTCTCAAAAAGGGATATGAAAGAGGAGGAGCTGATAAGACCTTATTTGTTCAAAGGACAAGATCAAGTGTGATGATTGCCCAGATCTATGTTGACGACATAGTCTTCGGCTCAACATCACAACAACTTGTGCATGAGTTTATTAATCTCATGCAAAGGGAGTTTGAAATGAGCATGGTAGGTGAGTTGAATATATTTCTTGGGCTCCAAGTTAAACAGTGTCAGGATGGTCTATTCATCTCGCAGAGCAAGTATGCTAGAAATCTTGTCAAGAGATTTGGTTTAGAAAGTGCCAGACATGTTAGGACTCCTATGAGCACATCTGAAAAACTCTCTAAGGATGAAGGAGGAAGAGATGTTGAAGTTACTCTTTACAGAAGCATGATAGGTAGCCTGTTATATCTAACAGCTAGCCGACCGGATATCAGCTTTAGTGTTGGAGTCTGTGCACGTTATCAAGCAAGCCCTAAGGAATCTCATATTGTTGCCGTAAAAAGGATTATCAGGTATATCAGCGGAACTGCAGACTATGGTATATGGTATACAAAGGATACGAATACTCTTGTCTCAGGATATAGTGATGCTGACTGGGCAGGAAATACAGATGATCGGAAAAGCACCACCGGAGGGTGTTTTTATGTGGGGAACAATATGGTGTCATGGTATAGTAAAAAACAGAACTCCATATCGTTATCTACAGCAGAGGCCGAGTATATTGCTGCAGGAAGTTGTTGTACACAGTTGCTCTGGTTAAAGCAAATGTTGATAGACTATGGTCTGGAACAAGGAGTCATGACTATTTTATGCGACAATCAGAGTGCTATAAATATCTCCAAGAATCCTGTTCAGCATTCTAGAACGAAACACATTGACATCCGACATCACTTTATTAGAGAGCTGGTTGAGAAGAAATCCCTGGTTATGGAGTATGTTGCTACAGCTAATCAACTAGCAGACATTTTTACAAAGCCTCTTGATTCAGCCAGATTTGAGGAATTGCGGCAAGCCCTAGGGCTGTGTCGTATCTAATGTTGCTTCCGGTGTTGTGCATTTTGTTGCAACAGTTTGTTGCAACACTATGAGGGTCTGTCAATCTCTGCTGACGGGTCGGTTGTTGGTCTCTTTTACCTTATTACCCGTTATTATTACCCTCTATCTCGTTTCATTCCCAAGGCGCATTTTTTTTTGATTTTTCCTCAACTCAAATCTTTCTCCAAGATTCTCCTTCAACCGCTTCTAGGGTTCTTGAAATTGACTTGGTCGAAGCTTCACCCAGTTTGTCTACCATGACTAGAAATCCATCGGGAGAATCATCTCTGCCTCCTCGTCGGTCTTCTCGACGAACTGCCGCTCGGAAAAGTGCTCCGCCGTCCTCATCCGCTTCGGTTAAACGAAAAGGGGTGTTTCCTCGTCCTGTGCAAAGAACCTCCAGTGGTAAACCCTCTCCATCTTTCTCTTCCTCCTCGTTTGAGGGCATGCATCCTTCCAAAGTCTCGAATTTTGAGTTGGTAAACTTTTCCCCAATTCTTGAATTCCCTCTTCCCAATATTTCCGAGGATGATGATGTGTATGATGATGATGAATGTTTTCCTGATCCGGTTACTATCCAAGACTGGTTTTGGTATTTGAGAAGAACAGGAAAAGAATTGGATCTCTCTGATGTGGATGTATCTCATATTCATTTTAAAGGTCTGATGCGTAAGAAGATTTTGGGAAAAGTTATGAGCGTGAGAGTTCCTCGAGATAGAAAAGTTGTCATTCGCACCTGGAATCCTACATCCTTTGTTAAAATCTCTGAAATTGATGTGATAGACATCTCTGATTCTGAAGATTCCCCTGTGTTTGCTGATTTGCCTAAGCCGAGAGGGACTTCAGGAGCGTCATCGGCTAATATGTTCTCTGAGAACTCTTTTGTGCAAAGTAATGAAAAGATGAACACGGATGTTGGAATGGAAGCTGATGTTGATGCTGATACTGTGCCTTCTATTCCATCTCAGGAAGAGGTCCCTGTCCCTCTGTCTCCCAGATGTGAAGATGATGTGATTGCTCAAAATGTAGCAAATGCCAATAATTTTGATTCAAATGAAGATGCTCAGCCTGTAACTTCTGTCTTCTCCCAGCAAGTGACTGAGTCTGAAGGAGAACCCAAGGATGATGTCTGTGTCCAAGGAGCATGCCTTGACCACTCTTCTGTGGGTCAAACTGTGACAAGTGGAGTTGCGGAGTCTGCCGGTGTTGGTACTGAATATAGGCAGTCTCCCAAAGATGCTGTGGGGTTGGTTCCTGGTCCTATGAATCTAGACATTTCAGGAGAACCACTGTCTGGCCAAGATGTGGATCTTCCGTCAGCGCTGCCAGACACTGATGCTGTGCAAGTTGGTCAAGATGATGATGTTGTTGCAGCTGAGACTCTAACAGGTTCAGCTGATCGTTGTGGCGTGACTCAAGGCCCTTCTGTTGCTGATGGTGACTTTTCTGGGTCAATTACTGATGCTATTCCCCGTATGGAGGATGTTGATGAAGATTTGGTTGCACAAAATGTTGCAACAAATCCTTCGACATGTGATTTACCTGGTGCAAATGATCCTCCTCTGTCCTCTTATATGCGCAAGAGTAGATCTGCGTCCAAGAAGCGCCCTATTCCTCCACCATCCAGAAGTGCTGAGTCCTCTCCTTCCAAGCGACCTAAGCTGTCAGCTTCTGCTCCTTGTCGCCCTTCCTCGTTTACATCTTCTGATGCTCTGAGCAAAACTTTTTTTGACAAAACTCGTAAGAACAGATGGCCAGCTTACTCCGAGAAACCCCTTATTTCTGAAAAAATCCTCAATCTACCGTCCTTTGACAAGACTCAGTTGGAATCTATTCTGAAAGATCTTGGTCTTATTCATGCTGCCACATGCTTCAGCGTCTATTATCCTACCTTGGTGCGAGAGTTTTACTGTAATCTCTCCAAATCTGCTAGTGATGGATCCTCTCGTTGGAATTTCAGAAACTATGTCCGAGGAAAGATTGTCACATTCTCTCCTGCATCTCTGAACAAATTGTTAGAATGGAAATGTTCTCAATCTGTTCCTGCGTTTGGTGTCACCTCTGGAGTGAGTTTTGATCGTCTGATTGAAGTCGTGACTGCTGGAAAGTTGTCACGCTGGCCTACTAAGTCTTCTGTGTTTCCCTCGTCAGCACTCACTGCAAAGTATTTTATTCTATTCAGAGTTGCTACTCGAAACTGGTTGCCCACCTCCAATGTTTCAGTAGTCACTAGGGACATGTGCAAACTATTGTTTTCTGCTGGCACGTCTCAGGTGTTCAATTTGGGAAGAATCATCTTCGATTCTATAGTATCTTTTGCTGAACTCTCTTCCTCCGGGGCCTCTTTACCCCATGGAGCTCTCATCTCCATGTTGCTTTTGGCTCAAAAAGTGCCCTTGTCTCCTTCGGATCTTCCCTCTTCATGTGACAGTATCTCATATACTGTTAAGTCGGTGGCTGGTAAACTCAATGATATCTCTGAGGTGGTGCCTTCTTTCCCTGATAGTCTGTCTCCACCTCCAAATGCTGAACCTTCTGGCTCCGTGCCTCCTGCATCTCAGTCTCCTCCACTCGGGTCTGCTAATGCTTCTACTTCCTCCGCAAGTACGGTTGACATTCAGTTCCTCGAGACTGCCCTTCAGAATATTGAGGATCAAATTCTGGTTCTTGAAAGCCAGCGAGTTCTTCTGAATCGTCACAAGGAGCTATTGCAGAGCAAGCTGTCTTCTCTCCGGGGTGGTCCCTCCGAGGGTCTCTGAAGTATTTGTCCGTTGGTGGCCCAAAAGGGGAGAATTTATGTGGTATGGTATGGTTTCTCTCTCTCTCTCCCCGATATATTACTGGGTGGTTTGTTGGAAGTTTTGTTGGATACTATGTTGCAAGTTTTGTTGGACATAGTTGGATATTATGTTGGAAGTCTATGCTGGAAGATATTATGTAGGAAGTCTCTATGCTGAAAGTCTTGTTGGACCTTGTTGGGAGTTTTGTTGAACATATTGTTGGATGTCGTTGTGCTGTTGTGCTGGGTGTTGAGCGTCTATTGATTAAATGTGTCTACTGGAGTTTGAAAAGTTATCAATGACCTTCTCTTCTATCATACCTTATGTTGTGCCACCAATTGACAAAAGGGGAGATTGTTAGGATTTATTCTATGATCATTCTAGTATGTGTCTTGTCATATGTGGCACTGGAGAATGTTGGATAGGTTGATATCCATGCCATATGAAGAAGAGAATGTTGGACAGTTTGTTGAACAGATTGTTGGACCAGGATGTTCAACAAAATATGCTTACTTGCATATCTGGTTGCCGTGGTGCTTAATAGGATGCGTAACTGGAGCCAGCGTATTCCGCTTTTTCAATCTTGCTATTTATGCGCTTTGGTGGTTATAAAATGATCTATTGTTGATTGTGCGTTATCTCTTGCGAATCGGTTGAAGAGAGATTTTCGGCAAATCAATACTCTTACCGCTGCCTCGTTCGGATCTAGTGGGATCTCGTAACCGCCGCTTTAGGATCTCTCGGGATCCCCTTCTTGTTGAAGATGGTTCAGTTGTTGCTGAAGATGGAGCCGAATCTAGGTTTGATTGCCTGCGTGGAAATTGAACCAAAGATGGCAGGGGCGTTCCCTTTTAAGCGTCGGGTTGATTGGCGGCTAGGGTTGACGCTTGAGTTTAAGAAGCTCAAGGATATTCTCCGGGAGGGAGGCCGACGGCTGCGACACGCAGGATCAAGGGAGTTGATCGAGTCGGAGGTGCAAGGGGAGCTTGCAGGCAAGGGGAGCTTGCCAAGAATACTTCACGGGGTTGATTGCGATCATCCCCTCACGGTTTGTTCTTTAAGGATGAGAGTGTTCTTCCTTATTAAAGCGTGAATTGTAGAATTTGTATTCTCCAATCTTTTTAGTGAAGTATTCAATTTTCTGGGCGTGGCCCCGCAGATGTAGGTGTGCGCACCGAACTGCGAAACCAATTCTTGTGTGTCCTTGCATGTTGCATGCTTTTACGCTGTTTGCTATATTCTTTACCGCGTACTGAATTTCAGTTTTGTTTCATTTATACCAAATGTTCTACTTGATCATTTAGATGTACATGTACTACTGATTGTTTCATGCATGGGTAAAGTCATCCTCACTTTGGATGTTCTTTGTTATGGAAATCAAATCCTAGTCGTTTTTAATGCGTGCCATATGAGATTGCAAATAGTCCAAATTTGGTTTCCATTCCTCCAAAACGGGTTAATGGGTAGTAATATGCCAAGTACAAATCAAAGGCGCTATATTTTGGCCATTCAACGATGTGCTATTAGTAGTTTCCAATGAGATATTTTCTACTCTTTTTGCATGTAATTTATGTTAGAATTTAATTCAACATTGTTTATTCCATCTGCCCAAATATTTATGCTAAACTGAAACTGAAATTTTGCTTGTTGCTTTATTTCCTTGGCTTATTTGTTTGGCTAAATGTCCGTAGGAATTATATTTTCCCTAGGCCATGCCTGTGATTGCCTTGTTAGACATCCAGGTCGGTCATTTTATTTATATGAACCCGTTTGAATGTTCTGCTCAGGCAATTGCAGAATGCAGGAGAACCGATGATTGGAAACGCATGCTGTGTGGGGTTGATTGAGCATTATTTGGTAATCCAATCGTTTCCTTATCTAAACGTATTTATACCGTTGAAAAGCATATTTTCACAATATTTTGTAAATGAGAAGGCCAAAAAATTTATACTATCGAAAAGCGAACTGTTTAGTGCGTTACAAAATTACAAGTAAGTCCGTAACAAAATGAACAGGGCTTTCATGATGAGATGTCCTTTATGGCGTTGTGATATTCATGTGGCTGACTGGTAGTAAGAAATTTTATGTTACATGCATACCAAACATTCTGACTGAGATATTCATGTGGCTGACTGGTAGTAAGAAATTTTATGTTACATGCATACCAAACATTCTGACTTTGTTAGTTATATATGTACGTTCCCTCCAAGTACACGAAATCATGTTACGCTGATATGTTCCGTTCCTTGTATATCCATTCGCATTACTTGTTTGATGCTCTTAGACTTTTACATTTCGAAAGCAAAGCGATGTTTATTGTTTGTTTCCTGACATTCAATGTTAGCTTGTCAAAAGCACTAATTTTTTTTTGTATTTGTACAACCGAAACTTGACAAAAACATCTCATTTTGGCCATTCAACGTCACTACTTGTTGACAGACATTCTGATTTTAATGGGATGAAATGCACTTCAACGGTTTTGGGATATTGCTAGTACTGTTCTTAATGAGCATATCCCTAATCTTATTGCCTGCAGTTTATGCCAGAATTAAGTTCATGTTAGGCTTTTATTACATGAGTGCACCTATCGTCTAAATTTTGTCAAGTTCCTTGTAATTGGATATCATGTAAAAATTCTTGTTGAAGTGTTCTGACGACTTGGGATTTGTGCTCTCTGTTACCTTTTTTATTTTTTTATTTTTATTGATGCAAGCTCTCTGTAACCTTTTTTTTTTCATTTCTTCCTTTAAGTAGACTCCAACTTGGAGTCTCATGGGGGACATTGTCTCATCTTTAATGCATATTTATCGGACAATTTTTTGGAAAAAATTGACAAAAATTAAAAATAATTAGGAAAATCGACCCTAAAAATTAATTAGCCAAATTGATCAACCATGGCCACGTCATCGTCCAAGGGGGTCCAAGGGGGTGATCGTGCGCTAACGTGTCTCATAACGTAACCCCACATGGGGGGTTGCATGTTATAAGTATTTTGCATGTTATATGTAAGCTCACTATCATAACGTAACCCCACATGGCACCTAGAAAAATATTGTCTCAACATAATGGAACTCTAGTTGAAGATATCTTCTTGAGGATTTCTACATTTGTAATTTACGTCATTTTCTATTACTTTTCCTACGAATTCAATGCAATGCTGGTGTTATTTTATAAGGGCATTCGTGTTTCTAACATATATATATATATATATTTTTTGAAAACCCAGAAAAATCCCCAACCCCCTCCCCCTGCCTTTGGCTTTTTTAGGAGGGTAAGGCGAGAGCCCGGTCGAGACTATGCAAACTGGGGGTAACCGCCGTGTCCCCAACGGCCCCCGGGTTAGTCCGAGAGTGGAGATATAGCCCCAGGGTAAATAATTCCACAACAAATTCCACAACAATTACCAAGTCACGGCGGCCATAGGCCTCGAACCCCGCACCACTTGGCTTTGGAGCGGAATGACTTACCACTAGGACACCCTCTCGTGGGCATGTTTCTAACATTTATATATTTTCATGTATATTTATATAAAGGCGTATAGTGCTAGCAAATGGATGTTTAGTTTTGACAGAATGATGTCCGGTTTTAACAAAAAGATTACAATTGTGATTAGACGCAGTTGTTCAGTTATTAAAAAAAGTTGTACATCGCCAAGAAAACGATGTTCTGATGTAACAAAAGGATGTATAGCTTATGCAAAGGACTGTATAGGGTTCTAGGGTTCAATAGTAGAGTCATCTATGTTCTTCAAATTTTCAATAGCAAAGTATATGGTTCTAGGGTTTTCGGATATATTTCTTTGAAAATATGTAGCAAACTAGTGCAAAGCATCTTTCATCGCAAGCCCATATGTGGGGTTATGTGTAAGCACATTATCATAACGTAATTCCCCATGGGAGGTTACGTGTTGACATAAGTTAACAAATAGAATTCTTTGAAAGTAATAAAAGATAATAGAAAATACTTTTAACACACAACCCCTCATATGGGGTTACGTTATAATAATGAGCTTACATATAATCTCACATATGGGGTTAATGTAAAAGATTTGGCCGAGGTTGTCTCACATGTGGGGTTCAGGTGAAAAGATTTGGCTGGGTTGGCAATTGCGGTCAAGTCGAAGTGGGCCTTGTAAGCGTCCGGTTACTCTCCTGGGTTGATGTGCACATAGTTGGTTACTCTCCTGGGTTGATGTGCACATAGTTGGTCGATTTTGCTAATTATTTTTTGGTTGATTTTCCTAATTATTGTTAATTTTTAGCCTTCTTCAAAAAATTGTCATTTAAAGAAGCATGCTCAAAGCGCAAAGTGCAGAATCTTAATCACAAGCTCATATCGAACCTTATCCAAAGTAACATTCATTATCAAATCCGGTTGTCTTGAACCTGTAAGCGTCCATTCACTCTCATGGACGCTGAAGTGGCCATAGTTTATCGATTTGACTAATTATTTTTTGGTCGATTTTCCTCGTTATTGTTAATTTTTAGCCTTT
The DNA here is from genome assembly GCA_030789695.1 of Scilla litardierei. Lineage (NCBI taxonomy): Eukaryota > Viridiplantae > Streptophyta > Magnoliopsida > Asparagales > Asparagaceae > Scilla > Scilla litardierei. Next base: position 31,427,848 of record CM061141.1, read on the forward strand.
TTCTAAAAATTGTCATTTAAAGAAGAATGCTCAAAGCGCAAAGTGCAGAATCTTAATCACAAGCTCATATTGAACCTTATCCAAAGTAACCATCATTATCAAATCCGGTTGTCTTATCAAAGACAACTTTAGCCAAGATACTATTTTGCTTCTCTCTCGCGTCATCTTCCACAGTTTGTTTACAAAGTTAACAAAGTTGAAGGCGGCATACTTTCTCGTATTCAGCAGTTTTCTTCTCTTTGAAGATTTGTTTTGTCATTTTCAACAGTTTGTTTACTGCTTATGTTTGAATGAAATTGTTATTGGAACTTGAGACTGCCGTCTTCAGGTCATCTGCTTCGGTTTTATTCCGTGCTCTCAATTAATAAACAATATTGACTTAGGGCCTGTTCTTTTGTAGGACAGTATAACTGGGGAAAGTTGAGAAGTGTGGAATCTGATGAAAGAGAAATTTGGTGTAGTGTGTTCTTTTGTTGAAAAGTGGGGTTGGATTGTGGAGTTGGAAAGTTGAAGTGAGGCACACTCCGTGTATTGTGTTCTTTTGGTTGAAGACAGTTGTAGATTGGAAAGTGATGTGGGGCCTAATCAAATTTAAATTATTACTTTTTAAACTAAACTAATTAAATAAAACTCAAACTAATTAATTAATAAATCGAAGAAAAACGTGGCCTGCCATAGAGTTGTCTCTCGGTGGTGGGGCCCAACAAGTTAGAATCCATTGTAATCCGCATGATTCATGGACGAACCAAAAAACCGCCTGGATTCCCACTTTGGGCTGCCACGTCAACATTTTTTCCATGTTTCACAACAATGCAAAAGAACAGACCCCAATCTTAGCCCGGAATCTCATATATAGTGTATGAACAGTAAAACTTACCGATTTTCTTGGCTACGTTCCGAGAAAAGAACATGCGCTTACTGGACAGGCGAAAAATAGAATTGTTAGAATTTTTTTTGATAAAAATAAATATGAAAGAATAATGGATATGTCGCTGATAATGTGGTAATTCATGTGTTGTGTTGCAATGCATTCCATCATGTTTCTAATGTTTTTTAATGATTGGACTTCACCCCAAAGTGCACACCCAAATAAAACCACACAAGATTTGGTGCCGTGTAGTGTAATGTGGCAAAGGAGAGGGACGAGTGGGTGTCGTCTGAAACAATGGGGGAAAAATAGGAGCTAATGTGCAAAAAACGTTGAAAAACAAAGTGGAAGAAAACCAATGGCAAGCATGTAAAATTGGGGGAAGATGGGCATTACTGGTCAATGGCAAGCATGCAAATGATGGAAATGTGAGGGGTCTTATCTTTGGGTTCTACAAAAATATTAGAGTACTGATATTTGTACGGTGCTACTTTATGAATACACCGCAAAGTATAATATTTTTGGAATGCCAAATTTAGCCTTAACCATTTTAAAAACATTAATCTTAACTTCCTTACTTAATTACAAAAATTGCCATTATTTTTATCTTAATGCATCACATGAACGATGGAAGGGCCATGGGGTCTCTGCGGGGAACACAGGGGTGTTGCCACTGCCGTGTGGAAGACCGCGGACTATGCTGCGGTTCGATGGTCGGAGGTGAGCACGTGGATTGCATGGGGCTCATGTGAGGGTGCTGCCATGCGAAGATTGCGGAGCGGGGAGAGGAAGACGGAGGACGAGGAAGAGAAATTCCACAAACGTGTAGATGAAATTCCACAAACGTGTAGATGATGCTCGAACTATTGGTTCGCTAACCGTTATGGTAGGTAAACCATCCGACCAAGCATTCATCGATTTTGTTATGGCTAATGTTTCTGATGCAGGTACTATCATAGATGGAGTGTATGCTTCACTTGAAGGTGATCATATCCACCTTTACACCATTAACACTCCACAAAATTAATTGCACTGGCATATGAATCAAGGAAATTAGAACTCGTAACCATGAAAACAATGAAGAAAAAATCAATCTAATTTCCACAAAATGAAGCATAGTTTCAACCTACAGCTCTGTCTTCTTTTTCGTAGGGAATAATGGAGAAGTCTGATGCTAATTCCCCGAGATTCTGTTAATGTCCAACTGATCATGTCTCACGTCCTAATTAATTTCATTCTTCCCTTGCTGGGTGAAGAGGCAGGCGACTTCGCTGGTCCCCTTCTTTTCTTTGCTTCTTCTTCTTCCTCTCTAACCATCTCTTGAACCCGCAAGACAGTAACGTGGGGCCAGCAGTCGGTAGCTGGCCGCCGATGCAGCAGTGCCGCCAGCGTCTGGGGCTGGGACGAGAGGCAGAAGCCCATGAGAGGGGGAAGAGAGAATCAGGTGAGTTTGTTGAGTTTGTTGAGTTTGTTGAGAGATGATGTGGCTTATGAGTCAGAAAATAACCGTGGATTTGTTGTTTCGCGTTTCAGAAGTGAGATCTAGCTGAGACAAATATGATTTTGAAACTGAGGAAGGAGTTGGTATTTTGCGGTGAAGTTAACAAACAATGAAGGGGGGGAGAGAGGTGAGGTACAGTTAATATAAGGGTTAAAATGAAACAAATAGCGGTGAATTAATAAATGCTAAGAATTGAATGCGGTTAATTTAGAGTTGTGGTGTAATCAAAAAGTTACGCGGTGCAACTATCACCACTCAAAATATTAAGAGTGCTGATAGTTGCAGTGCATGACTTTTTGGTTTCATCATACTTTTGAATTAAACGCATCAAAATCTTGTTATTTATTAATTCACCTCTATTTATTTCATTGTTACCAGTCATACATCCGAAATCAATTTTTTACCCTTTTGATTGTTTATTAATACACCACACTTCAAAAACGGTTATGATTTGTACAAATTAACTAAAACTAATCCTAGTCAATTTTTTTTGTGGAAAATTAGTCATGAAATCAACACGAATTGAACCGTGGAAGTTTTTGTGGTGGAGTAAAATAAAATGAATGTCTAGATTTTGAAATTAGTAAGAAATGTAAGAGTAATGTTTTAAAAAAATAAGGTTAAATTTGGAATTCCAAAAATATTACATTATTTGTGGTGTATTCATAAATTAACGCAGTGCAGATAACCGCACTCAAATATCAAACATCACCCCCCAAATCCAACTGGGCCAGCATGATGAGATGGCCAAATATCGTATCTTTTATAAAAAATAAAATAAAATTATCGACGTCGGGCACATATCCATAAGAAAATGGTAAAACAAATTTGGTTACTAATTTGTTTAGTTAGCAACATTTCTCAGCTGGTTGGAGTCAACATTTTTACTTGTGTTATAAACGGGCTTCTTGGTGGGCCTACCCGTTAGTGGGTATCCACCCATTATGTAACCCTACCACTATAAATATATGGCTATGGTCTCCATAGCCGCCAAGTTTACAACACGTTATCAGCACGCTCAAAGCTAAGCCGAACCCCTGCCGACGGACGGACGCGACGCGAACGGGCTTCCTTCACCGAACGTCGCTAGATCCGGCGGGTAGAATCTAGAGGTAACTTTCTCCCTAGATCTAAATTTTGCATATGCGCATATGTGGTGATTCAATTTTTTGGATCAATCGATAAAAAATATACCGTTTTTATTGATAAAAATCACCCCTTTTTCAATAAAAAACGTATTTTTGGAAGAAAAAAAATTGGTTTTCCCACTAAAAATCGGATTTTTACCCGTTCTTTTTCTCCAAAAATCACCCAAACCCTAAAAAGGGTTCACCCACGACCCCCCCCCCCCCCCCCCCCGGTCGCCGGCAGCGGCGGGGCCTTCCCGCCGTCGCCGGCGGCGGCGGGAACCTCCCCGCCGTCGCCGGCGGCGGCGGGAACCTCCCCGCCGCCGCCGCCGGGGGCAACCCCCGCCGCTGCAGGCGAGGGCTCCCCGCCGCCTGCAGCGGCGGGGGCTCCCCGCCGCCTGCAGCGGCGGGCAACCCCCGCCGCCGCAGGTGGGGGCACCCCCCCCCCCCCCCCCCCGCCGCCGCAGGCGGGGGCGATCCCCGCCGCCTGCAGCGGCGGGCCCCCCTCCCCGCCGCCTGCTGCGGCAAACGGGCCCGCCCGCCAGTAGCGGGTACGGGCCCGGCGTGCGTACCCCAAAACCCTAACTAGGGTTTCTGACCCAGAAAATTTTTCGAATTTTCAAAAAATTTTCAGATTTCATTGCGATTCTTTTTTGTTATAATCTGGACCAAATTGCATGTAATTTTTACTCATCACAATTATATTGGGACTTATGATTTTCTTTAAAAAACGTTTAAAAATTAAGAAGATCCTGCGGCCGCTCTGCCGTTAGTCAACTAACCTAACGGTGCATGACGTTGCCTAGTGGTCCAATAATTTTTAAACGGTAGATTTCATTTTCCATTATAAACTGCCTGTGATGAATAAATAAATTGCATGTGATGTATAAACTGCCTGTGATGATGCTTGCTGCATTATAACTGCCTGCGACGTATGATTAATATTTGCTGTGGTTTTGGATCGGCTAGTGATCACCATTTTACTTTTCATGCATTATTTTCTTTTTGAGAGAAAAATGTAGTGAGGATAATTCTGTAAAATTACAAGCCCGGCGGACGCCTCAAGAAGATGAAGGACTATTCCAGAAGAATAAGGGGCCCCACGGGGGTTCCCGAGTTGTACTTTCTTTCTTTTTGAGACTGTAATGGACTGTAATTAATTATGGTGATTAGCCGATCCACGCAGCAAATATTTATGTCTGATGTGCTTGATTATTTATTTTTCTGCAAAAATATCTAATTAATGCTATCTTTTTTCATGCTAGAGTGATAAATGGCCAAAATTGCGAGCGTCGATTTCGACGTTTTGGATGCTTCAGGAAAGAATTACTTAAGCTGGCAGTTGGATATAAAATTCCATCTGCGAGCACAGGGATTGAGTCACGCCATCGCCTTAGGCGATAAGGTTTCTGATATAGATAAAGCGAAAGCAATTATCTATATCAGACGCCATATCGATCGGACCCTGAAGGCCGAGTACCTAACGGTGGAAGACTCGTATGAGTTGTGGACCGCCCTCGAGGACAGGTATAAACATCAAAGGGATGTTATCCTACCTCGAGCGCGATATGAATGGGAGAACCTCCGTCTCCAAGACTTCAAGTCTATTGCCGAGTACAACTCGGCACTCTTTAGCATCACCTCACGCCTGAAGTTGTGTGGTGAAAAGGTGACGGAGGAACGCATGTTAGAGAAGACGTATACATCCTTCCATGAGAAGGATGTCATACTGATGCAACAGTATCGTGAAAGAAAGTTCACAAAATACTCTGAGCTTCTCTCATGCCTTCTGATGGCAGAGCAGAATCGTGACCTCCTTCTGGCCACCCACAACTCACGCCCTACCGGCACTGCTCCTGCGCCTGAAGCGCACCACAGCTCCTTCCAGAAGAAAAGGGGCAGAAGGGCAAGACCATGAAGAAGCAGGCTCGAGGATCCCCTCCAAGAAACAACCAAGAGGGAAAGAAGAAAAAAAATGTGTGGAAAAGAAAAGACGACGGCCAGACTTCTGCCCCCAGAAAGGACTGGGAAGATAAATGCCACAGGTGTGGCATGACTGGACACTGGTCCAGAAATTGTCGTACTCCACGCCACCTTCAGGAGTTGTACAAAGCAAGCCAGAAGCAAGCTGAGACAAACCTGGCGGTTCAAGAAAACCTGGCACCAATCAGGTTCATCGCTGAGGACTTCTCCAACGATGACATGCTCGACTGAGGACATTTATCTACTTTATATGCATTGTAGTTTTTTTTCCTTTTGAGAAACAATTTATCTGCTTATCTCTGGCATGTTTAAGTACTTTTCAGACATCAACTTAATTTCGTAGTATATTCCTTTGTGTTTTTGCCTTATACTGCGACATTTTTTTCTTTTAAAATAGATGGACTTTAAATGCCTAGTGGACAGTGCCTCTACGCACACGATCCTCCAAGACATCTGCTTTTTCCAAAGCATTAATAAATACGATGGCACCGTAAATACGATTTCCGGTCCATCAAGTATCACTGAATGATCAGGGGAAGCACATTTTATGCTCCCCAATAGTACAAAACTACTTATAAAAGATGCCCTTCTCTCCCCTAGCTCGCATAGGAACCTGTTAAGCTTTAAAGATATCTGCTTAAACGGATACCACCTAGAAACGGTGAGCAAAGGAAACAGTGAATACCTTGATGTAACGTTTCATAAAAACGGTGCTAAAAACACCGGCGAACGTTTTGAGGGACTCCCGTCGGGTCTCTACCACACAAGGATCAGAGCAATGGAAGCAAACACATTGGAGCACCAGAAGTGCCAAAATCAAGCAGAATTCAAACTCTGGCACGATAGACTAGGACACCCTGGAAGGAATATGATGCGTCGCATCATATCCCAATCCCGTGGAATTAATCCGAAAAGCCTGACGCTACTTCGGAAGGGTACAAATCCTTGTCCCCCTTGTTACAAAGGAAAATTGATTACGAGACCATCCACCCTGAAGGTGGACTCTGATCGATCCCGAGTATACACCCAGAGAACGGTTGTAGTTTTACCGCAAGTGCACGGTGTAGCAGCGAGCGGGATATCGAACACAGGGAGGACGAATGACTGTGCTTGCTCCGATCAACCTGGCTATTTAAGAAGAGAAATTTGCCTTTGGCGATCCTGTCACAATCGTCAGACAAATGTGCGAAAATATCAAATCAAATAAAGAACGTCTAGGGAATGGGGAATTCCCGCTACTCACCGTATTTCATAAATGCGGTTCATCGGTATCTAAATTGCTAGAATGAGAATTCGGATGAACTAGTTGCAACTGAATGTAGAACCAAGCTCACGCTCTCGCGCTGTTGCCGGTCTATAGCTATCCTAGGTTTGGGTCCAATCTCTTGCAAACCCTAGCCTAGGAGAACTAGCATTAGGATCAACATCATCGTCCAATCGCGCACCGAGCCCAATCTCTTGCAAACTCGGTCCACGATCTAGATTAGGATAGTTCCTACCCGTCCAATCTCTTGCAAATGAGTATCGGCATGGAATTGCAACCGGGAATCCTAGTATCGGTCCAATCTCTTGCAAACCGATACTTCGAAAATCCGACTCCAACCCAATTCGGATTTCTAGGGCTTCCTATCGAATTGGGATCCAATCTCTTGCAAATCCCAATTGATATGAATACCTAGCAATCCGTAGTAAATCGATCCCGATCTAATCTCTAATAGCAATTCTAGCTCAATTTCTACCAATTCATCACAAATATGAAAGTGGGCTTGTAGGGTTCATCCCCACGCCCCAAGACGTGGAGACTACTCACAAATCATAGCAAGATCACAAAAATAATCGTTGAGATAAGCAATAGAATTCATCACAACAATGATATAAACAATAAAAATAGAATTTTTAAGGAAAAGAGATGCAAACCAATGTAGTTCTTCAATTAATCCAACAAAAATCCAAGTTTTGCTCCTTCTCCAATCACAAGAATAAAGCTAAAAACTAATCTAAAAAGCTGCAAAAAATCTAAGAGAGAGCCCCAAAACTAGGGTAAAAACAGGGTTTAAATAGCCCCAAAAATCGTCCAAAAATCGTGACCAAAATACCCCTGCACAGCCTGTTTTCCGCAGTTTTCGCTACAGGCAGCGCATCGCACTCGGCCGAGTGACAAAAGTCGCTCGGCCGAGTGAGAAACCCTGTAATTTTCCAGTAAGTTAGGGCCTTCAGGGGTCTCTACTTCGGGGGCGGCTCGGCCGAGTGAGTTGTCGTCACTCGGCCGATGACTTCATGATACTCGGGCGGACGGGATAATCCACTCGGCCGAGTGGGTCTTCTGAAGTTCAGGCAGCCGAAAAACAGTAACTTGGATGTTTTGGAGGGGGCTTCGTCTGGGCGCCACTCGGGCGGACGTGGTATCGTCACTCGGCCGATGTGGTCTTCGGTGCTCGGCCGAGTGCACATGTAAATCGTGTCTGTTCTGGTCGGCCGAGCAGTGTCTCGCTGGTCGGCCGAGTGGCTCCTCCACTCGGCCGAGTGGGACACAAAAAATGCCCAATCTGATTGTTTTGGCCTCCTCGTCGCTCCTGCGACGTTCATTCTTCTTCCGCTCCTCTCCAACATCAAAATACCCCTCGGGGAGGTCGTCGGTGGCCGTCTAGAGTAAGCGCATCTCGAGATCACTCCAAATCGCGCCAAATCACCTGAAATGCGACAAAAACAACAAATCGTGAAAAACATCGCAATATCGTCGATATATCGTGAAAAACATGATTTGGGCGATCTAAATGGCATGCAAATATGCGGAAAAAGGGTGTAAAATAAGGAGTGATCAGACTCTGAGTCTCCAAGCTTCCTAGAGAGAATACATGGTGACATTTGCGGGCCTATTCTCCCTGCAAGTGGACCATTTCGGTACTACATGGTACTAATCGACGCATCTTCAAAATGGTCGTATGTGTGCCTCTTGTCCACCCGCAACGTAGCCTTTGCAAAGCTACTTGCACAAATTATAAAATTGCGGGCACATTTCCCAGACAACCAGATCAAGAAATTGCGTCTGGACAATCCTGGGGAATTCACCTCACAAGTCTTCCTAGACTACTGCCAAGCAATCGGCATAGAAGTTGAACATCCTGTAGCTCATGTTCACACCCAGAACGGGTTAGCCGAATCTCTCATAAAGAGACTACAATGGATCGCTAGACCATTGTTAATGCAATGTCAGTTGCCGGTATGTGCATGGGGACATGCCATACTGCACGCTGCATCGCTGATAAGATTACGACCGTCAGGTAGTCAATCTTATTCTCCGATGCAACTTGCATATGGGAACCCGCCCGATATCTCTCACTTGAGGATATTCGGATGTGCTGTCTATGTCCCCATAGCACCACCGCAGAGAACCAAGATGGGTCCTCAACGGCGTCTTGGTATCTATATTGGCTTCGACTCACAATCGATCATAAGATACCTCGAACCCCTTACAGGGGATGCCTTTAAAGCACGTCTAGCAGATTGTGAGTTTGATGAAAGCATTTTTCCAAAACTAGGCATTAACACACAGAAGCCAGAAGCTTCAAAGACCATTACATGGGACACAAAGACTTTATCCCATTTTGATCCGCGCACAAATCAATGTGAAGAAGAGATCCTGAAGATCCTTCAAATTCAGAACACAGTTCACATTTTACCAGATAAATTCACTGACAACCAGAAGATTGTCAGATCACACGTCCCTGCTGCAAATACGCCAGCTAGGATTGACATACCCAAAGATGGATGCAATCCACCTGCAGCAGAAGCGGCCGTACCTCAACAAAAAAGAGGACGACCCCCCGGCTCCAAAGATAAGAATCCTCGAAAGAGGAAAAATCCTGGAGCAACAATAACGATACCACCACAGGATGCTGAGCTCAGCCCAGCTACCTCTCCACTCCTAACAACCCCTGAAGAGGAAAATATAGGAGAAATTTCATTAAACTATGTACGTACCGGGGAGGTACTGGACAGAAAAAAGCACAATCATCGATGATTACTTCGCGCTCATTATTGCCACTCACGTCACTGAATACGACGATGAGACCGATCCACGCTCTCTAGCAGAATGTAAACGCAGAGAGGATTGGCCAAAGTGGAACGAGGCAATAGGAGTAGAGCTGGACTCACTCTCGAAGCGCAAAGTTTTTGGACCTGTAGTCCTAACACCAAAAGGTGTTAAACCTGTGGGATATAAATGGGTATTCGTGAGAAAAAGAAACGAAAATAATGAGATCGTGCGCTATAAAGCGCGCCTTGTTGCACAAGGTTTTTCCCAACGACCAGGAATAGACTATGACGATACCTATTCCCCGGTCATGGACGCGATCACTTTCTGTTTCATCATCGGCCTATCCACGAAGGAAGGCCTGGATATGCACGAAGGAAGGCCTGGATATGCAGCTCATGGACGTTGTGACTGCATACCTATACGGAAATATAGATAAGGACATCTATATGAAAATCCCAGACGGATACAAACTACCGACAAAAATGACAGAAAGACCTCGGGACGTCTATTCCGTCAAACTCCAGAGATCACTGTATGGTCTCAAACAGTCAGGTAGAATGTGGTACAACAGACTGGGTGATTTCCTAGTGCAACAAGGATTCACAACAAATGAAGTCTGCCCTTGCATCTTCATACGAGCAAAGGGAACAGGATTCGTAATTATCGCCATCTACGTAGACGACCTGAACATCATCGGATCTCCTGCAGAGATAGATGAGATATCCAAAAGTCTCACACAGACTTTTGAGATGAAGGACCTCGGCAAAACGAAGTTTTGCCTAGGACTACAAATTGAACATTTAAGCGGAGGTATCCTGTTGCACCAATCGACATATACAAAGAAAGTGCTGAAAAACTTTCTTATGGACAAATGTCACCCGCTTAGCACACCAATGGTCGTCAGATCATTGGATGTTGAAACAGACCCCTTCCGACCGCTGGAAGAGGGGGAGGAAACACTGGGTCCTGAAGTACCCTACTTAAGTGCAATTGGAGCACTCCTATACCTGGCAAGCTGCACGCGTCCCGATATAGCGTTCGCAGTAAATCTACTAGCCAGATACAGTTCAGCGCCCTCAAAGCGCCACTGGAACGGAGTGAAACAACTTCTGCGCTACCTCCAAGGGTCTGTAGACATGGGACTATACTTCAAGAAAGGTGTATCCACCGACCTGGTCGGTTACGCAGATGCGGGATACAGGTCCGACCCACATACCGCAAAGTCCCAGACCGGTTTCGTATTCACATACGGTGGGACGGCCATCTCATGGAGATCCGTGAAGTAGACATCCACAGCGACCTCATCCAACCACTCCGAGCTCATCGCGATCCACGAAGCTAGCAGAGAATGCTTCTGGCTTCGATCAGTCATCTACCACATCCTCAAGACCACCGGCCTGAAGACGGGAGATCTTGGGCCAACCACCATGTACGAAGACAATGCTGCCTGCATCGCTCAACTACGAGGTGGCTACATCAAAGGTGACAGGACGAAGCACATTTCCCCCAAGCTCTTCTGGACGCATGAACAGCAAGTGGACAACCAGATCGACATCCAGCAGATCCAGTCCTGCAACAACCTAGCTGACCTATTCACTAAAGCTTTGCCTCGCAGTACCTTTAGAAAACTTGTACTGGGAATTGGGAGGAGACAGCTGAGAGATGTACAAGCCTGAAGCTTGTACTTATCAGGGGGAGTTAACGTAGTGCTGTACTCTTTTTCCTTGGCTGATGGTTTTTCCCACTGTGTTTTCCACAGTCAAAGGTTTTAACGAGGCAGCCACATTAACTCTGGATCCAGAAGTATCCACCACTGATGTTATCCATCGATCAGGGGAAGTTACAGAGACTTGTACTCTTTTCCCTTAGCCACTGGTTTTTCCCACTGGGTTTTCCTTGGCAAAGGTTTTAATGAGGCAAGCACTCTTAAACTTAGAGATCCAGAAGTATCTCCAACCCCATGATCAAATAAGCTTCATGAACCCTGAAGCGTTCACCATGGCTTACAACAATGGATGGATAAGGGGAAGTGTTATAAACGGGCTTCTTGGTGGGCCTACCCGTTAGTGGGTATCCACCCATTATGTAACCATACCACTATAAATATAGGGCTATGGTCTCCATAGCCGCCAAGTTTACAACAACTTGAGAATTATTGGTGTGGTCCATTTCCCTCGTAAATCGTTTTTTCCCCATGCATTTGATATTAACGATTATCTAGTTATTTCCGGTATTGCATGCGCGATAATTAAGACCAATTTAATTTATCGGATCTGGGAATCATGGGATTAATGAAATACTCTTATTTAATATTCGTTTTAAAATAGAAATACCACCCCTTTTGCCATAATCATGAAATTTTAAATTATTGCCTAAAGCATGGAGTCTCATCGCCATTTAGTGAGGTTAAATCCAAATTTTACTGATTAATTCTTGCAAAACAAGCCGAATCAAACTTTTTTCAAATTTTGCTCATTTGATGCATCAAGTATCCTACAAGGATCCTGGTCCTGTTTTATTTCTTTAAATTCACTATCGAATACGTGATGTATTTCGTATCCGCAACTAATATATGTACCAGTGCAACCTAGAATTTGCCATACATTGAACGTGGGATAAAGCCTTATTTTTTGACTCTTCGTCCATTTCTATTATTTTAGGCTCGTGCACAAAACTTTATCGCTATCCAAATCAAACATTACGGCAACCCTATATGATTCACGTTGTTTACCATAATAATCTTAACAATTAAGATAGTATGACGAGAGATTTATTTGACCACAAGTTAAATGTGAGATGCAATTCCCTGAATGATTTTGACAGCGTAATCAATGGGCAAAAATGTAACACACTGAATCAACCTTCACATTCACTGGATCTCGGAAAGGAACCGCTGCACTTGTATCACATGGGGCAGCACAGTTTGGAATATGTACCCTCATAAAGTTCATATTGGGCAGATGGCAACATCATAATACCCCCAAGAGTCAATATGAAAAAGTAATTAGATGGGGAGATTAACGTAACCAAATTTGTTAATGCTTCCCATCATACCACGTGTTCCCTCCATCAATCTTTCATTACAAAACAAAACTAGCCGGAAAAAAATAATTGGGAAGCCCACATGATCTTTCCTTCTTTGTTTATAATTTCGTAATCAAGGATCCAAGAATTCATTACCAACGTCTTTAAAAAAAAATATCAAGGACATCCCCGGATATAAATAGAAGGGGTGGGATGAAAAGTCAATCATCCATAGCACAGAAATGGAAACCCCAGCATTCAAAGCTCAGTATAAATTTCGCACCCACAAACACAGCCTCTCATTTAAACCAAATCTCTCTGCAAAGGACTGCTATAATATTGTACGGCTAGACATTCTTGATTAACAGTAAAATAATGATGATTATCATTAATAGAAAGCAAATTACTACCCAAATCTTGTTGAATCTCTCCATTTAAACACACTAATTATTTTCCTGCATGCTAAGGAAAAAAACTGCACAAATTATAATTCTGAATATTCGTTCTAATAATTTGAGTAATAAAAGATAATTCTAATTTGGAGGGGAGGGGGAGGATGAAGAACAATTCCCACCGCCACCGGCTCCATTCATGAGAGTTGTATGAATAGTACCATTGCCATTATCGTAATTATCATCTTCCTGCTTGAGTTTGTTGTTACTCGCGTTATTCTTCATCTCGAGGACGGATTGCTTGTTGTTGTGCATCCAGACCTTGAAGACCGCCCTGTCGACGCCGATCATCCGGCAACCTTCCGCCACGGAGTACTCGTCCCTCCGCTGCAGCCGCCACCCGAGCCTCTCCGCCAGCTCCATCATCCCTTCCTTCTGCTCCCTGCTGAACCTGCTCCTGAACCTCTTCCTCCCCCTCCCCCTCTCCCCTCCCGAGTCGGATCCCGTTGGCCCCGCCACCGGAGCGGCGCCGGTGGGCCCGCCCCCGCCCGTCTTCAATGTCAGCAGGACGCGCGACTCTTCCACCGCCTCCTCTTCCTCCTCTTCGTCTTCGTCTTGCGGGCGGCGATGACGGTTGGGGCTGGGGCGGCCGCGGTCGACGACGACGGACTCGACGCGGCGGTGGAAGTTGCGGTGGCAGCCGCAGGCGGCGCAGGTGAGGGATGTGGGATCCGAAGGGTCGGAGGACGGCGAGGCGATGAACTCCCCGCAGCCGTCGGTGGCGTGGGTCCCAAGGGCCGCCGCGTGGTTCCTCAGGCACTCGCGGTACACAGCCACAGCCGCCGGCGAGTGCTGCTGATGCTGCTGGTGGCCCCGCTTGCCGCCGTTTTGTGGGTCCATCTTAACAGAGCCAGACGAGATGGGAAAACGAGAGAGAGAGAGATGAAGAAGAGAATTAATTGAGAGAGATAGGGAGGTAGGAAAAAAAACAATTTTTTTTTGTTAAGCAAACAACCAAATATATACGCGGGGTATTGGAACCAGGGTGGCTTGGCTTTTAATTTTGTTAGGGAGTCTTAATTACAATTTATTTACTTAATTCTTATTTGGAGATGTTTTTTTGTAAGTGATTGATTATAGAATACTAATTAATTTTGAGATCCTTGTTTTGATTGCTTTTCTTTTTTAGTTTAACTATAACTCTAATTTGATGTGGGATGTTTTTCTATAAAAACCCTGGTTAGATAATGATTATAATCTTTTTTTTTTGATACATAATGATTATAATGTTGAGAAATGTTGAAAGGAGAGTAAATAATCTCAGATCAGGAGTAGCCATGGCATAAGCCATGACTCTCTATATATTCACTTCATGATGGGGTTTAGGATTCCAATGGACTCCCCACTAAGTTAGTGGGGAGTAATGGTGAGATGTTGAGGGGGGAGGCTAAAGGCCTCCCTTAACTCACAACACTCCCCCTCATCTCTTCATTACATTGGGTTAAGCATATTAATACTTCAGGATTCGTTATGCTAATGGGGTGGATACTTCTGGATCCAGAGCCACTGTGGTTGCCTCGTTAAAACCTTAGCTGTGGAAAACCCAGTGAGAAAAACCAGCAGCTTAAGGGAAAAGAGTACAACTATCGAGGGACTCCCCCTGATCTGTACAAGCTTCAGACTTACAGATCTCCTATGTATCTATACAATCATCTCCTATTCGTCTATACATCCATCATGTTCTAAAAGAAAATACAACCATCACTCATCTTATACAAGTTTCACTCATCTAGTGGCTATAGTAAAGCAGTAGCGTTCTGGAGTGGAATGCTCTTCGAAGTTGGTAGATGACGCCACTAAAGTATTCATTGAATCAGTCTTCGGTGTGTCTGCAAGGTACTGCTGGACCTGGCTGAGCGTTTCTAATACTTGCTTCTTGGATGGTAAGCTTCTCAGAAGATGTAGACATTGGAGGATGATGTGTAGATATTTAGGAGGTGGCCGGCCTATTGTGTTGTAGTCATCTCGTTGATCTTTAAACCTGCATATGCGATATATATTCCTTGACCCTTGGAAGTTGCGCAGAAGCAGCTTATCCTTGGTCTAGTGTTGCTCTCCAGGGCAACACTGTATCTAGTTAACAACTTTACTGGAGACGTTCTATCAAAGATACGTGCAGTTGGCCAGATAAAGAAGTGTAACAAGTATACTAGAGCTAGGCTCTTCGGGACCTAGGATGTCCTCCCCCCTCTTCCAGCTATTGGAAGGTGTCATACATAAGTATCCATTTTTAATAGGATGCAAGTGGACATCATTCTTCATAAACTCCAGGTGTATGAAAGATATTAAAGGGTTCCACCACGAAGGGGTTAAATATATAAGCCGAGATAATACCTTGTTATACCTAGGTTTTTCATTTACAAGGTATGCTTAAAGCTATCTGTTATCTAAATGGTCTCTGCAGGAGATCCTATTAGCTTTAAGTCGACCACATATACGACGAATATTACAAATCCTGTCAACGATCTTTCGAAAAAGATACACAGGCAGAATATTGCTAAGATCAACTAATGATCTTTGTAGCCTTTATGGAGAAGACGTTTTTACGTCTCTCTTTCATCTCTGGGGGTAGAGTATACCCTTCTGGAAGTTTTGTATAGATCTCTATATCTATATTGCCGTATATATATGTAGTCACAACGTCCATGAGCTGCATGTATTGGCTTTTTCAGGGAAGTGTAGGCTTAGTAGGAAAATGATCACATTTCCTTCATTTCAATTTTTTTTAATGAAATCCGAATTATATTCCACAGGTTTTTACACATTCAGGTGTATGGACTACTGGTCCAAAGACTTTGCTTTTCAAGAGTGAGTCCAGCTCTACTCTTATTGGCTCGTCCCACTTTGGCCATTCTAAGCATTTACGCTATAGAAAAGTGGGTAGACGTCATCGTCGTATTCAGCAACGTGAACAGCAATAGCGAAAGCAAAACCGTCGTCGACGACTGTGCTATATATGTCCAGTACCTCTCTAGTACGTACGTAATATAATGATGTTTCTCATGTTATTTCCTCTGCAGGAGAAATTAGGAGGGGAGAGGTTGCTGGTCTGAGCTCAGCATCCTGTGGTTGGATCATTTTGATATATCCAAGAATCTTCCTATTTTGAGGAATTTATATTTTGAACCTAGCAGGCGTCCTCTTTTAAATTGAGGTACAACCAATTCTGCTGCCGGTGGATTGCATCCATCTTTGGGAATGTCAATCCTAGCTGGCGTGTTGACAGCAGGGACGTGTGAACGAACAATCTTCTGGTTGTCCGTAATTTTATCCGGTAATTGATGTACTTTAGTCTGAATGTGAAGGATCTTCTGGATCTCAACTTCACACAGAAAAAGTATGCGGATCATAACGAGATGAGGACTTTTGTGTCCCATGAAATGGTCTCAGAAGCTTCAGGCTTCTTTAGACTGTGTGCCTATTTCAATGAGATTTTGCTCATAAAATTCACATTTATCAAGACTTGGTAGTAAACCATAAGCAAGCAGCATCAACAATTAGATATGGCAACAAGCGGGCCGTATCGTGATAAGCGATGCGGAATGCAGTGTAATGGTCCCTAAACATCAACAGGCAACTGCGATTTTACAATGGACATGAAATCCATTGGAGTCTCTTTACCAGAGACTCTGCTAACCCGTTATGAGGTTGAACATGCTGCAGGATGTTCAATTTTAATGCCAGTTGCTTGGCAGAAGTCTTGAATGATATGTATAGTAAATTAACCCACATTATAAGCTTTTGAGAAAGCTAGGTTGCGAGCGAATATAAAGGCACACATAAGACCATCTAGTAGATGCATATATCAGTACAGTAATGAAGTACCGAAAATGGGCCATTTGCGGGGTGAATAGGCCCGTAAAAGGTCACCATGTATTTTCTCAATGAAGCCAGGAGACTCTAAACCCACTTTCAGGAGGGAATGTCTCTCTATTAGTTTTCCCTTATGACAAAGGGGGACAAAGAAACTCAACCTTTTGAAGAATCTTCAGGTTCTCTAATGGATTCATTTGATGATGCGTCCATCATCGCTGATCCAGGATGACCAAGTCCATTTTGCCAGAGTTAAAAACCATGGCAAAGAAATGCACTTCTGGTGCTCAGTCGAGTTGGCTTTCTATAGGATGAATATCTGTAATTATAGGGGCCCGACGGGGGTCCAATGAAATCGTAAGTAGATGGTCTTCTGGCCATTCTCTTGACGAGTTACATATTGATATTCAATATATATTATCCACAATTTTCAAGTTATTTTCTTTAAAAGAAATATCCTTGAAAATTGGAGATTTCCTATATGTTTAAGAGGAGAATTTGCATCTTATAGTCTCATTGTATATGGGAGCAATATCAATGCTACACCAGTGCAACGAGGCACTGTCCACAATATTCCATACTTCATCTATAAGTAAAACGAAATTTTATTTAAGTCAATGAAAAAGACATTCAAAATAAAAGTTCGTACTTAAGCAAATTAAAGATGAAGCAACATTGAATTTTAAATGCATAGATAAAAGATGAAGCTTAATCGAGTAGGTCGTCGTTCTCGAAGTCATTTGCAGTGAACATCATTGGTGGCTGAACAGCCGCCAAGTTTGTTTCAGGCAGAGACTTCTGGCTCGCCTGATATAGTTCCTAGAGGTGGCGAGGAGTGCGGCAGATTCTGGACCAATGGCCAGTCATGCCGCATCTATGCCATTTATCCTCCCAGTTCTTCTTAGGAAGTGACACTTGGTTAGTGTTCTTTTGCTTCCATATGAAGTTACTCTTTCCTGTATTGTTGTTGTTGGACGGGGGTGCTGCTCCTCGTCCATTCTTTATCACAGCTTTTCCTTTGTTATTATTAGCATTCTTCTAGTTTTTCCACTTCTGGGGAGAAACGTGGTGGGCTTCAGGGATAGGTGCAGTGCCAGCTGGACGTAAATTATGAGTGGCTAGCAGTAAATCTCGATTCTGCTCTGCCCTAAGTAGGCATGAGATCAGATCAGAGAATTTCGTGAAGTTGTGTTCACGATACTGCTGCATGAGGATTGCATCTTTCTCGTGAAACGAGGTAAATGTCTTTTCCAACATGCGTTGTTCTGTCACTTCTTCACCGCATAACTTCAGGCGTGAGGTGATATTATGAAGTGCAGAATTATACTCAGCGACGAACTTATAGTCCTGAAGTCTGAGGTTTTCCCACTCATAACTGGCACGCGGTAATATTACATCAATTTGATGTTTATACCGTGCCTCCAGTGCTGTCCACAGCTCCATTGGGTCCTCTACCGTTAGGTATTCGGCCTTTAAGGTCCGATCTATATGTTTCCTAATGTAGATTATGGCTTTCGCCATATCCACGTCGGAGACAGTGGTAGAATTTCTACTGCTAGATGTAGCAGAAGCATCGGCCGCTGCTGGGACCGAAGGAGGAGCCAAGGAGGGCCATCGAACGCAAGTGGAACTTCAGGTCCACTCGCCAACTCAGGTAATTTTTCCTGCAGAATCGAGGACCTCAAAATCGACGCTTGCCAATTTTGCCATTTATCTACGCAATTTAAAATAAGCATGAATTAATTAAAATTGAAATTCACGCATTAAAAATAAAATAAGTAAAATGTGGGGATCGGCCAGATACCCAAAAGAATACAAAGTCCAAAGTCTGAATATACAGTCCATAAAGAAGAGAAAAGTACAATTTGGAAACCCAGAATGGGTCCCTATATTTTCCAATTTTCATCTCCGTCTTCATTTGTCGGTACACCAGTCTTTGGCATTAATACATTTATTTCTCACTTACAAATTCACTCAAAAAGAAAATAAAATTGCAAGGAATTTAAAAAGGGTATCAAATTGGCCGATCCCAAAAATCACATTTTAGCTTATATAAACATCCACGCAGTTTATAAATGCTACAGGCACAAACAACCACGCATATAACTCAGGCATATATGATATGGAAAAAGAAACTATAAAATATAATAATCTCTCGGACCACGGGGAGACGTCATACACCGTTAGGTTAGATGACTAACGGCAGAGCGGTCGCAGGATCCTTAAGATAATTATATTGTGAAAAATTCTAATAATCCATAAATAATAATGCAAGAGTGATATTTAACATAATACTAGAAAATTGACTAACTGGGATACAGGCCCAAACAAGAATTTAAAATGAATTATTATTATGATTGGGGCTGCATGCCCATAAGTAAAATAATAATCATTTTAATAATTAATTTAATATTTGGGCTACAGGCCCATTTGCAAAAATTTTAATTAACATATTCATTTTGCAATTGGATTAACTGGGCTGCTGGCCCAATTTAGAAGTCAAAATTAATTAATAATCTTAATGGGGCTGCTGGCCCATAAAACTTATATTCATTGTTATAAAATGGGCTTCAGGCCCAAATTAGAACACAAAATTAATTATTATTCTAATATGGTGTAGGCCCATAAGCAAAACGAAAATCATTTTAATAAGCAATTTAAATTATCTGGGCTTCCGGCCCAAATAAACAGACAAATTGAGTTAAGTTTATGTAGTAGGCTTCAGGCCTAATAATCAGCCATCTAATTTATTAAATATAATTGGACATAAGCCCTTAAACAAATTTTAAAGTTAATTGTAATGGAATATGAACAGTCCCAAAATCCAAAAAAAAATTTAAAGGGAATTTGAACAATCCCAAAACCCAAAATCCAAACAGAGCCCTCTTGTAGGCTGCACAACAAGAGCCTCCCCGCCGTCGGGCACAGTTTTAACTAGCTATAATTCATAGGGTACAGTTTAACTAGCTTGTAATTGTAATCTTGTTCTCATGAACATATATATTTTGTTAGTGAAGATTTTCTGTGGCAATCAGATAGTCTAAATTTCTCCATGAAGTACCTCATGGAAAACATTACATGTTCATGTTAGACTAATTCATGAGAATATGATTATATCTTAATGAAGATATCTTCGATATTCATGAGAATATGATTATAAACTACTCTGTCTTGTTTCACAATTCATTAACTAATTATGATGACCTTGAAACTTAAAGAGTTAATTGTTTGGTTTGCAGAAATGAAAACGTTACAAATGTATCATGCATGAATTTTTGTATGTATCATTTGTTACATGAAAATAAACCACATTCATCGTTTGGTGTGATTCATCTTTCATGCACACATTTGATTCCTTTTTCCAATCGTGTAGGAGGAATTTCTTTCTATTATAATTCACGCAATTCAGCAGCAATTCCAGCCAATTATTCATGCTTGTGCAACATGTCTTCACACTAATTATTCATGCTTGTGCAACAAAATTTCTACGGCCAATGGTAGTCTGCAAACATGTGAAAGTATGTATATTTACTATTCAAATTAGTTAAGCTTCTGTTTAGCAATGATGTTCATTAAGAGGTTGAAAAATTATACAATCCTCGAGAAAAGCTATGTAAAATTATAGCTATCAATATGTTGTAATTTTCTACGGGTTCAAAAGAGTTTACCTCTAGATCAAAGATCTAGGGACGATTATAAAAAGAGAAGATCCGTAGAAAGAAAAATCCACGCTCCTAATACGCCATAAAGGATCGCCGCAACGGATCGCCGCAACAATAGATTCCTTCGCGCGTAGGGGTTTAATTTTTGAGGGGAGACGGGATGAAAGCTCAAATAATTTAGAACAAACGAGCTGATAACGTGTTAAGAAATGTTGAAAGGAGAGTAAATAATCTCAGATCAGGAGTAGCCATGGCATAAGCCATGGCTCTCTATATATTCACTTCATGATGGGGTTTAGGATTCCAATGGACTCCCCACTAAGTTAGTGGGGAGTAATGGTGAGATGTTGAGGGGGGAGGCTAAAGGCCTCCCTTAACTCACAACATATAATCTTTAAGTCTAAATGTGTTATTATTTACTGGAGTTGTATTATTCTAGATTTTTTACATAGAGATTTTTGGTGAACTTAGAGAATTTTGAGAGGCGTCTTTGCACCATCTCATTATCTTATTATCTTAATTAGACTTTAATCACGTGTGGTGTACATGGTGAAATGTAAACAAATGACGAAATAATAATAATAATAATCGGAACAAAATCAACAACGAAAACAACAATTGAGCTAATTGGTTTAGTGATATTTTTTGTTCCCCCTAGGGTTCGAGGGGTTATTCCTTCTTTTTTCCGATGTATTAAAAAACAATTATAATTTATATTGTACATAGTCATATATTATATTTTTTGACAAGCAAGTGGTTCAATTTTGAAATTAAGTTTTGTTAGGGATTACCACATCCACACACCCATGCTTCTCTCTCTTTTTCGGTTGCACGCGTGCATCGCATCCTCCCGACGATCACATACACACCCACTCTTCTCGCTCTTTTATCAGTTTCACACGTGCATCGCATCCTCCCGACGATCACATACACACATCCACTCTTCTTGCTCTTTTGTCAGTTTCGCGTGTGCACCCGCATCTTGTGTGTGGTTTTTTCTTTGGTCACTTTGCATTATGTGCACAATGTTATTTCTTTGTTTCTAGTCTATTTTACAATTTAGGAATGTTTACAAACATCCATGTGGGACAAAAGGTGGGTCACACCTTTATCCCACTAGGAGAAAGAGGTGGTCTTGGTTGTGCCACATGGGCATGGTGGGCCCGCTTGGGTTTGGATAACCCCAAACAAAAGCTCCTCTCTTCCCATTATTTGCAAGCTTGCCATTACTTTTTCATAAAAGTCAAATGCCCCTCCCTTTTCTACATATTTACATGTTACCATCAGTCTTTTTTCACTTTGAACCTCTGCGTTTTTTGCACTTTAACGCCTGCTTTTCCTCCATTTACCCCATGTGGTTTGGTGTGCGATGTATGCACTTTGCCCCCCCCTCCCCCCATCAAATTGCAACTTAACCACTTTTACCCACCGATGATACACCCACTCACCCACACTTCTCTCTCTTTTCGGTTGCATATAGGTTTCTCCTCTTCCCAACGATACACCTGCACAACCACTCTTCTCGCTCATTTATCAGTTGCACGCATGCACCACATTCTGTGTGAGAGTTTTTTTTGTCATCGTGCACTATGTGCACGGGTTATTTCTAGTGCTTTAACATCACACGAATAAATGAAAGCGATAATCTCATATCAGTTTTTAAAATTGTAAATTTACTAAACAATTAAGTCTAATTAAATAAGGATCTTTCATAATTAAGCAATTAAGTCTAATTAAATTAGGATATTTCATAATTAAACAATTATGTCTAATTAAATAATAGATTTTGAAGTGATTGTAAAATTTAAGATTTTATATATTGTGATGTGATGCACTGAGAGTTTTATATTTTTATGGTATTCTTTATTGAGAGTGTATTATAATATTGTATTCCATTTATTTAATGTTGTATGTGATATATGTGAATTTGAGATTTTGGGATGTGTATGTGAATGTGAGCTGGGAAAGAGGATGAAACATATATGTGATATATGTGAATTTGGTATTATGGGATGGTGAAGACAATGTGTGATATATGTGATATATGGTGTAAGATTGTGTGTGATGTGTGAATGTGATATATATATGATATATGGTGTTTGGTGTTCAACTGAAAGTAGCAGCTAGAATTTGGCATTATGGGATGGTGAAGACGATGTGTGATGTATGTGATATATGGTGCAAGATTGTGTGTGATGTGTGAATGTGATATATATAATATATGGTGTTTGGTGTTCAACTGAAAGCAACAGCTAGCTGCTACTTTTAGTTGCTGCCAACTTCTGGAAAAAGCATGGCCGGGGTTGCCAACCCTGGTCAATTTGCACAGCATTTGCAGAGCATCAACTGTAGCGCTCTCTAAAGATGAGGGCAGCCAATCAGCTGCAGTTAAGAACTACCCTCAGCTGATGTTGTGCAAATTGGCCAGGGTTTCCAACCACGGCCAAATTGTATAGCGCCTAACGATTTGGCCGGGGTTGGCAACCCCAGCCAGATCGAACCCTCAGCTGATGTTGTGCAAGTTGGCCAGTGTTGCCAACACCGACCAAATTGTATTGCGCCTAACGATTTGGTCTGGGTTGGCAACCCAAGCCAAATCGAAGTGAGCCCAGTCACCTTACGGCGCTGACATAGCCATAGTTGATCGATTTTGCTAAATATTTTTAAATTAGGTTGATTTGTTCTAATTATTTTTAATTTTTGGCTGTTATGGATGGGCTTTTGTAGGCCCATGTGAAGCCCACTTAGGGCTAGGGTATCCACACATTATGTAGTCTTTGCCTATAAATATATGGCTTCAGGTTGCGTAGCCGCTACCTTCACAACACATTATCAGCACGATTCTCTGAAAATTTCCGAAGATCCGATCTTGCGAGGGCGATGAGGAGGAGAAAGATCCACAACTCGCGGGCGTCATCTTCCAGGCGTCATCTTACACGCATAGGCTTCGTCAAACGTCGCTAGATCTGGAGGACGGATCTAGAGGTAATCACACGAAAATCTCGATCTAAACCTATTTTTTTGTAGAATATGTTTAGATCTGCTTAATTTTGGACCAAACTCGATGTTTAAACAATAAAAATCAAATTTTGTGGTGCAAACATTGATTTTAATAATAAAAATAATTTTTTACATAACAATTAGTTTTTTATTTGAGAAGGGTGATTTTTTATTGGATCTATGTTTTCCTCGCTATCCGCCGTTGAAATCTTCGCCGTTTCGAACCACTAGCCACACGCCATAAACAACTGCAAAAAGAGGGGGGCGAACCCCTCGTCGCCATATCAATCCGCAAAACGGGGGGCCGTCGGCCCCCCGACGACGAGATGGGGGGCCGGCACCCCTCTCTGCGGCTACATACGTTGGGGGCCGGCAGGCCCCCCAGTGGCTACATACGAGGGTGGGGGGAGGCCGGTAGCCCCCCGGCGACCTCAGAGGGGGGGCATCCCCACCCACGACTGTAAATGGGGGGGCCGGCAGCCCCCCCCGGCGACTTCATTGGGGGGCGATAGCCCCCCGACGACTGCAGATGGGGGGGGTGGGGCAAACCCCTCCGGTGACTTTAGAGGAGGGGCAGGCAGCCCCCCCAAACCGTTACGACGTTTCCTTTTTCATGGAAAACAGACGTTTTTTTCTTTTTCGTGGAAATTGGCCCGAAGGCCAAAACCATAAAACGGTAATTTTCGCAACCCCGCAGGACGAAAGCAGACACTCGCGCAATTTTCTCAGCTCTGATGGCCGACAATACGCGAAAAACATAACAAACCCTATTTAGGGGGTTTGGGACAAATTTGACTGCCGAGAATTTTTTGGGGCACAGTATAAAATTTTTAATCCAATATTCACCTTTATTTTGGTCCATACATGCCTTTAATATGAATTATCTGAAGCATGCTAATTTTCTACGATATATTTTTAATGCCTGTAACATAACTATATATCTGCGATGAAATCACTTAAATGACTGTTGCATAACTACATGCATGTGATGAAATTATATGCCTGCTGCATATTCTATGTTCTGCGATGCATATATGATACTTTGTTGTGGCTTTGGATCAGCTATTTATCACCATTTTATTTTCCTCGCATTATTTTTTTCTTTTTGAGAGAAATTGTAGTGATAATTAATTTGTAAATATCGAAGACTGGCGCACGTCCCATGGAGAAGAAGACCAACTTCCAGAAGATGGGGCCTTATATGGGTTTCTAAGTTGTACTTTTCTTTTTCTTTTAATGGGACTGCATATGGACTTTGGTTTGTAATTTGTTAATGGTGACTAGCCGATCCACGCAACAAGTATCTATTGTCTAGACTGCATGATTATTTATTTTTTCAAATAGTTAATTGTTGCTTATTTACATGCTTAGATAAAATGGCAAAGATAGCGAGCGTCGACTTCGATGTTTTGGACACCACTGGCAAGAATTACCTGAGCTTGCAACTGGATATTAAATTCCATCTATGCTCATAAGGCTTGAGTCAAGCCATCACTACTGGAGATAAGGTATCTGATATAGATAAGACGAAAGCCATTATCTACATCAGACGCCACATTGATCGGACACAGAATGCCGAATACCTCACAGTGGAAGACTCATACGAGTTATGGTCTGCACTTGAGGAGCGATACAAACATCAGAAAGATGTTATCCTCCCTCGAGAGCTTTATGAATGTGAGAACATCCGACTACAGGACTTCAAGTCCATAGCCGATTACAACTCGGCATTATTCAGTATCACCTCACGCCTAAAGTTGTGTGGTGAAAAAGTCACGGAGGAACGAATGTTGGAGAAAACGTACACATCCTTCTATGAAAATGATGTTATCCTCATGCAACAGTATCGTGAATGAAAATTCACGAAATACTCAAAACTTCTCTCAGGTGTTCTGATGGCAAAACAGAACAGAAATCTTTTGCTGGACACCCATAACTTGTGCCCTGCTGGCACTGCTCCTGTGCCTGAGGCACATAATGTTTCTTCCTAGAAGAAGAAGAACAAATTCAAAGGCAAACCTTCGAAGGGAAAAGTAATGAAGAAGCAGGATAGAGGTCCCCCACAACAGAACAACAATGAGGGTAAAAAGAAAGATGCGTGGAAGAAGAAGAACACCGGCCATACATATGCCCCAGGAAAGACTGGAAAGACAAATACCACAGATGTGGCATGACTGGACACTGGTCCAGAAATTGTCGTACTCCACGCCACCTCCAGGATTTGTACCAAGCTAGCCAGAACCTAATGCTGAAACAAACCTGGCGAAAAATAATGACATGGCTCCACCTCGGTTCACTGCCGAGGATTTCTCGAACGATGACCTCCTAGACTGATGCTGCATTTTATCTCTTTCTGCAAATTGAATGTAGTTGTAAACAATTTCATTTTCTATATGTTTGGTTTTTGCTAGCATGTTGTTTTATTTCCAAACTTTGTCATGAATAAATTAGTTTTATTGTGCCTTATATTGCTACAAATTTTTCTTGCTATAGATGGATAATAAATGCCTAGTGGACAGTGCTTCTACGCACACGATCCTTCGCGACATAAGCTTTTTCCAAAGCATTAATAACTACGATGGCACCGTAAATACTATTTCTAGACTATCAAGTATAATAGAAGGTTCAGGGGAAGCAAATATTTTGCTCCCCAATAATACAAAAATTTCAATAAAAGATGCTCTATTCTCTCCAAGCTCGAATATAAACTTACTAAGTTTTAAGGACATCCGCCTTAACGGATACCACCTAGAAACGGTGGACAAATATAATAATGAGTACGTGTATGTAACGACTCTAAAAAACAGTGCTAAGACCATCATTGAGCGTTTCAAGGGACTCCCGTCGGGTCTCTATCATACAAAATTCGAGCAAGGGAAGCTAATCAAAATGAGCAACAGAAGTGCAAAAATCAACCAGAGCTCTTACTTTGGCATAACAGATTCGGACACCCCGAATCAGAAATGATGCACCGCATCATATCCCACTCCTGTGGACATAATTTGAATCAAAAGGGGGATTTTTCTTGTCCTCCTTATTACAAAGGAAAACTGATTACAAGACCATCCCCACTTAAATTGGACTTAGAGTCACCTAGCTTCCTGGAAAGAATACATGTAGACATTTGTGGGCCTATTCACCTCAGTGGCACATTTCGATACTTTGTGTTACTAATAGACGCATATTCTAAATGGTCATATGTGTGTCTACTGTCCACCTGCAACGTTGCTTTTGCAAAGCTACTGGCACAAATCATTAAGTTACGGGCACATTTCCCAGACAACCAGATTAGGAAAATCTGTCTAGATAATGCTGGGAAATTTACATTACAAGTCTTTCAAAACTACTGCCAAGCAACTGGCATTGAAGTTGAACATCATGTAGCTCATGTTCACACCCATAACGGGTTAGCTTAATCTCTTATAAAGAGATTACAATGGATCGTTCGTCCATTGCTAATGCAATCCCAGTTGCCTATGACTGCATGGGGACATGCAATTTTGCATGCTGCATCACTAATAAAAATAAGACCATTTGGAAGTTAAAAATATTCTCCAATGCAACTCGCATATGGAACTCCATCAAATATTTCTCACTTGAGGATATTTGGATGAGCAGTCTATATCCACATTGCACCACCATAGAGGACAAGGATGGATCCTCAACGTCGTCTAGATATCTACGTAGGGTTTGACTCACCCTCGATAATCGATAATTAGATACCTGGAACCCCTAACGAGTGACGCTTTTAAGGCACGTCTTGAAGACTGTGAGTTTGACGAAAATACTTTTCCCAAACCAGGCTTAAATTATAAGAAGACTGAAGCTTCAAAGACCATTTCATGGGACACCAAGATTTTGTCCCACTTTGATCTGCATACAAACCAATGTGAGGATGAGATCCTGAAGTTCCTCCAAATGCAGAACACAGTTCACATACTATCGGATAAATTCACTGACAACCAGAAAATTGTCTGATCACACATTCCTGCTGTAAACATACCGGCTAGGATTGATATACCTAAAGATGGATGCAATCCACCTGCAGCAGAAGCGGCCGTACCTTAACAAAAGAGAGGACGACCCCCCAGGCTCCAACGATAAGTTTTCTCGAAAGAGAAAAACTCCTGGAGAAAATATAACGATACCACTACAAGATGCTGAGCTTAGCCCAAATAGCTCTCACCTCCTCCATTCACCAGAAGAGGAAAACATAAGATAAATATCATTAAACTATGTACATACTTGGGAGGTATTGGACAGAAAAAGCACTGTCATCGATGACGACTTTACGTTCGATATTTCTATTCACGTCTCTGAATACGACGATAATATCGATCACACTCTCTAGCAGAATGTAAACGCGGATAGGATTGGTGAAAATAGAACGAGGCAATAAGGGTAGAGCTGGACTCACTTTTGAAACACGAAGTATTTGGACCGGTAGTTCCAACACCAAAAGGTGTAAAACCTGTAGGTTATAAATGAGTATTCGTAAGAAAAAGAAATGAAAATAATCAGATCGTATGCTACAAAGCACGCCTTGTAGCACAGGGTTTTTCCCAACGACCAGGAATAGATTATGAAGAAACATATTCCCCGGTTATGGATGCGATCATTTTCTGATTCATAATAAGCTTAACAGCTACGAAAGGCCTAGATATGCAGCTCATGGACATTGTGACAGTATACCTATACGGCAATATAGATAAAGATATCTATATGAACTTTCTGATGGTTATAAATTACCAGCAGAATGAAAGACAGACCTCAGGACGTCTACCCTGTTAAGCTACAAAGATAATTGTATGGTATAAAACAATCGGGAAGGATGTGGTATAACAGACTCAGTGAATTCCTTGTACAACAAGGATTCACCAATAATGAAGCCTGTCCTTGCATCTTCATAAAAGCAAAGAGAACATGATTTGTAATAATTACCGTCTATGTAGACGATTTAAATCTCATAGGATCTCCTGAATAGATATCTGAGATATCCAAAAGCCTTACAAAGACTTTTGAGAGGAAAGACCTAGGCAAAACCAAATACTGCATTGGCTTACAGATAGAACACCTCAGCAGTGGAATCTTGTTACATCAATCCACTTACACACGAAAACTGCTAAATAATTTCCATATGGACAAATGCCACCTGCTGAGTACACCAATGGTCGTCAGATCACTGGATATAAATAAAGACCCTTTCCGTCCGCTGGAATAGGAGGAAACACTTGGTCCTGAAGTACCTTACCTGAGTGCCATTGGAGCACTCATTTATCTGGCAAACTGCACGCATCCCGATATAGCGTTCGCAGGAAACCTACTAGCCAGATACAGTGCCGCGCCCACAAAGCACCACTGGAATGTAGTGAAGCACATTCTGCGCTATCTCCAAGGGTCAATTGATCTGGGATTATATTACCAGAAAGGTGTATCCTCCAATCCCCACACCGAAAAGTTATTCGTGTTCATTCATCCAATCACTTTGAACTCATTGCGATCCATGAAGCTAGCAGAGAATGTTTTTGGGTACACTCAGTCATTCACCACAGCCTAGTGACGACCGGCCTAAAGACGTGCGTCCTTGAACCAACCACCATGTTCGAAGACAATGCACCCGCATAGCTCAACTACGAGGTGGCTACATCAAGGGTGACAGGACAAAGCACATCTCCCCTAAGCTCTTCTGGACGCACAAACTACAAGAAGACAAACAGATCGACATTCAACAAATCCAGTCTTGCAACAACTTGACAGATCTGTTTACTAAAGTACTACCTCGATGTATTTTTAGGAATCTTGTAAAAGGGATTGGGATGAGACAGTTGAGAGATTTACAAGACTGAAGCTTGTACACAACAGATAGAGTTAAATTTTGAGTTATACTCTTTTTCCTTAGCTATTGGGTTTTACCACTGGGTTTTCCATAGCCAAAGGTTTTAACGAGGAAACCACATTAACTCTGGATCCAGAAGTATCCACCCCGAGTGATATCCACCGATC
The DNA here is from genome assembly GCA_030789695.1 of Scilla litardierei. NCBI lineage: Eukaryota > Viridiplantae > Streptophyta > Magnoliopsida > Asparagales > Asparagaceae > Scilla > Scilla litardierei. Next base: position 31,457,317 of record CM061141.1, read on the forward strand.
AGGGGAAGTTAATGAGACTTGTACTCTTTTTTCTTAGCTATTGGTTTTTTCCCACTGGGTTTTCCATAGCCAAAGGTTTTAACGAGTCAAGACCTCCTAATTTAGGATCCAGAAGTATCCAAATCCTTATAATCAGATAAGCTCTATGAATCCTGAAGCATTCATATACCAAACTTACAATGATTGATGGATAAGGGGAAGCGTTATGAATGTGCATTTGTAGGCCCATGTGAAGCCCACTTAGGGCTAGGTTATCCACCAATTATGTAATCTTTTCCTATAAATATATATCTACATGTTCCGTAGTCGCCACCTTCACAACATTAGCCTTTTTTTCAAAATTTGTCCTATGGAATGAGATTAAATGAATTAATTGTGAATGCGTTTGTGAATCTTATTGAATACCACACAACTTAGAAAATGTTAAATCTTACAACTTAGAATTTATTAAACTAAAATCAGTTATTTTATCTGCTAAGATTGAGAGGAAAAAGGTTCTTATTTGATTAGCATTGATTAGAATAATCTACACCAAAGAACCTTCAAGATTTCTAACTTGAGCAAGAAAAATAGAGGTCCATTGAAGAAGCTATAATTAGAGCAGGTGGCCTTGTTTGATTATACTTATTTGATTACTGACTAGAGAGATTTTGGCCTTCGCCATCGCAGGAAGAATTAGTGGGTTAAAAAAAGTTAAATAGCAGAAAATCATGTGTACTGTGTCTTGTCTTTAAAACAATTCTGTGTTATGGAAATTAATCAAACAACCACTATGTGGAGCACTTAAATCCGCATAAAATTAGCGAAAACCCATTGTATAATTTAAACGATAGAGATAATTTTAAAATACTTTAAACGCCATATTCAGGGTTTTAAAATGTTTGATTCTTTCACAACCCAGCATTGTACGGGCATTTGCTTGTATTAGTGAACGTTAAACGTTTCATATTATGCAAGGGATATGATACATCTTTGGGTCCTCTCACGAGACGAGGAGATGATTATGAAAATGATGAATCGATGATTGCGGTGATGGGAAATAATGTCTCTCTGTTAATGATGGGGATGCTGATAGACATGAGAACAATTTGATTTCTATGATTGGAAATTCATGTTACTCTAATAATGATGATAACGAGATGATTTCTCCCATAATTCGATTTCCGTTCCGTTAGCGATAAGCTATATGAACTGAGCGTCTCTCCTTAATCTTCAGTAATTCAAAAATTGAGTAATCATTCCTTCAAAAGAGAGACATGCCACCTTATTTTGCTGTATCATAGCCTTATGATAATGTACATTTAGTACAAAAACCCTTGAACTAGAGAGTTATGTTGGAATTGAGCCTGGGGTGTGGTAATCACTTCATTTGGTAGGAATTTGATGTTTGAGGCTGTATATGTTGACCATGTGACGTGTTTGTGCAGATAAAATTTGTAAAAGTAGTGTAAAATGTCCTCGAACGTTAGTTTTGCTCCATATTATTGAAAAGAAAACGCCAGTTTACAAAATTTTGAAAATATACCAGGTTTCATATTCCGAATCATTGCAGTTCACTTTTGAGCATCCAATATCGCCCAATGCAAACGGCGGCTTTACTGAAACCCTTGTTCTCAATGGTAAACGCCGCAGTAACAATGTTATGTTACCTTGTTGGTTCCGATCAGATGAAGTCTGGTTGGCCGGTGGATGTCAAACACCGGTGCCACATTCTGCTGTTGGGATTCACACACCTCGGAGATGCAATGACTTCTGTAATCGGAAGGTAAACATAGTGCGTGTTGCAAATGCCTGTCGTAATGCCACTGAACCCTGCAAACGCCGCGTGAACCTACACATCACAATTGGCACATCCGGAGGGGGGAAAAATAAAGATTAGGTTGCACATATTAGTTGCAATTTCACCAGTAAGAAATCGTGATCAGTTTATGGTTCTATATTAATACTTGATACTAACCAAGCACGCGAAACTAATACTTTTAGATAGTACCATCCATTTAGTGCTATCATACCAAGGTTCGAGGTGTGATGAGCAGCTTCTCACTGGCATACAGACGTCTTTGTGATGAAATAAAATTCTATTTACATTTCCAGATGACTTCAAAGCAGTTAAATACTGATCTTATTGATGCAAATGCTTATTTCATTTTAAATGTAAGGTTTAGCAATCATGTTGTTACTTTTATCACCATACTGTGCAACAGAACCTAATTCAGAGCTGAGTTGATTTCCACATCTTGCAACAAAAGGATGATCGGAGGAAACATGATAGCATTAAGAATTAAGGCAAATAGGGAAGGGTGAGGTGGGTATCTTACAGCATTCTGACCCAGTACAGTGCAGAGGATCGCATCCGATGCATTAGCCCGGCATGCTCGTATCATATAGGTGGGATCAATATACTTGACATCTGCAGGAACGCATATTCCCTTGAAATGACTTTTGATCTGCAAGCAAAACATCAGTGTCATCCCGGACATGCGTTAGAAAATCCAGGGGAATGCTAAAACACAGACGAAAGCTAGTGAAAAAATGTGTAGAAAGAGAACCTGACTACTGAACTGTAATACAAAGAGATATATCAAAAAGAAACGCGACTGCATAAATTGTCATGCACTATCATTTGCGAAAGAGGTTTAAAATCTTGATCAGGTAATTCTGTATTGGTGTCGAGCTATTCTGCATTCACAATTTCGGTAGCTCCGGATCAGCAATGTCACATATTTGGTCTGTGTAGCTTTGAAGATTTATTAAAACTAATAAAAATTCATTAAAATATATAAGATAATTATCAAATTTGTTGGTATAAGTATTTGTCTATCTTTTAAAATTACTGATTGTATATAGATTAATTTTAATGGAAATGTTATACCAATATGATAGTGATGAATCGTACTTTCAAAAATGTTTGATTTAACTCACATTCTTAAGCAGTGAAGCTAACTGATAGGATTTTCTAGGGTTTTGATGTAAAAAGTTAGGGTTTTGGTAGAAAGGTGGAATTTTTATAAGAAAGGTTGGATTTGTAGGGGTTTGATGAGAAGAATTGGGGAAAAGGAGGGAATTTTATTGATGATGAACTGAAAATAAAGAGTATACAATAGTGGTTTTGAGTTTTTTCCGAGAGGAACTCTCTCCCAAGCCGTCGATTCAAGAGGGGGCCGTGCTTTCCAATGAAAAGATGGATAACTCAACCTCTCACAAGTTTTCTTTTCGATATTTGACTCCCCCTTTAATTCCCCTAAGCCCAATATAAATACTAAATTGAAAATAAGAAAATTACAAAAAGAACCCTAAAACTGAAAATTGCAAAAACACATTTTAAAAACTAAAAATTATGAAAACGTCCCTGATGGGGCCAAAACTGCAAATCGACCCTTACGATGTAGTCTCATTATTACTCCGCTCCTGAAAAATCATCTTGTCCACAAGGTAGTGCATGAAGTGCGTGGGACATCCGCTCCAAGTGTGTTGCATGCCTCCTCCTGGATCAAAAAGATATGGTGGTCTCGTCCGGCCTCAATGACACCCGGTACCACTTCAAAGTGACAATGCGGTTCGGCTGAAAGTCCTCAGTGTCCAAAATACGAACGATGACGCTCGGAAGGTCGTCCATGTGCAAAACATGAGACATGGGACCCCGTAAAAATGTCAATACACCATGACAGGGACTCAAAAGCATCGTTGGGTCATGGCGAGCCCCAAAGGGCTGCGAGTAGGCACTGCAGGGAATGTAGCCTGTCTGCAGGTCTCGGCGGGCCTGCAAGTGACCTACAGGGCCCCTAAGGCCTGCGACTGCCCTGCAGGAAGCCTACAGTGCTACGACTGCCTTGCAGCGAGGTGTAGGGCCCCGGTGAGGGTGGCCGGGGTCCCCACCCATCACGGTGTCCTCTTCGGCTTCTCAGAATCCTTTTCGTCCTGATCCGTGCAGGAGTCGTCATCACCATTCAAATATGAAGCCGGACCTCTTTTTGAGGGACCTCAGAAAAAAGGTGATTTTGCTCTTGTCGTTTTCTAAAGTTGATGCCTTTTGCCCTATATATGAGTTTTCACCCAAATCTAAACCTTTCGTCGCCTTTGGATCTAAAAAGTGTTGCGCTAGGATTTGTACGATGGTCCCTAACTTTTCCTCAATCGCCTCCGTCGCTTTCTATCCTTCCTCCATCGATAACCTAACATCCGATTTGAAAAAGGTGAAGCCTTCTTCCAAAATGGTAATCGACTTTCTTAAATTCGCGACTTTGAGTCTTTCCTCTAAAAGTTTCATCTTTTTCTTTACTTCCGCCGCTGCCATGGATAGATCGAACGCGTTCTGATACCACTTGATAGAATTTTTCTTACTCCCGCCATAAGGATATACGCTCTGAAACCACTCAATATGATTTTTTTTAGGTTTTTAATGTAGAAAGTTAGGGTTTTCGTAGAAAGGTGGAATTTTTATAAGAAATATTGGATTTTTAGGATTTGATGAGAAGAATAGAAAAAAAAAGAGGAATTTTTATTAATGAACTGTAAATATAGAGGATACAATGATGGTTTGAGTTCTTTCGAGAGGAACTCGCATTCCTAAGCCGCCGATTCAAGAAGGGGCCGTGCTCTCCAATGAAAAGAGTGATAACCTCAACCGCTCACAAGTTTTCTCTTCAATATTCGACTGCCCCTCTAATCCCCTAAGCTCCATATAAATATTAAACTAAAAATAAGAAAATCACAAAAAGAAACCCAATACTGAAAATTACAAAAAACCTCTTAAAAATAAAAAATTACGAAAACGTTCCTGATGGGCTAAAACTACAAATCTGCCCTTAGGATGTGATCTCATCACTAAACTTGTTGATATACTCATTTTGACAATAATTTTAAAAAGTCAAATATCGTGTGAGAAATCTGTCAATGAGTACATGTCTTTAATCAAAGATTACAAATTTGATTTTTTTGTTCTTTAAGATTGTTGAATACGGTCTAGTTTTATTGATTCTTTATGTTGTTACTTATGTTAACTATGTATATTATATATTATAAGTGTTCCCAATATGAAAATTAGCTACTATGTAAAGTGTTGTGCAAATATCAAATACCCATTTGTTGGGACATCACATGGAGTCCACGTCCAACAGAGATTTGTGATACAACTCGCAATGTATTTGGATATAAAATTAGGGAAAGAGTGGATTCTTAGGGCAAAGGTTGGATTTTTAAGCATAAAGCTAGGATTTTGGGAAATGAATCTAGGGGTTTTATTGATATTAAATGGAAATACAAGATAATTGGCCTCTTTCGGGAGGATCGCTCTCCGAGCTTTTAATTCGAGAGTAATGCTTAACTCTCCCACTAATATAGGGTTTCTATTCTTAATCTTTTCTCCATTCTTCTCTCAAATTCAGCCCAAATCATAATTACCACAGCTCCATACATACAAAGATTAATTTTCTTAACTACATATCTGTCCTTGGACCATCAAAATTACGGTTTTTCACATGTTGCCTAGAATTACGGAACTATCACTGGTTCATCCTTCCCTCGCTCTCACTGCTAATCCATCCTAGCCATTTGCCGCCCCTTTAGCAATATTCTATCCCAAAGAACCACAATGTTCTCAAGGTATTGTCATAAATTATGGACATGTCACGTCAAATGAGGATGCTCGTCTCCTCCTGGATATTCATCCTCAGCTGTTGTACCTTCATCATCTTCGACCATCAAAACCAAGAGAGCATAATCCCGACAATGATGTCCCGACGTCATAACAAAAACATAGTCCATATTTGTGCTTATTCTGGATCTCGACCTCTGTGAGATGCTTGAATCTGTTGTGGTTTGAGGCTCGCTATTTTTCTCCTAGCTCATCCAAACCGTCGTTAGATGTGACTTCTGAGCCTTTGTCATGGCATGAGTGCAGGAGGTGACCCCGCTCAATGTCTCCTGGCAGCTCGTTTTACAGTGTTCCTGTCTTCCACCATGTGAGCCAATTCCATCTCATCCACAAGCCTCCTCAGCCTTAGTATATATAACTAAGCTCTGATGCTCACCTTTAGCCCCTTCATAAAAATTTCCTCTAACACAGCTTCAAGAACTCCCTCACCTGACTCGAGAGCATCTCGAATCTCTCCATGTAGTTTCTGATGATGCCATTACGTTTGAGGACAAAGAGCTGCACGTATAGATTTCTCCACTAAGTGGCTCGAAATCGTTCCGACAATCAATCCTTGAATTCCTCGCATGACTATACAAGTTGTCTCTGCTCCCTTCACTAAAACCAGGGCAGAGCCTTTTCCACCAAACAGATACATGTTGTCATCTTCTTCTCCATTAAATGATTCACAGTAACGTATCTCTCTGCATGGTATACCCATCCCTAAGGTCCTTATCCTCAAAAATAGACATCTTCAGCTTTCGGATCTTGTTGTCAACACTCATGTGCCCATGTTCTGTTTCCCAACTAGGCTAATCGTAGTAAAACTGTTGACAAGAATTTTGCCGGACTCCTACTGATGTGCTGTCGTCTCCAATCCCTTGTCAGCCCACCACAAAGCTCCTCCATCCACATCGAAACCCAGGAAATCTCTCCTGCCATCGTCATAACACCCGAAACGACAACCACCTCATGTGGGTTGTCTGTGCACTCCCTCGGTCTCCCTGTTGTCCCATGGGCCGCCACCCCATTGTGGTCCTCCCAAGTCCCGCTAAAGACTCGGGGGCCTCCTCCGCCATCGTCGGGCCACCCAAAGTATCCACCATACTCCTCACAGCCCGAATAGAAGTCATGATGATCACCAAGTCCACCTGAAGGTTTGTCGTTTCCAAAGAACTATTACTGAGACCCAAGAGGACCTCTGCCTACAAACCTAGGCCTCCACCCCCCCCGGGAGGCCGCCCAAGGCTCTTGAGCCCTGGGTGGTATGCCCAAGACTCAGATGCCCAAGGGCCGCCATGACTTGGGCGGCCTACCCAAGGGTCGTCGGCCTTTGTGAGCAGTCGTCCGAAGTGGGCAGCCCCTCTTTCATCCTCCGGTGTGCCCCATAAATTGGGGGTATTTATGGCCGCGGTTTCGATCTCGGTATCAGTCTTTCGAAAATTTAGGTTTCAGTATCAGTATCGTCTGTTTCGGAGGTTTCGAAAACAAGTTTCGTTTCGTTCGTATTGGCATTTTCAAATACTTGTGTACTCACATTTATCTATAACCAGAAATAATTTTGCATTGATTGCTACTCACATCACATGTTTTGCTAAACATATTGCATTTGTTTACAAGTTTGCCTAATTTTTTGAACTTATTGCTATCACACGTTTTGCTAAACAAATTGCATTTGTTTACAAGTTTGCCGAATTTTTTGAACTTGCTTCTACTCAAATCACACATTTTGCTAAATATATTGCATTTATTTACAAGTCTGCCATTAAAATTGCAAAGAGAATGGCAACCTTGTAAATAAATTAACCATGTTTAGCAAAATGAATAATGTGAGTAGCAGCCCCTCACCCACAAAAAACCCATGTGAACCCCAATCCCCGCACGCACATGTTCCCCTCTCTCTCTCTCTCTCGCGTCTAGCAGAGCAACTTGCAAGTGGCGGCCCCCTCTCTTCTCTTCTTGGGCGGCTTGGAGAACGACTGTTCCTCCCAGTTAAGTTCATCCATCTCTCTTTTCTTCTTCTTCTTCTTCTTTTCGATGTTGACGACTGATGACGTGTTGATGTTACTGTTGCTGCTTCTCTTCTTCTTCCTCCTCTTTTATCAATGTTGACGACTGATGACGTGTTGATGTAACTGTTTCTACTTCTCTTCTTATTCCTCCTCTTTTTTCTTCTTCTTTTCCTTTTTTGATGTTGCCGACCACTCTTCTTCTTTTTTAATTTTTTCCCCTCGGTATCAGGCGAAACCCGACCAAAACACACGAAACCCGACCGAAACACTACAGTTTCGCCCGAAGGGTTTCGCCCGAAACTATCGGATACCGAGTTTATAACCTGGTTCGGCCGGAAACCCTAGGGTTTTGGCCGATACCTAAAACCTTGGTATGATCTTTCACCCAATGCGTAAGACCCGTCATCCTACGGTGAAAGTCCTTTAAAGTTGATGACTTTTGATATTTCTTTGCTCAGAACTGTGTCGTTGTCTTCGTTGTTCAAATCTGATGTCGGACTGCCCTTCAGATGAATCTACTACTCAAAAGTGATGATCTTTTGCTTACCCATATTCAAATGCGTCGTCTTTTTCTCCGGATTTGTACCGTTGACTTCATCTTCGTTTAGATCTGTCTTCGTTGGCTCTTCCTGAGGTGAAGGACAACGTTAATCTTTGAATTTTTTTACATTAGTGCTTCCATTGACACTTTCATCGATGATTCCATCGAAGACAATCTCGCCTCAATCACTTGGTTTTGATTCTCTATTACTTAATCTTGTTCCCTCGTCTTTCTTTTGAGAATCTCTATTTCACTTTCAAGTTTCTCCTCCAAAGCTTTCACTTTCTTGTCGCCATTAGGATCTATACTCTGACCAATTTGATACGACCAACAATGGATTTGGGGATAAAATTAGGAAAAGATTGGATTTTAGGGCACACATGAGATTTATGTCTAAAGATGGGATTTTCGAGAAGGAATATATGGATTTTATTGATATTGAACAGAAATACAAGATAGTTGGACTCTTTCGAGAGGATGACCGCTTTCATAACTTTAATTCGAGAGAAAGACTTAACTCTTCCACTAATCAAGTATTCCTACTCCTAATCTTTTCTCAAATTCAGCATAAACCCAAATTACCTCAACCATATACATGTAAAGACTGATTTCTTTATAATTATAGATCTGTCACTGGAACCCCAAAATTACAGTTTTGTCTCCTGGTGCCCACACTGCCACTTGTAAAGCCTTCCCTCGCTTTCGCCACTGATTTGCCCTAGCCTTTTGCTATCTCCTTGTACAACGATCGTATCATTAGGTAAAAATAAGATTTTTAGGGCAAATGTGAGATTCTTATGTCTAAAGATGGGATTTTAGGGACGAAATCTGAGGTTTTTTTGATATTAAATGAAAATACAAGATGATTTTTTTCGAGAGGTGGACCATTCGCTTAGCCTTTAATTCGAAAGGAAACCTTAACTCCACATTAATCTATGGTACTTATTGCAAAACTTTTCTCAATTCTTCTATCAAATTTAGCATGAACCCTAATACATATAAAGACTGCTTATATTATAATTAAGATCTGCCTCCGGACCCCTAAATTACCGTCATTGTTCTTAATATCGGATATTGGTCGTGTATCAGCTTGAACATTTTGATATCATATTGCATATATCAGTGATATATCTGGAATAATGCCTAAATATCGGAGTGTCATATCGGATACCAACAAATGTTGTCATATACAAGTATAGATGTATCTAAGAAGATATAAACTGTATAAACTCAAAGGAAAATACTTATCTCATTAAACGTGAATATCGGTCATTCATTCGGTGGAAT